>CM055120.1:85923894-87123894 GCA_029206835.1 Rana muscosa
TGCAAAAACAAGTTACAGAACCTCTTTCATGGTATGAAATGCCCAGAGTAACATACACTATATTGTCAAAAGTATTGGGACACCTGTCTTTACACACACACACAACGTTTAAATGGCGTCTTAGTCCGTAGGGTTCAATATTGAGTTGGCCCAGCCTTCGCAGCTACAACAGCTTCATCTCTTCTGGGAAGGCTGTCCACAAGGTTTAGGAGTGTGTCTATAGGGATGTTTGATTGATCTTCCAGAAGCGCATTTGTGAGGCCAAGCACTGATGTCGGACGAGAAGGCCTGGCTCACAATCTCCGCTCCGATTCATTCCAAAGGTGTTCTATCGGGGTGAGCTCAGGACTCTGTGCAGGCCAGTCAAGTACCTCCACCCCAAACCAACCCACTCATCCATGTCTTTATGGGCCTGGCTTTGTGCACTGGTGCGCAGTCACGTTAGAACAGGAAGGGGCCATCCCCAAACTGTTCCCACAAAGTTGGGAGCATGAAATTGTCCAAAATGTCTTGGTATGTCGACACCTTACAAGTGCCCTTCACTGGAACCAAGGGGCCAAGCCCTGAAAAACAACCCCACACCATAATCCCCCCTCCATCAAATGATTTGGACCAGTGCACAACACATGGTCCATAAAAGACATGGATGAGTGAGTTTGGGGTGGAGGAACTTCACTGGCCTGCACAGAGTCCTGACCTCAACCCAACAGAACACCTTTGGGATGAAGAGTGGAGATTGTGAGCCAGGCCTTCTCATCCAACTGTAATATATTGCAGCTAAGCAATCATTAGATGTGGCGCCTGCATTCGTTTTCTTTAAAGGAGAAGTCTGGCTGGACTTCTAATGGTCACAGGAGTGCAATTCGTTTTTGCACTCCTGTGACCCGTTTTCAACGGAGAGCTGTCTGAAGTCCGCTCTCTGCCGACGTCACTGGAATCAGTCCAGGCACTGCGTCAAAACGGCAATAAAGTCTGGATCCGCCAGGTGCCTGCACTGATGCCCGTCTCAGCCTCTCAGCGAGCCGCCCCTCCACAGCTCTGCGCTCCAGTGAGAGTGGGGGGGGGGGGCAGAACCGAGAGCTGCTGTGACAGGCAGAATGAATGTGCCTCCATTGTGGGGACACTCAGTTTAGTGTTAGGACCACAGACTCCAGGGTGCCGTGACGAGGCTCTGTGGCTCACGCATGCGTTTGCAAATGCGTGCGGACAAAACCCCTGTTTTTAACGCATACTGTTAGACATGTTAATTGGGTGTCTGCAAGCTGGTCGGTAAGTAGGCTTGGGTTTTTCCTGGGCATTCCCCAGGCCAGGGTTTCTCAACTCCAGTCCTCAAGGCGCCCCAACAGGTCATGTTTTCAGGCTTTCCATTATTTTGCACAGGTGATTTGATCAGTTTCACTGCCTTAGTAATTACCACAGCTGTTTCATCTGAGGGAAAGCCTGAAAACATGACCTGTTGGGGCGCCTTGAGGACTGGAGTTGAGAAACACTGCCCCAGGCTTTTGTTGTTGACTGACCGGCAGCAGCTCTCTGCTCGGGGAGCTGAGAGAACTGAGTGATCGGCGGTGTTCAGTGGCTCGGTTCTCAGTGCAAAGGTGGCAGCGGACAGATGCAGTGTCCACCTAGGTAAGTATGATAGGTAAATAAATAAAAAAAATAAAAAACCCACCACACTTCTCTTAAAGGCTTTTTCCCCCTCTGGTGATCTCGTCAGCAATTACACCTTCTGTATTAGGCCCCATGCACACGAGACGCTGTTATTTGCTGTTGAACGCGCGTTCAGAGGCAGTTGGACACTTTTTTCAACTGCTCCTGAACCCATTCAATGTTATCCTATGTGTCCATGCACACAGTCTCGTTTATTGCCGTTTTTAGGCAGTTGCGTTTAACCTCGTTTTTCCAGAAGCAAAAAAATGGGTTCAGACGCAAAAGTTTTCCATGTTTCAGACGCAAAACGCGGCAAAACGCCGCTAAACGCGGCAAAACGCGGCACCGGCGTTTTGCCGCGATTTCGTTTATTAGTGTTTTTAAAGGTGACCTATTTTTTACATTAGAAATCTCAAAAATGATGGCAAATGATGAAAAACCATCAAAAAAATATGAAAAAAAACTGTAATTGCTTGCATTGCACTGTAGACAATCCACAACTTGTGGCAGGTGACGTGGCAAGTGGACAATCCACAACTTGTGGCAGGTGATGTTGCCAGGTGACGTGGCAGGTGGAAATCCACAAATTGTGGCAGGTGACGTAGCCAGGTGACGTGGCAAGTGGACAATCCACAACTTGTGGCAGGTAACGTGGCCAGGTGACGTGGGCAGGTGACGTGGCAGGTGACGTGGCAGGTGGACAATCCACAAATTGTGGCAGGTGACGTGGCAGGTGGACAATCCAAAACTTGTGGCAGGTGACGTGGTCAGGTGACGAGGCATGTGACGTGGCCAGGTGACATGGTAGGTGATGTGGCAGGTGACGTGGCAAGTGGACAATCCACAACTTGTGCCAGGTGACGTGGCCAGGTGACGTGGCAGGTGGAAAGCCACAAATTGTGGCAGGTGACGTGGCAGGTGACGTGGCCAGGTGACGTGGCCAGGTGACGTGGCAAGTGGACAATCCACAACTTGTGGCCAGGTGACATGGCAGGTGGAAATCCACAAATTGTGGCAGGTGACGTGGCCAGGTGACGTGGCAGGTGATGTGGCCAGGTGACGTGGCAAGTGGACAATGCACAACTTGTGGCAGGTGACATGGCCAGGTGACATGGCAGGTGAACATTCCACAACTTGTGGCAGGTGACGTGGCCAGGTGACGTGGCCAGGTGATGTGGCAAGTGGACAATCCACAACTTGTGGCAGGTGACATGGCCAGGTGACGTGGCAGGTGACGTGGCAAGTGGACAATGCACAACTTGTGGCAGGTGACGTGGCATGTGACGTGGCCAGGTGACATGGTAGGTGATGTGGCAGGTGACGTGGCAAGTGGACAATCCACAACTTGTGCCAGGTGACGTGGCCAGGTGACGTGGCAGGTGGAAAGCCACAAATTGTGGCAGGTGACGTGGCATGTGACGTGGCCAGGTGACATGGCAGGTGACGTGGCCAGGTGACATGGCAGGTGGACAATCCACAACTTGTGGCCAGGTGACATGGCAGGTGGAAATCCACAAATTGTGGCAGGTGACGTGGCCAGGTGACGTGGCAGGTGATGTGGCCAGGTGACGTGGCAAGTGGACAATGCACAACTTGTGGCAGGTGACGTGGCCAGGTGACGTGGCCAGGTGAACATTCCACAACTTGTGGCAGGTGACGTGGCCAGGTGACGTGGCCAGGTGATGTGGCAAGTGGACAATCCACAACTTGTGGCAGGTGACATGGCCAGGTGACGTGGCAGGTGACGTGGCAAGTGGACAATGCACAACTTGTGGCAGGTGACGTGGCCAGTGGACAATCCACAACTTGTGGCAGGTGATGTGGCCAGTGGACAATCCACAACTTGTGGCCAGGTGACGTGGCAAGTGGACAATTCACAACTTGTGGCAGGTGACGTGGCAGGTGACGTGGCCAGGTGACGTATCAGGTGACGTGGCAAGTGGACAATCCACAGCTTGTGGCAGATGATGTGGCAAGTGATATGCTAAATACAAGTACACTGCTGCTCTCTCAGCTGCTGGTCTCCCAAAATGGCTGAAATGGTTAAATAATAATGTTTTTTGAGCTTAGGGAGGGTCTTATGATGTTTCTTAACTAAACGCCTATAGACGCAAACGCGGCAAAACGCGGCAAAACGCCGCTAAAATCGCGGCAAAACGCCGGTTTTAGCCTTTAAAAACATGCGTTCAGCAGAGTTTGCACCGGCGTCTCGTGTGCATGGGGCCTTAGAGTACATTCTGGCATTTAGCCATCTTTGGACAGCAACTGTCAGTCTGGGGTGAGTGGGGTGTTCGTGTATTTAAATCTCCTAGTACATCTAACAAATTAAAGGCAAACCTCAGCTTACACTTTATAAACAGCTTAAAGCAACAGTTTTCTTTCTCCATTTGGGATAAAGGTTTTACATGAAAAAATAAATAAAAGCTGATCATTGTAAGCACTCATGACAGGGTCAAATGGTTTGTCTCACCCCTGTAACCGCAGGAGAGCGTCTTCCTTTGAAAGTCAGACTGGTGCGATCTGACAGTTTAAAATCGAATGACAAGTCGCACCCCATTGCTGCCAATGGACCCATTTAAATTGTTGCGATTAAAGTTGCAACAACATTAAAAAAGGTTCCTGTGCTACTTTTTGGGGATTTCATTGCAACTTGCATAGACTTCTGTCAAAGCGATAGTAAACCACATTTTATTTATTAACTCTGGAGAACGAAATCCTCCAGTGGCACACTGTCAGCGCTGAAGGTGCTTCTAGCTTTATTCGGGTCTTCCTTCCAGGTTAGCGTCCTCCGGCCGCCTGATTGGCCGTGCCGCGATAAGATCAATTCCGCACGATTCACGGACCGCGGCACGGAGCTCTGAAAGGACTGCAGACCGTCCCTTCAGAGGGCATGCACTAGTGACATCACCGGCTGCATGCAATGTGAAGATCTCCTGAATCGTGCAGGTATAGGAGACATTCACTGTACCAACAAGTGAGCCTCAAAGGCTTACCTGTAGGTACAAGATAAAAAATAGGGCTTACCTCCACTTCAAATGAAGTCACAAGCTGCAATGAAATCAGGTGAAAAATCGCACTGATCTGCAGCTTTGAAATCGCGACGATTTCAAAGCCACACCGGTGTGAATCAGGGCTAAAAGAAAGAAAAATGAAAAACGCAGCCATCACATCTAAGAACTAGTAAGCTGCAATATAATAAAGGTTTGCTTTTGGGTTTAATACTGAGATAATGGTATGCATTCCTGTGAAGTTATAACCAGCCGGTCAGGACTGGTCATCAGACTGAGAGGTCCTTGAAAAGCAGCCCAACCTTCCAGCATGGTAGTCACAGATACAGCCGCCGCCGGACACATTACTACACATACATACATTACTTTTGCTGGCTCTCGGGAAAGTTGGGAAGGAATGGGAGACACATCGAATTCTACAAATTTTTACTAAATTCATATCCTCCTGGCAGAGTGAAAAGTAAAAGATAATGGTCACCAGAAAAGAAATGGAAATTGCTTCCAAGCAGGACTGACAGGTGTGAACAAAAACTACAGGAACTCAACTAGGGACATGGACGGGGAAAAAAGAAACTGCAAATGGCACAGGTAGCACCGCTACACTCCACAGGCCGATGGAATACAGCTAATCAAGTTCAGGAAACACTACAGTATATGGCTATAGAGTCGTGGTACACGGAAATGGAAAAAGAAAAAAAAAAGACAGAAAAAAAAATATTATAATATTCGACTTGTTAATTAATATCATGAACTTAAATGAATTAGAATTTTTGCCATTATCGGCACCTTTGGTCTATTTTCAGCCAATAATATTCGGTGGCCATTATGTGCACCTTCCCCCCCCCGCAATCGGAAATACACTGATAACCTTATTTTCGGCGGATGATATATCGGCGCATCTCTACTACAGAGATCTAGAAATATAAAAATAAAATTCAAAAACTATTAAAAGTGGCAGTAAAACTCTGTTTTACCACTTATAACTGTAGGCACTGTGAATATCTTCTAAACTTGCACTGTGACGTCACCGAGCATGCACTCTAAAGGTTCGGCATACCATGCCAGACGTTCAGAGCCCATGCCGCAAACAGCAGCTCACGCGTGGGAGTGACGTCATCGCTCCCCCGGCCATTGTGTAGTCCGAGGGCGCGTACCCGGAAGGAAGGAAGACCAGGTGAAGATGGAAGCCCTCTCAGCGGCGATAGTGCACCGCTGGAGGGCTTACTTTTAAACGGAAAGTTTCTCATAATGTGCTAGTATGCGGTGCATACTAGCACATTATGACATTGCCTTGCAGGGGAATTTTTTTACTCTTCAACTGTGGTTTACTACTGCTTTAAACATCATAATACAATAAAGAAGATTTGAGATTTGAACCATAGATGGACAAAGCTGGATTTACCCAAGTCGATTGATCAACTTGGGTACAACCAGCCTGTCTGATTTTACATGAGATTATTGCTAGCGATTATAGCCACTCAAAGTAATCACTGCGTTCTGTGATAACACAATGGCTCCACAGAAGAGATTCCCCCACCAACACAGATTGCAACCCTTGGTTGCAGGGGAAAAAAAATTAAAATACTTTGCTCAGAGAAACGCACACAGATTTAATGACCTCTTCAACCCAAATGACATCAGACTGATGACTTGGTGCTAGAACAATGAAAAGGCACCCAGTGGATTGTTACAGTAAGAAGTGAACGTTAGGACTCCAAGGACACCCAGCAAACACCACTTTACCATCAGTAGATATAGCATGTTTGGTTTATAAGCCGGGGAGGATTAGTGCAAAAGTACACACCAAGCTGTCCTACAGGTCCGGTGGGAATGATCCGAGGAGCTTCCCCGAGCATTTATGGGTCATGTGACTCAGTACTGCGCTGTGCACATCCTGTCCAAGCTATTTAGGGAGTAAATACTATTATTGTAATTGCAACTCTGCTCGTTTCAGCGTGCCGGGGCCCTGGACAAGTCAAACTACATATTCCTAAAGTGCAAGTTTTAACATAATGGATGGCTATCCATGGAAGGAATAGATTAGAATGTTCCCACAGGGAAGAGTATGCTGCATTCAATAACCACAACAAAAAGGATGAACAGAAAAAATAAATAAAAAAATAAATAAAACAACAAAAACAGGTCTATGCTACAACATAGAATCGATAAAGAAACTCCAGGCCAGATTTGGCCCACAATCCACTAATCAACAGCTAAGCAAAGCAATGTGTTCCTTCATAGAGAAGCATTAGAATATATTGGGGATAAACAAATGATCTGGCTACCTGTGAGCTATAATTACTTATGTGTTAATTAAGCCATAAATTGTACATATGCAGCCATTAGCTGGGAGAATAAAAACACAGCATCAGTAAAGCTCAGTTCACACCTATGCGTTTATTGTTTGTTGCAGAAATGCACTACAGTCCATTTAACATGGTTTCCTATGGGACACGTTCACATCTATGCTTTTTTTCAGCTGCTGCGATTTTGAAAATGGTCGTATTTATTTTTTTTTTTTTTAAGCGAACCGGTGCGTTTTTGGTTCGATAGACTTCAATGGAGAAGCTGAAGAAAAAAAGTATGAAGTGGGTTTTTGCCGCGATTTGCCTTTTTAATTCACCCAACAAATTGTAAAAAAAATAAAAATAAAATAAAAATGCATCTAAAAAAAACGTGTGTGCAAAAATGCAAAATGCACTGCAAAAAAGCACTGTATAGGTGTAAACCAGGCCTAAACGTTGAACAAAACAAGCATGTGGCTCCTATATACTGCTATGAACAATATTTTCTGAAACATAACTGTAGATGTTATTCAATATATACGCTGGTTATTTATTTTATTTTGGGAAGAGAAAAAAAAAAAAACAACACACACAAAACACTCTTTACACCCACATAGAAACTGAACCCTCCTCTGCTACCCTCCGTTAAATAGGAAATTGCTCTCAGCTTTTGACATCACCCACCAAGTACTGATGAAGCGTGCCATCAGGGAAAAAAAGTTTTTTTTTTTTTTTTTTTTTTATATACAAAAACAGAAACTTGCCAAGTTTACTGCTTACAAAATCCTGATTAATTCTCCTTTAAATAATATCTGACAGTTGAAGCAATATTGTTGCACATTTTTCTCATGCAAGATTATCTGCACGAAACAGTTTGGATTCCACCAATAAGCGAACCGTGTACATGGTTCTAACATTCACGTTACAGGTTGATCTCCTGCATGTATCTTTACAATGGATATAAAAGGTCTACACACCCGTTAAAATGTCAGGTTTCTGTGATGAGACAAAGATAAATAATTTCAGAACTTTTTGCACCTTTTACCACGTTAAGATTTACCCCCCTAAATGACCAGGCCATTATTATTTTTTTGCGATACAGCACCGTGTTATTTTAACTGACAAATGCGCGGTTGTGGGACGCTGTACCCAAATAAAATTTATGTCCTTTTTTTCCCCACAAATAGAGCCTTCTTCTGGTGGTATTTAATCACCTCTGCAGTTATTTTTTGCGCTAAAATAAAAAGATTTACAAATTTTGAGGGGGGGGGGGGGGGAAATGTCTTGATCAATTTAGGCACATATGTATTCTGCTACATATTTTTGGTAAAAAACAAAAAAACAACTAAGCGTATATTGATTGGTTTTCACGAAGGTTAGCGTGTCTACAAACTATGGGACATTTTTATTTATTTTTTAAAAGTAAGGGCCGCGATCAGCAATTTTTAGCGAGACTGCAACATTGCGGCAGACAAATCGGACACCCGACACTTTTTTTGGGGACCAGTGACATAATTTCAGTGATACATCTTTTCCCCTGTCAGAAGGGGCGATCTGCCTTGTTTACATAGGCAGACCGCCATTCTGCCTCTATGGAATGATGGTGTCCGCCGGACCTGCCGATTGGCTCCCCCTCTGTCCAATCAGCGCGTGATCGCACCTCCGGCAGCGTGCGCCACCCACCCCCCAATGTCTATTGCACAAAATGACGTACAGGATTTGGCACAATAGAGCAGACCTGCCCCAGTACAAGTATGATAGGCGGTTGGTAAGTGGTTAATGTGACCTATAAAAGCAAAAGCTGTACAACTCAATTGAAAAACAAACTTTTAGGGTAACATGCTTTAAGGGAACAGGGTCTATTTTTTGGGGGGTAACAAACACTTATGCAACCATATTATTTTATTTTTACTTCCCTCCATCTAAAAGATTTCAGTTTGCTGTTCAACCGATTTGTTCAGTTAATAAGTCACAATAAAAAAAAGGTGGAAAAAAAAAGTTCTGAAATGAAATGATTGGTCTAATTTTTTTTACATCACAGAAACCTGACATTTTAACAGGGGTGTGTAGACTTTTTATATCCACTGTACATGCCTCTTGTGGTTGTTAATCTTAAAGTGGAACTAAACTCAGGTCTCTGTATTCACTATATCTGGTCTCCCACAGTACATGGAAATGCAATTATTTAAGTAAATATAAAACTGCTAAATACCTTTTCGCATCAGCAGTCTTATGACTTCCATCAGTGTCTTGTTAAAGCTTACAGGAGGAGTTTTCATTCTACTGACTGTCCTATGTGGCTGCAGGACTCCTGACTACTGTCTGGACAGAGCCAATTGGCCCTGTGCTGGTCACATGCACCCTCCCAAGGGGAAAAAAAAAAAAACACTCCAGCAATACACACCAAACTGGGCATGTGCAGAGTGCCCCTAAGGCTCTGTACTATCAGGAGATGGATTTGGGACTGGAAGAAGGGGAGGATCAGAGAAGACAGGCTCAAAACAGTCATTTTACACAATGCACAGGATTAACCCCTTATGTTCCACACCGAGTATAAAAAGCATGCGTTCCTGCATATACAGACTGATTTTACTGTTGTGGGCTTAGTAACACTTTAAAATTCACTATAAATATGCTATTGAAAGTGCTTTATGTGCATTTTATAAAACGGCCAAAATGACTCCTTCCATAGTGCATCTTCCAATATGAAGGCAATCGGGCCCCAGAACAACAGATTTAACAGAGGCGCTGGGACTTTTCAAACTTGTATGTGCAGTCTGATGAAGGAAAATTGGAAACAAGCTCCTTAGCACTGGTGAGGCTTTCTGTAATGTGCACCCAACAGTAGCTCAAACAGAAACACAGAAAGGAACACTAGACCAAAAATGGTCAAAATAGTCAGCAACGGTTACATTGTTGCTCAATGGAGGAGAATTTAATACTGGTTCTAATAGAACTCGGTGATCACTGCCCATCCATGTTTATCCGGTGTTGAGCCCTGATGAACAGGAAGTGGTGTTGCCCCCAATACTTTACCAGCAATTAAAAGTATCTTAGACTCTTAGGCTTCATGTACACGGGACGTTGTTCAACCTCTCCTGAACGATTTAACGACAGCGAGAAACCAGTGTCTAAAAACGGCCGTTTAGCCGCGTTTGCGTCTAGAAGCATTTGAAATATATATATATATATATATATATATATATATATATATATATATATATATTTATATATTTATTATAGATTATAGATTATTTTTTTGTTAAAATGAAAAACGTCTGTAAATGAAATGCTGCTAAACGCGAGTTGCTGCGTTTAGCCACGTTTGGCGCTTCAACTGCCTCTAAACACGGCTTCTGAACGCATTTTTTTGGGTTCAAGAAAAAGCCTCAAAAACACAACTGCCTAGAAACGCCTGTAAACAACCCTGTGTACATGTACTGATAAGATAACAGAGGAGAGTTCAGGAGCAGTTGAAAATAAATGCCCAACTGCTCCTAAATGTCCGTTTACCAGCAGCAGTGTACATGAGGCCTTATTGGTTTTTGGTCTGGGGCTGCTTTCTATAATCCTGTGGTTTTAAGCATTGGGGCCGTCTCAATCACACTACAGATAAACAAGTAACTGTTTGCACTCTCTGGCACAGAAACACGGTAATCCCTACAGCTTTGGGCAGGTTTGTACACCTTCCTCATACGAGTCAAAAATTGGTCTGGGTGGGGCTGGAGGTATAATACAGGTACACCAGCCTGCAGTTTACCATTTCACTCCAATTTGAGAAGACAACTCAAAGTTGAAGGAGCCAAGCAAAAAATAAGCCCGAAAAGCAGCTGCATCCAATCAGATGCAGCCACTGTTCAGGTGTTGCAACAGCCAAACAGTGCCAACGGTCAGAACACAATAGCCCATAGCAGAGATTCCTCCATCCACATTGTTTAGCATGGGTGGGAGGAAATTGATAGAATCTTGCACTACATAGGATTGTAAACTATGTGGCCATACACTGATGGCAATACAAAAGGGTAATGTTTTACAAAACAATAGACTTAAATACCCAAGGATAGGAATCTTTATCCCAGTCACGCGATTATAAATGTTGTTCATTGTTCTTGGACTCATCCTAAAATAACTCACTTTTTTGTGATATTCTAGTGTGTGAGCTTTGAACCCAACATTCAATAGCAACCATTGTAATACAACAATAATAGGATTTTTATAACAGCTTACCTGTAAAATCCTTTTCTTGGAGTACATCACGGGACACAGAGCGGCATAGTCATTACTATGTGGGTTATATAGATACCTTCAGGTGCTGGCACTGGCAACTTCCAAAACCGGAAGTACCCTCCCCTATATAAGCCCCTCCCATCCGGGAGTACCTCAGTTTTGTAGCAAAGCAATAAGTGTCCCCAAAAGAGGGGTGGGAGCTCTGTGTCCCGTGATGTACTCCAAGAAAAGGATTTTACAGGTAAGCTGTTATAAAAATCCTATTTTCTTTCTCGTACATCACGGGACACAGAGCGACATAGTCATTACTATGTGGGATGTCCTAAAGCAATGCCCAATGAGGGGGGGGGATACACCATACATAAGCTGAGCGCTATCAGACATGAGGATCTTTTGCGGCCTGCAACACACTGCGCCCAAAGGCGACATCCTCCTGACTTCTAACGTCCACCTGGTAGAACCTAGTAAACGTGTGTACTGAAGACCATGTTGCGGCCTTACAGATCTGAGCCAGGGAGGCCTGGTGATGCACTGCCCATGAAGTTCCAACTGCTCTCGTGGAGTGCGCCCTAACTTTGAACGGAGGCGGTCTCCTTCTCAAGCCATAGGCTTGCATTATGACCTGTCGAATCCACTTGGCTAAAGTAGATTTTGACGCTGCCTGACCCTTTCTGGGGCCTTCCGGCAGAATAAACAAAGTATCCGTTCTGCGAATCTGAGCAGTGGCTTTTAGATAAGCTTTAACTGCTCTTACTACATCCAAAGAATGCAATAACTTTTCCTCTACCGAACTAGGTTTGGGGAAAAAGGAAGGAAGAACCACATCTTGGTTCAAATGAAACCTCGATACCACCTTAGGAAGAAAGGCTGGATGAGGACGTAACACTACTCTGTCCTTATGGATAACCAGATATGGCTCTTTACAGGACATAGCGGCCAATTCCGACACTCTTTTAGCCGAACAAATGGCTACTAGAAAAATCAATTTCCTGGTGAGAAGAACTAAGGAAATATGCTGTAATGGTTCAAATGGTTGTTTCTGTAGAACCGACAGAACCAGGTTTAGATCCCATGGACATATGGGAATATTAACCAGAGGATTAATACGCATCACTCCTTGTATAAAGGCTTTGACTAGTGAATGCGAAGCCAAGGGCCTTTGAAAAAATATTGACAAGGCCGAAATCTGACCCTTGATAGTACTCAAGGCAAGCTTCCTATCTACAGCCCACTGTAGGAAGTCCAGAATCCTACCTATTACGTACTTACGTGGATGCCATTTCTTGGCCTCACACCACACGATGTACGCCTTCCAGATTCTATAGTAGATCTGCCTGGATACCGGCTTCCTGGCATTGATCATGGTAGATACCACAGGATTAGAGAGCCCTCTCTTTTTTAGAATGTGGGCTTCAATAGCCAGACCGTCAAACCTAGGGCTGGTAAGGAAGGGTGGTATATCGGTCCTTGCAAAAGCAGGTCCGGACGATGTGGGAGAGTCCAAGGACTCCCCACTGACATTTTTACAATCTCCGCGTACCATGCTCTTCGGGGCTACGCTGGAGCCACCAGAATCACTGGTTTCTTTTCTACCCTGATTCTGCGGAGTAATCGAGGTAACAATTGTGGCGGTGGGAACGCATATATCAGCTTGAACTGATCCCAAGGGAACACTAGGGCATCCGAGCCGCAAGCTAGGGGATCCCTTGTCCGAGAGACAAACCTGTCCACCTTTGCGTTGAATCTGGATGCTAGCAGATCTACATCCGGTGTTCCCCACCGCTGACATTGTCCGGAAAACCTCGGGGTGAAGGGACCATTCCCCTGGGCATAAATGTTGGCGACTTAGAAAGTCCGCCTTCCAATTCTCCACTCCTGGAATGAATACCGCGGATATGGCTGGGACATATCTTTCTGCCCATTTCAGGATGCAATTTACTTCCCTCTGGGCTGCACGACTCCTGGTGCCACCCTGATGATTAATATATGCCACTGCTGTGGCATTGTCTGATTGAATTCTGACAGGGGACCCTTGGAGTTTGGATGTCCATGCTACTAGGGCATACCGGGCTGCTCGTATCTCTAAGAGATTGATGGGCAGGGCCTTTTCTGCATCCGACCATCTGCCCTGGAGAGACCATTGCTCCAGTACTGCTCCCCAGCCTATAAGGCTGGCATCTGTAGTGACCACCTTCCAAGAAATCGGACTGAAGGATTTCCCTTTTTCCAGATTCTGGAGAACCAACCACCAACAGAGGCTCTTGCGAACAGAAGGGGACAAGGACATTGGTAAGTCTAGGGCCTGAACTTTTTTGTTCCAGGCTGACAGTATGGCCCTTTGCAAATTCCTTGAATGGAATTGACCATAGGGTACTGCTTCGAATGATGCCACCATTTTTCCCAGCAGCCTCATGCACAGGCGTATGGACGGCTGTCTTTTTGTACCCATTAGGTGGATCAAATCTCTCAAAGACAACACCTTTTCTCGAGGCAAGAATATTTTCCTCTGGCCTGAATCCAGCCTTAGCCCCAAGTATTCCAGACTTTTGACTGGTTTTAGGGCTGACGTCTCGGTTGATGATCCAACCGTGAGATTCCAGATACCTGATTGTCTTGTGAACGACCACTTCTAGTTTTTCCACTGAGTGGTCTATCAGCAACAAGTCGTCTAGATATGCCATTATCGTTACACCTTGTGTTCTTAGATTGGCCAATAATGGGGCCAGAATTTTTGTGAACACTCATGGTGCTGTGGCCAGACTGAAGGGTAAGGCTCTGAACTGAAAATGGCGCCCTTCTACTGCAAAGCGTAGAAATTTTTGGTGGACTGGAAAGATGGGAATGTGCAAATAAGCATCTTTGATGTCGATCGAGGCTAGCCATTCCTCCCCTTGTAGGGCAGTGGCCACCGATCGGATCGACTCCATCCGGAAAGTCCTGATATGTAGGAATTTGTTTAGCCCTTTTAGAATTAATATGGGCCTCACGTCCCCGTTTGGCTTCGGGACTGTAAAGAGGTTTGAGTAAAACCCGAACCCCCATTCTTCCAGGGGAACCTCTATAATTACTCCTTGAAGCAATAGTTGTTCTAGTGCCAACAGGAGGGACTCTCTCTTCCGGGGATCCCTTGGCACGTTTGACCTCATAAAATGGGAAGGAGGAGAGTCTTAACTCCAATCTGTATCCCAGACTTACTGCGGAGAGCACCCATCTGTCTCTGATCGTGTCCCGCCAGGTCTCTGCGAACAACTGGAGTTTTCCCCCTACCCGATTGAGTGGGGGCAACCCTTCATGAATTTGACTTTGGGGGAGGTTTTGTACCTCTCCTGCCCCGGGGTTTCTTATTACCCTGCGATTGTCCCTGATTTTTACCCCCGGGATTTGACCGAGGAGGCCGTCGGAACTGTTTCACAGCCGATGCCCCAGGGACTGGAGAAGCAGGCCTCTTACAAGAGGGACCTCTAACTCTGTTTTTAACCAGCAAGAGTGTACTTTTACCGCTGGAAATTTTCTGGATATATTTGTCCAGGTCTTCCCCGAATAAGCGTTCACCATGAAATGGGAAGCTAACCAGCAATTTTTTACAGGGAGCTTCAGCAGACCAGTTTTTGAGCCATAGAAGCCTGCGCATATGTACTACAGACAGAGTAAGGCCTGATGGATTGAATCCTTTATGGCGTCAACCGCAAAGCATAAGGCTCTAGGTAGATCAGCTAGGGCAAGGGCCTGCTGATCTGGCAAGTCCCTTAAGACCTGTTTCAACTGATCCTTCACTGCTTGGCAGACCCCAATAGCTGCCACTGCTGGTTGTGTCACCAAGCTTGCTGTAGAAAAAGCAGATTTTAATAAGGACTCCAATTTTTTATCTATTGGGTCCTTGAACATTTGGACATTATCCACTGGACATGTCAGTGATTTATTCACACAAGAGATGGCTGCGTCCACTGTAGGGACCCTCCATTTTTTGATGAACTTATCCTCCATGGGATAGACCACCGGAAATCTCTTGGGGGGAGTAAATATTTTATCAGGATGTTCCCAATCCTGGTAAATGAGCCCTTCCAGTAAAGGGTGAAGTGGAAAGGAACAGACAGTCTGGGGAGCTTTTAGCGACCCCAGCGAGGAGACAGTAGTGGTTGATGGTTCCGCAAGGTGCATTTTAAATGCTGATCGGACCATGTTAGTCAGAGACTGAACCCATAATCTTTCAGCTTGAGATGCTGAGAAAGGTTCCTCCACTGTTGGTTCCTCTATAACAGAATCAACCTCGTCCTGATCCCCTTCAGGCAGGTTGATCCCTGTATGGGACTGTTGCTCTGCCAACAGGCACTCTGAAGGAGGAGACGGAGATCGGGCGTGCTTTCCCTGTGACAGGGAGGCAGCGATCAATGTTGACAATCTCTCTTCTAATCCTCCCAGAGCTGAGGAATAAACCTCCTCTGTTACATACACAGGAGCAGGTGAACTGAGGACAGCCACAGTACCAGGTACTCCTGCGGGGTCTCTACGGTCACTAACCTCTGAATTTTCAGGGGAGACTGGTGCAGCAGAAGCATGCCCAAGATCCTCAGAGCCCGATGGAGACCCCCTTCGCTTCCTGGAAGATTTAGTTCCGAAGCTTCTGGACGGCATATTCCTAAGCCCAAAGCTGAGGTATTCCAGCCGTAATACACCATTTTTACTGATAATAGTCTAGCACAATTTGCTGCTATATAAACAGTTGGTGTCTACTAAAGTGCCTTTCTAGGGGATGCCTGCATCAACCGCCTCTGTGTGCCTTATTTACTGTTGCTAGCTCTGTCTGTGCACTTCAATAGCCAGCTGTGATTGTGCCTTTAAACACGCTGGACGCCCGCACATGCGCAGTAGCGCCGCGGCGCACACCGAGCGTCATCCACCAGCTCCGCCCCTTTTTCCAGATCGCCTCTATATATAGAGGCGCGGGCACGTGCGCCTTCGGCGCTCTTTTTAAAAAAAATAAGGAGCTAGATGGGAGCCAGGGTCCCTGCCGCAGGGCCCAGGGATGGATGAGCGCAGCAACAGGGCAGAGGAGACAGCTTCCCAACAGAGAACTTACCAACTGCCTGGATTTGACTTTGGAAGAAAAAAATCCACATTACAAGAAAAAAGAACTATAGCGGCCTCTAGTGTTTAACACAGGTACCGCAGTCTTACCATTTTTTTTTTTTTTTTTTTTTTTCTTGTCTACTATTAAAGTTTTTTACATTTTCTTAGTAGTAACAGGCATGCACAGATATTAGCGGGAATACCTTGGGTAACAGGCAGAAAGACAAATTAGGCTTGGGGGTCCCCCAATAGAACCAAGTTCCTGAGGGCCCCCACTTACCTTTTCCTCGCCGCAGGACTCTGTTTGGTCCACAGAAGCCCAAACTTCACCTTATCACGGCAGGCATTGTAATTAAACCTTCAGGGACCGGGTTCCCAAGGATTCCACTCCCCTGGACCTGTATAGCACCCTGCACAGAAAACATGTTGGTCGTGGGTATGACCAGAGCTCTGGATCCCAGGGTCCAGCCCTCCTAAGAGGCATTAGAGGCAAAACCTTGCTCTTCTCTTGCAAGGCCCGGGTACCGACCGTTTAGCTATGAAGCTTTTTTGGTCGGATCCGGAATAGCTTACTGAGGCCCAAAAGAACCTGTACGCAAGCTCAGTGAAAAACACATGTTACTTCTTGGCCAACACCTTAGACACTGGCAAAAAACTGAGGTACTCCCGGATGGGAGGGGCTTATATAGGGGAGGGTACTTCCGGTTTTGGAAGTTGCCAGTGCCAGCACCTGAAGGTATCTATATAACCCACATAGTAATGACTATGTCGCTCTGTGTCCCGTGATGTACGAGAAAGAAAATTTATTCTGGGAACATTTTATGCACCTACAGTTTTAGTGTGGCCAGTCACCTGTACTTTAAACAATGGTAGATATATCATTCAGACCAACAGCCCTGTATTCTCGATTGTTTGTTCAGATAATTCTTGGAAAGGATTGTCCGAGGAACAATTTTAGAGTGCATGTATTATTTTTTTTACTTTTGGTTAGAGTAGTAAGGGTTGAACCCTGGCATATTTATTTTTTATTTTTGCTGTCTGTACCATTGTGGAAATTTTCCTTCACTTCCTTGCCAAGAGATGCAAGAGGACGTTAGAGGGAAATCGCAAAGCTGAGAGAAATTTCCACTCTTAGATGTTCCTAGAACAGGTGTCCCCCATTAGAAGATTTCCTTACCTCTGTTCTGGGGACAACTCTAAAATGTTGGATTTCCCCTCTGTCTCTCATTCGTCACCAGGACAAAGAGGGGTGAATCTCCCCAATGGGGACACAGACAGCATTAAAGTGGAATTTCACACAAAAATTGAACTTCCGCTTTTCGAAAACCCTCCCCCCCTCCGGTGGCACATTTGGCACCTTTCAGGGGGGAGGGGGGGTGCAGATACCTGTCTAATACAGGTATTTGCACCCACTTCCGGGGAGAGACTCCCACGGGAGTCATTCCACTTCCCGTCACCCACCGCTGCCTTCTAGGAAACACACTGGTCCCAGGAGATAGCGGGGACCACTGGGAACGTGCCGCGCTACTCACGCATTCGCAGAAGGTAACTGGGCAATGAAGCCTCAACGCTTCCAATTCCTGATTCCCTTACCGAGGATAGGGGTGGGGGCAGCCAAGAGACGAGCGATTGCTCGGCTTCAGCTGCCGACATCGCGGGCACCCTGGGCAGGCAAGTGTCCAGTTATTAAAAGTCAGAAGCTGCAGTATTTGTAGCTGCTGGCTTTTAATTTTTAAAAAATTCACGGGACCTCCACTTTAAAAACTATGGAGAATCTAAACCCCATCTACCCAAATCATATAATAGAATATAGCCTGGAGTTACACTGAAAAATTAGATCGCATCTTCCCTGCGTTGACTGGTCAGCATTTGAATGTTGCTGCAACTGTCCTTTAGTTTGTCAATTTTCTTGTTGAATTTTCAGGCAAAAATCCCCCAATGAATGGCTTATCCTAGAACATCCAAAAAAAAAAAAAAAAAAAAAAAAGGAAATCTGGAATTTCGAACACAAAGAAGCGCATCATCTTTGGATTTTACAAATATGATCAGGGCTCAGAGTCAGACCGAGTTCACAACAAGATCTGGGAGCGGGGCATGCTGGGAAGGCGAGCCCTTCTGACAACACAAAGCTGTTAATTAGCAGCCGGCCTGCCCCCCCTGTGAAAGGAGGATGATATCGGGGCAGGGGTGTTCCAGTCTGCTTCCCTGATTTATTGCTGTCCGTTACCTCCCATGTAAAGAGGCTTTTTGTTCTCGGCAGTGTGGAGCCTCAGAATTGCAAATGTGAAGAGCTTTGTGTTCCTTTGTTTCCTTGACCAAGAACAATAAAAGCAGATAACTTTGAGTTTACAAGCCCCCACCCCCCCTTGGCCCCAAATCTACAACCTTTGCTCACTAGGGCATATGGGGGAAAAAGAAGACAGAAAAAACACAACCATTTCTGAACTGAGCAACAGAAGGTGGTGGAGGGACACACAAGCCTGATCCAGCCTAAGAATCTTTTGCATGTATGACCATTAAAATAAACTAACTGGACTGACATGTAGATTATTAAAGGACTGTATAAAACCTTTTTGCTTCTCAACACTGCTGATCTTCACCTTCTTGCAACCACTTCCTGTCTACATGCACTTACCCCAGCAGCTGCTGCACATCGGTGTGCAACACCGGCTTCCTGGCAGTAGCAGTGACCCATGCCTGCACAATGTGCGTCTTCCCCACGGGTTATGTGACAATTAGGCTTTCTCCGATGCCACTTTAAGACCGAATTACAAGTACCGATACTTTTCACGTACTCGCCGATACCGATTCTTTTTTTTACGGTCATGTGACAGTGGCACTAATATGCAGCACTGATGGGGTGTGGACTGTGTCAGTTTTTATTTTTAGAAAAAATATTCTAGATTTATTTTTTTGTGTGGGGGGTTGTCCGTGCTTTAAATTTTATTATTTTTACTTTTAAAATATTATGTTTCCTTTTTCTATTTTTAAATCAACCCTGTTGGGGGGGGGGGGGGGGGACTTTGGTGAAATGCCAGGGGTCTAAAACAGACCGACATCTCCCCTTTGAGACAGGGAAAGGGACAAAGGACACAGATTCCCCCGTCACTCTCTGCAGCCTCAGCTGCACTGAAGATGAATGGACAGGAGACAGCGGCTCCTCTCCATTCATAAACTGAAGCATCATAAACACTGTTTTCAATGCTCAGTTACAATTGGACAGAGTCAGTGTCAATTCAGAAAAAGGAAGGAGATGGTAAGTGACATACCGGCTCCTTCCTCTGCTCTCCATCCTGAATGATCTGGGATGGGGGGAACCGGAGGAGCACAGAGGGGAACCGGAGGAGCAGAGGAACACACGGAGGAGGACACAGAGGACAGTCAGGAATGATCAGTAGGGTGGTGGTGGGGAATTATAATTACCGATCTCCCTGCGCGGCTTTCAATAAAGCAGCTGAAAGCAGTGGGGGAAGGAGAGAAGCAGCGGTCAGATGCTTTAATGAAAACCGTACTCATACAAATGCTCGGTATCAGCACCAATACTGGTATTGGTATCCGTGCAACCCTAGTGACAATACAGAAGCATATTTTTGCGAGGCAGTTGTCACCCAATACCAGTAGTACTAGATAAAGGTGTGGCTTTAGAGCCCATCCACACCTATATGGTGTGCCAAAATGCGTTAATGTGCAATGGGTTAAAGAGATAGCCAACCAAGTCAAATGAATGGGCCAACGCACCAAAAATTGAGAATCTACCATACCACACTGCAGGTCAATGCACTGCGTTGCTCAGCAACACAGGTCTGATGGGAAGGTGCATTGGGGTACCACTCAGAATGAACTGCAAATACCCGTTAAACTTTACATAAGATTTTAGTAACTAGTTTATTACCAGTTCCTCTGAAATTAAGCAAAGTTTTGCCTGCCAGTCATGGAACTAAATCACTGCTCAGTCCCAACAAAACTGTCAGGGTCAGTTGACAAAAATGCTCAGATCTTGGGTAGTTACAGTCCTGCGTTACTGCCCCAAAAACATTCACTTTTAGACTTCATGTACACTGACCTACATTTAACTAAGACCACAGGAAAAAACGCAAATCGTGGCAAATTGAGGCGCGTTTATCCTCAGCCGGCAGCCAAAGCATTCCCATACTGAATGCAATTCTTCTGCGTTCAGGAGAGGAAGAATTAACCTCGCCTAAACCCAGGAACTCAAACTGATCAAAGCAAAAAAAAAAAAAAAAATGCCAAAAGCTCCTAAACTCAAATTTAGGACCTGCCAGGGTAGGTTAGAGCACATGTAGCCCAAGAAAAAAAATTACATAAGCAACGATTAACGGCCCTGGCAACATCCTCTCTCATTTTCTCCCGTCTCCACTGGCAGAAACTTGTAAGGCCAGCTGAAAGAAGCGTAGCAGTTTATGGAGAGCTTATAGTTCCTTCATATCCAAAGACAATACCTGGCCTACAACTGGACCCATATTAAATAGTTTTAATTTCTCACACAATTCAGCCACGTTTTAACCAATGTGTAAGAGAACAGCAGCAATCTATGTCCCAAATCAAAAACGGAAAACACTGGAATATCACTTTGCAGAAGAGGGAGCTCAAACAGACCTTCAAAAACTGGGCAAGCAAAGCACCCATGATCATTTACTGTCTGCAACCCAGGTAAATGCCATCCTTTAATACTGTTCATGCAAGATTTGTAAGCATGCCAGGGAGGTTTTATTTTTAGGCCTTGCGCACACAGGGCATAAAAATTTTTATAAAAATGCTGCGTTTTTTCTGTCAGCCTGTAGAAGCAACTCTACGTTAGCCAATGTATCCATGCACATTTGGGCATTTAAGGGCATATTTGTAGAGGAGCGTTAACAGGCAGAAAAGAAAAAAAAAAAAAAAAAAAATGCTTAATGTGCACGGCATTTGGGAGCGTCAAGTAATTATTTTCTAGCCTTTTGGGGGAAAACACTTCTAAATGCAAAAACACTTCTAAACTCATAGGCACGCTTCTTATACCGCTTTTTTCTGCCATCAGTTTGGGCATTTTTCCTCTTCGTCCTAGTGTGCAAGGACCCTTAATGGCCATACACAGGCCGAATATCAGGCGGCAGCTGGTTCAATAGAAACCAGCCGACGTTCGGTCCCCTTTCAAAACACAATAGCTCAACAGGGGAGATGGATGTACTAACATTCAATAGTTAGTACAGCAGTTCCGGGCACTGGGTTGAACGAAAAAGAACTAATCGTGCGCAACAGGCTTTATCGTGAACGCGTACAACTGCAGACCGCTTTTCTATAGCATCAGTCAAGAAATCTGAACTGCAAAACACCAAGATTTTCCATTCAATTCTCAAGAGATAGCAGAATCAAGGTAAAGGTTAGATTTGTAAACCTTGCTTGAATTGTCAACAAAGCATGTTAAATGTGCGCAGATTGCTTTAAGACACTGCTCCGTATGTCCCCGTATGTCCCTGACCTGTATTCGGCACTGCTCACCACCCTGCGTTTGCCCTAAGCTTTTGCTGCACCTTTGGACAGACATATATAGAGATTATATAATTTATATATAATCTCTCTCCTCCTCTATAACATTACACACACACACACACACACACACACACACTGCATCCCAGACAAGGCCGACAGCCCCCCAAACAGAACAGGGGTTACAGAAAATAGGATTTTTGTACTCACCGTAAAATCCTTTTCTCTGTAGTTCACAGACTGACACAGCACCTTTACTTTAGACCATCGGGTTGTTACGCCACCTTCAGGAGAGGACTAGGCAGAACATGTACAAAAAAAAAAAAAACGGAACTTTCTAGTTCCGCCCAAGGGGCGGTCCCTTCAGTAACAACCCCCCAGCCTGCACCTTGCAGCCTCAGTACGTCAACAAGCAGTATAACGTAAAAAATAGGAGGGGTGGGTGCTGTGTCAGTCAGTGAACTACAGAGAAAAGGATTTTACGGTGAGTACAAAAATCCTATTTCTCTTACGTTCACTGACTGACACAGCACCTTTACTTTAGACCATCGGAACGTCCCCAAACAGTGTCAAACGAGGGGTGGGAAAAAGCATAAAAAAACTTCACCCACAAAACTACTGCTCCCTAACAGGGGAGACACCACCGTATCTAACCGCCTCAGAACTTGCGGTAACAATGCAACAGTGCATTGACTGAAAAGTAACTGTGGTTCTTGCCAAAAATCAAGTGATATTGCAAAATTACACGGCTGCCTGCAAAACTTTGCGGCCAAAACAGGCATCAGCCGATGCACTGACATGTACTTTGTAGAATTTTGTAAAAGTATGAACAGACGACCAAGTCGCCGCTTTACATACTTGAGCAACAGACGCTGTTGACGCTTGAGCAACATGTCGGAAAGCCCAAGGAGGTTCCAATTGCCCTGGTGGAATGGACCGTGACCGGAAAGGGGGGCACCTGCCCCTTCAAGGCATAGGCCTGAACCACAATCTGTCTGATCCACCTGGAAATGGTGGCCGACGAGACCGCCATGCCTTTTTTCGGACCAGCTACCGAAACAGAGTCTGACTTCCGAAAGGGAGCCGTGGCAGACAAATATACCCTTAAAGCTCGGATCACATCCAGGGAATGGAGGGCTACCTCCTTGGGATGTGTCGGTCTAGGGCACAGAGACGGTAATACAATGTCTTCATTGATGTGGAACGCCGAAACCACCTTTGGCAGAAAAGAAGGATGCGGACGCAACACCACCTTATCCTTATGGATAACCAGATAAGGCAACTTGCAAGACAAAGCCGCCAGTTCCGACACCCTCCCGGCCCGATGTAATGGCCACAAGCAAAACAACTTTCTGGGAGAGAGTCAACAAGGAAATCTCTGATATTCTCAAACAGCGGCTTCTGAAGCGCCGACAACACCAGGTTCAGATCCCACGGGGGTAATGGTGGACGCACCGGAGGAACTATATGCCGACCCCCCTGAACAAAGGTGCTCACCAGAGAGTGAGATGCCAGGGGTCACTGAAAAAAAAAAAAAAAAAAGACAGCCAAGGCCGATATTTGTCCTTTAAATGGTGCTTAAAGCCAATTTCTGGTCAACTCCTCGCTGCAGAAACAGCAAGACCCTAGATACGGAATAGGAGCGCGGACGCCAGCCTTTCTCCTCACGCATAGCGATGTAGGCCTTCCAGGTACGATGATATATCTTCCGAGACAAAGATTTCCGAGCTCTCAACATAGTTGAAATCACTGAGTCGGATAGGCCCCGGTTCCTTAGCACCTGGCTCTCAACAGCCATGCCGTTAAACCCAGCGATGGTAAAGCAGGATGGAGAATCGGAGCTTGAGATAAAACGTCCTCTCATAACGGCAGACGCAAGGGGGCGTCCGCCACCAGGCGCACTAGGTCTGCGTACCAGGGACGCCGAGGCCAATCTGGGGCAATCAGAATGACTGGAATCCCCTCGGCCTCCACTCCGCGGAGCAGACGTGGTAGTAGCTTGAGCGGAGGAGAAGCATAGATCAGTTGGTACTGACCCCACGGAGCCACCAGCGCGTCTGCCCAAGGACACTAACCTCGGCACCTTCCGATTGAGACGGGAAGCCAGGAGATCCACGTCTGGTGTGCCCCACCGCAGGCACAGTAGCCTGAACACATCCGGATGCAGCGCTTATTCTCCTGGGTCCAGCAACTTAGGTAGTCCGCCTGCCAGTTCTCCACTCTCGGGATGTAAATGGCTGTCAGGGCCGGTACATGTAGCTCTGCCCACTGAAGGATGTGAGCAACCTTCCGTGCGGCGGCCGAGCTTCTCGTTCGATGATTGACATATGCCACTGCCGTGGCGTTGTCGGACCGGATCCTGATCGGACGTCCTCGAAGTCTCATTGACCACATGGAGAGGCATAGCCTGATTGCATGTAGCTCGAGCACATTGATCGGCAACTTGGATTCCTCCTCAGACCAGAGGCCCTGGGACGACTGTACTCCCAGTACTCCACCCCAGCCGGACATGCTGGCGTCTGTAGTGATCACTGTCCAATGTAGAGGTAGGAACGACTTTCCGGACCGAAGTGCCGGGGATCTCAGCCACCAGAGCAGGGAGTCTTTGACCGACCGGCTCACCTGAATCCGTCGATCCAGGGATAACGGAGATTTGTCCCATTTTGTCAAGATCTCCTTCTGCAAGACTCTGGTGTGAAACTGAGCATACGCTACTGCCTCGAAGGAGGCCACCATGAGCCCTAGGACTCGCATGCAGAAGCGTAGGGACGACCACCTGCGGTTCACCAACAGGTTTACCGCAGCTCAGAGTCTGTAGCTTGTCCGGAGGGAGAAACACTCTGGCTTCCACATTTGTCCAGCAGTAAGCCCAGGTACTCCAAACGCTGAGACGGTAAGAGTACCGACTTTAGGTTCAACAGCCACCTAAAATCCCGCAGGGTCTGCATGGTGATCGCCACATCCTCCTTTAATTCTGAGGCGGAAGATGCTCTCAGGAGGAGATCGTCTAGGTAGCCTACGATCGCGATCCCGTGTTGTCGCAACAACGCCAGAACTGGAGCCAATACCTTGGTAAAGACTCGGGGGGCTGATGCCAAGCCAAAAGGGAGAGCCACGAACTGGTAGTGGGCATCCCCAACTGCAAATCGCAGAAACTTCTGATGCCAAGGGCATATGGGTATGTATCCTGGATGTCCAAGGACATCAGGAAGTCCCCTTGATGGAGTGCAGCGACTACTAAGCGAACTAATTCCATTCTGAACCTCTGTACATTGACAAAGCAATTGAGGGCTTTTAGGTCCAAGATTGTAGTTCCTAAAAAGGAAGGGGAGCGTCCAAACAGATTGGAGTAGAACCCCTGGAATTTTTCCGGCTCCGGAACAAGTACTATTATCCCGTGACTCAGCAAGTCCCTTACCGCCCCCATGAGGGCCTCCCGGCGAGCCGGGAGCATGGGTATGCTGGAGGGGAAGAATCGGTTTGGTGGCCAAGAGAGGAACTCTATCTTGTAGCCAGAGGAAATCAGTTCGCAGACCCATCGGTCGGACAGCCGAGAAGCCCACCGGGCTGCAAACTCCCGAAGGCGACCCCCCACCCGTGTGGCGGGCGGGGGCAAAACTTAATGCGGTAGCGCTTTTGCTCGCAGGCTTGTGGTTCCAGGGACGCTTTTGTCCCTCAGAGGTCGTCCTGTCAGGCTGGGGACGTTTAGCCGAAGCCCCAGAGGGACGAAAAAGTAGTTTGTGAGCGGAAAAAGAGGGCCCTTGCCTACGGCGTGGCTCCTTTACCTTACTCCCGCAGACCAGGAAGGCTCTCTTCCCACCGGTGGCATCCTTAATGATGTCATCCGAGGCTCCAAAGAGCCGTTCGCCAAGGAAGGGTAGATCCGTCAAGGCTTTAGATGCCTGGTCCGCAGACCAGCATTTTAGCCAAATCAGGCGCCTCAGCACCACTGCTGACACTGAAGCCCTGGATAACAGAGGAAGGGTATCCAGGGCCGCGTCACAAAACGTACTTAAGGCCTTTTACTAACTGGTCTGCTAGTTCCACACAGACAGGAGAAGCCTGTTCCCCCAATTCACGGTGCAAAAGTTTTGCTTACTCGGTCGGTGTCTGTGACACAAGCGGGGAGGCCAGTACTGGTCGCATCGCTGACCCCACAACCGTAAATAAGGAACGGGCCACTGCCTCGGCCTTCCTCTCCGTGGGGTCCTTAAAGGCAGGAGTCCCCTCTACCGGGATCGTGGTTACCTTATTTAACCTGGATACAGGGGGGTCCACGACCGGAGGAGCCGACCATTTCTTAAGAAGTCTCTCCTCAAAAGGGGTAACGCACCGCCATATATTTTGGGACCGAAAAGGTCAGTTGCGGACGCCCCCATTCCTTGTATATGAACTTATCGAAATAAGTCAGATACGGAAACACCTTAGGTGTACGGGCTGGCTTACAGGATCCAAAAAGGGACCACTACTTCAGCAGAGGAATCTGCCGTATCCTGAATATTTAGGGTATCACGCACAGCTGTGATAAGTGCTCCAACTAGCGCTTTGTCGCGCGCGGATGGGGACTCATCCTCACTGTCCGATCGGTCCTGGTCAGCGTCATATGAAACAGAGCAGGGGTCACCAGCCTCAGCGGGGCCCGAGTCTGGGTCAGAGCTCTCCTCGGAGGATGGAGGCCACTTTTTACCACCTTTGCGCCCACGCACCGCCTCCATCTCGGCAACGAACGAGTTAAGGACCGCCGACAAAGCGTCCAGAGGCACTGCACTGACTGCAGGCGAACCGGTTGTAATTGCCTGGATTTCGGGGGAAGAAACTAGGTTCTAAAGCCATGCTGACCCACCCTGTCTGCCGCCTGTTGGGGACTTAGGACAGTGAATGGTCCCACCCTCCTAACTGCTGCAGGCTGAGGGGCCCCCACCGCAGGACTCACCACCCTGACCGAGTTCTGCGCCGTCCAGCTAGGTGTGCCTGTGTCAGCTCCCAGGTGTCCGAGAGGAAACCGCGCCGCTCTGAGCCTCCTGGATCAGCGCTGAGCATAAAAAATGCGCCAGGCTACAACAAAATGGCCGCCGAGCATCCAGTATAAAGGACATAATCACAGGGAAAATGGCCGCCGAACTACAAGAAAATGGTTCCCGACTGCTTCTCCCTGGGCACACCAAAGATGGCCGACAAACAACTGTATGCAGGGAAAGAGTGAAAAACAGGCAGAGATCAGCATAGAAGCCCTCCAGACACCCAGGGGAGAGACAGACACCTAGGACACAGCCCCCCACCCAAGGTGAGAGACCCCCCGGTGGGGACCCCTGTCCATGTGGCACACACACCGAGTAGCAGCCCATGCAGCATCTCCCACAGAGAGGGGGGGGGGGAAGATGGGGACAGGGAGAGAAGAGAGGGACCCCTGAATCGACCTCCCAGGGAATGCCCAGCTGCTCCGCCCCACCGGGACAGGGAGAGCTGTGCTTACCATTCCGGACGAGCTGGGGACATTCCATCACAGACCCACTCTCCGATCAGTACGGAGTGGCTGCTGGCCCGGCACACTGACACAGACATCAGTAGCCCGGTCATATGTGCGCCCCGGAGCATTACGCTCACCGGCCGCCCCTGGAGCCTGAGGGGCATGTCGTGGCCGACCCAGCGCAAAGCTCTGGTCTGCACACGTTCGCTGGCCAGGCTGGGGAGACTACAAGGATATGGTTATCCAGCCTGTCACCCAGCCAGCTGTTGATAGCAGATCCCAGGATCCTAATCTTGCGCAAAAGGTAAACTTCTGCAGAAAAAATCCACGGACCGATGGGCCCGCAGGGTTCCTAGGTCCTTCTCCTTCACTAGGCAGAAAAAAAAAACTGAGGCTACAAGGTGCAGGCTGGGGGGTGGTTACTGACGGGACCGCCCCTTGGGCGGAACTAGAAAGTTCTGTTTTTTTGTACATGTTAACATGTTCTGCCTAGTCCTCTCCTGAAGGTGGCGTAACAACCCGATGGTCTAAAGTAAAGGTGCTGTGTCAGTCAGTGAACGCAAGAGAAATGTATAATTTAATTTATTTTTGCAGCTTCAGTTGCAAAAAATGCATGCAAACTCAATGATCAATATAAACAGTTTGCTGCACTATAATAATTAGAAGTGTGAAATGCAATATATACTGTATAACAGTATCATTGCGCAAATTGTCAAAAAATTAGATGTGGCATTTGCCATCAATATTCGTTTGTCAAACTGTATGGTAGTCTTACATCAGTTTATGATCACCACCGTGTTCCAGAAAGAAAGTTGCCACATATATCTTGCAGGCATAATGGCAGTGACAAGCCCTCACCACAAGTCCATATTCCTAGGTCCCAAATCAGAGGGCAAATTTGAAATTGGTGTGTCACTACTGGCCATAGTAGTAGAGGTCATTGGGGGAAACCAGCTCAGACTTGATTATCTACTTTAAATGATCAAACAAAACCCATTGTCTTTTTTTTAAGCAACTTCCTCACTTTTCAAAACTACAAAGCTAGAGACGGTTCACACTGGGGCAACACGACTTTCAGAGGCAACCTGGAGACGACTTGAGCACGAACAGCAGTGCGACTTGGAGCGACTTACAAACGTGACTCAAGTCGCCTCCAGGACAGGCGACAAAGCCAGTGGCCAATCAAATAGTAATCTGCTCTGTGGGAGGGGGGGTTTGCCCTTAAATACTATTTCAGTCAAGACAGTGATCCGACTTTGGAGGCAACTTCAATTGAAATCAATGGATAAAAGTCGCCTAGAAGTCTGATTGAAGTAGTACAGGAACCTTTTCTGAAGTCGGAGCGACTTCAGTAGTGTGCAAGACGGCTCCCATTCACTTCCATTGAATTTCTAATGTTGAGCGACTTCAAGTCGGGTCCCAAGCCGCCCCCCTGTGTGAACCGGCTCTTAGGGTTTAGAGTTTGAGCTTAGACATTTACAGGGCCCCCAAGCTGGCCATACATCAGAAATTCCTAATAGTGGGGTCAAATCGATGTTCGGTTTCAACTGTAGTGAAAAGAAAATTCTAAGGAGCAGGATGAAAAAAACAAAAACAAAAAATCAAAAATGACTACATTTTGTGAATGTGGTATTCGTTCAGGAAAGTCCATTTACTTGGAATTCAAATGTTAAAAAATAAAATTTGTAATAATTTTGAACAAAATTAGTCAGGTCGTGGAAAGTACTGATGAGACTTTTGCTACGAAGGTTTGTTCAAAAATCTACTAGTGTATAGCCAGCTTTAGCCAGGACCGGGACATTTAAAGAACGTGTAGAAACGTTTTATTGGAGAAAAGCCAGTAATCATGCACTCAAACGGCTACTTCCTTATTATACCCACCAAGGCGAAAAACACTCATTACACTAAACATGCCGAAGGTTTAAAGTGCCTGCTACACTCTGCTCAGTAGGCCACAGAGCCCCAGATCATTGTGCTGTGGTTTTATGCCTCTACGGTAAAGACCACAAATCAGCCACTGCCCAAAAGGCTGAGAGAATGTGGTTCGTTCTTTGTGTACAATACTACCAAGGACTAATGGTTATACCAAGCAGGCTTTCAATGCATTCCAATCTAGGGAGTATACAAAACAACCTAAAATGGACCTAGCTAAAAATGTGCATTTTTTCATATGTTTTCCTCTTTAAATGGCATAACAAAAGTCAGAACAAACTTATAAAAAAAAAAAAAAAAAAGGGAGAAAGAATCAAATATACAAGATATATTCTTAACATTTTTGCAGGAGGTATCAAATTGAGGTTGACCTTCAGGCAGCTTTAGAGAAGACACCAATAAATGCGATATAAAACAATGTATTTCAGGCAAAAAAAAATAATAATAATACGCAGTTATTCTCTGCAATACAAGCATATATCCACGTTTTATCCATTTAAAGGCCCTGCACATACAAACAAATCTGTAAGGCTTAATGTACACGGGACGTGTTTACATCCTCTCCTGAACGATTTAACTTGACAGGTAGTAACCCACGTTTAAAACGTCAGTTTTGCCGCGATTGATAAAAAAAATAAAAAAATGTTTTTCTTCAAAATGGCCAAAAATGCCTATAAACGACACGCAGCTAAAACGCGAGCGTTTGGCGCTTCAAATGCCTCTAAACTCAGCATCTGAATTAATTTTTTTTGCTTTCCAAAAAAGGCCTCTAAACTCAGCATCTGAATTAATTTTTTTTGCTTTCCAAAAAAGGCCTCTAAACTCAACTGCCTAGAAAGGACTATAAACGACCCTGTGTACATGTACTGATAAGATAACAAAGAGTTCAGGAGCAGTTGAAAAAAAATGCTCAACAGCTCCGAAATGTCCGTTTACCAGCAGCAGTGTACATGAGGCCTAAGGCTCCATATACACAGGGCGCTGAGGCAAAATCCTCTGAACGTTTTTTTTGAAAGCTTGAAACCGGCATTTAAAAACGCCCGTTTAGCCGCGTTTGCGTCTAGAAGCATTTTTTTTTCTTCAAATGACCAAAAACAAAAAGCGGCTAAACGCGGGTTAACGCGTTTGGCGTCTGAAACTTCGGCATCTGAACTCATTTTTTTTAATTCAAAGAAAGGCCTATAAATGCAACTGCCTAAAAACGACTGTAAACGACCCTGTGTACATGTACACATAAGATGACATTGAATGAGTTCAGGGGCAGTTGAAAAAAAGCATCCAACTGCCTCTGAACGTCCGTTTAGCAGCAGCAGTGTACATGGGGGTCTAAGAGTTGCCAGAAATGAACTCTGTGGGCTGACAACACTCAGCATTTTGTTTCCTAAATGGTGTCAGCCCTGCCTAGGTATCTTTCACTAAACTACTGAATCCCTCCCCCTTTCTACTATTCTGCAGTTGAAAACAAGAACCTGAAAGGCTGATTGGACCCGAGATAACACTGCAGAATGCACAGAACAGCTCCGAATTAATGACATGATCAATAGGTGTACTTTTCCACTGAAACAGATTATAATAAGTAGGGTTGTCCCGATACCGATACTAGTATCGGTATCGGGACCGATACCGAGCATTTGCGTGAGTACTTGTACTCGCGCAAATGCTCCCGATGCCTTTGCCGATACCTGGGATGGGAGAAGTCAGCGGGCGGAGTCGGCAGGCGGAGAGCAGAGTGGACAGGAGAAGTCAGCGGGCGGAGTCGGCGGGCGGAGTCGGCAAGCGGAGGGCGGGAGGGGCGGAGAGCAGAGTGGAGCGGAGAGTCCTCAGGCGGGTAAGCTTGCAGCCGCATCATGATCCATCGTCGACCAGAGCCGTCACATTAAAGGAAGTGACGCTCCGTGTTACACTGTCAGTGCTTGAAAAATGTGACGCCCATCTTGGTACACCCTGCATTCGGCCTCAATAAAGCAGCAGCGGACATCTTGTTACACCCAGCCCATGTAGTTCGAGCTGGGTGCAACAAGATGTCCGCTGCTGCTTTATTGAGGCCGAGTGCAGGGTGTACTAAGATGGGCGTCGCAGAGGCAGCATAGAAAAATAAATCCTCTCGTGCCTATAAGTGCCCACCACCTGTCAGTGCCCGCTATCTGTCAGTTCTCATTAGTGCTGCTTACTCAGTGTCACCTATTAGTGCCAGCCACCTGTCAGTACCATCTATCACTACCACCTGTCAATGCTATTAGTGCCAGCCACCTGCCATCTATTAGTGCCAGCCCCATCTATCAGGGCCAGCCATCAGTGCCAGCCCCATCTATCAGGGCCAGCCATCAGTGCCAGCCCCATCTATCAGGGCCAGCCATCAGTGCCAGCCCCATCTATCAGGGCCAGCCATCAGTGCCAGCCCCATCTATCAGGGCCAGCCATCAGTGCCAGCCCCATCTATCAGGGCCAGCCATCAGTGCCAGCCCCATCTATCAGGGCCAGCCATCAGTGCCAGCCCCATCTATCAGGGCCAGCCATCAGTGCCAGCCCCATCTATCAGGGCCAGCCATCAGTGCCAGCCCCATCTATCAGGGCCAGCCATCAGTGCCAGCCCCATCTATCAGGGCCAGCCATCAGTGCCAGCCCCATCTATCAGGGCCAGCCATCAGTGCCAGCCCCATCTATCAGGGCCAGCCATCAGTGCCAGCCCCATCTATCAGGGCCAGCCATCAGTGCCAGCCCCATCTATCAGGGCCAGCCATCAGTGCCAGCCCCATCTATCAGGGCCAGCCATCAGTGCCAGCCCCATCTATCAGGGCCAGCCATCAGTGCCAGCCCCATCTATCAGGGCCAGCCATCAGTGCCAGCCCCATCTATCAGGGCCAGCCATCAGTGCCAGCCCCATCTATCAGGGCCAGCCATCAGTGCCAGCCCCATCTATCAGGGCCAGCCATCAGTGCCAGCCCCATCTATCAGGGCCAGCCATCAGTGCCAGCCCCATCTATCAGGGCCAGCCATCAGTGCCAGCCCCATCTATCAGGGCCAGCCATCAGTGCCAGCCCCATCTATCAGGGCCAGCCATCAGTGCCAGCCCCATCTATCAGGGCCAGCCATCAGTGCCAGCCCCATCTATCAGGGCCAGCCATCAGTGCCAGCCCCATCTATCAGGGCCAGCCATCAGTGCCAGCCCCATCTATCAGGGCCAGCCATCAGTGCCAGCCCCATCTATCAGGGCCAGCCATCAGTGCCAGCCCCATCTATCAGGGCCAGCCATCAGTGCCAGCCCCATCTATCAGGGCCAGCCATCAGTGCCAGCCCCATCTATCAGGGCCAGCCATCAGTGCCAGCCCCATCTATCAGGGCCAGCCATCAGTGCCAGCCCCATCTATCAGGGCCAGCCATCAGTGCCAGCCCCATCTATCAGGGCCAGCCATCAGTGCCAGCCCCATCTATCAGGGCCAGCCATCAGTGCCAGCCCCATCTATCAGGGCCAGCCATCAGTGCCAGCCCCATCTATCAGGGCCAGCCATCAGTGCCAGCCCCATCTATCAGGGCCAGCCATCAGTGCCAGCCCCATCTATCAGGGCCAGCCATCAGTGCCAGCCCCATCTATCAGGGCCAGCCATCAGTGCCAGCCCCATCTATCAGGGCCAGCCATCAGTGCCAGCCCCATCTATCAGGGCCAGCCATCAGTGCCAGCCCCATCTATCAGGGCCAGCCATCAGTGCCAGCCCCATCTATCAGGGCCAGCCATCAGTGCCAGCCCCATCTATCAGGGCCAGCCATCAGTGCCAGCCCCATCTATCAGGGCCAGCCATCAGTGCCAGCCCCATCTATCAGGGCCAGCCATCAGTGCCAGCCCCATCTATCAGGGCCAGCCATCAGTGCCAGCCCCATCTATCAGGGCCAGCCATCAGTGCCAGCCCCATCTATCAGGGCCAGCCATCAGTGCCAGCCCCATCTATCAGGGCCAGCCATCAGTGCCAGCCCCATCTATCAGGGCCAGCCATCAGTGCCAGCCCCATCTATCAGGGCCAGCCATCAGTGCCAGCCCCATCTATCAGGGCCAGCCATCAGTGCCAGCCCCATCTATCAGGGCCAGCCATCAGTGCCAGCCCCATCTATCAGGGCCAGCCATCAGTGCCAGCCCCATCTATCAGGGCCAGCCATCAGTGCCAGCCCCATCTATCAGGGCCAGCCATCAGTGCCAGCCCCCTGTCAGGGCCAGCCATCAGTGCCAGCCCCCTGTCAGGGCCAGCCATCAGTGCCAGCCCCCTGTCAGGGCCAGCCATCAGTGCCAGCCCCCTGTCAGGGCCAGCCATCAGTGCCAGCCCCCTGTCAGGGCCAGCCATCAGTGCCAGCCCCCTGTCAGGGCCAGCCATCAGTGCCCCCTGTCAGGGCCAGCCATCAGTGCCCCCTGTCAGGGCCAGCCATCTGTTGGTGCCAGCCATCAGTGCCACCTGTCAGTGCCAGCCATCAGTGCCACCTGTCAGTGCCAGCCATCAGTGCCACCTGTCAGTGCCAGCCATCAGTGCCACCTGTCAGTGCCAGCCATCAGTGCCACCTGTCAGTGCCAGCCATCAGTGCCACCTGTCAGTGCCAGCCATCAGTGCCACCTGTCAGTGCCAGCCATCAGTGCCACCCGTCAGTGCCAGCCATCAGTGCCACCCGTCAGTGCCAGCCATCAGTGCCACCCGTCAGTGCCAGCCATCAGTGCCACCCGTCAGTGCCAGCCATCAGTGCCACCCGTCAGTGCCAGCCATCAGTGCCACCCGTCAGTGCCAGCCATCAGTGCCACCCGTCAGTGCCAGCCATCAGTGCCACCCGTCAGTGCCACCTGTCAGTGCCAGCTATCAGTGCCACCTATCAGTGCCAGTCATCAGTGCCCGCCACCTGTCAGTACTCATCAGTGCTGCATATCCGTGCCACCTAATCATATCAGTGCTCATCAGTGCTGCTTAATCTGTGCCACCTATCAGTGCTGCATATCAGTGCCACCTAATCTGTATTGTGCTTGAAAACTGTCACCTGACATTAAAAAAAAGTATCGGTATCGGCGAGTACTTGAAAAAAAGTATCGGTACTCGGTCTTAAAAAAGTGGTATCGGGACAACCCTAATAATAAGTTATACACACATAGAATGATCAGCCATAACTTTAGGACAACCTAATATTGAGTACCGTTAAGTCCCCGTTTAATTACCAAAATAGCCTCTCGTGCTGCCAAAACAGCCCTGACCCAACTCAGACATGGATGGCACAAAATAATTCTGAAGATATATTGTGGTATCTGGAACCAAGTTGTCAACAGCAGATCCTACAAGACCTGTAGGTTGTGATTGGGGTCTCCAAGCATCAGACTTGTTTTTCCAGCAATTGAATTGAGCTTCTGTGGTATCTGGAGAACCTGAAGGCCAAGTCAACACCTCAAACTCGTTGTGCTCCTCAAGCCATTCTTGAACCATTTTTTGCAGTATGGCAGGGCACATTACCCTGCTGAAATAGGCCACTGCCATCAGGGAATGCCATTTGCCATGTCAGCAACAATGTTTAGGTTGGTGGTAATTAACATTCACATGTCAGGAGTCAGGACCCAAAGCTTTCCAGCAGAACATTGCCCAAAGCATGACACCGCTTCCGCCAGCTTGCCTTTATCCCCATACTGTATACTGGCACCATCTCCTCTCCAAGTAATCAAAACGCACAAACACCCAGCCATCCAAATGATGTAAAATAAAGCAATTCATCAGACCAAGCCACCTGCTTCCAGTTCTTTTGCCCATTGCAGGCGCTTGTGCCCATGGGTCAACATGGGCACACTGACCGATGCCCATTTCTTCTGCTTTCAACACGTTAACTCCAGGGGCAACATGTTCACTTGCTGCCTAACATTTGGACAAGTGCACAAAAAGGTCCATAAATACATGGATAAGCGAGTTTGGGGTGGAGGAACTTGACTGGCCTGCACAGAGTCCTGACCTCAACCCAATAGCACACCTTTGGCATGAATTAGAGTGGAGACTGCGAGCCTTCTTGTCCACATCAGTGCCTGACCTCACTAATGCGCTTCTGGAAGAACGGTCAAACATTTCCATAGACACTCCTAAACCTTGTGGACAGCGTTCCCAGAAGAGTTGAAGCTGTTATAGCTGCAAAGGGTGGGCCAACTCAATATTGAACCCTACGGACTAAGACTGGGATACCATCAATGTTTATGTGCGTGGCAGGCGTCCCAATACTTTTAGCGTATACTTTAGTGTGTGTATACACACACACACACACACACACACACAGTATATGTACAAAACAGAAAAATAAAATTTTAAATATATACTTTTAGAAATTTTATGTTAAAATCAATTACCCCCCTCCCACCAAGTTAGAGATGCAAATAAAATAAACCTTCCAGCAAATAATCCCACAAAACAAAAAAAGGACAAGAATTTCCAGTACTAGGGAGGACATCTTAGCTTGCAGGTCACACACACTGAGAAGGAATTTCTCGGGAACCAAAATATAAGGTGCCCTAAACTGAACTCCATAGCCATTCAGTAACACAGTAGAATAGCAGCCATGACTAACAATTGGACTGTGGTCAACTATGCCAACTCGAGATCTTCGCTCTCCTAAAACTGATACACACGTGAGCAGCCTCACTGGTCCACAAATATCTTTTTCCTTTCAAGCAGTCCTATGACAAACACCCCTGCCACTGCATATCCAGGTCCTGCACTCTTCACACCATATCCATTGAGTTCTGTTTCTGCACACCACTGCATGTGTATGGTGTAAACAAGCCCATCAATTTTTCTGAAGACAATACTGCAGCTAAACAATGCAGCTTTGTCTAAGACAATTGACCAAACAGTGACGGGATAATAAAACATGTGCAACACACCAATGAGATCACCACTCCCCCCCCCCCCCAGAAAGCTTCCAGTATTAGATGGAGAACATCATGCAATAGAGTGAAGCTCAACTGGCTTTAATGCTGTCCATCCTTTTCCCAGTCCAAGTACCGGATATATAGAGATATATATAATTATATACACACACACACACAGTGTGTGTGTGTGTGTGTGTGTGTGTGTGTGTGTGTGTGTGTGTGTGTGTGTGTGTGTGTGTGTGTGTGTGTGTGTGTGTGTGTGTGTGTGTGTGTGTGTGTGTGTGTATATATATATATATATATATATATATATATATATATATATATATATATATATATATATATATATATATATCTCTCTATATACACACACTTAACATTTTCCACATTTTGCCATGTTGCAACCAAAAATGTAAATGGATGTGATAGACCAACACAAAGTGGCACATAATTGTAAAGTGGAAGGAAAATGAGAAATAGTTTTCAAAATTGATTACAAATAAATATCTGAAAAGTGTGGTGTGTATTTGTATTCAGCCCCCCATTCCCCCCGAGTCAATACTTTGTAGAACCAACCACCTTTCACTGCAATTACAGCTGCAAGTCTTTTTGGGGATGTCTCTACCAGCTTTGCACATCTAGAGAGTAACATTTTTGTCCATTCTACTTTGCAAAATAGCTCAAGCTCTGTCAGATTGGATGGAGAGCATCTGAACAGCAACTTTCAAGTCTTGCCACAGATTCTCAATTGGATTTAGGTCTGGACTTTGACTGGGTCATTCTAACACATGAATATGCTTTAATCTAAACCATTCCATTGTAGCTCTGGCTGTATGTTTAGGGTTGTTGTCCTGCTGGAAGGTGAACTACTGAACCAGTCTCAAGTCTTTTGCAGACTAACAGGTTTTCTTCTAAGATTGCCCTGTATTTGACTCCATCCATCTTCCCATCAACTCTGACCAGCTTCCCTGTCCATGCAGAAAAGCATCCACACAACATGATGCTGCCACCACCATGTTTCACGGTGGGGGTGGTGTTTTCAGGGTGATGTGCAGTGTTAGTTTTAGTTTTCTGCCACATATAGCGTTTTGCTTTTAGGCCAAAAAGTAAAATTTTGGTCTCCACATGTTTGTGGTGTCCCCCACATGACTTCTCGCAAACAGGACTTTTTGTGGCTCTCTTTAACAATGGCTTTCTTCTTGCCACTCTTCCATAAAGGACAGATTTGTGGAGTGCACAACTAATAGTTGTCCTGTGGACAGGTTCTCACACCTGAGCTGTGGATCTCTGCAGCTCCTCCAGAGTTACCATGCGCCTCCTTGGCTGCTTCTTCGATTAATGCTCTCCTTTCCCGGCCTGTCAGTTTAGGTGGATGGCCATGTCTTGGTAGGTTTGCAGTTGTGCCATACTCTTTCTATTTTCGGATGATGGATTGAACAGTACTCTGCGAGATGTTCAGAGTTTGAGATTTTTTTTATAACCCAACCCCGCTTTAAACTTCTCCACTTTATCCCTGACCCGTCTGGTGTGTTCCTTGGCCTTCATAATGCGGTTTGTTCACTAAGGTTCTCTAACAAACCTCTGAGGGCTTCACTCAGCTTTATACGGTTTATATTGAGATTAAAAATTACACACAGGTGGACTCTATTTACCAATTAGGCGACTTCTGGAGGCAATTGGTTCCACTAGATTTTAGTTAGGGGTATCAGAGTAGGCCCCTTTCACACGGGCGGACTGTTTAGGTCCACCTGTCCGTTTAGGCAGACCCGAACGGACGCTCCATGCAGGCCTATGGTGCGACAGATGTCAGCGGTGACATGTCCGCTGACATCCAATCCGCTAAATTCATACATATGGCGATATGTTAGTCATCCGTCCTGGCGGATTGGATGAGATCTGATGAAAACCGACATGCTGTCAGCTTTTGTCCGATCTCTCCATAGGAATCGGCGGCGCTTGACAGGCCCCTCCCCGCTCAGTGAGCAGAGACCGACCTGTCACCCGCCGGCTCAGCGGAGATAAACTAAGAGATCTTTCTGCTGAGCTGGCGGACTCCGCTGCAATGGATCCGCCTCTTGCGGAAGGGGCCTAAAAGGGGGCTGAATACAAATGCATACCACACTTTTCATATTTATTTGTAAAAAAAAAAAATGTTGAACCCAATCATTTTATTTCCACTTCACAATTATGTGCCACTTTGTGTTGGTCCATCACATAAAATCCCAATAAAATACATTTACGTTTTTGGTTGCAACATGACAAAATGTGGAATATTTCAAGGGGTATGAATACTTTTTGAAGGCATGATAGATATTTTTTTAAATTCACAACAAGATTAGTTGGTGGCTTTTATATCTGTCTACAGCTCAGCCAGAACCAAGAGGTAAAAAATAAATACTGTAGAATGTAAGAAAAAAAATAAAAATAATAATAATCTAGAAGCCTACAAAACACTCCATGTGGAGATGCTAAAATCTTCATTTTTCACAATGGCTTCACGCGTGTGTGAGAGAGCAATTACCAGACAACTACTGGCAGGACACACAAGAGATTTTGGTTGTCAAAACTACCAGCAGAACCTGCTAGGACTTTGAAGGCCTGGTTCACACCTATGCATTTTGTAGTGCGTTTTCAGTTTTGCAGAAACTAACTACAGTCCATTTAACATGGTATCCTATGGGTCATGTTCACATCTATGCATTTTATGAAAAGGGCCAGGGACTTTTTTTTTTCATGGTTTTTGGTTCCATAGACTTCAATGGATCAAAAATATGTATGGAAAAAACACAAAATGCACCTGGAATATGCATTCTGCATAGGTGTGAACCAGGCCTTAGGCTGCATTCACACCTGAGCAGACCAGATTTGAAAGTTTTTAGAAGTGTATTCCAAGCAGTTAACAGCTTTAGGCCTTTTTGTTTAGCCAATAAAAATCACTATGGGGAGGAGAGGTAGGGGAGATTAGGGGAGGAAAGCAGCTAATTGAGCAGGAAACGCAACAAAACACTCACGTTTAAAATTTTCAGGAGTCCTCATTGAAGCCTATAGTGCCCAATTTCACAAAAAGAAGCTTGTACTTTGAGCGACAGGCATTTTGATTCAGGCGACAGAATGCTCAGGGACCATTGAAATTAATAGGATTTGGCTTGTTGAGCGCTTTAGAGCTACAAGCTTCAGGCTGGGTTCACACTATTGCGAATATTGCGTTTCAGGTCCAAATTCAGCCAAAAATTCGGACCCGACGCACCGGGCCCCTGCTGTAAACCACTCAGCACAGAGATGTAAACCCAGCCTTAAGCAGAAAATCGCTCAGGTGTGAACAGGGTCTTAAGGCAAGAACTGTCGCGCCTCTGAAAATCAATGTCTGGACCAGTTTTTAACCCTTTAAAATTCCACGCTACCACACCACAGCCCCATAGACCTAAATTAGTCACATTTGGTAGTGGCAATGCCTGGTGAAAGTGACACGGTTACATTTTTGCCATAGCCACGAGGGACAACGCGGCTGTAGTACGTCTACAGCTGTGAGCAGCTGCACATCACCATTCAGGTAGGCGGCCCTTAAATCGCAGCTCTACCGCCTGGTTTTACAACTTCCTGTCCCTACGTGTGAAGGAAACCTTTGATTTAGAGTAACTAAGACCCCATTTACGCTTAAAGTGTTACTAAACCCAGGACCCTGCATTTACTATATCTTGTCTCCCACAGTACACAAAACATGGAAATGCAATTTTAGTAAATATAAACTGCGAAATACCTTTTCTCATCAGCAGTATTTAGCAGTCTTGTGACTTATCAGTGTCCAGCCAAGTACTGGTTAAAGCTTGTAACATGAGTTTTCCGACGGCCAGACCCCTGACTCCCTGTCTGGACAGTGCTGATCACATGCACCCTTCCAAGAATAAACTAAAAAACCTCTCTAGCAATACACACCAAACTGAGCATGTGCAGCCTGACTCCATAGGCTCTGTGTTATCAGGAAATAATCAGGGGACAGTGGAAGGATCAGAGAAGACGATATCAAACAGTCTTTACAAAATGCAGGAGATTAACCCCTTAGGTTCCAGTGATAACAAGCGTATATATATTTATTAATATATTACACACACACAACGATTTTGCTGTTGTGGGTTTAGTAACACTTTAAGATGAGTATCTTTGGTTGTGTTTGGACTTTGAGCATTTGTAAAAGGTATTTTTGCACTTTTATTCAAATTATCAGTCAATGGAAAGCTGATTGGTCGGATTAAAAAAATTTAGTAGCAAATCAGAGGCCCTGATGGTGTCAATCCCGAAGGAAATATCGAAGTCAATAAGTTTAAGTTATAAATTGAAATGGGCAGATCAAGGCTTGAAATATTTAGGAACAAACATTGCAGTGAGCTCCTCGAAAATGTATGAGTTACATTTTGTGCCAATGTTAAATAAAATACGTGGACTACTGGAGAGATGGCATGGAGGAATGTTTTCCTGGTTTGGAAGGAGTAACATAATTAAAAATGAAAAATTTACCAAAGATCCTATACCTCCTCCAGGCAGTCCCGATTACAGTACCAAGGATTTTTTTCGAAGTATTCAAACATTACTCACAAAGTTTATATGGGCAGGTAAACAATCAAGAATAAAGAGGACACTTATCTTTACCGAAACATTATGGAGGATTGGCTGTCCCCGATATATTTAAGTATTATCAGGCGGTCCATTTAGGCCGCCTACTGGATTGGTGTCGGCATAGGAATACAAAAATCTGGCCAAATTTAGAGCAAGCACAGTGCAAGGAATTATTAAGTAGAGCCCCTTGGTGCTATAGAGAGGTCAAAGCTGATATTAAGATGCATCCAACAATAGGAACTACATTGCGGGTTTGTTATAATCTTTTTTCAAGGGGGCAAATATCTACCTATAACTAACCCTTGACGCCTATATTGGGTAACCCAAAATTGATACCAGGTACACAGAAAGGACCCTTTGCGGCATTAATTGAAAGAGGATTATATCAGACTTCGCATTTTAGGATTCAGGGTACCTGGCTGACAATACAGGATCTGATGGATAAGAAGGGCCCTTTTCAATTGGAGTTCTGGCAAGCAGCACAATTAATAAATTTTCTAGGTATTACAGTAGTACCACATTATCTAGAGCATAAGTTGACAACATTTGAGAAACCGTGTATAGAAAAGAACCAAGCACACATACAATATCTAAAACGTATGCGATATTGATTAAACCACCTGAGAACTATCAGTTACCCTTTCTCCGCAAATGGGAAATTAATTTGGGGAGGACTTTTGGGAAGCGCAAAAACTAAAATGATACAAGATATATTTAAGACAGCAACATGCAAAACAATTCATGAAATGAATTATAAAATAATGTCACAATGGTATAGAACCCCAGAAAAGCTACATAGGTACTTTCCAAATATAACGAGTGATTGCTGGAGGTATCGAGCAGAACAGGGTACGATGGTACATATTTTCTGGGCCTGTCCCAGAATCAAGGGATTTTGGAAGGAAGTCCATGAGATTACCCAAAAATTTAGTGAGGAAGAAATACCGGAAGATCCAGCTTTCTTCCATCTGCATCTATCAGAGATACTGTGGGGAACATACAGGAATTCCATCTTATGTCACTTAGTGAATGCTGCTAAAGCATGTATACCGCTTAAATGGAAACAAGTACAATCCCCTACTGTGAGTAAGTGGATTAGAAAGGTGGAAGAAGTGAATAGGATGGAAGACCTAGTATGGACAAGTAGGAAAAAAAGAGAAATATATTTAAAAATTTGGTCACCCTGGAATGGTTTTATCTCCTCAGAAGAGGGTGGGAGGTTGGTGGATGGGGAGTAGTGGGGGGGGGGGGAGGGTAATAGGGAAAGGAATAGGATAAGGGATCATAAGTATGGAGGGTAGGGGGGAATGGGGCAAGTTAATAGTAATATGTAGGGTCATGGGACAGCGTCACCCCAGGACCAGATAACAGGAAAGGGGGTGGAGATTAGAGGGGAGGGTTGTGGGTGTTGGCTGGGCTACACCCACCCCTCCTTTTGATCTCCCTCATACCCGCTTACTATTGGGATTGAGTGGGCCGCTATCCCCTCTTTTCCCCTTATGTAGATTACCTTGGAAAGGAGGGAATCTATGGGATCGGAGTTAATGGTGCTAATTTACTTTGATATACGAGATGAGAAGTTGGGTTTAAAATTACATAAAGATGGATTGTTATGTTAAGATTTTTTTCATTCCTTTTCCTGTACAAAAGAAAAAAGCTGAAAATAAAGAAAATTGAAAAAAATAAAAAATGTAAATAAAAAAAACACATTACTGTATGTGCATTTTCAGGGCCTCCCATTTTAGTCTATGGTGCTAAAATGCACAACTCTGCATGAAAATAAGTTCACGTACTTTTGAGTGTTGAGCTTCAAGCTACGCCTACACTATGTTCAGGTGTAAACAAGCATCAGTGAAAATAAAAGAAAATCCTAATGTTAGAAGAGCTTCTGGTGAAGCTTTAAATCAGCTTCAAATGGATTCAAGTGAAAAAAAAAGCAGCTTTATCAGCATCAACCAATATTTCCTGTAACACCCAATCCTCAACTCAAGTTCACCTATTGGGTTACAGACCTCGTTGCGGTCACCAAACACAAAAGTATATAAAACAGCAACATTTTAAAATTAAAACTTGATCAGAACTACTTTCAACCTGGAAACATTGTTCATGTCATACATCAAGACTTAACAGACAGAATCTTATGATGAAAATAAAGAACAGCTTTGTGCTGCATAACCCCCAAGAATGGCCGATTCCCAAAACTAGAATCTTCTATATCCCATAGCAGAATATGCCAAGCAGAGGCTATGAGAATTATAGTTGAGTCAGTAGGCTCAGATCCCTTTAAAAATTAAAAACCCCCAAAAAATATAATTGCAGTACATAAATTCAACCAATTGCACCTTATGTAAACTAAAAAAGGTGGTGCTGTCCCTTTAACTATATGAATTTGTGACTGTATGCAATAAAAGCAAATTATTGCACACATTCACATATTTAAAAAAGGGACAGAGTGCCTTTTTTTAGTTTAGATAAGTTATTGGCCCAGTGTTTGGGTTGCATGAGTTGCAGCAGTCCACTATATAAGTTTGGTTTTGGGCTGAGCACAAGAATTTTCTTTACTTAGTGACAATTGCATCTTATGAAATGCAAATCTGGATAACCCAGAAAAACTAAAGCTAGGAGTTCAAACAAACAAGGTACAAATCAATGAGGACTAAACTACATGGGCAATTTTACTTATGCTATTGAACGGTTTAACCTTTTGTTAGTGTTCCCCTAATCAGCAAGATACTGAAATCAATGTGCTGCAAATGAAGGTATTGGCAAAACAGTAACGGGAGATAAAAATCGCCTGTGTAGCTTACTTCACTCTAAAGCCCCTTTCACATGAGCGGACCACCTGCCCATTTATCAGGTGGACTGAATTGGACCACCCATTGCCCTTTATGGGGAGGCGGATGTAAACAGACATGTGTCCGTTCACGCCTGCATTTGATACGCCAAAAGACAGACATATGGGGGATCCATTACCCATCCATCTAGCGGATCAATTGACAGTTGGATGGAAACGGACAGGCAGTCCGTTCCCATCTCACCACCCCATAGAGTACAGCAAGCTGTGCCCATATCACCCGCCTGCTCAGCGGGCATAAGTGGACAGATCCCCCCCACTGAGCAAGCAGGTCCGTGTGTGAAAGGGTCCCAAGTTCCCCTATCTTTATGGCACATATGCACCCATCAAAAAAAAATCAAAAAATGATACTGGGAATTAGACTAGGGGGATCGTGTACACACGTGAAAAAAAGTTTCCCTTACTTACAAAGGACGGCATCTGCACCCGAAGACGAGTGAGGAATCAGCTTGGGGTGCCCACATCACCTTAAGTGTTCTTATATTAAAAGTCCGCAGCTACAGTATTTGTAGCTGCCGACTACTTTTTTCCCCCCCCCCCAGACTGGAGCCCCTCTTTAAAAGATAAGTAAACCTGACCAGTATGCAGAGCTATAATATCAAAATGGAAAAATCTGACCATATTTTAGACTGTACTTGTGTAAAAGGTTTGCATTACAGCGCAAATGTAGTCTATTGGCCTGCTCAGTAGTGACGAGTAAAAATCAACAAAATGTGTAATCTGCTTGATTACATGCTATTTCAGCGGGGGCCCAACCTGTCGCCCAAGATGGCCGAAGATGGCTATGAATGCGGGCCAACACAAAAGTCATAAACTTACTTGAAAATGTTTTTTTTTGTAAAAATTTGTTTACACTTAACGAACAGATGTGGCCGAAGAAAATAATTTGACAGTGTCTCTTTATTGATCTTCCCAAAGAAAAATCTCCAACTCTTCAAACTCACACCTTATTCATGTCATCAGTTTTCGGCAGCACCTATATTTGTGGGCAAAAGAATGAAGCACCCTAAGGGCAAAATTAGAATCAAAAATATCTGATGAGCCCCTTGAGAATTGTTGCTACATACATCCAACCACATATTGATGCGTTCGTTCCTCAAAAACTGTTTCAAGTATCCAGTTTTATGGTGCCCTCTTACTTTTGCAATAAAAAAACAAAAAAAACAGGTTTTATTACTCAGATAGGTACATTACTTAGATCATTGATCGTTAACTTGTGATCTGCCTAGCTTTTTCTGCTCATCAGCTATCCTTATTGTTGGTTTATTTCATGTGCGGCCCAAGACCATTCCTCTTTTCCAATGTGGCCCAGGAAGGCCAAAAGTTTAGACACCCCTGCAGTATTGAGTTGACATAATGGCCCGCAATAGTCAGTCCTAGCAACCAACAGTGGCAAGAGTCCCCTAGAAACTAAAGGCTACTAGGCGGCGGCAGGGGTCCCTTGGGGTCTTCGCAACCAAAGCCGCAAGGGTCTCCTAGCGTCCTAAAAACCAAGGCCACTATGCAGCGGGGTCACCTAGCATCCTAACAGTGTACAGTTTGACAAGTTTTTACGTAGGATCATAAAGTCCGCCAAGATCCTGCATAAAATCATATGGCCATGTGCACGAGTTCTAATATGGGAAGAGGAAATTAGGACCACCAGCCAGAGAAAAGGGTTTGCTAGTTTCAGCCAATTACAGTTCCGTTAAATTTTTTTTTTTTTTTTACACATATATGTAAACCCATTCAGTAAATCTGTGCACAGGATTACACAGATGTTTTTAGGAAGAAGAAGAAGAAGAAAGGAGGGGGGGGGGGGGGAATTACTGCAATACAATTTAATAAGTTCACACAACACGTGTTGTGCGCACGACAAGATGTGAGCAAGCCCTTTTCGAGCGCCAATAGCTTCACTTTTATCCTTTTAGACCTCGCCACTTTAAGAATTGGAATATCCGTACAGCAGATCGTATCTGTTCACTCCACCGTTCTTCAGTCTGTGCAGGCTTTAGCAGGTATTAGAATACAACGTCTCAGGGAAATGGATGTTGCAGCTTCACGAGTTACAAGCAAAAGCCAGTGCGAGGCCTCCTTACTGTGCACTGTGGGAAACAGATCCAATCTAATGCAATGTTAAAGTTGAGCTTCACTCTCTCAATCAACTGACTATTTTTAATCCTGCTGTCTTCTATGGGGCAGTCAGATGGAAATGGACAGTCTGTCCGTTTCTATCCAACGGTTCACGGATCCAATCCACCAGACAGAGTGGGAATGGTTCCCCATCTGTCTGCTTTTAGATATCCACCGCTCCAAAGAGCAATGGATGGTCCAATTGAGTCCGCCTGATAAACTTATGAGGCAGACCCGATCAGTCCATCAGTGAGAAAGGGGCCTAAAATTACAAGACCCTTCGGTTTATACTGTGGTCTTGTTCTTGCAGGCGAGTAGACTCAAAGATGGACACACACACACACACACACACACACACACAGATTATGTAATCAAAAGGACTTTTGTCCCCCATTACATTTGAATATCAACTTTTAAAAAGGACCCCTGAACAGAATAATGCCTCATTTAGTTGGCGTGTTTGGCAATTAGCCTAACCAATCATCTATGTGAAAGACATGGTCTTACCAGCAGCTTAGAATATGCAGCATTTACCAGGATTTGCTCTTCGCTATATGTTGTTCCTTCATAACATCTTGCAAGATTTGATTTAGGCTTTCTACAAGCAGCACTAGCCCTCATCGAAGTGTGGCGTGGGCTATACCAGTTTGCGTTAAAAGATTTAAGACAAGTACAACTTTAAAGTACTCAGTCTCCCAGGGACTGCTAGGTGTGAGGATGGGGCTCAAAATTCTGTCAAGTCCACATGCTGGAAGACAGACCTTCCTCTCCAGGTCTGGACACCATAACAGGAGGAGCAGCCGGACAATTTCAGCACAATACATTGTGACCTTAGGTACCCTACCTAGGACTACCAGAAAAAAGGCGATAATGGTACCCAACCAAGACTCTAGGAGGCATTTTTTTCATTTTTTTTTTGCTTCAGTTCCAGCACGAGAGGGAAAAAATAAATAAAAGAAGGACCCAGTCACTTAAATAATGAGATTATGCTAATAATGCAAAGTATAAAGTGCAGGAACACTTATCACCGACCTCAACAGAATTCATTGTACACAAGTATGGATTCAAACAGGCTGCTCAAGTTTGCTCTTTTTGTACCTCTACTAAAGAACTTCAACAAAAAAAAAAAAAAAATATTACATCAAACGCCAGACATGGAAAGATTATTTTCCAGTAGGTCCAAAAGGCAACCAAAAGCACTGCAAATTTTTCCCAAGGAAATACGTAGGCTGCCATTGTTGGTCTTGAAAAAAAGTTAGCTGCTTGGCCTTCTCTAAATTTCAAGAGAAGTCAGAACACCCAATCCACACCAGTGATCCAAAACAAGGAAGGGGTCGGATCACCAACTTCCAGGTAACTAGCATTTGCAGCGAAAGATCAGCTATAGCCTTAATATTTCCTTCACTACCAGTTTCCTTTAACACTTTTCCCCCACCCCAGGAACTTAATATCCCTCTAACAAAAGCTCAGATTGTCTAATCAGCATTTTGACAAATTCAGAGAAATGCAGATGTTTATTGCCACCAGTAGCGACTGTATAAAAAGTCATTCCCAAGGTGGGACATCAAAATGCTACCAAGTAAAATCAAACAGCATACTACTGATGTTATCCAGCATCTGTACTAAAATCACTGTACCATTTACCCCAAGTTTCATGATTGACTACAGCCAGATTCAACAGTGTTTTCACTGTGCCGCTGATAGAACTGCAGTATCTTTTCATCCTTTACCAAAAGTTTCAGAAAGTACTAGCTGCAGTAGGGGTTACTAAAGGGCTGTTGTATAAGAAAAAAAAAAATATCTAATAGACTAAGCTGCAGAGCATTTAAACATTAATATTGAAATTCCAATACCATCCACAAGTGTATAAATAAGAAATTGGTATGCCTCATCACTCAGTCAGAAGCATGGAGGACACCCCATGCCACAAAGAAAGAATGTGGCGCTGTATACCAACAATATGAGCAGGAAATATTTTTGCAGAGAAGGGGTTTCATTTGCTGAAGTCATACTGGTGGTTATGGGTTTCATTTACACAAACCGTGCTCATTGGAGTTGCGCTTTAAGCAGTTAACACTACAGGCCATTTTCGAAATTAAACAAAACATTTGTTTACAACAGTACGAATAAGAACATTGCAGTCATTAAACCACCCTGCCCCACCCAGAGTCCCCAAGTTATAAAACTCCAAGACCTTAATGTATATCTAAAGCCATCCCCCATTTTTGGTACAATGGGGAGAATTGGAATCCTTTGTGTGTCTCCCAGTAAGATTTACAGTCCCATACAAGTTAGCCAGTTAAAGGAACCTCTTCAAGGTGAGGAACAACCCTCTTAGACAAGTGTCACTGAAACAAGTGTCCACACTGGAAGATGTTTCCTTTAGACACAACTTCAAAACCTCTTCACCAACATGCAAGATAAGGGAACTGCATCAAACACATTAGTCCCACTACCCAGCCTGACCACGTGAAGGGACCGCACTGTACTCACATAGTCGTGGAAAGCTTTTGCTTCACTTGAATGTTCACAGGTATCCCTCCTTTCTGGAGCAGCACAATATAAGTCCCAGAACACACTGCAACAGACAAAATGATTATTAATATTAAATGCAACGGATATCCATGATGAGATGTATTCCCAGTGTTTAATGCCATTTTACATGCAGGAGTATGAAGATCCATTAACATCAGCGATCGGCCCAAATAAGTGAAGATTCTGGATGAAAATATAAATGTGCTAGAACAAAAAACCTAGGACAGAGCCTTCCTGCTGCAATGCTTTGCCAAGCATGTACCACCAAGGGTCTGATGTAGACGATACTTGGCGAGAAACAGGATTCATATGCAAGACCCTATGTGAGATGGTATCCAATTCTAGAAGGAGTATACCAACAGCGGAAGCATGCCAACTTCACAAGTAAAAGTATCTTGTGATCTTCACTAGCCATTTTGGAGAAGATCGCCTCCCGATTTGAGCTTGTGGCTTATTTGCAGAATGAGTATTAACTGGGCATGACTGCTGAGAAGCATAGGCTCATTTATGACCAACTAATCAATACTTTACCCCCCCCCCTCAAAAGACACAGAAGCCGATTAAGTTAAGAATTCAACTTGAGGGCATACCTCAAAGCAAAATCAACTGCTGGCAAGGTCAAAACTGCCAATAACACTGACAAAACATTACAATGAAAAGGAGGGTGGGCAACTCTTGTGACAGCTGAAGCTCCTCAGAGCAGTTGGAGGTACCCGAGTAGTCTTTTCTTAGATTTTTTTTTCAGGCTCTACCCAGTCATCTCACGTCTTTGAAGCCAAACCTAATGGGAGCCACTTAACTTCCGTTTTAGGTTCACGCCCAGTGATGCCATGCTTCCAGCAGTCAAGGCTCCCTTTCTGTAAAGGAGGTTCAAGGGGCCTTCAATAGTATAATCAAAGCTGTGTGGGAGCCATTTAGATAGATGGTATGTTGCCAACATGCGAGGCCCAGACAGGGATATTAGTAGATGAGAGTGTAGCAACTGTGGTCTACAACATTCCACTTGAATCCAACATTTTGTTTGTTAGGATGATGGCAATGAATCTGCTGCCTTTAGTCGTCTCCACACTTTCATAAAAAAATACATACAATTTCTATGCAACCTCCAACTTTTAATGTTACTTGTGACCGCCCTTTAAAATTTTTAACATTTCAGAAATCACTGAGTATTTTTTAGAACACATGTATATGAACTGAATTGGGAATCTGGAATATCTGTACATACAAAACCATATATTTGACAGATCAAAGTTTAACTTACCACCACCAAGAGTGTAAAAAGCCTGGAGGTTCCCCCAATGTGATATTCTTCTCCCACCTTATCTGTGAACACAAATGAGAAAACTTTTTTTTTTACAATGGAGCTTGTCAAGACAATTATATAGGATGCCGAAAAAGGGACGAAAACTCAAACGCGGTTGATCGAATTATCCTAAAAACACTATCGAGTATATTGTGTCTAAAGTGGCCTTTCTTTTAACTTTTCAACAGAGGCACCCTTGAAATAACTTTCCAGTCTCAGGGAACCGCAGCTTAAAACGACCATCTACAACTCAGGATACATTAGTGTGATGGTGAGTGAGAAGAAGGCTCCTTACACTTGTGGGAAGAATTGCCTCCTTACAGATCGCTAAAAAGATCAATGGTCTGAGAGGCAGAAATTGCTCAAAGAACCCCTAGCAACCTCTGGAGGAACCCTTGTTGGAAAACCATGGTATAAAAAGATAATCACCCAAAAAAAAAAAAAAAAAAAAAAAAAAAAAAGAAGATTGAAGAACTTCATATCTCAAAATTGTACGCATTTTATACAGTAAAATCTTTGATTTATAGTACTTTTTTTTTTTTTATAGGTGACTATTAGACACAATATACCCAATTTAGAATACATAGGATGCTAATCTAAAATCTGTTTAAGGTTAGTAATTTTTCATACTGGGCTTTGGGAATAAACTTCAATTTCTAAAAGTGGTTTATCTAAAAATAATGCAACCTTCTGAATATTCTGCTTAGAGGTAAAGAATTGATATCCTTCAAAAAGGTCACAGTAAAGGGTAGGAAAATATTGTTTTTTTTTAAAAGAGGGGGGGGCAAGCAAGGGGACCCCCTGACCACTTCCACTGACACAGATGCAATTTAAAACAAAATGAAAAGCTCAAAGTCCAGGTCTCACCTCAGACAGGAACGTCTGTGCAGATTTCTGGGCGCCAACATGTAGCAAGTATTCATATACATAAAGGGCAAGCCTGCAAGATGAAAAAATGAAACGCAATGTAAGTTTAAAGTAGACAGGTCAATTATAAATTCATAGAACAGGTCCCAAAAATAAAAATAAAGAAGAAGAAGTGGTACCCAATAATATTAAGATATTTTTTGAAGTTCATGTTTCTCTTTTTTTTTTTTCAAATTTCTTTATTGCAGATTTAAAGTGTATAGATACAAAATACAGCCTTTGGCCATTCCCCGGCTAGCAGGCATATAAAGAACAAACATTACTAACTGCCATCTTATCTAATAAAACCACAACATTCCATACACTTCACTCAGTTATTCACGTACAAATTCAATGCAAGGATTATTGGAATACTGTATAAAAAGGAGATTCCTGCTCCCTCTCAACCATCAGGATGATATGGCAGGAGAACAGGAACGTTGGATTCATACCTGAACAAATGTAACAGGAGTCACTGCAGAGGAGTAAATACACATATCTTAAGCTAAGCCTTCAGAGATTCAGTCTACGAACTCATGATCATCAGCAGTATATTCTGAGTCTGTCCACAAGTGCCAGACCGTCCCAATTTTTTTTAGGGCAGCCTCGAGACAATATACGTAGCTTTGTATAGGAGGTACAAACCTATTGATGAGATGCTTCCAAAAGAGCAAATTAGGGGCTGTGGCCAACTTCCACTTGAGCACTATCGTCTTCCTGGCATAAAATAGGAGACCCAGTAGAGTGTGCATCTCCCCATTAACAGCCAAAGGGTCAACTAATCCCAGAATGCAAACACCAACCTTTACAGGGACATCCATAGTAGTAAGAGAAGAAATAAACACGGTCACGTCCTGACAATAGCCAAGAATCTGGGGGCACTCCCAAAAGATATGGGCAAATCCTGCAGGGTCATTAGGGCACCTCCAACAACAGGAAGAGGAATTAGGGTAGATACAATGTACTTTGTGAAATAAATTATGTGCCCCATTTTAAAAATTGGACCAACCGGTCTTTAGTCAACATTAATGCTTGAAATGGGCTATCCCAGATATCTTCCCAGTCTTCGTTGTCCAGGTCCTGCTCCTCCAAACGCCACACAGTAAGCAGGGCATCCAGACACCCATGAACGGAGATCATGGATAGTGTTTTTTTTTTTTTTTTAAGAGCATCATCCCGAAGGAGAACCTCCAAATCACCCTGCTCCAATCTAAACGGAGAGGATTCAAACAGATGCATAGGCGTGTCAGAGTTGCAGGAAATCGGAAAAAGAATGCATGTTTCTCACTTTTCTTAAAAGGGAAAATCCATCATTATGAAAGACCCCATATTCTGCCCCATTCTTAGATGGTAGTACTGACCTCAGAAGCAGACCAAATTAGGTTTAATTTCTCCCCTTTTTGTTTTGATATGCTGCCTTAATTTAGAAGAATTACCGTAAGTAGCCACTATGGAGTGAATTCTCTATCAATGCTACTACCATTAGGACCTAATCAACCGATTTAGGGGACTCCTGTAGGATATCAGTCCCTTAATCTCCTGACTACACTGGATGAGTCATTGACACCTATACTTTGTTTTTTTCAAGACTAAATTAGGGTTTTCAATGTTGGGTGTGCCCTGATATAATGCGTTTTGTCCTTATGAGCCAGGCCTAGCCATAGAGAATAAAAGACCTCTCCCAGTTTAGCGCACACAACCAAGAGAACAATTCCCCGTGGTTAGGCACCATATGTAATAGCTTGAAAATATAAATTATATAAGCTTGAGAATATAAACTGCTCATGTCTGTTGCAGGTCTGGCAGTAAGAACTTACATTAGTCTACATCAAAGGTCTGGAATACTGTATTTGAAAAGAGTAGGACAGAAAAAAAGGGTTCCAGATTATAATAAATAAAAAAAAAGCGTGGTTAACCCTTTGAAATGATCAGCTCATGCAAAATTTGTCTAGCCAAACCTTAAAGGGGTTGTAAAGGCCTGCGTTTTTTCACCTTAATGCTTCCTATGCATCAAGGTGAAAAAAACACCTTGCAGTGTCCGGCCCCCCAGCCAACCACTTCTCCACGGTTTACTTATTTGAGACTAGGGCTGCAACTAATGATTATTTTCATAATCATCGATTAGTTGGCCGATTATTGTTTCGATTAATCGGTTAATAACTTTAAAAAAAAAAAAAAAAAGTAATTTTTGCTGCGATTTGCATTTTTTTTTGGCCAATTTGTTGTTGGGCAGATTTAAAAACACAAATTGCCACAAAAACGCATTACAACATGCCTTTCTGCAGCTTCTCCATTGAAGTGTATTGAACAAAAAAAAAAAAATAGCACTGTTTTGCGTTAAAAAAAAGGCATTGCCTTTTCCAAATACGCAGCAGCTGAAAAAATCACGGATGTGAACGTGTCCCATAGGAAACCATGTAAATGAACTGTAGTGTGTTTCTGCAAAAAAACACAGGTGTGACCCAGGCCTGAAATGTTTAGTAACATAATAGGGGTTAAAAAAAAGAAAAAAAAAAGAAAATTAGTACCAAAATAGCAAATAATCGCTACTGTAAGGGGTTAATTTTTTACTGTGGGACAGTGAAAGTAATATTTACAGTAGCGATTTGCTCTTTTTGTACTATAAAGGGCTAATTTTAGTTTTTTCTTTAACCCCATTATGTTACTGGCCGATTAATCGATTATGAAAATAGTAATCGATTTCATAATCGATTAGTTGTTTCGGCCCTATTTGAGACCCGAATTTCCGTGGGAGCGATCCCGCGTCGCTCTCTCCATGGCTTCTCGGCTCTTCATTGGATAGATTGATAGCGCAGCCATTGGCTCCCACTGCTGTCAATCAAATCCAATGATGCGGGCGCCGTGGCTGAGTCATACACTCGGCGGCTATGGACACCCAGTGTATAACACGCGAGTGAGCCCGCAAGGTAACCCCCTCGGGAGAGAGCTTCCCAGAGGGGGTCATCTATTGCGGTGAGGAGTCGCGAGAGCCGCCGTGGGACCCCAGAATAGGAGGATCGGGGCCACTCTGTGCAAAACGAACTGCACAGTGGTGGCAAGTATGACGTTTGTTATTTAAAAAAAAAAAAAACCTGAACCTTAAGGGTCCTTTCACACGGGGCGGATCCGTGCAGATCCGTCCCATGAAGCTCCGCTTGCTCAGCGGGGATCGCTCCGTTGATCCCTGCTGAGCCGACGGATGACTGGGCGGTCCCCGCACACTGTGCAGGGACCGCCCTGTCAGAGCGCCGCTCTCCCCTATGGGGAATCGGATGACGACGGACCGTAGAGTCCGTTGTCATCCGATCCGCTCCGCCGACGGAAGGAAAAATAGGGTTTTCCTCCGTCACACTTTGGCGGAGCGGAACGGAGCGGATGTCAGCGGACATGTCTCCGCTGACATCCGTGCTTCCATAGGGCTACATGGAGGATCCGTTTCAGGTCCGCCTAAAAAACTGACAGGCGGACCTGAACGGACCTCCGTGTGAAAGAGCCCTTAGTGTCACTTAAACTTTTACATTCATTTATTTTTTTTTATTTATTAAATTCATCACAGTTTTGGAGAACAACCATAAGCAAGCACGTTTTTTTCCAGTTCTTTAAATTAAGAATATTTACAATAATTAAGAACAGCTAAATACAACACTAAAAGCATATCCAGGAAAAAAATTACTCTAGAAGTGGTTTTAGCTCGTTTATTGCAGCCCAGCACAGCCAGATATCGACTGCTACTTCAACAAAGCTTAGTCAGGAAGACCCCTCCAGCCTGCTGATTGGACAAGAGGAAGCAGCAACAGAACAGAGAAACGTCCTCTCTTTGCTCATTTCAGCACTGCTGCACACCCAACTGACTAAGCACTAGTTTATTTTATTTTTAATCTGGTAGTAGAACCTCAGTAATTGAAGTCCCAATGCCAAAGCCATCGGAAGTAGTCTCACCCTTTTGTTAAATTTTATTTAAAATTATTGCGGATGTCAGAGGTAGTGTGGTGGCCAACTGTTGTGGAAACAAAACTAAAACACCACCCTAGGCTCACAAAAATGTAACATGAAACCTATTAGAGCAGCACAGTGGTTAGCACATTCACCTAGCAGCAAGAGGGTCACTGGTTCGAATCCCAACCACGACACCATCTGCCTGGAGTTTGCATGTTCTCCCTGTGTCTGCGTGGGTTTCCTCCGGTACTCCGGTTTCCTCCCACACTCCAAAGACATGCTGGTAGGTTAATTGGATCTTGTCCAAATTGGCCCAGTATATATGTTTATATGTGTGCACGACCGTGTCCCAAGCATGTCGAGATCCTACGGGGTAAAATGACCGCAGGCTGCAAAAAGCGCCTAGAGGCGATTCAGTTCGCATGTGTAGCGCTATACAAGTCATTTATGCATTCATTCTGTACCAAGAAACATGGAGCCAGTCATTAATGGCCTCCTGGATCTCTTGATTCAATGTCACTGAGCATAAAGAGACAGCCAGGAGATGTCAGAATGAATTCAGAACTAAAAAAATATATTATTTCCCAGTCACTTATCAAAGGCTATTGGATCAACTTTGAATTTCTGAAGTTAGGAATTGCAACTCCTGCTTTTCTCTGACTACAGATTCCTCTTAAAGGACAAACTGTCACATTGCCCACTCAGACAATCAAGTGTTGGCTATGACTGAAACTTATATAAAAGCGGCCGCTAGGTCTGAGCATGCATCATGGGAGGTGGTTACGTGCTCCTCCATACGCCAAAGTCACCAGCTATTTTACAGTGCTGGCCAGAGGGAAAGAAGCAGGGAAGTACTGCACAGGCAAGTATAAAATTTGGGGTGAGCCTCCCTTTAAATTAAAATAAATTGCGTATGGACATGTTGGTTATTGTGTTGATGTAAATGGCTGTGTACCACCTTTGAATCAATAAAAACATTTTTGTTGGAAAAAAATAAAAAAAAAAAATAATAATCTTTGGAGGCAGACTGACCTTCTACATCAGGGCTTGACAAATTTGCTTGGAATCTAGGAGCCAGCTAAAAAAAGTTAGGAGCCAGGAACACGCCCCGTCCCGCCGAGCTCGCGCGCAAAAGCGAACACATACGTGAGTAGCGCCCGCATATGAAAGCGGTGTTCAAACCACACGTGAGGTATCGCTGCGATCGGTAGATCGAGAGCAATAATTCTAGCCCTAGACCTCCTCTGTAACTCAAAACATGCAACCTGTAGAATTTTTTAAACGTCGCCTATGGAGATTTTAAAGGGTAAAAGTTAGTCGCCATTCCACGAGCGGACGCAATTTTGAAGCGTGACAGGTTGGGTATCAATTTACTCAGCGTAACATTATCTCACAATATTAAAAAAAAATTGGGCTAACTTTACGGTTGTCTTATTTTTTTTATTTTAAAAAAAGTGCATTTTTTCCAAAAAAAAAATGCACTTGTAAGACCGCTGCGCAAATACGGTGTGACAGAAAGTATTGCAAAGACCGCCATTTTATTCTCTAGGGTGTTAGAATAATTTTTTTTATATATATATATATATATATATATATATATATATATATAATGTTTGGGGGTTCTAATTAGAGGGAAGGAGATGGCAGTGAAAACAGACAGGGAAACTCCATTAGCATTGCTGTTTGTCTTGTCATACCAACGGCCACCACAAGATGGCGCTAGATCACAGAAGGAAGCATAGGCCTGCACAAGGCCGCGGCCTCAATTACCGGCCGGCGCGGCCCGACGGAGAGACAAGATTCCCCAGCTGTGCTGCCCCAGGTCGCCAATTCTAGTCGCAATGGCGACCTGGCGCCCGGGGTTTGTCAAGCCCTGTTCTACATGGTTACAGGGTTAATTGTTAAAACATGACAGGCAAACTCCCCCCCCCCCCAACCTACTCAACTGCTGCAGCTTTGATCCAGAGTAACAAATCACTCTGTACAACTATTGCCAGTTCACCAAGGAAGGAAGGAACGAAAGAAAGAAGGAAGGAAGGAAGGAAGGAAAGAAGGAAGGAACGAAAGAAAGAAGGAAGGAAGGAAGGAAAGAAGGAAAGAAGGAAGGAAAGAAAGAAGGAAGGAAGGAACGAAAGAAAGAAGGAAGGAACGAACGAACGAAAGAAGGAAGGAACGAACGAACGAAGGAACGAACGAAGGAACGAACGAAGGAACCAACGAAGGAACCAACGAAGGAACCAACGAAGGAACCAACGAAGGAACCAACGAAGGAACCAACGAAGGAACCAACGAAGGAACCAACGAAGGAACCAACGAAGGAACCAACGAAGGAACCAACGAAGGAACCAACGAAGGAACCAACGAAGGAACCTTTCTTACCCTCCAAGGGTAGTCATGTAATACAACCCAGAACACGTATAATGAGTTTATGTTATGTTTTGAAGAACTTCATTCCATCCAATATAAAAATTACCAATGGAGGTCAAACCACCTACAATGCATATGCAGGCCTCCTTGGCAAAGGGCAGAAATACAACCCAATGGACCCAAGTGAAGACCATGCATTTAATCACAGCCATGCATTTTGCCTGTACTGGAAAACATGAGGGCCTATAAATCTTGTATGAAAAAGTTCCTAAAAAGAAAACCCCCACAAAAATGTTCACTCCAACATTTTGGAGAAAACTTCTAATATACAAGTTACACTTCTCTTCCTAGCGTCTCTAAAGCCCAGTACACACTATAGAAAAATCAAATCGAACAATCGTCTGGTTTTCCTCAGTTTCACAGCAGATTGAAACTAAAAATTGTACAAAAATTCTCACACAAGTTTTTTTATTTTTTTTAAGTCCTTTATGGTTCCTGATCACGCGCAGTCTTTTGTATCCACTTTTTCTCGTACGAAAACAGCACACATTAAATGAAAATAGTTAGTTCTGTTCACATACGAGAATTTTTTTTGGAGTTTGTCTCTTCGGACATTTTTGTTTCAAAGTCTGAATCGGATGTTGAAAATGGTGTACTCACTATACGAAAATATAACAATCTTGCCTTGTATGGACTTTCTTCGGGTTTTCTCATTGTGTACCCCACTTTAGGCTTAGTTTTAAACATGCAGCCATCATTGACACCTCTAAAAAGGGTTCTGCAGTCAGATCACCTTTCAGAGTCATTTGAAAGGTGGTGAGGAGGCGATAGGTTACCTCCTCACTGCCTGTTTTAACCACATAAATGCCGCAACCATATGCATTGAATGTAGTTGTGGGGAGGTTGCATTGCGGCCTCATTCGCTTGTTCACTCCTTGCCCTCCTCTGGATCAACTGTGGGTATTGGATAATGTATATGGAGGTTTTCTATTTGAGTGCGTTTGTTGAACTGGATGGAGTTTTTTCAACCAGAATAACTATGCAAATTGAAGCGGCAGTGCCAGCCAAATGCGAAAGAGGGTTAATTTCTTGCCGTGACTGAAACAAAGCATCGCAGCATGTGTACACCCCGGTCTGCTGCCTTTGCGGCTTAATGGGGAGCAGGAAAAACAAAAAAAAAGGCTCTGCCACGTTTTTTTTGTGCCCCCACCACAAGTTTATACAAGTTCTGTGGAGTTCTCAGCATTCCCCACCACTTGGCTGGTATTGGGGTGCTTCTGTTCGCAATCCATTTGACATTTTATGAACCGCAGAAGATGGCCTATTTAATAGGGGATAAAAACTCCAAGCAATGAATCAAACTGTAGGGAAGACACAAAAATTACACCATAGTGATCCAAGCAAGGGACAAAAGTGATCAAGCATACTTTACAGTAGAGCTGCACGATTCTGGCTAAAATGAGAATCACAATTTTTTTTGCTTAGAATAAAGATCACGATTCTCGCGGTGTAAAATCTTCTTTCGCATTATACAAAAAAAAAGTTAGGCTAACTTTGCTGTTTATTTTTTTTACTAATTCATTTAAGTGTATTTCTTTGAAGAAAAAAAATGCGTTTGATAAACCGCTGCGCAAATACGGTGCGACATAGAACATTGCAACAACCACCATTTTATTCTCTGCTAAAAAAGAAATCACGTTTGGGTGTTCAAGTAATTTTCTAGCAGAAAATAGGATTTTTGTACTCACCGTAAAATCCATTTCTCTGACATCCATGGACCGACACGGCGGCTCTTAATCACTGAACGTGTGGGTATATGTCCCTGCTTGCAGGAGACCTAGGCAGAATGTTAAAACATTCTAGAACAAACCAGAGCTGAACAGCCCCGCCCAGGGGGGCGGTCCCTCCGGACATTACCCTCCCACCTGCAGCTAGCAGACCTCAGTTCGTAACAAAGCAGTACAAACTTAAAGGGGTTGTAAAGGTTTGTTTTTTATTTTCTAAATAGGTTCCTTTAAGCTAGTGCATTGTTGGTTCACTTACCTTTTCCTTTGATTTCCCTTCTAAATATTTTTTTCTTTGTTTTCTTTGTCTGAATTTCTCACTTCCTGTTCCTCCTCAGTAAGCTGTTCAGTAAGCTGTTCTGGCTGACTCCACACCACTCGGATGATGGTGTGAAGTTTAGTGAGGAGAAACAAGAAGTGAGAAATTCAGACAAAGAAAAAAAACATTTAGAAGCTAAATCAAAGGAAAAGGTAAGTGAACCAACAATGCACTAGCTTAAAGGAACCTATTTAGAAAATAAAAAACAAACCTTTACAACCCCTTTAAAAAGGAAGGGTGGGTGCTGTGTCGGTCCATGGATGTCAGAGAAAATGGATTTTACGGTGAGTACAAAAATCCTATTTTCTCTCATCATCCATGGACCGACACGACAGCTCTTAATCACTGAACGTGTAGGACGTCCCAAAGCAGTGTCAAGAGGGATGGGAGCAGTATAAATGGAAAAACCAAAAAAACTTCACTCCAAAACAAGGCAGAGCTCCTCAACGGAGGCGTTGCCACTTTAACCACTTGACAACTGGGCATTTAAACCCCCTTCCTAACCAGGCGAATTTTCAGCTTTCGGTGCTCTCACATTTTGAATGACAATTACTCAGTCATACAACACTGTACCCATATGAAATTTTTGTCCTTTTTTTCACACAAATAGAGCTTTCTTTTGGTGGTATTTAATCACTGTTGGGTTTTTTATTTTTTGCGCTATAAGAGAAAAAAGACTGAAAATTTTGTAAAAAAATGAATTTTTCTTTGTTTCCGTTATAAAATTTTGCAAATTAGTATTTTTTCTTCATACATTTTGGCCAAAATTTATACTGCTACATATCTTTGGTAAAAATAAGTACAAATTGGTGGATATTTTTTGGTCTTTGTGAAAGTTATAGAGTCCACAAGCTATGGTGCCAATATCTGAAAATTGATCACACCTGAAGTACTGACGGCCTATCTCAATTCTTGAGACCCTAACATGCCAGAAAAGTACAAATACCCCCCAAATGACCCCTTTTTGGAAAGAAGACATTCCAAGGTATTTAGAAAGAGTCATTGTGAGTTTTTTGAAGTTGTCATTTTTTCCCACAATTCTTTGCAAAAATCAAGATTTTTTTTTCTTTTTTTTTTTCCCACAAAATTGTCATATTAGCAGGTTATTTCTCACACACAGCATATGCATACCACAAATTACACCCCAAAACACATTCTGCTATTCCTCCCGAGTATGGCGATACCACATGTGTGAGACTTTTACACAGCGTGGCCACACACAGAGGCCCAACATGCAGGGAGCACCTTCAGGCGTTCTGGAGCACCCAGGCCAATTCTGACATTTCTCTCCTACATGTAAAAATCATCATTTATTTGCTATAAAATTACATAGAACCCCAAAACATTATATATGTTTTTTTAGCAAAGACCTTAAAGAATATAATGGTGGTCATTGCAACTTTTTATCTTGCACGGTATTTGCGCAGAAATTTTTCTAACGCGTTTTTTACGGAAAAAAACTGTTTTGTGCCTAAAAGAAAAAAAAAACAGTAAAGTTAGCCCAGTGTTTTTGCATAATGTGAAAGATGAAGTTACGCCGAGTAAATAGATACCTAACATGTCACCCTTCAAAATTGCACACGCTCGTGGAATGGCGCCAAACTTCGCTACTTAAAAATCCCCATAGGCAATGCTTTAAATATTTTTACTGGTTATATGTTTTGAGTTACAGAGGAGGTCTAGGGCCAAAATTATTGCTCTCGCTCTAACGTTCGCAACGATACCTCACATGTGTGGCTTGAACACCGTTTTCATATGTGGGCGGGGCTTACGTATGCGTTCACTTCTGCATGCGAGCTCGCGGGGGCAGGGGCGCTTTAAAAAAAATATATATATTTTATTGTTCATTTTACTTTATTTATTTTAGTTTGACATGTTTTTCCGCCCCAAATTTTTTTTTTTAGCACTTTTATTCCTATTACAAGGAATGTAAACATCCCTTGTAATAGGAATATGGCATGACAGGTCCTCTTTACAGTGAGATATGGGGGGGGGGGTGTCAATAAGACCCCACATCTCACCTCTAGGCTGGGAAGCCTAAAAAAAAAACAAAAAAAAAAACAATCTTGGCTTTGATCGTAGCGGTGAGTCGGTAGAAGCACCGGAGGGCAGCGGGAGGGGGGGGCATCCCCTCTCACCTTCCGTAAGAGCGATCAAGCGGTGGAACAGCCGCTATGATTGTTCTTATGGTGTAGGGAATCGCCAGCTGAAAAAGCGAATATCTGAATGATGCCTGTAGCTGCTCCCATCATTCAGATATCTCCGCACAAAGTCAAGGACGTCATATGATGGCCGGCGGGCGGGCGGGAAGTGGTTATTGCAGAGTATTGCCGGGTATTGCCGGGTATTGCCGGGTATTGCGGGGTATTGCCGGGTATTGTGGAGTATTGCCGGGTATTGTGGAGTATTGCCGGGTATTGTGGAGTATTGCCGGGTATTGTGGAGTATTGCCGGGTATTGTGGAGTATTGCCGGGTATTGTGGAGTATTGCCGGGTATTGTGGAGTATTGCCGGGTATTGTGGAGTATTGCCGGGTATTGTGGAGTATTGCCGGGTATTGTGGAGTATTGCCGGGTATTGTGGAGTATTGCCGGGTATTGTGGAGTATTGCCGGGTATTGTGGAGTATTGCCGGGTATTGTGGAGTATTGCCGGGTATTGTGGAGTATTGCCGGGTATTGTGGAGTATTGCCGGGTATTGTGGAGTATTGCCGGGTATTGTGGAGTATTGCGGAGTATTGCAGGGTATTGCGGAGTATTGCAGGGTATTGCGGAATATTGCGGAATATTGCAGGGTATTGTGGAATGTTGCAGGGTATTGTGGAGTGTTGCAGGGTATTGTGGAGTGTTGCAGGGTATTGTGGAGTGTTGCAGGGTATTGTGGAGTGTTGCAGGGTATTGTGGAGTGTTGCAGGGTATTGCGGAGTGTTGCCGGGTATTGCGGAGTGTTGCCGGGTATTGCGGAGTGTTGCCGGGTATTGCGGAGTGTTGCCGGGTATTGCGGAGTGTTGCCGGGTATTGCGGAGTATTGCCGGGTATTGCGGAGTATTGCCGGGTATTGCGGAGTATTGCCGGGTATTGCGGAGTATTGCCGGGTATTGCGGAGTATTGCCGGGTATTGCGGAGTATTGCCGGGTATTGCGGAGTATTGCCGGGTATTGCGGAGTATTGCCGGGTATTGCCGGGTATTGCGGAGTATTGCCGGGTATTGCGGAGTATTGCCGGGTATTGCGGAGTATTGCCGGGTATTGCGGAGTATTGCCGGGTATTGCGGAGTATTGCCGGGTATTGCGGAGTATTGCCGGGTATTGCGGAGTATTGCCGGGTATTGCGGAGTATTGCCGGGTATTGCGGAGTATTGCCGGGTATTGCGGAGTATTGCCGGGTATTGCGGAGTATTGCCGGGTATTGCGGAGTATTGCCGGGTATTGTGGAGTATTGCGGAGTATGGCAGGGTATGGGCAGGGTATTGCAGAGTATGGGCAGGGTATTGCACAGGGTGTATTGCAGAGTATTGCACAGGGTGTATTACAGGGTGTATTGCAGAGTATTGCACAGGGTGTATTGCAGAGTATTGCACAGGGTGTATTGCAGAGTATTGCACAGGGTGTATTGCAGAGTATTGCACAGGGTGTATTGCAGAGTATTGCACAGGGTGTATTGCAGAGTATTGCACAGGGTGTATTGCAGAGTATTGCACAGGGTGTATTGCAGAGTATTGCACAGGGTGTATTGCAGAGTATTGCACAGGGTGTATTGCAGAGTATTGCACAGGGTGTATTGCAGAGTATTGCACAGGGTGTATTGCAGAGTATTGCACAGGGTGTATTGCAGAGTATTGCACAGGGTGTATTGCAGAGTATTGCACAGGGTGTATTGCAGAGTATTGCACAGGGTGTATTGCAGAGTATTGCACAGGGTGTATTGCAGAGTATTGCACAGGGTGTATTGCAGAGTATTGCACAGGGTGTATTGCAGAGTATTGCACAGGGTGTATTGCAGAGTATTGCACAGGGTGTATTGCAGAGTATTGCACAGGGTGTATTGCAGAGTATTGCACAGGGTGTATTGCAGAGTATTGCACAGGGTGTATTGCAGAGTATTGCACAGGGTGTATTGCACAGGGATGGATGGATTGCTGGATCTGTGACTGCAATTGTCACAGATCCAGCCCACAGCTGACATGGGGGAGGGAGCGGACATGATCCGCTCCCTCCCCTCTCACACTGTACCGATCGGTACAGAGAGGGGAGGGAGGAACCGGCGTCATCAAATGACGCCGGTCTGTTTACAAGTGATCGCTCCGTCATTTGACGGAGCGATCACGTGGTAAACGGCCGCGATTAGCGGCCATCTACCGTGATCCGTGATGCGCCGGGTCTTCCGGACCCGGCGGTCACGGACATATCCTGGAGCGCGCCCCTGGGGGCGCGTGGGAGCAAGATTCTGTGAGGACGTCCCTGGGACGTCCACTCAGGATAACTCGACCGCACTGTGGACGTCTTTTGTACATGGCGCGGTCGGGAAGTGGTTAAACAGCGGCCTGAAGGAAGCATCCGGAGATGCAGCCACAACAACCCTATAAAACTTAGAAAAGGTATGAACAGACGACCAGGTCGCTGCCTTGCACACTTGTGCAACCGACGCTTGATGTCGGAAAACCCAGGAAGCACCAATTGCCCTGCTGGAATGCACTGTAACCGGAAAGGGAGGCGCCCGCTCCATGAGAGCATAGGCTTGAAAGACGGTTTGTCCAAACCACCTAGAAAATGGTGGCAGACGAAGCCGCTTGGCCCCCTTTCTGACCAGAGACAGTCAAACAGAGTCAGACTTCCGAATAGAAGCAGTAGCAGACAGGAACACCCGCCAGGCTCGTACCACATTCAAAAGGGTGCCGCGCACACTCTGGGATGCAATGGGTGAGGACACAAGGACGGGAGGACAATGTCCTCATTTAGGTGAAAGGTCGAGATCACCCTTAAAAGAGAAAGTCACGGATGCAACACCGCCTTATCCTTATGGATGACTAAATATGGCGACTTGCAGTACAAGGTCGCCAACTCAGACACTCGTCTAACCGAAGCGATTGCCACTAAAAGGGCCACCTTCTGAGACAAAGTCAAGAGGGGAATATCCCCGATCTTCTCAAAAGGAGGTTCCTGGAGAACAGAGTACCAATTCCGATCCCACGGGGGGGGGAGAGGAGACTTGACAGGAGGGAGCACATGGCGAACCCCCTGCACAAGGGTGCTAACCAAGGAATGACCTGCTAGTGGTCGCCGAAAGAAGACGGCCAAGGCCGAAATCTGACCCTTAATGATACTCAAAGCGAGCCTTTGGGCCACTCCATGCAGCAGAAAACGGATTCTAGGGACGGATAGTCCAGCTCTTCGCACATGGCGATGTAAGCTTTCCAGGTATGGAGATAGAGCATTCTGGAGGAAGACTTCCGTGCCCTTAATATGGACGAAATGACCGAGTCCGAGAGACCTCGGTCTCTCAACACCTGGCTTTCAACAGCCATGCCGTTAAGACCAGAGACTGTAAAGGCAGGATGAAATATAGGACTTTGAGACAGAAAGTCCTCCCTTATTGGCAACCGGCAGGGAACGGCCGCGACGAGACGTACCAGATCGGCGTACCAGTGAAGCCGAGGCCAATCCGGAGCAATGAGGATCACCGGAATTCCCTCGGTCGCCACCCTGCGCAGCAGGCGTGGGAGCAACTGCAGCGGAGGATAAATGTATTCCGTGTGGCAACGGAGTTGAAATACCTCAGGGTGCAAGGACCACTCTCCCTGGTCCAACGTCTGGCGACTCAAATAGTCTGCCAGTTCTATGCCCGGAATGTAAACAGCCGACAGAGCCGGCACCCTTCTTTAAGCCCACTTCAGGGTATGGTCGACCCCAGAAGCCGCAGTAAATGTTATTTAGCAGTTGCCCCATGTGGATTCGAACCTGTGAGGTTCTGCATGCCAGTCCGGTTCACTAACCGCAAGGACAGGAACTTCCTGCCTGAGCTCCGAGTCCCCCCTTTATGGTCGACATACGCCACTGCCGTGACTTTGTCCGACTGGATCCTAATGGGCGATCCTGCAATCTCTCAGACCACGAGGAGAGGCACAGTCTGATGGCCCGTATTTCCAGAACATTGATCGGCAAACGGGCTTCGTCCGGAGTCAAAGCCCTTGGATCAACAGGACTCCCCAGACTACACCCCAGCCCTTCAGGCTGGCGTCCGTAGAGAACGCCATCCATTGGACGGGGAGGAACGACTTCCCGGACCGAAGAGCCGGGGACCCAAACCACCATGTTAGGGACGCCCTGACCAGTTGACTCACCTGGATCGGAAATTCCAAAGACAATGGGGATTTATCCCAAGGGAACAAGATCTCCTTCTGCAATGCCCTTGTGTGTGATTAGGCATACGGAATGGCCTCGAAAGAGGTCACCATGAGTCCCAGGACTCTCATGCAAAAACGGATTGACGACCATTTTTTGGGATTTCAGCACCCGCACTGCAGACTTAAGTGTCAGTAGCTTCTCTGGAGGTAGGAATACCTTTGCCTCCAAGGAGTCCAGAATCAGACTCAAGATACTCCAGACCTTGAGTCGGGACCAGGACCGACTCCTGAATGTTTAGGAGCCACCCGAAGTCCCTGAGGGTCTGACTGACGATAGTCACACTGTCTTCTAATTCTGAGCCATTTCCTGCTGAGAAGAAGATCGAGATAGCCCCCGACAGCAATGCCTCGCCGTCTCAGCAAGCTAGAACCGGCACAAGCACCTTGGTGAACACCCTCGGTGCCGAGGCTAGGCCGAAAGGAAGAGCCACAAATTGATAGTGGACTACGCCGATCGCAAGCGCAGAAACTTCTGGTGACTTGCGCAGATCGGAACATGCAAGTAGGCGTCCTTGATGTCCAAGGTCGCCAGAAAATCCCCTTGACGGAGTGTACTGATGCGAATGGATTCCATGTGGAACTTTTGCACCTTCAAAGGCATTCAGGACCTGGAGGTCCAAGATAGGCCGAACCCCGTCCCCTTTTTTGGGACGACAAACGAATTCGAGTAGAATCCCTGAAACCTCTCCTGTGACGGAACGGGCACAATCACTCCGGTCCTAAATAGGCCCCATAGGGCTGCCCGACGGGCAGGAAGGAGAGGAAAATGCGAGGGAAGAATCTGTCTGGGACCAGGAACGGAAACCTATCCTGTAACCTGAGGTGATCACCTCACCCACCCACCGGTAGGAGATCCGGGAGGTCCACCGATCCATGAACCTGCAAAGTCGTTGTCCCTACCCCAGAGTCGGGTGGGGGCAAGACTTCACGCGGAGGCGGGCTAGGGGAGCCGGCTTGTTCGGCTAACGCACCCAGGGGCGCTTGTGTCCACCAGCCGCACCGCTGTCAGTCTGGGAGGGCCTCCCCGTTGACTGACGAAAAAAACCCCTTTTTTGCTGGAAAGGAGGACCCTACTTACAGCGGTCTCTTTACCCTTGCTAGCCTGAGGAAGAAGAGTGCTTTTACCTCCCGTGACATCCTTGATGTCATCCAGCGCAGCACCGAAAATCCTACCACCTTTAAATGGTAGTTCCGTCAGAGGCTTTTTAGAAGCTAGGTCAGCAGACCAGCATTTCAACCAGATCAGACAATGCAATACCACCGCCAAGACAGAGGCCCTGAGATATAAGGGGCCGCGTCCAACGTGGCGCCCTGCACCATTAGGTGGGCCAGAGCAATAGTGTCTGGAGGAAGATTATGCTCCTGTACAGTTTGGTGCAAAAAAAATTTGCCCAACCCGTAAGTGTCTGAGACACAAGGGTCGCCGCTATCACAGGCCGTAGGGCGGACCCCAACAAGGCAAACATGGCTCTGCTCACCACTTCTGACTTCCTGTCAGTGGGGTCCTTAAATGCAGGAGTCCCCTCCATCGGGAGAGTGGTGGCCTTGTTCAACCAGGCGACGGGGGGGGGGGGTCGACCACTGGGGGAGAAGCCCACATTTTAATTAGGGCATTTTCAAAGGGGTATCTGATAGGCAAACGCAGCGGGACCATAAAAGTCTTCTGTGGCTTTTTCCCCAAACTTAATCAATGAGCTGATCAAAGAAAGGTACATATGGAAAAAAAACATTTTTAGAAGGCCCGGCCCTAGGGAACCAGAGGAGACTGTCCGCCTGAGGTTCTGCATCTGCAGCATTTAGCTTATGAGTGTCCCTCACTGCAACAGTGAGTTCACTAACAAGCGTCCTGTCATTTACTGACACAGAACTGGAGTTTTCCTTGCAAGGAATGTCCTGTTCAAAACCATCAAATATATACAGAGCTAGGGTCCTGAGCGGTAGTGGCTAGGCCCATATCTGAATCAGCGCACACCCCCTTTTTTTTTTTTTTTTTTTTTAAATAAAGTGGGGAGAGGGGCTTCTTTGCTCCCTTGCGCTCACACACTGCTTCCCTCCTGGTCAGAATGATTCCAGGACTGCCGACAACTGGTCCATAAGGACCGCAGGTGCAGGAGCACTGCCAGTTGTCTCTAACAAGTGTGAAGAAACAGGTGAACCAGACTCCATGTTGCCACCCTCTGAGACCTTATTCACCATTACAGTGAATAATACAGCCCACCCACTGGCTATGCTGGGGCTGAGGAGGGGATACCCAGAGTACTCACCACCCTAGGGACCGCTGTATGAGCCGCGCTGTAGCGCGAGCCTGAGGAGAGAAAAATCTGTGAGGAGATGTGGAGTTCGCACCGTTCAACAGCGCAGCTAGAGGCCGAAAACTAAACTGAAAGCGCCGCGGCTACAAGAAAATGGCCGCCGGGCACCTGTATAACTGATTTGAGCCGCGGCAAAATGGCCGCAGATGGCGCACTTTTTAAATTTAAAACACCGCATCAATGGCGCACGAAAAAAAACAGCACACATTCCCCCAGAACACTTTCCAAAACACATTGACATGGAGCGGCCCCCCCCAGGGCAGAGTGACCCCCCAAGCATCCCCACACAGCGCAGCAGCAGAACAGGGTGCAGAGAGCAGAATAACAGGGGGGAGACAGGGAGAACCCCCCACACACAGAAACAGCCAGCATGTACTCACCTTGCAGCAGGAGAGACTACTTACCCGTCCCGCAAGCACCTTAGAGAACACCCTCGGTGCCAATAGAGGGACTCACTGGCTTTTTTCAGACAGACCTATCACAGAGTCGTACTGCGTATCTGTCAGCCCGGTCCACCGCGAAAGATACAGTAGGTACTGTTCGATCTTGAGAGGACCGCTGGAGCATGAAAGCAACCCGGCCACCCCTGGAGCCATGGGGTATGTTGTGAACTGAGTCTCACGCACACAATGCGAGGATCAGCACGCTCGATGGTCGGACAGGGAAGACTACGAGGATACTAGTGTACCCAACCTGTTGCCCAGCCGACAGTTGATTGAAGGTTTCAAAAATAAAATAATAAAATTCAAAAGTAAAATCTTCCAGGAGACTGGCTCCTGAGAGAGCCACGTCTTCTCCTTCTGCTAGGCAGAAAAAAAAACAGGTCTGCTAGCTGCAGGTGGGAGGGCGATGTCCAGAGGGACCGCCCCCCTGGGCGGGGCTGTTCAGCTCTGGTTTGTTCTAGAATGTTTTAACATTCTGCCTAGGTCTTCTCCTGCAAGCAGGGACATATACCCACACGTTCAGTGATTAAGAGCCGCCGTGTCGGTCCATGGATAAGAGAAAAATTATTTTTTACTTGTAAGCAACAAATGTCAGAAAAGGTTTGGTCTTTAAATGGTTAAACTTCCTTATTCTACATGCCGGAGTTCTTTACATTGATAAAAGAATGAAAAGATACTTTGTTTCCACTTATTCGAGTGTTGTATTAAAAGAGAAGTATGGGTTTCCAGGTTATTTTATATTCATACTTAGCTCGGTGGATGGAGCATCAGATCCATCTGTCCCCCGCCATCTGTGCACTGCTGGCTCGGTTCTCACAGATCCCTGAGAGGAAAGCCTGCTGACTGTCAGTCAGTGACTTACCTCTCTGCTTCTCCACGCTCATTGGAGAGCTGAGCAGTGGAGGCTCGGGGAGAGGCTGTCTCAGAGGCTCGCTGAGACTGCCATCAATCAGGGCAGCTGGCGGATCCCGACTTGGAAGTCGCGATGACGCGCTGCCCCGACTGATGGCAGCGACGTCAGCGGAGAGCGGACTTCAGACCGCTCTCCGCTGAAAACGGGTCACAGGAGTGAAAAAACAAATTGCACCCCTGTGACCCAGAGGAGAAACCCAGCCTAAAAAGCTCAGGCTGGACTTCTTTAAAACTTGACAGGCTGCCTGGATTTTGTGTATCCAGCTGTGAGAACTCTCTGCACTTGTTAGAGAGAACCGTGACATGCTGTTTTGAAGATTGGGAAGGGAAAAAGATTGCGATTTCGATTCTTCACGATTAATCGTGCAGCTCTACTTTACAGTCACAGCTCCCCAGGGCCGCCGATAAGGCACTGCAGCCGGCCCTCCTGTACGGAGCCAGAAAGTTTTTCACTTACACGTACCTGTGTGAATGAGTAGTTTGTTCACACGTCTGGAGTCACCAGTTACTCTATGGGGGTGCAGCAGCTGTATGAACACAGCCGCAGGTTCTAATTTGATAGGTATGCAGGAGTGGGTAAGGCCTGGTTTACACCTATGCATTTTTAGTTCTCTTTCAGTTTTGCAGAAAGACACTACAGTCCATTTAACATGGTTTCCTATGGATGTAGTTCACACCTGTCCATTTTATGAAAAGGGCCAGGGACTTTTTTGAAAAGCATATATTGCAAAAACGCAAAATGCACTTGCAATATGCAAACTGCAACCTGCATAGGTGTGAATCAGGCTTAAATGGCCCTAAATACACATGGTCTGACCTGCACCCACATGCATATCAAATAAGCACAGCAAGGAGTCACAGCTTGCAGTCTTTTTTTTTGTTAAGACTGAAAAAACACTTTCAGTCCATTGCAGCAATCTGACAAAGTAACAAGCACATAACACAGTAAACCCTAGAGATCCTGTCACTAGACCATTTTATTTCAATAATGTTCCCATAGGATATGTGCATTTAAAGTATTTTATGCACATCATTTACCTGTAAAAGCTTCCCTTGTGTTGACATCCAAAAGCCCTGAGACTGCTGTCAGGTGCCGCCATCTTGGAAGTGATGTCAGCAGCCCCAGCAGACTCAGGTCTGTCCCTTTCTCAAGTGAAGTATTCCACCTTTCCTCCTCTGTCTGCTACATAAAAAAGGTCATGTAGAGAGAGGGAGGAGGTGCTGGACCAGCACAGACACTCCCAAAAGAAGAGAGGGCTATGACGTGCAAGAAGAGAGACAGGGCTGTGCTAGGGAACTGACTTTTCCTGAAGAAGTCAAAGCTCAAAAAGCACATTGCAAGTAGAGCTGCAACCAACGATTATTTTCATAATCGATTAGTTGGCCGATTATTGTTTTGATTAGTCGATTAATAACCCAAAAAAAAAAAAAAAAGTAATTTTGCTGCATTTTTACATATTTTTTTTTGCCCAATTTGTTGTTGGGCAGATTACAAAACACAAATTGCTGCAAAAACACATTATTACATGCTTTTCTGCAGCTTCTCCATTGAAGTATATTGAACCAAAATAGCACCGGTTTGCGTTTAAAAAAAAAAATACTTGCCCTTTCCAAATACGCAGCAGATGAAGAAATCATGGATGTGAACGTGTCCCATAGGAAACCATGTAAATGAACAGAGGTGTGACCCAGGCCTGAGATGTTTAGTAACATAATGGGGTTAAACAAAAATAGCAAATAATCACTACTGAAAGGGGTTAATTTTTTTACTGTGGGACAGTGAAAGTAATATTTACAGTAGCGATTTGCTCTTTTTGTACTATAAAGGACTATTTTTTTTTTCTTTTTAACCCCATTATGTTACTGGCCGATTAATCGATTACAATTTTCATAATCGATTAGTTGTTTCAGGCCTAATTGCAAGTGAATGAAATATTTTATGGAAATGAAAAAAAAAAATGCCACAAGCAAGCATTTACAGCACTGATTTTTCCGTTTTTTTTATCTGCGATTATGTTGGCGACAGGGTCTCTTTGAATACGAAGCTTTCAAAAATACCATAACTGAAGAATAGAGTACACCATCTATCTTAACAGACCCTTCATGAAATTACATATAGCATAATGAAACCGGAGTGCTTAATGTTCATAAAAGGTGCAACTTATAGATACCGACGAGTAAGATGGAAAGATCAAAAGGGGTTGTAAAGGTTCACAGCGTCTCCCCGCAGGGATGTAGTCCCAAGGGAGGGGGTGAGCATGCTGACCTAACCCCCAGCCAGAACGGTTCGGATGATGGGGGCAAGATTACTGTGGAGGAACAGCAAGTGAGAAATTCAGACAAAGAAAAAAAACATTTAGAAAGGAAAGCGAAGAAAAAAAAAAGGTAAGTGAACCAACAATGCACTTGCTTAAAAGAACCCATTTAGAAAAAAAAAAAAAAACGAACCTTTATAACCCCTTTAATCTGACTGCCCCATGGCTAGAAGTCCTGACGCTAAAATGTATGCATCATTTTAAGCAGTACATTGGTGTACAAGCTGTTCTAGTTCTGCAGAGCAAAGCATTGTTCTCTCTGGGCCTACGGTCAGTCCAGTCCCATAAATATGCATCTATGCCAACGCTGGGGGGAGCAAACTGGATGGAAAAATTGACTGCTTTTGATAACAATTTATACTATTAGGAGCTTTTCTCCCCTTTTCTCCTGTTGACAAACAAAATGGGTTCAAAAATCACCTCAAAAAAGACTAGTCCACCTTTTGCACAAATGTAATGAAATTTCATTTCTGCATGGAAGCCTGAACAACTTTCATCAGTGCGCTGTGGGAGCATCGTTTAAATTCCAGCCCCATGTCTGTATAGCATTATGTTATGGAGCTGCAGAAAGTAAACAAGAGTACAATTGTAGCAACATCACCTCACTTGTGCCAGTGCGATCTGGGAGTGTCTCTGCCGCGGTGGCAGATGGAACTCTTACACCTCCCATTCACAGATCCCTGTAAAAAAGTCACGTACAGCCATGCTAGGTTTAAAAAAGCAGCAGGATGTTCCATCCATGGAACCCCGTGATTCAGGTAAGAAAAGGGGGGGGGGGGGGGTTATGAAATGTGACCACGTTTCATGTTACACACTAAAGCGTCTGTGTGCATGAGGCCTAACAACTGTGCGCCCAGACGCAAAATCCCCGGGACCGAACGGATGGAGGACTGCTACCATTTGGGATAAATCTGAGGAACTTAAAGCGGAGTTCCACCCAAAAATTGAACTTCCGCTTTTCGGAATCCTTCCTCCCCCCTCCGGTGTCACACTTGGCACCTTTCGGGGGGGGGGGGGTTGCAGATACCTGTCAAAAAATAAAAAAGGTATTTTGCTCCCACTTCCAGGCATAGATAGCCGAGCCACTCGCGGCCATCTACGCCCTGTCCGGTGCCCCATCCGTCCCAGTCCCCCCCGCTGTCTACTGGGAGACACACAGGTCCCAGAAGACAGCAGGGACCAGTGGGATTGCGCAGCACGAGTCGCGCATTTGCAGTAGGGAACCAGGCTGTGAAACCGCAAGGCTTCACTTTCTGATTCCCTTACCGAAGATGGCGGTGCCTCCACCCGAGAGCCAGATCGGCTTTGGGTGCCCTTATTTAAAAAGTCAGCAGCTGCAGTATAAAATAAAATAAAAAAATTGGCAGAAATTCGCTTTAAGACCAGGTGGTTTTACTGGGACCTTTTTTGCTTCTCAGACGAACACCTCTACTATACATAGCTCAGCTTTAATGAGTGTCAAAGACTTTAGCTTTAAACCCGACGCTTACATTGCTTGATGCTAACAGACGCTCCTTACCCCCTAGGTGGAACTTTAATCTCCCCTATAACCCCCCCCCCCCCCTTTCTTTCTCTCCGTCTTCCTCTTTCCTATTTAAATCCCAAAAATTTGGTATGTCTTGACCCTAATGAGACACCCCGCATTAAACTTCCCTCATGTCTTAATTGTTCTTCAAGAACAAAGGGATCCCTCCCTACTGCAGTGCGGGCGATTACTTAACCTGCCTAGGACGATCCCTAGACTTCTTTATCATAGGTAGTTTAGGTACCTGGGCTGCCTGAATATTTATGGCTTTATCCTCTAGTAACTAAATGGTGCGACCCTACTGCAGGTAGAATAAAAACTGTATCCTGGTCTAGGCCGACAAGGCCCAGGCCAGCACTTTGCAGGGGGGCAGCACAGAAAGTGTCCCCACCGGCTTGCGCTACACTGTTAGTGTAGCGCCAGTCTTATGAGGCGGACTGGGCTGAGGCGCAAATTAGTCTAGCGCCCCCATAAAGCGGCTGCACTGCTTCCGGTATGCGAGCGGCCGGCATTCCGCAACTGGGGGGGGGGGGGGGGGGCGCGGCGCTTCTAATTTTGACTGTCCCATCATCCTGGACCACAAACCTTCCTCACTGTGCTATATGTTTTCTGCTGCACAATTGGCATGGTTATATCTTCTTAGTCCTCTCCATAAAAACTTCCAGAAATTTGTGCTTAAAGCACTTTATTTTTATATTCTGGATAGAGGAAGGGAGGGTTATAGCCCCCGTCAATTTATTTTTTACCATCCCTGTCCCATTGCAGAGATTTCCCTTCACTTCCTGCCCCATAGCCAAACAGGAAGAGGAAATCCATTGCTGCCCCCCCCCCCCCCAGGCCCTCAGAACTAGTGTCCCCACTCGAAAATTTCAGGGCGAGTCTTAAACAGCAAGGGGTATGATCCATATTTAAATGCACACGTTTAGTCAGGCCTAGGTCAGCACAAAACCTAAATACTGGGTAGGATGTAGAGCTGCAACTAACGATTACTTTCATAATCGATTAATAACCTTAAATAAATACGATTTGCATATTTTTTTTTTTTTTTGGCCAATTTGTTGTTGGGCAGATTAAAAAAAAAACACAAATTGCCACAAAAAAACACATTACATGCTTTTCTGCAGCTTCTCCATTGAAGTATATTAAACGAAGAAAACAAAATAGCACCGTTTTGCGTTAAAAAATAGTCCTTGCCCTTTCCAAAAACGCAGCAGCTGAAAAAATCATGGATGTGAACGTGTCCCATAGGAAACCATGTAAATGCTCTGTAGGGTGTTTCTGCAAAAAGCACAAAACCCCCCCCCCCCCACAGAGGTGTGACCCAGGCCTGAGATGTTTAGTAACATAATGGGGTTAAAAAAAAACAAAAATGAGTACAAAAAGAGCAAATAATCACTACTGTAAGGGGTTAATATTTTACTGTGGGACAGTGAAAGTAATATTTACAGAGTGATTTGCTCTTTTTGTACTACGATTTTAGTTTTTTTTTAACCCCATTATGTTACTGGCCAATTAATCGATTATGAAAATGGTAATCGATTTCATAATCGATTAGTTGTTTCGGCCCTAGTAGGATGCATCCAGATGTTGATGGTTTATATGTTATTTTGTATTGACAACTTATTCTGTGAAGTTATCTTTTCATTGTGTATGTCGCATACCACAAAATAATTTTATTTTTTTAAATCCCCGGGACCCAGGAATCAGCACGTTTCTTATAGCCACCAATACAAGTGAATGGCTGTATACAGCCACACTCTGGGAAATGCCCAAATACCCACACTCCTTCCCAAATGAGAAAGTGGTGCATTGAGGCAGAAGCGCCATGCGCACATGTGCAGGTAAAACTTAAATGCAAAAGCAATTGGCATATACTTGAGCAAGGCCGCGTACAGCCATTCATTTGTACTGGCGTGTTTACGCAGCACTTGCAGCTCTCCAGGCACCAGAAAACGCCAGGGATTTTACACCGGAGCTGGCAAGCATCCATGAGCATGAGGCGAGTTAAGAAATGTCATCAGCACACCAAGGATTCCTCAGAAGGGTCCAAAGCCCTTCGTCCGGCAAGTGATTAACCACTTAACGACCGCCCACCGCCGATTTACGTCGGCAGAATGGCACGGACAGGCAGAATCACGTAGATCTACGTGATCGCCTTTGTGCAGTTGGGGGGTCCATCCGGACCCCCCTTCACTGCAGTGAGCGGCCGTTAAGTGTTCGGGAGCGATCAGGCATGAGGGGGGGGTGCTCGATTCCGCCCCCCCCCCTCGCGATCGCTCCCGGCCAATGAAAATGCTTCCTCCGCCATGTGATGTAAACAAGGCTGGAGGAAGTGATGTCATCTCCCTCGCCGCGGTCTTTCCGTTCCCGGCGCCGAGCAGAGAAGAAGCAGGTTAGTGCACCAACAGTCCACTGACACGTAGGTACACATAGGCACACAAATCACCCCCCAGTCACCCCCAGATCACCCCAAAGCCCCCAATCACAGTGTCACTGATTGCAGTGATCATTTATTTTACTGATCACTGCATTTAGTGTCATCTGTGATTGTAAAAAGTTGCAGGGCAGTTAGGATTAGGCCCCTTTAGGTCCAGGGTAGCCCCCTAACCCCCCCTAATAAAGGTTTAACCCCTTGATCACCCCCCAGGTAACCCTTTCACCCCCTAACTTCAGCGTCACTAAGCGATTGTTTTTCCGATCGCTGTATTCGTGTCGCTGGTGTTTTAGATAGGCAGTTATTTTTTTTTAGGTTCGCCGCAGGTTTTTATTAGTGTCAGGTACCCCCATATATTATTTTAACCCCCTGATTGCCCCTAGAGTTAACCCTTTCACCAGTGATCGCCGTATAAGCGTCACTGGTGTCACTGGTTAGCCAGTAAGTTATTTAGTTATTTAGGTTACCCGTCAGGTTTTTATATAGTGTCAGGTACCCCCATATTTAACCTAATAAAGGTTTTAACCCCCTGATTGCCCCTAGTTAACCCTTTCACCAGTGATCACCATATAAAGGTTACGGGTGACGCTGGTTGATTAGTTTGCTTTTTATAGCATCAGGGCACCCGCCGTATATAACCCAATAAAGGTTTAACCCCCCTGATCGCCCGGCGGGTGAGATCAATTAGGTTTTAGCGCCAGAGAGGGTCTGCGTCGCCCCAGGCAGTGTTAGGTTAGTGACAGTAACGCTAACACCCACGCGCAAAGCATACACCCCCCTTAGTGGTATAGTATCTGATCAGATCTATACTAGCATCCCCAGCGGTTTAGGGTTCCCAAAAACGCAGTGTTAGCGGGATCAGCCCAGATACCTGCTAGCGCCTGCGTTTAGCCCCTCCGCCCAGCCCAGCCCACCCAAGTGCAGTATCGATCGATCACTGTCACTTACCAAACACAACACACATAACTGCAGCGTTCGCAGTGCTTGGTTTTTGGGGCCCTGTACGCGGCTAGGCTCCCAAAAAGTCCCACACATGTGGTATCCCCGTACTCAGGAGAAGCAGCAGAATGTATTTTGGGGTGTAATTTCACATATGCCCATGGCATGTGTGAGCAATATATCATTTAGTGACAACTTTTTGTACATTTTTTTTTCTTTTTGTCATTATTCAATCATTTGGGACAAAAAAAAAAAATATTCAATGGGGTCAACATGCCTCTCAGCAAATAGCTTGGGGTGTCTACTTTCCAAAATGGGGTCATTTGGGGGGGTTTTGTGCCATCTTGGCATTTTATGGCCTTCAAAACTGTGATAGGTAGTGAGGAGTGAAATCAAAAATTTATGCCCTTAGAAACCTTGAAGGCGGTGCTTGGTTTTTGGGGTCCCGTACGCGGCTAGGCTCCCAAAAAGTCCCACACATGTGGTATCCCCGTACTCAGGAGAAGCAGCAGAATGTATTTTGGGGTGTAATTTCACATATGCCCATGGCATGTGTGAGCAATATATCATTTAGTGACAACTTTGTGCAAAAAAAAAAAAAGTTTGTCATATTCCCGCAACTTGTGGCAAAATATAAAATATTCCATGGACTGAACATGCCTCTCAGTAAATAGCTTGTGGTGTCTACTTTCCAAAATGGGGTCATTTGGGGGGGGTTTTGTGCTATTTTGGCATTTTATGGCCTTCGAAACTGTGATAGGTAGTGAGGAGTGAAATCAAAAATTTGCGCCCTTAGAAATCCTGAAGGCGGTGCTTGGTTTCCGGGGTCCCGTACGTGGCTAGGCTCCTAAAAAGTCCCACACATGTGGTATCCCCGTACTCAGGAGAAGCAGCAGAATGTATTTTGGGGTGCAATTCCACATATAACCATGGCATGTGTGAGCAATATATCATTTAGTGACAACTTTTTGTAATTTTTTTTTTTTGTCATTATTCAATCACTTGGGACAAAAAAAAAAATATTCAATGGGCTCAACATGCCTCTCAGCAATTTCCTTGGGGTGTCTACTTTCCAAAATGGCAGGGCAGTACAAAACCCCCCCAAATGACCCCATTTTAGCACCTCAAGAAATGAGATAGGCAGTCATAAATTTAAAGCTGTGTAAATTTCAGAAAATGTACCCTAGTTTGTAAACGCTATAACTTTTGCGCAAACCAATAAATATACGCCTATTGACATTTTTTTTACTAAAGACATGTGGCTGAATACATTTTGGCCTAAATGTATGACTAAAATTGAGTTTATTCGATTTTTCTTATAACAAAAAGTAGAAAATATCTTTTTTTTTTTCAAAATTTTCGTTCTTTTTCCATTTATATCGCAAAAAATAAAAATCGCAGAGGCAATCAAATACCATTAAAAGAAAGCTCTATTTGTGGGAAGAAAAGGACGCAAATTTCATTTGGGTACAACATTGCATGTCCGCACAATTTACAGTTAAAGCAGCGCAGTGCCGAATCCCAAAAACAGGCTTGGTCCTAATGGCCCGAAATGGTCCGGGGCTTAAGTGGTTAACGAAGGGGCCCTGTGTGGCTCCGAAACGTTGCTGTGTGTACCGTGTGACCATGTAGATAAAGCTTTGGACCCTTCTGATGAATCCTTGGTGTGCTGATGACATTTCTTCACTCAGTACTACAGCATATATAAAAAGCATTGAGACTTGAGTGCAGTATGGTTAGAATTCCTGTAATTTTTTTTTTTTTTAACCGATGTGCCCTTACTTCCTGTTTTACTGACATTTTACCAGACAGGAAGTGAGGGGAACTCGCCAACAGCCACAAAGACAAATAAAAATGCTTTTCTTTAGTAGAGAAAAAAAGCTTAGCACCTGTTGTATTTTATTGTCGTCTGTGTCCCTGGTGAAGGCTCTCCCTCACTTCCTGTCTAGGAAAACTGTTGTCAGGGGGATAGGAAGTAAGGGGACCTCGAATGGAGATCCGGATAGCAGTAAAAAAAAAAAATAAATAAATACGTTTTTGGTTTGACATATGCTTTTAACCTTACTGTAACCAATGACTTTCCGGACAGTATGCTAATAAAAATCAGTAGTTCCAGAAATATATAACTCTTGACATTGTCTGCAGAAACCTAGCCTGGTCCTTCCCAAGAGCCCTTTCACACTGATGACGCCCATAGCGTCGGCGGTAAAAGGACGCTATTTTACCGTCGGATTTGCGGCGCATTTTGGCCACTAGCAGGGCGCTTTTAAACCCCCCCCCACTAGCGGCCGAGAAAGGGTTAAAACCGCCCGCAGTGCGCCACTACAGCCCCATTGATTTCAATGGGCAGGAGTGCATTAAAGAGCGGTGAGTTCACCGCTCCTAATGCGCTCCAAAGAAGCTGCTGGCAGGACTTTTTCTAGCGCAACGCTCCAGTTACATGCGTGCAGAAGCCACCGTCTTGCAGCACTGGCTCTGAAGGTCCGGCACTGTGAGCTGAAACTTCAGAGCGCATGTGCCGGAGACGTCACCGGCTGCAAGCACTCTGAATAATCCCTAAAAACAGTGCAAGTTTAGGTCACAGTACCTACAGGTAAGCCTCACCTGTAGGTATAAGTGGTGTAACAGAGTTTAACACCACTTTGTGGTAAAAAAAAAAAAAAAAAACTTCCTACCCGTTTGCCCCACCCAGCTCCTAAATACCTACCCGAGACCTATATTGATCCAGTGCTGTGCACGTTTGCAGCACCACTATTCCTTTCTTCCTTGTCTCACAGGACAGATTTATAGCATTGGGAGCCATCGCTCCTGACGTTGTCAATCATAATCCAGTGAGGAGGAGATTGGGCTGAGCCATACTGTGCGTCTATGGATGCACACAGCCCTGGCTCAGGACCGAGCCAGCACGTCTGGCTCCATAGCAAGCAGCTTGCGATGTGGGCAGACACAGATGAGGAAGTTCAGAGCTGCTCTGTGACATAGCAGTGCACAGAGCAGGTTAAGCATAAAGATTTTTATTTTTAAGGTTGTGTTTGCAGTTTGCCTCGTATCCTATTGCATCAGTTTGCTGAAAGATGCACTAAAAAGTGGAACGTGTTGCATTTTTGTGCACAGCACTCCAGTGCATTATAATGCATCTCAACTCACTGCTGCGGACAGTCATGGTGATGTCAAGTTCAAATAAAGAAATTAAAAAAAAGAAAAAAAAAAAAGAAGGGGGGGGGGGATTCACTGCAATGCGATGAGTTTTACAACAGCATGCACAATTGCACAATGCACACCAGCAGGCACGTTATGCGTACCGTAATGCGTGAATGACCCCCTAAATATATATGTAAATAATGCGAGTAGGAATGCCATTTCATGAGCGGCAGTGTAGAAAGGAAACCGGGGGAAGGGAAGCTTGTGTTACTATGAAGCAGACAAGAGGGGAAGCAGGAAAACCAAACTTAAGGGACAGGATGTAAAAGAACTAGACAGAGAAACAATGTCTGCCCATCTCTGACAGAATGGTGGCAGCCATGTTACCAGGGAGAGCAGCCAATCAAACCACAAGGTCCAAGTGACATCACTGAAGCGTTGCATGTCAAAAGCAATCAAAGGTCTACATTGCTCAGACTACTATGAGCTACCAGTTAAAGCAGACATGTCACCTGCAAGAGCTAAAACATTCAATAAGCTACATGATGTGGGTGTGTTTCCTTTTATTTCCATCTTGGAACATCACGAGTACTGCAGAACATTTAAATTCCTTCAGGTTGTCACATGCAGTTTAGTGTAATGGCTCTTGACGTGACGCAATATGGACAGGATATATGGACAAAGTGGCAATTTTAAAGTGGAAATTTACTCAAACATTGACAGTTTTTAATCCTTATAATGCCAACATTGGTAAATAGTTCGGAAAGTATACCATATTTACATTTCTTTATTTACTTCCTGGTTTCCACGCCTAAGAAAATGTCATACATCCCAGGAGTCTTCAGGAGGGGAGAAGGGGGTTTTCTCAGCCAAGAACAACCTCCTACAATCTACATGCATCCCTGAGCTAAGGGCAAATTAATTCCAGGAAGTAAATTCTATGCGAATCATCTGCCCTTAATCAAGATGGGCAAGGCCTGAAAAGTAATTTTTCAGCCAAATAAAGTATGGAGACATGGATAGATTAGTTTGCTTTGAATATTGAAAATTAATTAAATAGAATTTTTGATTTGTGGTGCTCAGATGCAGTGTATTTGCACTTTAACCACTTAAGCCCCGGACCATTTGGTAGCTAAAAGGACCAGAGGTGTTTTCAGAATTTTGCATTGCGCTGCTTTAACTGGAAATTGTGCGGACATGCAATGTTGTACCCAAACGAAATTTTCGTCCTTTTCTTCCCACAAATAGAGCTTTCTTTTAATGGTATTTGATTGCCTCTGCGATTTTTATTTTTTGCGATATAAAAACGGAAAAAGACCGAAAATTTTGAAAAAAAAAAAAAAATATGATATTTTCTACTTTTTGTTATAAGAGAAATCAAATAAACTCAATTTTAGTCATACATTTAGGCCAAAATGTATTCAGCCATATGTCTTTAGTAAAAAAAAAAAAAAATGTAAATAAGCGTATATTTATTGGTTTGCGCAAAAGTTATAGCGTCTACAAACTAGGGTACATTTTTCTGGAATTTACACAGCTTTTAATTTATGACTGCCTATCTCATTTCTTGAGGTGCTAAAATGGCAGGGCAGTACAAAACCCCCCCCCCCCCAAATGACCCCATTTTGGAAAGTAGACATCCCAAGGAAATTGCTGAGAGGCATGATGAGCCCATTGAATATTGTTTTTTTGTCCCAAGTGATTGAATAATGACAAAAAAAAAAAAACACAAAAAGTTGTCACTAAAATGATATATTGCTCACACATGCCATAGTTATATGCGGAATTACACCCCAAAATACATTTTGCTGCTTCTCCTGAGTATGGGGATACCACATGTGTGGGACTTTTTAGGAGCCTAGCCACGTACGGGACCCCGGAAACCAAGCGCCGCCTTCAGGATTTCTAAGGGCACAAATTTTTGATTTCACTCCTCACTACCTATCACAGTTTCGAAGGCCATAAAATGCCAAAATAGCACAAAAACCCCCCAAATGACCCCATTTTGGAAAGTAGACACCCCAAGCTATTTGCTGAGAGGAATGGCGAGTATTTTACAGCTCTCATTTGTTTTTGAATATATATATATATATATATATATATATATATATATATATATATATTTTTTTTTTTTTCAATTTTGAAAACTTTGTGACAAAAAGCGAGATCTGCAAAATACTCACCATACCTCTCAGCAAATAGCTTGGGGTGTCTACTTTCCAAAATGGGGTCATTTGGGGGGGTTTTGTGCCATCTGGGCATTCCATGGCCTCCAAAACTGTGATAGGCAGTGAGAAGTGAAATCAAAAATTTACACCCTTAGAAAGCCTGAAGGCGGTGCTTAGTTTTGGGGTCCCGTACGCGGCTAGGCTCCCAAAAAGTCTCACACATGTGGTATCCCCGTACTCAGGAGAAGCAACAGAATGTATTTTGGGGTGTAATTCCACATATGCCCATGGCATGTTTGAGCAATATATCATTTAGTGACAACTTTGTGCAAAAAAAAAAAAAAATTCCGCAACTTGTGTTAACATATAAAATATTCCATGGACTCGACATGCCTCTCAGTATATAGCTTGGGGTGTCTACTTTCCAAAATGGGGTCATTTGGGGGGGGGTTTGAACTGTTCTGGCATTTTATACACATTAGGAAGCTTACATCCACTCTTCTAACCACTTGAAGACAAAGCCCTTTTTGACACTTTTTGTTTACATGAAAACATTTATTTTTTTTGCAAGAAAATTATGTTGAACCCCCAAACATTATATATATTTTTAAAGCAAAGGCCCTACAGATTAAAATGGTGGGTGTTGCATTTTTTTTTCTACACAGTATTTGCGCAGCGATTTTTCAAATGCATTTTTTGGGGGGAAAATACACTTTTTTTAAATTTTAATGCACTAAAACACACTATATTGCCCAAATGTTTGATGAAATAAAAAAAGATGATCTTAGGCCGAGTTCATAGATACCAAACACGACATGCTTTAAAATTTCGCACAAACGCGCATTGGCGACAAACTACATACATTTTTAAAAGCCTTTACAGGTTACGCCGTTAGATTTACAGAGGAGGTCTACTGCTAAAATGACTGCCCTCGATCTGACCTTCGCAGTGATACCTCACATGCATGGTGCAATTGCTGTTTACATATGACGCCAGACCGACGCTTGCGTTCGCCATTGGGCGAGAGCAGGGCAGGACAGGGGTGCTTTTTTTTTTTATATGATTAATTTTGCTTTTTTATTTTATTTTTAAACTGTTGCTTCCATATTTATTTATTTTTTATCATTTTTATTGTTATCTCAGGGAATGTAAATATCCCCTATGATAGCAATAGGTAGTGACAGGTACTTTTTTTTTTTTAAACTGGGGTCTATTGGACCCTAGATCTTTCCTCTGCCCTCAAAGCATCTGACCACACCATTTTCCCAATGGCGCTGTTTATATCCGGGGGGGGGGGGCATTCCCTCCCACTGCTTGTAAAAGCAGTCCCGAGGCTAATTAGCCACTAGGATTGCTTTTACATGAAAGCCGGCCGCTGGCTGAAAAGAATGATACCAAGATGATACCTAAACCCGCAGGCATCATTCTGGTATAAACATTCAAATCCAGCAATATACCAGTACGTTGCTGGTCCTTGTTGGACATGTATTGTAATCTTTTTTTTTCATGCAGCCTGTTGGCTGAACGAAAAAAAAAGATTGATCGGTGGGTATGCCCACCATTAGAATACCGCCCTTCATCCACCCACTTCTAACGATGGGCATACATGCACCATTTATATATGCCGAAGCATGGGGGCATCTTCCCGCAAAAGTTATGCCGCGTACACATGGTCAGACTTTTCCACGGGCAAGCCTCCGTTGGAATTTCGACCGTATGTACGCGGCATTAGGAGCAAAATCGCTCCTCCGCTCCTCCTGCCCCAATGCTTCGGCATATATCCTTTTTTTTTTTTTTAACTGTGGTGGTGAAATCACCTCCTACAGCACTGGAGTCGCAGGGATCAGGCCTGTCTCTGCGAACGCTGCAGTTATGTGTGTTGTGTTTTGCAAGTGACAGTGATCGATCGATACTGCACTTGGGTGGCCTGGGCTGGACGGAGGGGCAAAACGCAGGTGCTAGCAGGTATCTGGGCTGATCCCGCTAACACTGCGTTTTTGGGGACGCTAGTATAGATCTGATCAGATATTGATCTGTTCAGATACTATACCACTAAGGGAGGTGTATGCTTCACGCGTGGGTGTTAGCGTTACTGGCACTAACCTGACGCTGCCTGGGGTGTGACGCAGACCCTCTCTGACGCTAAAACCTAATTGATATCACCCGCCGGGTGATCAGGGGGTTAAACCTTTATTGGGTTATATACGGCGGGTGCCCTGACACTATAAAAAGCAAAACTAACCAGCGTCACCCGTAACACTTATATGGTGATCACTGGTGAAAGGGTTAACTAGGGACAATTAGGGGGTTAAAACCTTTATTAAATATATGGGGGTACCCGACGCTATAAAAACCTGCGGCAAACCTAAAAAAAAAAAAAATTACTGACTACCGATCGGCATCACCGACGCCAAGACAGCGATCAGAAAAATGATCGCTTAGCGACAGTGGTGATAGGGGGTGAAAGGGTTATCTGGGGGGCGATCAGGGGGGTAAACCTTTATTAGGGGGGGTTAGGGGGCTACACTGGACCTAAAACTAACTTTAGTGACACTTTTACAGTCACAAATGTCACTGATTGCAGTGATCAGTAAATAAATGGTCACTGCAATCAGTGACACTGTGACTGGGGGGGCTATTTATGTGCCTAAGTGTCCTGGTGTCAGTGTAGTGTTTTGTGCACTAACCTGGCATCTTCTCTCGTGCTGCGCTCGGTATATGTGAGCGCCGCAGGAGAGATGACATCACTTCCTCTGCCTGTGTAAACATTACACAGGCAGGGAAGCTTTCTCATTCGCCGGGAGCGATCGCGAGGGGGTGGCCGGAATCGAACAGCCGTCCCCTCATCCCGGATCGCTCCTGAACACTTAACCACCGCTCACTGTAAAGAAGGGGTGTCCGATCGGACCCCCCCCCCCAACTATACAAAGGCGATCACGTAGATATACGTGATTCTGCCTGTCGGTGCCATTATGCCGACGTATTTTTACAGTGGGCGGTCGTTAAGTGGTTAACCACTAGCTGAGCAGCCACAGTCGTTATATGGCAGCAGGCTGGCTCTCCTGTGCAAATCACCGTAGCTCTACGGCGGGTCAGGCAGACTATGTCCGCCGGCGACCCACCATCGCCTAGTACAGAGGCAGAATGGGGATCTGCCTGTGTAAACAAACGGATCCCTGTTCTGGACAAGGGACATGTCAGAGATCGGGAACAGTGATCGCCGTCATGTCCCCATCAGCCCACGCCCACCCCCCCCCCCTACAGTTAGAACACACCCAGGGAACACACTTAACCCCTTCCCTGCCAGTGTTATTTTTACATTGATCAGTGCATTTTTATAGCATGTAATGTAATAATGTAATGTCACTGGTCCCCAAAAAGTGCAATTTGGGGTCAGATTTGTCTGCTGCAATCCTGCTAAAAATCGCAGATCGTCACCATTACCAGTGAAAAAAAAAAAAAAAAAAAAAAAAAAAAAATTTATATATTCCCTAAAGCTATCCCATAGTTTGTAGACGCGATAATTTGTGCAGACCAATCAATATACACCTATTGCAATTTTTTTTTATCAAAAATGCGTAGAAGAATATATAATCGGCCTAAAACTGATGAATAAATGTGTTTTTTTTTTATATATATATTTTTTGGATATGTATTATAGCCAAAAAGAAAACAAAACGTTTTTTTTTCCCCCCAAAATTTTCGCTCTTTTTTTTTTAATAGCGCAAAAAATAAAACCGCAGAGGTGATCAAATGCCACCAAAAGAAAAAGCCATTTGTGGGAAAAAAAAAAAAAAAAGGACTTCAATTTTGTTTGGGTACAGTGTCGCACATTCGCACAATTGTCAGTTAAAGCGACGCAGTGCCATATTGCAGAAATAGGCCTTAAGGGAGCAAATCCTTCCAGGGCTGAAGTGGTTAAAGATGACATTCTTCTTAATGGGTAGGTCTGACAAATTCATTACGCATACCTGTATAGAAGAACTGAATGACTACCTCTCTGGCCACCTACACTGCTCTGTTGCAGAAAACGGATCCCCAACTGGATTCCTGGGAGGAAACAGACACTTCCCAGGAGTGTCAATCACCAATTCCCTGCACCACTCTTGGCTCCTCCTCCTGACCTCCACATCAGTAAGGCCTCATGCCCACGGATGTTTTTACAGCCGCGTTTTTGAGCGTTTTTTACAGCTTAAAAACGCCTGTCCATGTTAGTCTATAGCTTCATGCCCACCTAGACGTTTTTGAGCTGCAAATAGCATAGACGTTTTTAAGCTGTAAAAAAAACCCAGGACCAATGCGTTCCTCAGCGTCAGAATTAGGCAGAAAAAAACGCGAGCGTCAAAAAACGCGCAAAAACGCGCGGTCGCGTTTTTAGCTCCGACGTTTTTTTTTTTTTTCCAAAAAAATAAAAATATTTACAATAACATGGACAGGCGTTTTTAAGCTGCAAAAAACGCAGCTGTAAAAACGCCAGTGGGCATGAGGCCTAATGATTAAGAGGTCAGCTGTAGGAACCAATGAGCACTGTAGAGATTCACACTCCTGGAAGGGTTGGTGGCTCAGTGGACTTCGAGAGACCAGTTATGTGCAAAGAAGCAGCAACGATGAGAGGGTGTCAAGAAAGGATTTAACATGAGTGTCACTTAAAATAAGTCTGGCACGCTTTTGAATAAAAAAAAAAAAAAAAAATTATATATATATATATATATATATATATATATATATATATATATAAAAAAGTTAAAAGCGGAACTACAGACAACCACAAATCAAAAATGCTACTCAACTCATTTGTTTTAGCGCTGTGCCAAAAAGGAGGGGGGGGGGACGCTGATAATGGGGATGCCTGAAATTTTGCCCTGCTTATGGTATGTTTTTCACGCGACTCAAAAGATGCATCAAAAAACGCAACACGGGTTCATATTTTTTATATGCGTTCTTGCTCCGTTTTCAGTGAATTTCGATGGAGGTGTGTTTTCAGTGCAGTTTGCCAAAAATGCAGCAAGCAGGATTTTTAACACCGCTTCAAAAAAGGTGCCAATGGCCAACAAATTCATATTCATTTAAAAATGTATGATATTAAAAAGACAAACTTTTTTTTTCTTTAATCGTCAATATCGGACAATTGTATCCTGAATTTCCGGTACCAATATTTTCATTTTGGAGCACCAATAGTCTCCATGCTTTATTTTACTGAGAAATCACTTTGAAAAACACCCGTGGCCATCTTGAGTAAGGGCAGACGATTCATGCAGAATTTACATCCTGGAATCCATCTGCCCTTGGCTCAGGCAGGCAGGAGGGTGATCTTAGCTGGAAAAACCCTTCCTCCCTTCCTGAAGACTCCTGGGATGTATGACATTTGCCTAGGCATGGGAACCAGGAAGTAACTGAAAAAGTAAAAAAAAAAAAAAAAAAAAAAAAAAAAAAAAAAAGGAAAATATTATATATTTTCCCCATCTATTTACTAATGCTAGCAGCATGGTGATTACAAATAGTCAATGTTAATTGAGAGAGTGAAGTTCCACTTTAGAGGCAAAAAATACTGTCAAAATGTAAATGCCAAAAATCCTACAATATTGTTTTCTCCTTTTTAAACCAAAGAACCATCAAGGTAGACGTACTCAAGGCTTATATACAGTGCTTACGTAGAACAAAAAGTTTAGTATAGGATAGACACAGGATAAACAAGACCCCCAGGAGCACAAATGGATACTTCTAGGCCAAATTACAAAAACAAAACTGTTACTGCCCGTTCACACTACAGCGACTTGGGATCCGACTTGTGTCGCCCCAAATCGCATGACATTCCATTGAAGTGAATGAGAGCCGTCTTAATGTACACTACTGAAGTCGCTCCGACTTCAGAAAAGGTTCCTGTACGACTTCAATCCAACTTGTACCCATTGATTTCAATAGAAGTCGCCTCCAAAGTCGGATGTCCATCTTAGTGCAAGCAACTTTACAGGAAGAGAAAATAGTTAACCCAGGCAAACCCCTCCCTCCCACAGAGCTGATTATTCTGTGATTGGCCAAAGTCGCCTGTCCTGGAGGCGACTTAAAGTCGCACTGAAGTTGCCTTGCAAAGTCGCGCTGTAAGTCAGGTTGCCCGTGTGTGAACCGGTACTTAAGTAGAAAAACTTCCAATAGTGGACCAAATCCTGGTGACACTTCTTGAACGCAGGCTACAATTTGCAAGTAAATATATGATTGGCTCCTAAACACCCAAAAACGTTTTATTCTCTTCAGTTCTGAACCTCAAAGCTTTTGAAGATGCAAAATACAGTATATGGAAGAATGAAAACTGGGGGAGATAAATCCTGTGTGAGGTTATAGATCCCAATGAGAGAGAGTAGGAGGAAGAACACCACACGTCACACAGCACAGATGGAGCTTAACACGTCATGTCAAACGCCACACAGCCATACGGAATGTCCTTATCATAAGTAAAGGAACAGACTCCACACATCTACGCCAGATCTAACACTAGAGGAGAGTTTATGGGGAAGCAGCATGACAGCTAAGAGGCTGAAGGTGTACACTTGAAGATAAAGCACAGGTTAAGAAAGGGATTTCGAGAGAAGTAAATGTTCAAGACGGAACGGAAGAGCCCTAAGTAGGTAGCAGTATTTAACTGGTGAACCCCCCAAAAGAGCACGTTGGTGTAACTGTAAACAGGTCATCAAAGATTATTCCGAGGTTGTGCAGTGAATAGGTAGGTAGGCTGAAGACATCAATAGAGGAGACCCACCGGACATCACTAGGTGGGTAAAGAGAACTGGGGTCATCAGACATGACAAGGGTGATTGGTCATGGCTAATGGTTAGAGTTGACACACTAGACATGAATTTCAGGGATGAGCCTTTATTGGGGATAGTAGAGATGCGACCACGACACAATATTAGGAGACCACATGGAGAAAATGGCTGTACAGGTCACCGGACATTGCCTGTGTGTCTTGAATGACAGACGTCATTGATAACTATACAGTTGACATGACTGGGGTGAGTGACAAGGAACACCGGACTTCTATATAGGGATGAACAGTTAGGAGACATCAGAAATTACAAGGAGGGTCAATGACCAGAAATAGTACCCCAGGGACCACATAGGGGTAAATGAATCTGGGTTACATAGAGGGGCACCAGACATCTGAAAGCATTATATGGTTAAATGGGCAGCACATACCTCTACAGCATTTGTTGACTAAAGGGGCACCGAAAGTTTGGGGGGGGGGGGGGAATAAAGAGGAACTAGAATCCACCACATAGGAGCATCGCTAGACGAACACCAGAAACATCCACGTGGGGCAAATAGTTCTAAACACCAGAAATCATTGTTAAAAGAATAACGACCACTGTAGTGGGAACATACATACTCCAGGGCTAAATAATTAAAGAGGAAGCAGACTTCACGATAGGACTGAAAAGACAGAGGGACTGTAGGCATCATTCAAAGGATGAACAGTTAAAGGAACAGTACACAACTACAGGGGTCGATGTTATTGGACATCACAGGGTGCTACAGAGGAGAAGCAATCCTCACGGTATTCCTTCATGGATAAAGAGACACATGGCACTACCATAGGGATAGATGGAAGGACTCCGGAGATCAGTACAGGGGCGATATGTAAAAGGAACTCACACATGACAATAGAGGAGAATGGAAGAGGGGCAGCAGTCAGAACTATACAGAGATGGAGAGTAAGAAGCACAGCCGGCCTTACTATAGAACTGGCCGGTAAGAGGGGCTAATGGTTAGTGGACAGCAGTCTTAACATTTTATACAGCCTGACTACTGAGGAACCACTGATTAAAAGGGCAACACACATCACCATGGAAGAACCAATGGTTAAAATGGGGAAGCACACATCACTAAAGGGGGGGGCCGCAAGGTTAAAGGGGAAGCACACATCACTATGGGGGGGCGGCCGGGCTAAAGGGGGAAGCACACATCACTAAAGGGGGGGCCGCAAGGTTAAAGGGGAAGCACACATCACTATGGGGGGGCGGCCGGGCTAAAGGGGGAAGCACACATCACTAAAGGGGGGGCCGCAAGGTTAAAGGGGAAGCACACATCACTATGGGGGGGGCGCCAGGCTAAAGGGGAGGGGAAGCACGCGCCACTAAAGGGGGGCCGCCGGGCTAAAGGAAGGGAAACGCGCCACTAAAGGGGGGGGAAGCACGCACCACTAAAGGGGGGAAGCACGCGCCACTAAAGGGGGGCCGCCAGGCTAAGGGGGGGGAAGCACGCGCCACTAAAGGGGGGCCGCCAGGCTAAAGGGGGGGAAGCACGCGCCACTAAAGGGGGGGGGGAAGCACACGCCACTAAAGGGGGGCCGCCGGGCTAAAGGGGGAGGAGGAGGCACGCACCACTAAAGAGGGGCCACCGGGCTAAAGGGGGGGGGGAAGCACACGCCACTAGAGATGGGCCGCCGGTTAAAGGGGGGGGGGGAGCACACGCCACTAGAGGGGGCCGCCGGTTAAAGGGGGGGGGGGAAGCACACGCCACTAGAGGGGGCCGCCGGTTAAAGGGGGGGGGGAAGCACACGCCACTAGAGGGGGCCGCCGGTTAAAGGGGGGGGGAAGCACACGCCACTAGAGGGGGCAGCCGGTTAAAGCACACGCCACTAGAGATGGGCCGCCGGTTAAAGGGGGGGAAAGCACACGCCACTAGAGATGGGCCGCCGGTTAAAGGGGGGGGAGCACACGCCACTAGAGATGGACCGCCGGTTAAAGGGGGGGGGGCACACGCCACTAGAGATGGGCCGCCGGTTAAAGGGGGGGGGGCACACGCCACTAGAGATGGGCCGCCGGTTAAAGGGGGGGGGGGGGAAGCACACACCACTAGAGGGGGCCGCCGGTTAAAGGGGGGGGGGGGGAAGCACACACCACTAGAGGGGGCCGCCGGTTAAAGGGGGGGTGGGAAGCACACACCACTAGAGGGGGCCGCCGGTTAAAGGGGGGGTGGGAAGCACACACCACTAGAGGGGGCCGCCGGTTAAAGGGGGGGTGGGAAGCACACACCACTAGAGGGGGCCGCCGGTTAAAGGGGGGGGGGAGCACACACCACTAGAGGGGGCCGCCGGTTAAAGGGGGGGAAGCACACACACCACTAGAGGGGGGCCTTTGGGTTAAAGGGGGAAGCACACATCACTATAGGAGGACCTCCAGTTAAAGGGGAAGCACACACAAACATTAGTGATCGGTTAAAAAGGGGCAGCACACATAGCCATAAGGGGACATCTGTTAAAAGGGGAAGCAATCATCATAGGGGGACCACTGAGAGAATGGGTAGCACACATCACCATTGGGAGACCTCAGTCAAAGGGGAAGCACAGATCACTACAGGGGGACCACCGGTTAAAGGGGGGGGGGGCACACAGCCATTGGTGATCTTCAGTTAAAGGGGCAGCACACACATTGGTGATCATCGGTCAAAGGGGAAACATCACTATAGGGGGACCACCGGTTAAAGGGGAAATCACACACAGATCATTGGTTAAAGGGGAAGCACAAATCACTATAGGGGGGGCACAAGTTAAGAGGGGGGGCACACACACTGCCATAAGGGGACACTAGTTAAAGGAGAAGCTCTCACACACATCTCTATAGAAGCTCTCACACACACAGAGAGAGATATAAGGGGACACTAGTTAAAAGGAGAAGCTCTCACACACAGAGAGAGAGAGAGATAAGGGGACACCACACTATAGGAGAAGCTCTCTCTCACACACACACATTACAATAGGGGGCCTCCATTTAAAGGGGCCGCCCGCACACATGACAATGGAGGTCTCCCAGTTAAAGGAGAAGCACCTCTTGCTCCTGCTGGGAGGACGCCATTTAAAGCGGTAGCACCCCCATGAACACACAGCCCTCCTCCCTCCCCCTCCTTGCTTACTTCTCCCGGGCCTGGCCGTCGGACGGCACCGCCGATCCTTTCCCTTTGGCGAACATGTCGATGTGATTAGCCGATCCCGGGCCGCAGACAGGCGGGGGGGGGGGGGAGGAGTTGTAGGAGTGTGCCGGTGCTGTACTCGGTGTTGTCGGTGGGGTGGGTGGGGGTTGGGTATCGGGTACGCTCGGCTCAGTCCCTGCACGGCCCCATCTCCCGCTGTGCTCGGCCCATGTCTCCCAGCCCTGTGCATGCACTGTGTGTATGTGATGAGAACGTGTCCTGGAGGGGGCGGAGCCTGGACCTTCCGCTGCCCCTCACCCACCCGGCCGGCCAATGGGAGGGGGACTGTGTATACGGTGTGTGTCACCCATTGTGCTGCCTGCCAGCCATTGTGTACAGCGGAGAGAGAGAGAGAGCTGCATGCTGTGTGCCCGGGGACCAGACACCCCCGATCACCCCCGACTGATCCCTCGTGGGGGAGGGGAGCGCCTATTGATCCATAATAACCCTGTGTGTGCGGGGGGGGGGGGGTGTATTGTGGGGCGGCTCTGAGATCATCTAATAATATAAATATAACTGCAGCAGCAGCATTGCAGATCGATATCCTATATATCGATGTGATTGATCGTTCTAAATCTACAGAGATCATCTATGCGTGTGTGCCGGAGATCCAGATCAATACAATTAATCGGTTTCCAGCTGGTATTTCATCGTTTTCAGACGATCGCAACTGCGAACAATGGGGCGTATTTATGTTGGCAAATCTAATATTCACTGCCGGTGAATAATCCCGGTGCGTTCTCCGGCTGAGTTTGCGCATGCTGGCGGGCAATGGTGGACGACGCGGAGCGTTGTTCATTATTTGGGGGAATTGTCCGGGTGCGTGTGTTATAAATGACAGCGATTGATTCACCACCCGTGAATGTTTGGTGAAAGTCACATCTGCCACTCTATAAGGCCACATTCACCCTGGGGAATGAGCACCACGATTACATTCCCAGCGATTGGCTAAAAGAGGAAGACTCATTGAAAGATATGGAAGGCTTCCGGCTCCCGCAGCTAAACGTGGCCAATGGCATGTAATGGCTGTCTTTGTCCAGGGCCGATCACTCACCGCTGGCGTTCTCCCATGTAATCGCTGTCTGTGTCCAGGACCGATCACTCACCACTGGCATTCTCCCATGTAATCGATATCTGTGTCCAGGGCCGATCACTCACCGATTGGGTTCTCCCATGTAATCGCTGTCTGTGTCCAGGACCGATCACTCACCGCTGGCGTTCTCCCATGTAATCGCTGTCTGTGTCCAGGGCCGATCACTCACCGATTGGGTTCTCCCATGTAATCGCTGTCTGTGTCCAGGACCGATCACTCACCGCTGGCGTTCTCCCATGTAATCGCTGTCTGTGTCCAGGGCCGATCACTCACCGATTGGGTTCTCCCATGTAATCGCTGTCTGTGTCCAGGACCGATCACTCACCGCTGGCGATCTCCCATGTAATCGCTGTCTGTGTCCAGGACCGATCACTCACCACTGGCATTCTCCCATGTAATCGATATCTGTGTCCAGGGCCGATCACTCACCGATTGGGTTCTCCCATGTAATCGCTGTCTGTGTCCAGGACCGATCACTCACCGCTGGCGTTCTCCCATGTAATCGCTGTCTGTGTCCAGGGCCGATCACTCACCGATTGGGTTCTCCCATGTAATCGCTGTCTGTGTCCAGGACCGATCACTCACCACTGGCGTTCTCCCATGTAATCGATATCTGTGTCCAGGGCCGATCACTCACCGATTGGGTTCTCCCATGTAATCGCTGTCTGTGTCCAGGACCGATCACTCACCGCTGGCGTTCTCCCATGTAATCGCTGTCTGTGTCCAGGACCGATCACTCACCGCTGGCGTTCTCCCATGTAATCGCTGTCTGTGTCCAGGACCGATCACTCACCGCTGGCGTTCTCCCATGTAATCGCTGTCTGTGTCCAGGGCCGATCACTCACCGATTGGGTTCTCCCATGTAATCGCTGTCTGTGTCCAGGACCGATCACTCACCGCTGGCGTTCTCCCATGTAATCGCTGTCTGTGTCCAGGACCGATCACTCACCGCTGGCGTTCTCCCATGTAATCGCTGTCTGTGTCCAGGACCGATCACTCACCTCTGGCGTTCTCCCATGTAATCGCTGTCTGTGTCCAGGACCGATCACTCACCGCTGGCGTTCTCCCATGTAATCGATATCTGTGTCCAGGACCGATCGCTCACCTCTGGGGTTCTCCCATGTAATCGCTGTCTGTGTCCAGGACCGATCGCTCACCTCTGGGGTTCTCCCATGTAATCGCTGTCTGTGTCCAGGACCGATCACTCTCCGCTGGCGTTCTCCCATGTAATCGCTGTCTGTGTCCAGGACCGATCACTCACTGCTGGCATTCTCCCATGTAATCGATATCTGTGTCCAGGGCCGATCACTCACCGATTGGGTTCTCCCATGTAATCGCTGTCTGTGTCCAGGACCGATCACTCACCGATTGGGTTCTCCCATGTAATCGATATCTGTGTCCAGGGCCGATCACTCACCGATTGGGTTCTCCCATGTAATCGCTGTCTGTGTCCAGGACCGATCACTCACCGCTGGCGTTCTCCCATGTAATCGATATCTGTGTCCAGGGCCGATCACTCACCGATTGGGTTCTCCCATGTAATCGATATCTGTGTCCAGGACCGATCACTCACTGCTGGCGTTCTCCCATGTAATCGCTGTCTGTGTCCAGGAACGATCACTCACCGATTGGGTTCTCCCATGTAATCGCTGTCTGTGTCCAGGACCGATCACTCACCGCTGGCGTTCTCCCATGTAATCGATATCTGTGTCCAGGGCCGATCACTCACCGATTGGGTTCTCCCATGTAATCGCTGTCTGTGTCCAGGACCGATCACTCTCCGCTGGGGTTCTCCCATGTAATCGCTGTCTGTGTCCAGGACCGATCGCTCACCTCTGGGGTTCTCCCATGTAATCGCTGTCTGTGTCCAGGACCGATCACTCTCCGCTGGGGTTCTCCCATGTAATCGCTGTCTGTGTCCAGGACCGATCGCTCACCTCTGGGGTTCTCCCATGTAATCGCTGTCTGTGTCCAGAACCGATCACTCGCCGATGGGGTTCTCCCATGTAATCGCTGTCTGTGTCCAGGACCGATCACTCTCCGCTGGGGTTCTCCCATGTAATCGCTGTCTGTGTCCAGGACCGATCACTCACCTCTGGGGTTCTCCCATGTAATCGCTGTCTGTGTCCAGGACCGATCACTCACCGATTGGGTTCTCCCATGTAATCGCTGTCTGTGTCCAGGACCGATCACTCACCTCTGGGGTTCTCCCATGTAATCGCTGTCTGTGTCCAGGACCGATCACTCTCCGCTGGCGTTCTCCCATGTAATCGATATCTGTGTCCAGGGCCGATCACTCACCGATTGGGTTCTCCCATGTAATCGCTGTCTGTGTCCAGGGCCGATCACTCACTGATTGGGTTCTCCCATGTAATCGATATCTGTGTCCAGGATCGATCACTCACCGCTGGCGTTCTCCCATGTAATCGCTGTCTGTGTCCAGGACCGATCACTCACCACTGGCGTTCTCCCATGTAATCGATATCTGTGTCCAGGACCGATCACTCACCACTGGCGTTCTCCCATGTAATCGATATCTGTGTCCAGGGCCGATCACTCTCCGCTGGGGTTCTCCCATGTAATCGCTGTCTGTGTCCAGGACCGATCACTCTCCGCTGGGGTTCTCCCATGTAATCGCTGTCTGTGTCCAGGACCGATCACTCACCGCTGGCGTTCTCCCATGTAATCTCTGTCTGTGTCCAGGACTGATCACTCTCCGCTGGGGTTCACCCATGTAATCGCTGTCTGTGTCCAGGACCGATCGCTCACCGATTGGGTTCTCCCATGTAATCGCTGTCTGTGTCCAGGACCTATCACTCGCCGATGGGGTTCTCCCATGTAATCGCTGTCTGTGTCCAGGACCGATCGCTCACCTCTGGGGTTCTCCCATGTAATCGATATCTGTGTCCAGGACCGATCACTCACCGATTGGGTTCTCCCATGTAATCGATATCTGTGTCCAGGACCGATCACTCACCACTGGCGTTCTCCCATGTAATCGATATCTGTGTCCAGGACCGATCACTCACCACTGGCGTTCTCCCATGTAATCGATATCTGTGTCCAGGGCCGATCACTCTCCGCTGGGGTTCTCCCATGTAATCGCTGTCTGTGTCCAGGACCGATCGCTCACCTCTGGGGTTCTCCCACGTAATCGCTGTCTGTGTCCAGGACCGATCACTCTCCGCTGGGGTTCTCCCATGTAATCGCTGTCTGTGTCCAGAACCGATCGCTCACCTCTGGGGTTCTCCCATGTAATCGCTGTCTATGTCCAGGACCGATCACTCTCCGCTGGCGTTCTCCCATGTAATCGATATCTGTGTCCAGGGCCGATCACTCACCGATTGGGTTCTCCCATGTAATCACTGTCTGTGTCCAGGATCGATCACTTACCGATTGGGTTCTCCCATGTAATCGCTGTCTGTGTCCAGGACCGATCACTCACCGCTGGCGTTCTCCCATGTAATCGATATCTGTGTCCAGGGCCGATCACTCACCGATTGGGTTCTCCCATGTAATCGCTGTCTGTGTCCAGGACCGATCACTCACCGCTGGCGTTCTCCCATGTAATCTCTGTCTGTGTCCAGGACCGATCGTTCACCGATTGGGTTCTCCCATGTAATCGCTGTCTGTGTCCAGGACCGATCACTCACCGATTGGGTTCTCCCATGTAATCGCTGTCTGTGTCCAGGACCGATCGCTCACCTCTGGGGTTCTCCCATGTAATCGATATCTGTGTCCAGGACCGATCACTCACCGATTGGGTTCTCCCATGTAATCGATATCTGTGTCCAGGACCGATCACTCACCGCTGGCGTTCTCCCATGTAATCGATATCTGTGTCCAGGACCGATCACTCACCGATTGGGTTCTCCCATGTAATCGCTGTCTGTGTCCAGGGCCGATCACTCACCGATTGGGTTCTCCCATGTAATCGCTGTCTGTGTCCAGGACCGATCACTCTCCGCTGGGGTTCTCCCATGTAATTGCTGTCTGTGTCCAGGACCGATCACTCTCCGCTGGGGTTCTCCCATGTAATCGCTGTCTGTGTCCAGGACCGATCACTCTCCGCTGGGGTTCTCCCATGTAATCGCTGTCTGTGTCCAGGGCCGATCACTCACCGCTGCCGTTCACCAATGTAATCGATATCTGTGTCCAGGGCCGATCACTCTCCGCTGGGGTTCTCCCATGTAATCGATATCTGTGTCCAGGGCCGATCACTCACCGATTGGGTTCTCCCATGTAATCGCTGTCTGTGTCCAGGATCGATCACTCACCGCTGGCGTTCTCCCATGTAATCGATATCTGTGTCCAGGGCCGATCACTCACCGATTGGGTTCTCCCATGTAATCGATATCTGTGTCCAGGACCGATCGCTCACCTCTGGGGTTCTCCCATGTAATCGCTGTCTGTGTCCAGGACCGATCACTCACCGATTGGGTTCTCCCATGTAATCGATATCTGTGTCCAGGACCGATCACTCACCGATTGGGTTCTCCCATGTAATCGCTGTCTGTGTCCAGGGCCGATCACTCACCGATTGGGTTCTCCCATGTAATCGCTGTCTGTGTCCAGGACCGATCACTCTCCGCTGGGGTTCTCCCATGTAATTGCTGTCTGTGTCCAGGACCGATCACTCTCCGCTGGGGTTCTCCCATGTAATCGCTGTCTGTGTCCAGGACCGATCACTCTCCGCTGGGGTTCTCCCATGTAATCGCTGTCTGTGTCCAGGGCCGATCACTCACCGCTGCCGTTCACCAATGTAATCGATATCTGTGTCCAGGGCCGATCACTCTCCGCTGGGGTTCTCCCATGTAATCGATATCTGTGTCCAGGGCCGATCACTCACCGATTGGGTTCTCCCATGTAATCGCTGTCTGTGTCCAGGATCGATCACTCACCGCTGGCGTTCTCCCATGTAATCGATATCTGTGTCCAGGGCCGATCACTCACCGATTGGGTTCTCCCATGTAATCGATATCTGTGTCCAGGACCGATCGCTCACCTCTGGGGTTCTCCCATGTAATCGCTGTCTGTGTCCAGGACCGATCACTCACCGATTGGGTTCTCCCATGTAATCGATATCTGTGTCCAGGACCGATCGCTCACCTCTGGGGTTCTCCCATGTAATCGCTGTCTGTGTCCAGGACCGATCGCTCACCTCTGGGGTTCTCCCATGTAATCGCTGTCTGTGTCCAGGACCGATCGCTCACCTCTGGGGTTCTCCCATGTAATCGCTGTCTGTGTCCAGGATCGATCGCTCACCGCTGGCGTTCTGCCATGTAATCGATATCTGTGTCCAGGGCCGATCACTCACCGATTGGGTTCTCCCATGTAATCGATATCTGTGTCCAGGACCGATCGCTCACCTCTGGGGTTCTCCCATGTAATCGCTGTCTGTGTCCAGGACCGATCACTCGCCGATGGGGTTCTCCCATGTAATCGCTGTCTGTGTCCAGGACCGATCACTCACCTCTGGGGTTCTCCCATGTAATCGCTGTCTGTGTCCAGGACCGATCACTCTCCGCTGGCGTTCTCCCATGTAATCGATATCTGTGTCCAGGACCGATCACTCACCTCTGGGGTTCTCCCATGTAATCGCTGTCTGTGTCCAGGACCGATCACTCACCGATTGGGTTCTCCCATGTAATCGATATCTGTGTCCAGGATCGATCACTCACCGCTGGCGTTCTCCCATGTAATCGATATCTGTGTCCAGGACCGATCACTCACCGATTGGGTTCTCCCATGTAATCGCTGTCTGTGTCCAGGACCGATCGCTCACCTCTGGGGTTCTCCCAAGTAATCGATATCTGTGTCCAGGACCGATCACTCACCGATTGGGTTCTCCCATGTAATCGATATCTGTGTCCAGGACCGATCACTCACCGCTGGCGTTCTCCCATGTAATCGATATCTGTGTCCAGGACCGATCACTCACCGATTGGGTTCTCCCATGTAATCGCTGTCTGTGTCCAGGGCCGATCACTCTCCGCTGGGGTTCTCCCATGTAATCGCTGTCTGTGTCCAGGACCGATCACTCTCCGCTGGGGTTCTCCCATGTAATCGATATCTGTGTCCAGGGCCGATCACTCTCTGCTGGGGTTCTCCCATGTAATCGATATCTGTGTCCAGGGCCGATCTATCACCGATTGGGTTCTCCCATGTAATCGCTGTCTGTGTCCAGGATCGATCACTCACCGCTGGCGTTCTCCCATGTAATCGATATCTGTGTCCAGGACCGATCACTCACCAATGGCGTTCTCCCATGTAATCGATATCTGTGTCCATGACCGATCACTCACCACTGGCGTTCTCCCATGTAATCGATATCTGTGTCCAGGGCCGATCACTCTCCGCTGGGCTTCTCCCATGTAATCGCTGTCTGTGTCCAGGACCGATCGCTCACCTCTGGGGTTCTCCCACGTAATCGCTGTCTGTGTCCAGGACCGATCACTCTCCGCTGGGGTTCTCCCATGTAATCGCTGTCTGTGTCCAGGACCGATCGCTCACCTCTGGGGTTCTCCCATGTAATCGCTGTCTATGTCCAGGAACGATCACTCTCCGCTGGCGTTCTCCCATGTAATCGATATCTGTGTCCAGGGCCGATCACTCTCCGCTGGGGTTCTCCCATGTAATCGCTGTCTGTGTCCAGGACCGATCGCTCACCTCTGGGGTTCTCCCACGTAATCGCTGTCTGTGTCCAGGACCGATCACTCTCCGCTGGGGTTCTCCCATGTAATCGCTGTCTGTGTCCAGGGCCGATCGCTCACCGATTGGGTTCTCCCATGTAATCGCTGTCTGTGTCCAGGACTGATCACTCACCGCTGGCGTTCTCCCATGTAATCTCTGTCTGTGTCCAGGACTGATCACTCTCCGCTGGGGTTCTCCCATGTAATCGCTGTCTGTGTTCAGGACCGATCGCTCACCGATTGGGTTCTCCCATGTAATCGCTGTCTGTGTCCAGGACCGATCACTCACCGATTGGGTTCTCCCATGTAATCGCTGTCTGTGTCCAGGACCGATCGCTCACCTCTGGGGTTCTCCCATGTAATCGCTGTCTGTGTCCAGGACCGATCACTCACCGATTGGGTTCTCCCATGTAATCGATATCTGTGTCCAGGACCGATCACTCACCACTGGCGTTCTCCCATGTAATCGATATCTGTGTCCAGGGCCGATCACTCTCCGCTGGGGTTCTCCCATGTAATCGCTGTCTGTGTCCAGGACCGATCGCTCACTTCTGGGGTTCTCCCACGTAATCGCTGTCTGTGTCCAGGACCGATCACTCTCCGCTGGGGTTCTCCCATGTAATCGCTGTCTGTGTCCAGGACCGATCGCTCACCTCTGGGGTTCTCCCATGTAATCGCTGTCTATGTCCAGGACCGATCACTCTCCGCTGGCGTTCTCCCATGTAATCGATATCTGTGTCCAGGGCCGATCACTCACCGATTGGGTTCTCCCATGTAATCGCTGTCTGTGTCCAGGACCGATCACTCACCGCTGGCGTTCTCCCATGTAATCGATATCTGTGTCCAGGGCCGATCGCTCACCGATTGGGTTCTCCCATGTAATCGCTGTCTGTGTCCAGGACCGATCGCTCACCTCTGGGGTTCTCCCAAGTAATCGATATCTGTGTCCAGGACCGATCACTCACCGATTGGGTTCTCCCATGTAATCGATATCTGTGTCCAGGACCGATCACTCACCGCTGGCGTTCTCCCATGTAATCGATATCTGTGTCCAGGACCGATCACTCACCGATTGGGTTCTCCCATGTAATCGCTGTCTGTGTCCAGGGCCGATCACTCACCGATTGGGTTCTCCCATGTAATCGCTGTCTGTGTCCAGGACTGATCACTCACCGCTGGCGTTCTCCCATGTAATCTCTGTCTGTGTCCAGGACTGATCACTCTCCGCTGGGGTTCTCCCATGTAATCGCTGTCTGTGTCCAGGACCGATCGCTCACCGATTGGGTTCTCCCATGTAATCGCTGTCTGTGTCCAGGACCGATCACTCACCGATTGGGTTCTCCCATGTAATCGCTGTCTGTGTCCAGGACCGATCGCTCACCTCTGGGGTTCTCCCATGTAATCGCTGTCTATGTCCAGGACCGATCACTCTCCGCTGGGGTTCTCCCATGTAATCGCTGTCTGTGTCCAGGACCGATCGCTCACCGATTGGGTTCTCCCATGTAATCGATATCTGTGTCCAGGACCGATCACTCACCGATTGGGTTCTCCCATGTAATCGCTGTCTGTGTCCAGGGCCGATCACTCACCGATTGGGTTCTCCCATGTAATCGCTGTCTGTGTCCAGGACCGATCACTCTCCGCTGGGGTTCTCCCATGTAATCGCTGTCTGTGTCCAGGACCGATCACTCTCCGCTGGGGTTCTCCCATGTAATCGCTGTCTGTGTCCAGGACCGATCACTCTCCGCTGGGGTTCTCCCATGTAATCGCTGTCTGTGTCCAGGGCCGATCACTCACCGATTGGGTTCTCCCATGTAATCGCTGTCTGTGTCCAGGGCCGATCACTCACCGATTGGGTTCTCCCATGTAATCGCTGTCTGTGTCCAGGACCGATCACTCTCCGCTGGGGTTCTCCCATGTAATCGCTGTCTGTGTCCAGGACCGATCACTCTCCGCTGGGGTTCTCCCATGTAATCGCTGTCTGTGTCCAGGACCGATCACTCTCCGCTGGGGTTCTCCCATGTAATCGCTGTCTGTGTCCAGGATCGATCACTCACCGCTGGCGTTCTCCCATGTAATCGCTGTCTATGTCCAGGACCGATCACTCTCCGCTGGGGTTCTCCCATGTAATCGATATCTGTGTCCAGGGCCGATCACTCACCGATTGGGTTCTCCCATGTAATCGCTGTCTGTGTCCAGGATCGATCACTCACCACTGGCGTTCTCCCATGTAATCGATATCTGTGTCCAGGGCCGATCACTCACCGCTGGCGTTCTCCCATGTAATCGATATCTGTGTCAAGGGCCGATCACTCACCGATTGGGTTCTCCCATGTAATCGCTGTCTGTGTCCAGGACCGATCACTCACCGCTGTTGTTCTCCCATGTAATCGCTGTCTGTGTCCAGGACCGATCACTCACCTCTGGGGTTCTCCCATGTAATCGCTGTCTGTGTCCAGGGCCGATCACTCACCTCTGGGGTTCTCCCATGTAATCGCTGTCTGTGTCCAGGACCGATCACTCACCACTGGCGTTCTCCCATGTAATCGCTGTCTGTGTCCAGGACCGATCACTCTCCGCTGGGGTTCTCCCATGTAATCGCTGTCTGTGTCCAGGGCCGATCGCTCACCTCTGGGGTTCTCCCGTGTAATCGCTGTCTGTGTCCAGGACCGATCACTCACCGCTGGGGTTCTCCCATGTAATCGCTGTCTGTGTCCAGGACCAATCGCTCACCTCTGGGGTTCTCCCATGTAATCGCTGTCTGTGTCCAGGACCGATCACTCTCCGCTGGGGTTCTCCCATGTAATCGCTGTCTGTGTCCAGGACCGATCACTCTCCGCTGGGGTTCTCCCATGTAATCACTGTCTGTGTCCAGGACCGATCACTCTCCGCTGGGGTTCTCCCATGTAATTGCTGTCTGTGTCCAGGGCCGATCGCTCACCTCTGGGGTTCTCCCATGTACAGTCAGGTCCATAAATATTCTGACATCGACACATTTCTAATCTTTTTGGCTCTATACACCACCACAATGGATTTGAAATTAAACAAACAAGATGTGCTTTAACTGCAGACTTTCAGCTTTAATTTGAGGGTATTTACATCCAAATCAGGTGAACGGTGTAGGAATTACAACAGTTTGTATATGTGCTTCCCTCTTCACTATCAGTGAAGCAAGCCATCATTAGGCTGAAAAAACAAAACAAACCCATCAGAGAGATAGCAAAAACATTAGGTGTGGCTAAATCAACTGTTTGGAAGATCCTTAAAAAGAAAGAACGCACCGGTGAGCTCAGCAACACCAAAAGACCCGGAAGACCACGGAAAACAACTGTGGTGGATGACCGAAGAATTCTTTCCCTGGTGAAGAAAAAACCCTTCACAACAGTTGGCCAGATGAAGAACACTCTCCAGGAGGTAGGTGTATGTGTGTCAAAGTCAACAATCAAGAGAAGACTTCACCAGAGTGGTATATAGAGCCAAAAAGATTAGAATTGTGTCGATGTCCCAATATTTATGGACCTGACTGTAATCGCTGTCTGTGTCCAGGACCAATCGCTCTCCACTGGGGTTCTCCCATGTAATCACTGTCTGTGTCCAGGGCCGATCGCTCATCGCTGGGGTTCTCCCATGTAATCGCTGTTTGTGTCTAGGGCCCCCTAGAGCCCACTTTTCTTACCTGAACCCATTCGTTCCAGCGTTGAGGACAAGCACAGCAGCTCCAGCCACTGTCTCGGGTCCTCATTGGATAGATTGATAGCATCAGGAGCCATTGGCTCCCGCTGCTGTCAATAAAATTCAGTGAGCCGGGGGGCGGGGTCGAGTCCTGCTGTCTGTGTCAATGGTCACAGCAGCAGGACTTGGGAGCTTGCCCGCAGGGGTGCCCTCATGGAATGCAGCTCTCCAGGGGGGCACTGAATAAAAAGGAGGATCCAGGAGCGCCGCTGGGGGACCCCAGAAAAGGAGGATAAGGGCCACTCTGTGCAAAACCCTTGCACAGAGCAGGTAAGTATGACATGTTTGTTATTTAAAAATTAAAAAAACCTTTACAATCACTTTAAAGTTTTTTTTTTACCTTCTTGCATTCTATGCATGAAGGTAAAAAACCTTCTGTTCCCCTAATACTTACCTGAGCCCCCTCTCATACGATCATGCGACATTGGAGTTGCACAAGTGTGAATGGATGCTTAAGCCAGAAACACACAGTCCGAATTTCCGACAGAAAAGGTCAGATGGGTGCTTTTGGTCGGATATTCCAACCGTGTGTATGCCCCATCGGACTTTTTCTGTCGGAATTTCCAACGGACTTAGATAGAGAGCAGGTTCTGTACTTTTCCGTCGGAAATTCCAACAGAGGTTTTCCTGTTGGCAAATCCGACCGTGTGTACGCGGCATAAAACTCAGGAGCCATCAAAGCCCACTGCACCCTTTAGGGCTGGGTTCCCACTGCCGTACGGAGCGGCTCACAGCAGGGGGTCCGGTGCATCCCTGTTTATCGTTTCAGCTCCGATTTCAGTCCAAAGTTCAGACCTGAAACAGAGCAGAAGATGAACGGGACTCCTGTGCAATTCACATCGGAGCCACTCCGGAGATGTGTGAGCCGGTCACAATCTCCTGACATACGAATTGGATGCGGAGAAAATCGCATCCAATTCCCAATAGTGTGAACCCAGCCTTAAACCATCTTAAAGGCCAACACCCTGTTACACCCATATTTAGGGTGTAACACGTGACATAGTTCCATGCTGCCCCACCCTCAGCCCCAAGCCAGAGTATCAGGGGTTCTTGTCCAATGCCACCCCACCCTCACCCCCAAGCCAGAGTATCAGGGGTTCTTTTCCCATGCCGCCTCACCCCCAAGCCAGAGTATCAGGAGTTCTTGTCCCATGCTGCCACACCCACACCCCCAAACCAGAGTATCAGGGGATCTTGTCCCATGCCGCCCCACCCTCACCCCCAAGTCAGAATATCAGGGGTTCATGTCCTATGCCGTCCCACCCTCACCCCCAAGCCAGAGTATCAGGGGATCTTGTCCCATGCCGCCCCACCCAAAACCCCCAAGTCAGAATATTGGGGGTTCATGTCCTATGCCGTCCCACCCTCACCCCCAAGCCAGAGTATCAGGGCTTCTTGTCTAGGGTTGCCACCTCATCCCTTTAAACCTGAACACATATGAATTACACAGGTTCTGAGGCTAATTTAATGCAGATAAGGCACCGAGTGAGTTTAATTACCACCTTAATCAGCTACAGAACCTGTGTGATCAATATGTGTTCGGTTTTAAGGATGAGGTGGCAACCATATCCTTGTCCCATGCCTCCCCACCCTCACCCCCAAACCAGAGTATCAGGGGTTCTTTTCCCTGGAGGCTCCTGTCACTTTTTGTGTGACTGTGCATAGCCCCACCCACAAAGGCACTCACAGATCTATAAAGTGAATAAACTAAAAGTCCCATCTGTCACTGCGGCAGAAGGATTTGTAATTATAAATAGAACACTGGTAGTCTATTCATTCTTCTTTTAACCAAGAGTCTACAGGAGCCTGTGCATTTCACTCACTGAAGCCTCGTACACACGAACGAGTTTCTCGGCAAGAAGCGACAAGAAAATTGCCAAGATAGCTTTCTTGTCGAGAAATTCGTTCGTGTGTATGGTTTCTCGTCAAGAAAACCGACAAGAATCTCGACGAGAAATATAGAGAACAAGAAAATTGTGTGTGTGTGTGTGTACACTTACCTGTCCTCCGGGAAGCCCGCGCATCCTCAAAATGACTTTGACGCATGCGCGGTAGCTTCCTAGGCATAGATAGGGTGTAGCAAGATGGCGACGGCATTGAATGTGACGAGCGCACGCTCGTCGTAGTCGTTGACGTCACCGCGTTTGCTCCATTCAAAGAACCCGCGGTTCTTTGAAAGGAGCGTCTGTACACTCGGCCGGGACAAGTTTCTTGTCCAAGAATCTCGTCAAGAAAAACGACGTGTTTTTTCTTGACGAGATTTTCGGCCGTGTGTACGAGGCTTAAGTCCTTAAAATTGATTTTGCCATGGAGTTACCAATTTTACCAAAGTAGGAACTCTTAGGCCACTTTCATACTGAGGCGCTTCTGAACTGCCAGTAAAAACACTGAGTGCTTTTGAAGCGCTTTTCAGGTTCTTTTGAAGAGTTTTCCATTCATTTCAATGGAGAGGGGAGTTTTTCACAGCCCTGCCAGCACGCTACCCCAGTGTGAAAGCATTCATTGATTTTAATGGAAATACGTTTTCGTGAGCTTTTTAGGCGCTGTTTTTAGCGTGAAAGCACCTGAAAAGCGCCTCAGTGTGAAAGTGGTTTTAGGGGGTTATTTACGAAAGGCAAATCCACTTTGCACTACAAGTGCAGTCGCTGTAGATCCGAGGGGGACATGCAAGGAAAATAAAAAACAGCATTTTAGCTTGCACATGATTGGATGATAAAATCAGCAGAGCTTCCCCTCATTTCAGATCTACCCCTCAGATTTACAGCGACTGCACTTCCAAGTGCGCTTTCAGTGCAATTTCAAGTGTACTTTGCACTAGTAGTTTTCTCTCGTAGTGTACAGTGGATTTGCCGTTCGTAAATAGCCCCCTTAGTTTCGCTCATTGTGCTGCTTAGGTGACTTTTGCTTGATCTTTTTTATATGTAGATGTATTTTGGGTGTATTTACTTTATTTTATTTACTGTTATTTTTTCATCTTTCTTTTTGTGTATTTGATGGTCATTTGTTTACATTTTTGTTTGTTTTTTGTTGTTGTCCATTTTTTCTTTGTAAGAAAAACATAAATGAACAAAGCTAAGGAAGGGCTGTTTTTCGGCACAGGACCAGGTTCGGGATATTTAGACCCACAGGGGCCATTTAAAGTACACTGCACCCTTAAAAGCCACCAGATGCATTTGGACACATTTTTTCAAAATAAAAAGTAGAGCATGCTGCATTTTTGCGTAAACATACTGGAATGCACGTGAACTCACAGCAAATGCATGAAAATGCAACTTGGTTAAAAAAAAAAAAGCATAAATAATGCTAAAAAAAGCCTTGCAAATGTGCCCCAAACGCGCCAGTTACAAATGCATGTAAATGCGCATGTGGACCTGCACAGTGAACATGGGGGATGGCAATGTGTACAAGCCCTTAATTTCACCTTCTCCGTTACCTTTAATGCATTTTTCCAAAATGGTGACATTTCCAGAAATCTTATTTTTGCTGAAATTTCAGGGAAGGGAAATTTCTCATCCACAGTGAGCTGTACTTTGTGATGTACATTGTAACAAGTAATGGACAATGATACTATCTCTGATACAAATGATACAATTGTATACAATAACATCCTCTCTGGGTACAGCGTGTTCTCTCCCGCTACAACTCATCCTCTATCAGGCTAGGTCCACACTAATGTGCAACAGGAATGCATGCGGTCCCAAGCCGCACAGAAACACGCCACACATTGGCAGACACAGGGCAATGCCATTTATTCATACGCAATGCCATGTGTTTAGGTGTAGTAAGATTTTTTTTAAAAGGGCCAGGGATTTCTTTCCCTGAATTTTTGGCGAGTACATCAGTACATGTACCTGTGACAAACATGCGCAAACTCACCGCACATATGTGAATCAGGGCTCAGTCCTATGGTGGCCATAACTGGACTGAATATACAGTGGGGCAAAAAAGTATTTAGTCAGCCACCAATTGTGCAAGTTCTCCCACGTAAAAAGATGAGTGAGGCCTGTAATTGTCATCATAGGTATACCTCAACTATGAGAGACAAAATGTGGAAACAAATCCAGACAATCACATTGTCTGATTTGAAAAGAATTTATTTGCAAATTATGGTGGAAAATAAGTATTTGGTCAATATCAAAAGTTCATCTCAATACTTTGTTATATATCCTTTGTTGGCAATGACAGAGGTCAAACGTTTTCTGTAAGTCTTCACAACCTGTTGCTGGTATGTTGTGCCCATTCCTCCATGCAGATCTCCTCTAGAGCAGTGATGTTTTGGGGCTGTCGCTGGGCAACACGGACTTTCAACTCCCTCCAAAGGTTTTCTATGGGGTTGAGATCTGGAGACTGGCTAGGCCACTCCAGGACCTTGAAATGCTTCTTACGAAGCCACTCCTTCATTGCCCGGGCGGTGTGTTTGGGATCATTGTCATGCTGAAAGACCCAGCCACGTTTCATCTTCAATGCCCTTGCTGATGGGAGGAGGTTTGCACTCAAAATCTCACGATACATGGCCCCATTCATTCTTTCATGTACACAGATCAGTGGTCCTGTTCCCTTTGCAGAGAAACAGCCTCAAAGCATGATGTTGCCACCCCCATGCTTCACAGTAGGTATGGTGTTCTTTGGTTGCAACTCGGCATTCTCTCTCAACAAGTTGTGTTTCTACCAAACAGTTCTACTTTGGTTTCATCTGACCATATGACATTCTCCCAATCCTCTACTGGATCATCCAAATGCTCTCTAGCAAACCTCAGACGGGCCAGGACATGTACTGGCTTTAGCAGGGGGACACGTCTGGCACTGCAGGATCTGAGTCCCTGGCGGCGTAGTGTGTTACTGATGGTAGCCTTTGTTACGTTGGTCCCAGCTCTCTGCAGGTCATTCACTAGGTCCCCCCGTGTGGTTCTGGGATTTTTGCTCACCGTTCTTGTGATCATTTTGACCCCACGGGTGAGATTTTGCGTGGAGCCCCAGATTGAGGGAGATTATCAGTGGTCTTGTATGTCTTCCATTTTCTAATTATTGCTCCCACAGTTGATTTCTTCACACCAAGCTGCTTGCCTATTTCAGATTCAGTCTTCCCAGCCTGGTGCAGGTCTACAATTTTGTTTCTGGTGTCCTTCGACAGCTCTTTGGTCTTCACCATAGTGGAGTTTGGAGTGTGACTGTTTGAGGTTGTGGACAGGTGTCTTTTATACTGATAACAAGTTCAAACAGGTGCCATTAATACAGGTAATGAGTGGAGGACAGGAGAGCCTCTTAAAGAAGAAGATACAGGCCTGTGAGAGCCAGAAATCTTGCTTGTTTGTAGGTGACCAAATACTTCTTTTCCACCATAATTTGCAAATAAATTCTTTTCAAATCAGACAATGTGATTGTCTGGATTTGTTTCCACATTTTGTCTCTCATAGTTGAGGTATACCTATGATGACAATTACAGGCCTCTCTCATCTTTTTAGGTGGGAGAATTTGCACAATTGTATATACGGTTGTATTGACAAAGGATTTACTGTCCAATCAGAAGGAAAAGATTGTTCAATGCATCATACACCTTATGGTGGTCATACACGCTTAGAGTTCTTAGAGTTAGAGTTCTTTTTCTCTCCCGATAGGAATAACCGATCTATAGTCAACAATCCAATCAACTGATACACCACACACATTCATTCAATAGTTAAAACAGGGGTCTCCAAACTTACTAAACAAAGAGCCAGTTTACTGTCCTTGAGACTTTAGGGGGGCCGGACTGTGGCTATTTGGAGTAGAAAAGGTCCCAACATCAGTGGGCATAGACAATGTCCCATCGTTTGTCTCATTCGGAGGAATAACGCCCCATTGTTGGTGTCATTGGGAGGAATAGCGCCCCATCGTTGGTGTCATTGGGAGGAATAGTGCCCCATCGTTGGCGTCATTGGGAGGAACAGCGCCCCATCTGTGGTTTTTATTGGGAGGAATAGCGCCCCATTGTTGGTGTCATTGGGAGGACCAGTGCCCCATCCTTGGTGTCATTGAGAGGACCAGTGCTCCATCGTTGGGGTCATTGAGAGGACCAGTGCCCCATCATTGGTGTCATTGAGAGGACCAGTGCCCCATTGTTGGTGCCATTGGGAGGAATAGCGTCCCATCATTGGTGTCATTGAGAGGACCAGTGCCCCATCGGTGGTGTCATTAGGAGGAATAGCGCCCCATCATTGGTGTCATTGAGAGGACCAGTGCCCCATCGTTGGTGTCATTGGGAGGAATAGCGCCCCATCATTGGTGTCATTGAGAGGACCAGTGCCCTATTGTTGGTGTCATTGGGAGGAACAGTGCCCCATCGATGATGTCATTGGGAGGAACAGTACACCATTGTTGGAGCCATTTGGGGGGAATAGTGCCCCATTGTTGGTGTGATCGGGAGGAATAATTCTCCATCGTTGGGTTTATTGAGCCCCATTGTTAATGTCATTGGGAAAAATTGTGCCCCTTAATTGGTGTCAGTGGGGGGGGAATATGCCCCATTGTTGGTATCAGTGGATGAAATAGTGACCGAAGTGTTGGATAAAAGCAATCATAGGTCCACATCTGGCCCCCGGGCCAACGTTTGGAGACCACTGAGTTGGAAAATACGATCATAAATTATCAATCACATTTCTGCTTCCACCATTCAGTATTCCATGCTGATCCATCAACATACAATCAGAATCATTACCAAAGCATCTCAGTTCTGCTGATTGATGCAAAATAAGTGATAATGTTCCACTCTGGCCAATCTATCAGAAGAGAATTTCCAGGCTTTTTTGACACTTGGCAATTAGGAATTGTGGGTGGAATCAGCGCGATTTTGCCCGCAATTTAAATTCACATGGCAATCACGGCAAAGCGCTCAACGTGCGTTTGGGTGTCATTCATTCTAAATGGCACCCCAAACGCGGTGTGATTTTGCCAGGAATATCGCACAACAGAATCATGCGGCAATCGTAGCAAAACTCTTTACAAAAATTCCAAAGCCTTTAAAAATTGCGTGACGCTTGTCACTCTAAACGGAGCAAGAGCTTCTTTTGGGTGACAAACGCGCATAGGGCAGCCAATTGAAGTGAACGTGCGACATGTGGAATCAGGTGAAAACTGCCTACGCAGAATCGCAAGCAGGAATACGAGTTCCCGCTATGTGAAGTGTGAACGTGGCCTCAGATTTACAGTTACTGCAGCGATTGACAGGCATTCAGGAGATGCTTCTGCTGCCTCCCGAACATCAGTTTTTTTGGTACCTTTTTATCATTTTTAATTTTAAAAAGCCAGACAGCAATTTTACATGGCAGGGCCGTGCCGCAACTACAAGCTGAGTGTTCAGCCCACGGTTGTGATGCAACCACATTGAACTTAATGGATAAGTTTGACAGGCAATGCTGTTCAGGGCCGGGACAAGGGGTAGGCAAGAGGGGAGGCTGCCCTTGGCACTGTCCAGGGGAGGGCTGGCGGCCTTAGGCCTGGGGGGCAAGTCCAGTCAAGTGGCCCATTGAACCGCCGACTCAGCTCACCATCCATGGCCATGCCCCCGGCCCGACTTCCTAGATCAGAATAAAAAGGAAAATGGTAGTGGGCAGCGGCTGCCAGCCATTTTAAACATAAGCTAGGGCGACCTGGGAGGCAATTGCCACCCTGCCCCCTGGCCCAGCCCTCCCCTGGCACTGTTGTATCCTACTGAGGTGGGGGCAGGGCTGGATTAACGTAGGGGCTATTGGAGCTGCAGCTCCAGGCCCCTAACTTAATATAGGCCCAGCCACCAAAAAGGACAGACTGCTCATGGAAAGCAATGGGCCACCATGAAGAGATCTCCCCTGATGGGCCCTACATTCCACATGCACCGCATGGGCACGGTGGTGGAATTGATAATGGGTGCCGCATGAGCAGTCCTAACAGAAGCCTGGGGCACGCCAATGCAGGGCTCTTACAGAAGTCTGGGGATCCCATAGTGTTAGGCCTGTGCGGCTGCACTCTCTCAGCTCAGAGTGCATGATGATGCACGGCCCTTATGGAAACCTGGCAAATCAAATGCCAGGCTTCCCTAGTGTTACGCCCTTTTGAGTTTGGGCACACCCCAGCCTAGGCTCTTGGAAAGCAGAAGGGTGCCCAGTAAAAGGTCCACCAAAATCCTCAGCACCAAGCACATGATGCTCTTAATCTAGCCCTGGGTGGGGGCACCGCAAAGGTATTAGGGGGGAGGGGATTTGTGTTGGGAGAGGGAATTCGGGGTCGGCAGGGCTTAAGATTTATTCTAATTTGGGAAATGTGGAGGTGTATGTTAACAGTGGTGATTTGGAGGGATTTGTGTTGGGATGGGGAGAAGTGGATTTGTGCTAGGAGGGGAATTTGGGGGCTTTGTGCTGCAAAATGTGATATGGTAAAGGGGGAGGGTATTTTTACTAAGAGGGGAGATTTTTTTGGAGTGGGGGGAATTGTGCTAGTAGGGATAATTGGAAGATATTTATGCTAGGAGGGGAAACTTTTTAAGGGGGTGCAGCATTTGTACTAGAAGGGGGATGGAGGGGGGTTTGTGATGGAAGGGGGGACTTGGAATGGGGGGGATTTGTGCTGGGAGGGATTTGGAGAGAAAGAGAGGATTAGAGCTGGGAGGGGGGATAAATTATGCTTGAGAGGTAAGCATGCAGCTTAGTGCTCAATTTTTTTTTCTTTGGGGGGGGGGGGGATTTTTGCTGACACATAATGCTCATACATCTTAGGGGGGCGCAGTTTGGCATGTTCCTCCTGTGCTCCAGATGACCTTATCCTGGCACTGATGTCGCTTGTCAAACTGCATCCAATCTAAAAAATGCTGCGTCATGTGTACATCCCTGCCCGGCTGTATTGCTACAATTCAGGTGGGTCTGCTGGGGGGGGGGGTCTGTTTTTACTGCTCCCCCTGGCCACCCATCTGAAAGCGCCATTATGGTTATTTGATTTTTTTTTCGACTTGATCATTTTGATCAAACCACACACCGATCAGATAATAAAAGTCAAAGCATTTAGTACCATGACGATCAGGTTGAAGGATCTACTTTCCTACGATTGGACTTTTGCGCCCAGACTGATCACAATTGGAATCAGTGCTGCTGGGACCTTGAAGAAGGGGCCATACCGCGAAAGCTTGTCCTAAAAAATTGTATGTTAGTGCAAATACAAAAAGGATCATGGATTACTCAATAATTTCAACGAAATCAATCAATCTGTCTTCTCAATAATTCAGAGATCCGATCATATTATCCCAATCAGCGAGGAATGGTGCGATCGAATTGTTCCGTGTATGCCCGCAATTATGTAATAGATTCCTCCCCTGATTTAATCCTAGACTTGTATGTCAGTTTAGGAGCACAATGGCTTGTACAGTGCAGCTAAGGGCTTAATGTTGGCAGGGCACTGATCTAATAATTGGGGGGAGGGGAAGGGGGGCACCTATGGAAAATGCCTGCTGCATGACTCCTTGTGTCTGGCAGCTCTGCAGATCATTCACCCTCTAATCTGAGATCCAAACAGGAGCTGAGCCATTATTTCTTGCTGATTATTGAATGGAGCACAGATCTGCCTCTTGGGGTTACTCAGAGCTCACTGCTAATTCTCCTCTCCCCTTTAATCGTATAGCATTTCCCTCCTCGGAGGCTCCGCTCCCCCCTCTCCCTCTCACTCTCTCATTACTGGTGCTACTGCCCCTTTAAGAGAAGCGAGCTGGAGCTTCCTGTCTCTTTAAACTGGCTGCGGATCAAAACGCTCTGATTGGCTGATTTCCTAGGGGGGACTTGAAACTGCTCGCCCGGCCCGACTCTGAGTGCCGCTGTTCCAAGAAGAGACACCACCCCCTACCGTGCTCCGGCACTGTCCGGGGAGGAGAGGGGGAGGGAGGGAGAGAGACAGGCAGAGACATCATCACCCTGTCCTGGAGACTGACAAGGGACTGCACCACAATGTCACACTGCTGTGTGTGGAACTACAAGTCCCAGCATGCCATCATAGCAAGAAAACACATTGGAAGAAGAGGAACTGATTTATAAAATGTGAAATGTATCCTCCAAACAATGTTACATAAAGCAGATTACATTCTATGGAGGTGCTGGCTGCATTTGTTTTCATTAGGATGCGTTTCGAACCGCATCCGATTCGCACGACATGTGAAATCACATTGGTTTCCATTGAGGCTGCGTTCACAGTGGTGCGATGCAGGAATCACAGCGATTCCTGTGCGGGTCGCATGTGCTCTGCACAGCAATGCGGTGCGAATCGCATGCAATGTCTGTGATCACACAAATGTGAACCCAGAGGCTGGGCTCACACCAATGCAATGGCAGACATCGCATGTGATTCCTGTGCACCTCGCACGCGATGTCTGTGCGATGCAAATTCAGCCATACAGTTTGTATGGCTGAAATCGCATTCGCACTAAAATGGTGCAGGATTCTTTTTTTTTGTCTACACTGGAATCAGATCGCATGGGTCTAAACACAGATTCCATAGTTTGCACTGCGGCCTGTGAATTTGGGGGTGTCATTAACATCATATTGACACCCTCCGATTTGCAGAGTGCAGTGTGAACTTCCTGCGATTCTGATGTGGTGTGAGAATCTGTGGTTCCTGCGATACAAATTCAGCCATACAGTTTTTATGGCTGAAATCGCATCGCATTCACACCAAAATGGTGCAGGACCCTTTTATTTATTTTTTGTCCGCACTGGAATCGGATCGCATGGGTGTTTAGACCCATGTGATCCGATTCCACAGTTCACACTGCGTTCTGCAAATTTGGTGGTGTCATTACCGTGTTTCCCCGAAAATAACACCTACCCCGAAAATAAGACCTAGCGCTATTTTCCAGTAAGGCTGCAATATAAGCCTTACCCCGAAAATAAGCCCTAGTTTTAAAATGCTTGTAAAATCCTATAATCCACTCTATTACAGTAATATATAATGTACAATGTGTGTGTTTCTGTAATATAAGCGCAGGGAAGAGAGCTCCGGTGGGTCACAGAAGCGCAGAGCAGCGCTATAACGAAGGTATTTGGCACAATTATATTACATTATATACTACTGTAATAGAGTGGATTATAGGATTTAACAAGCATTTTAACTCAGTTTACACTGGGGATTCCTGACAGGCAGGGAGAGAGAGGGGGAGAGAAGACGGCACATTACATGGTAAGACCTACCCCGAAAATAAGCCCTACTGTGTCTTTTGTTGCCAAAATTAATATAAGACCCGGGCTTATTTCCGGGGAAACACGGTAGCATTATATTGACACCTTCTAGTTCACAGAGTGCAGTGTGAACTGCCTGCCATTCTGATGTATTGCAGGAACCCGCACAGGAATCTCTGTGGTTCCCATATCGCACCTGTGTGAACCTAGCCAGGTGGGTTCACACGTGTGTTGTGGGAAACTCTGCAATTTAGTGCCGGTTCCCACATTGCACTTGAATTGCCCTCTGCAAATTGTTGGGGGTGTCAATGTAAAGTAAATGATACTCCCAGATCGGTTGGCAGATTGCAGTGCAAACTGTCAAATGTGCAGGAATACGATCGCATAGATAACAGCCATACGATCTCATTGCAGTACGGACCAAAAAAAAGGGTCCTGCACCATTTTAGTGCGAACACGATGCAATTTCAGCCATACAGTTTGTATGGCTGAATTTGCATCACATATGATATGCAGTGCGAATCACATGCGATGTCTGAGATCGCACAAGTGTGAACCTACCTGAAGCTGTTCACTTATATGCGGTGCATCCACAGTGCGAGTTGAAAAAGAGTCCTTTGTGTTTCCTGAAAACTGCGGTGAGGCTCAGGTGCAAATTCCAGGCTCACTGACTTCTATAGGAACGTTTCTGAATCGCACACGTCATCAGTTTTGAACACGAATGAAAATTGAGAAAAAAAAAAAACACGTCCTCCCCCCAATCCATACTAGGCTCTTTGTTTCTGGTATGGATTTAAAGGGGAGCCCCATGGCAAAGCAGGGCACCCCCCCCCCAACAACCATACCAAGCCACATACCTTCAATATGGGGAGGGTATTTGGGGTAGGGCCTCCCCACCCAAAGCACCTTATTTCCATATTGATGAGGACAAGGGCCTCTTCCCCACAACCTTGGCTATGTGGTTGTGGGGGTGCGGGGGTGACTTTTTGGAATCCGGAAGCTCCCTTTAACAAGGGGCCCCCCCAGATCCTGGCTCACCCATGTGAATGAGTTGTGGTACATTGTGCCCCCTACTCATTCACCAAAAAAAAAGTGTCAAAAAGTAAATAAAAATGCACACACAAGTAAAAAAACAAAACAAAAACAATGTCCTCCGGTGTAGATCCATTGTCAATTATGATGACCGCCGGCCGCCAACCCGAAAAAAAAAATCCACACTCGCTGTCTGACAGCTCCGCCGCTTAGTAAGCTAAGGGGTGGGGCTACCTGGTGATGACAAACTTTATATACCGAGAAGGCGGAGATACAATTTGCACTCCGAGTCCTGATGCCGGAAGTAAACAACAAATATGCCAAGAGGCCCAGCAGCCATACTGGCTTTATTGTCAAACTGTCCAGCATATTAAATAATTCTACAATATAAGTTATATTAGAAATGTATGTGGGGAATTCAATAAAGAAAAAATAAAATAAAAATGCAGAGTAAATTTGTTTATTATCAAAGCGTCACGTCATCATGATATGGAGAGGGATGAGAAACAGGGAGATCATTCCCTCCGTACAGAGCTCTGTGTTTATTGTCAACACAGAGCTCTGGGCTGTGATTGTACACGGCCAATCAGCAGGCTGTGAATCATTGGCCTGGACTTGCTGACAGGCTTCCACTGTGTACAATCACAGCGTGTGCCCTAAACCCAGGGGGTTGGTCCGCAAGTGGTAAAGGTGGGCATACAGGTATCAGTTTGTGATGAATCTGGGTATAAGTGATTGCAAACAAATGATTATTCATCAATCAAAATATTGAATGCTGCTACACCTAAAGTATTGATTAACCACTTCTGGACCTCCCACTGTATATATACACGTCGGCACTTTAACCACTTCTCCACCGGGCCTATTCTGGCACTTCTCTCCTTCATGTAAAAATCAAAAACAATTTTGCTAGAGAATTAATCAGATCCCCCAAACATTATATATTTTTTTTTTAGCAGACACCCTAGGGAATAAAATGGCGGTCATTGCAACTTTTTATTTCGCACAGTATTTGCGCAATAATTTTTCAAACGCCTTTTTTTGGGAAAAAAAAAACGGTTTCATGAATTAAAAAATAACAACAAAGTAAAGTAAGCCCAATTTTTTTGTATAATGTGAAAGATGATGTTACGCCGAGTAAATAGATACCTAACATGTCACGTTTTAAAATTGCGCACACTCATGGAATAGGAAACTTCAGTACTTAAAAATCTCCATAGGCGACGCTTTAATTTTTTTTACAGGTTACTATTTTCGGGTTACAGAGGAGGTCTAATTGTTGCACACGCTCTAACGCACGTGGCGTTACCTCACATGTGGGGTTTGAATGGCGTTTACATATGTGGGCGGGACTTACATGCGCATTCGCTTCTGAGTGCGAGCTACCGGGGACAGGGGCGTTTTACATATTTTTTATTTTTTTTACTTAATTTTTTTATTTTTACACTTTTTTTTTATTTATTTTTTTAATCACTTTTATTCCTATTACAAGGAATGTAAACATCCCTTGTAATAGTATACAATGTGACAGGTCCTCTTTATGGAGAGATGCGGGGTCAATAAGACCCCACATCTCTCCTCCTGGCTTGAAAGCATGAGATCGTGAAAAAAATTCACGATCTCATGCCGACAGCTTTGTTTACTTCCACACATGTGAGGTATCGCCACGATAGTTAGAGCGAGAACAATAATTCTAGCCCTAGACCTCCAAAACATGCAACCTGTAGAATTTTTTTTAAACGTCGCCTATGGAGATTTTTAAGGGTAAAAGTTTGTCGCCATTCCACGAGCGGACGCAATTTTGAAGCGTGACATGTTGGGTATCAATTTACTCGGCGTAACATTATCTTTCACAATATAAAAAAAATTGGGCTAACTTTACTGGTGTCTTATTTTTTTATAAAAAAAAGTGTATTTTTTCCAAACAAAGTGCACTTGTAAGACCGCTGCTCAAATATGGTGTGACATAAAGTATTGCAATGACCGCCATTTTATTCTCTAGGGTGTTAGAAAAAAATGTATAATGTTTGGGGGTTCTAAGCAATTTTCTAGCAAAAAAACTTGTTTTTAACTTGTAAACACTGAGTCTGAAAAAGAGGCTCGGTCCTTGTGGTTAAAAATATGATCTATTAGAAACCAACTATTAAAAGTGATAATTTCATTGATGTGTTATGATGGCTTGTCTGACACACATTAACCGCCCCACGTACATTTACTGCAGCGGTCTTCTGGGTCCGAGGCGCACTGCAGGCGACAAGCTCCTGCTGTGATTGGACACAGCGGGAGCCAATCAGCGCGTTCGGCGGACCCAATGTCTGCCGGGACCTGCCGATCGTTCCCGAGGCAGACAGGACGACTATCTGTAAACAAGGCTGATCGCTGTTCTGTGACAGGAGAAACATGAGATCTTGAGTTTCTGCTAAACAGGAACACGGATCTCTGTCTTCTTACAGTAAAAGCACCTCCCCCACAGTTAGTAAACACTCCCTAGGGACACATTTAACCCTTTGAATGCCCCTGATGTTAACCCCTTACCAGCCAGTGTCATTAGTACAGTGTCAGTGCATATTATTTAGCACTGATCACTGTATTAGTGTCACTGGTTCCCAAAAAAGTATCAAAAGTGTCACTTAGTGTCCGATTTGTCCGCCGCAATGTCGCATTCTCGCTGATCGCTGCCATTACTAGTAAAAAAATTTTTTTTTATAAAAATGACATAAAAATATCCCATAGTTTGTAGACTCTATAACTTTTGTGCAAACCAATCAATATACGCTCTTTGGGATTTTAGTTTACCAAAAATATGTAGCAGAATACATATTGGCCTAAATTTATGAAGAAATTAGATCTTTTTAAAAATTTTATTGGATGTGTTTTATCAGCAGAAAGTAAAAAATATTGATCAAATACCACCAAAAAAAAGCTCTATTTGTGGCAAAAAAAGGAACATCAATTTTATTTGGGTACATCGTCGCACGACTGCGCAATTGTCAGTTAAAGTAACGCAGTGCCCTATCGCAAAAAATGGTCTGGTCAGGAAGGAGGGGGTGGCGGTAAAGTGGTTGTACACCTCAATCTTGTACTTGCACCTATATGTAAGCCTATAATAAGGCTTACCTATAGGTACTGCAAATATCTCCTAAACACGCACCGTCAAAATACCAACCAAGCCGCTCTCTTCGGTCCTCCCAAGACCTCCTGCTCTCTAGCTCCCTTGTCACCTCCTCCCATGCTCGCCTCCAGGATTTCTCCAGAGCTTCGCCCATCCTTTGGAACTCCCTACCCCAATCTGTCCGACTGTCCCCTAATCTATCCATAGTTAGACGATCCCTGAAAACTCTACTCTTTAAAGAAGCCTATCCTGCTTCTAACTAACACTTTTACTCCCTCCATCAGCTCATCCCCCATAGCTATTACCTTTTGTATCAATTGACCCTCCCTTTTTAGATTGTAATCTCTAATGAGCAGGGCCCTCTGATTCCTCTTGTACCAAATTGTAATGTAACTAAAAAGGTCTGCCTTTATTTTGTTAAGCGCTGCGCAAACTGTTGGCGCTATATAAAACCTGTATAATAATAATAATCATTTACTATATATTCCGCTGATGACATCATCGTCACATGCGCTCTGAAGCCGTTCCTTCAGAATACTATGCCGTAAATGATGGCTCACCCACGCATGCGCAGGAGTGACGTCATCGCGGCTCCAGCCAGTCAGAAGGAAGATGGATGAAGATGGGAGTGGCCTAAAGCAAAAACATTGTATCGCTGGAATGCTTTGTTTTCAGGTAAGTTTCACATAATATGCTAGTATGCGATGTATACTAGCATATTATGCCTTTACCTTTCAGGCCTGAAAAAAAAAAAGAAGCACCCAGCGGTTTACAACTGCTTTAAAAATATGATCTATTGGAAACTATTGGAAGTGATCATTTAACTGATCTTTGTTATGATGGCTTGTCTAACACATATTGACATATTCGATCAATAAAATCAAAATGGGATGGCACAGTGGCTTAAGACACCTTGCACACTGAGGTGGTTTTCAGGCGTTTTAGCGCTAGAAATAGCCTCTAAATACCGCCTGAAAATCGCCTCCCATTCATTTTAGTGTGTCTTTTCACACTGGGGTGGTGCGCTTGCGGGACGTTAGAAAAAGTCCTGCAAGCAGTATTTTTGGGGCAGTTTGGGAGTGGTGTATACAGTGCTCCCAAAATGCCTGGCCCATTGAAATGAAAAGCGATTCGTAAGCGCCGCAACCCGGGTGCTTTTAACACCTTCTTTGACTGCTAACGGGCGTTAAAAGCACCCCGCTAGCGGCCAAAAAGCACTGCTTAAACAGCGCTAAAATGAGCGGCGCTTAACCGCTGTCGTGGCTTAGGGTGAAAGGGGTCTAATGGTTAGCATAGCCTTGCGGCAGTGAAGTCCTTAGTTCAAGTCGCAGACATGTTCTGTGTGTTTGAGCTTCCTCCGGGAAGCAGCACAAGTGGTTCTGACTGTGACAGGTTTACTTTGAATTAAAAAAATGTTATAGCTGAGCGAACCTTAAAGAAACCCTGCACTGAGGTAAACATGTGGGCGGCCATTGCTGGCCTCCTCTTGAAAATGTTGCCTGGCTGCCTCTGGCTTTGGGTACTCTCTGAGTCACTGACCTGGAACAAGTGTGCGGCAGCTACATTTGGTTGACGTCAGAAGTGCTGATTTGCATACTTATTTCTGGTCATGACTCAGAAAGAATTAAAGATGGGGGACCAGCATGACAAGCAGACAAAAGGAGAGGCCAGCACTGGGAGCCTGCATAGTTCTGTCAAAATGGGTTTCCTTTAATGGCTCAGTCTTTGCTTCCACATGTGAGGAGACAGGCAGCACTAAGCCACTCCAAACAAGTGTGCGTGCTTCCATGTGTGCTGCTGTCTGCATTGGGCCCCGTTCACATTATGACGCTCAATGGTAGGCGTCACATTTTGTCATTCTACACACTTAGGCAAACACATTCATTTCAATGGGATGCTCTATGTGTGACTAGTACGGCAAAGTAACTCATGCACCTTCTTAAGCTTCAAGGTTCATGCTTCTGCTTGTCACGTTTGAGGTGCAAATTGCATTGCAAAGGTAACGTGTTTTTTGCGCATTACATAAACGCACGTAAATTGTGATTGCACATTGATGAAACTCTATAGTGTGAATGCATCCTAGGTCCCATGCACACTGCATTCTGGTCATTTATCCCTGGGCACATACTACCCTTAACATTAGTACCATAGTGGAGGGGAGCGCCAACTGCCGGGGGAGCAAGGAATAAGGTCAGTATGCATTTTATTCCCCTCCCCAGCTATATAAATATTTAGGGCTCATTCACACCTGTGCGACTTGTCATGCGACTTTGACATGAAAAGTTGCATGACAAGTCACAACCCATTGTTTGCAAAGGCACCCATTTGGTGGGATTTGAAGTTGCAGCAATTTTAAAAGGGGCTTGCACTACGTTGGTGCGATTTTTAATGCGACTTTGGTCCAGAGAATGTAAAGTTGGATTAAAGTTGCACCAAAATCCACACTGCAAATCAAGCAACTTTGTAAATGCGCTAATGTGATTGGAGCCTTAAAGGGGAGCTCCAGTATCCCCCAAAAAATTTAAAGTCAGCAGGTACATTTAATGTAGCTGCAGACTTTTAATAAAAGGACATTTACCTGCCCAAGGATCCAGGGCTGTCCTCACCTGGGCTGGTTCTTCACTGGTCTTCAGGCCCCTGGCGCTGCCATGTTTAGTGAGGGAAGCCGGCTGTGACTCCTTGCAGCTTCACAGCCAGCTTCCCGCCGTGCTGCAATTTGTGAATGGTTCCGCAGCCTCCTGGGACCTGTGATGTGTCTAAGAAGACTGCAGGAAAAGGCAAGGGGGCCAAACTAGGTACCTGCCCCCCCCAAAAAAAGTTAAAGGGTGGGGGAAGTGGAAGTGAAAAAGTGAAACTTCACCTTTTGTGTGAAGTTCTGATTCAACCAATGCAGTACGGGGGTGATTTCACTACATGGATAAATTTGACAACAGCCCATAGTTAGTTACACGGCAAGTCGAGTTAATGCTAAAGAGCTCAATTTTGGTCTCATCTGACCACAGCACTTTCTCCCAGCTTTTTCTCCCAATGCTTCTCTGAATCATTTAGATGTTCATTGGCATGGCTGTACATGTGCCTTCTTGAGAAGGAAGAAAAATGCTGACTTTGCCGCATAAGGCTGGATTCACACCTATGCATTTTTAGTGCTTTTTGCAGATTTGCACTACAGTCCATTTACCATGGTTTCCTATGGAACACGTTCCGTAGTGCAAATCTGCAAAATGCAAAAAGCACTAAAAATGCATAGATGTGAATCCAGCCTAAAGGGATCAATAGATGGAGGGCCATGTATTGTAAAATCTTGGATGTGAACCTTCTTCCCTCGGCCAGAACACCGAAGAAGGGTTGTGGATGGGTCCTCCAGCATGACAATGACCCAAAACATACCTCCAAAGCAACAAAGGGGTGGCTCAAGAAGAAGCACATTAAGGTCATGGAGTGGCCTAGCCAGTGTTCAGGCCTTAATCCTATAGAACATTTATGGAGGGAGCTGAAACTTTGAGTTGCCAAGCGACAGCCAAGAAAACTTAAAGAGAAACTGCAGTCTGCTCACATAATTTGTAATAAAAACATCTTTGCCATTCTGAGGCTTCCCTCCAACCACTTTCCATATTATTTTATATATACTGTGATTCTGTACTTGCCAAATATGCTGCAGAACTATCCCTCCACTGAGTCTGACTGCATCCATTTTAACTGTGGGCAGCTGAAGCTGCTGCCTGTTCACTTCCTGGATTTACACAGACAAACAGGGGCACACCAACACCTATGATAAAAATTATAGACCCTTAATTTCTTTGTAAGTGTACTTACAAAATCTGCAGGGGATCGAATAATTATTTTCCCCACTGTATGTATTTTACCTTGCGTTACCACAGAGCAGAAGTGTGATTGGGCAATTAATCAGAGCGTCGGCAGGCGAGGGAGCACTGTGTATGTATTGTCCTCTCTTTTTTTTTTTTTCTCCCCTCCTGCTAATTAAATTTCGGTTACATTATATAAACAATTTAGAGTGCCAATAGTGCTTAGTGGAATTCCGCTTTAAGAATCCGGCCCTGACAGTGACCTGCAATGTAAGAGGAGGTGAAGAATTATCTGCCGGCAGGTCTTCTCCATCCTGTTAAAGCCTTCATTTGATCCTATTAGAGAGGGGGCTCTCACACAGTTGATATGACAGTTGCTTTTGCTTCAGTATGGATTTTAGAGCACAGTTTGTGCTGGAATGGAAACAAATATTTTATCCGAATCCGCTGGGCTTCCAGGAAAATCCTTCTCAATAGAGAGCATTTAGTAAGCTTGCCCAACATAAGACTTTCTAGGAGAAGTGGCATCTCGGCTGCTGGAGCCGAGTTATTTAATCCTTCCATGTGACAACTGACCTTATCAAAATGTTGTGTCAGCAGATTGTTGGGTCATCTCAATTGTAAAGCCGAATTCCAGGATTGTCTTTTGTAGCCACTTTCTTTCTATATTCTTGCACCCCGGTGATGCATGGCATTTCTCAGGGTAAGCTTCCTGGTGTTGACTACGGTGGACCATGCCTGTGTAACTTGTGTTAAAATGTCCACTTATCACCCTGTGTGACATGGTGACAACGCAGGAGCAAAACTGGGAAAGTGGGACAAGGCATTGCCACCTTATTACAGGAAGTGGCTAAAAAGGGATCACCAAGTATTATTTTATTAAAAGCCACAGCTTAAAAATAATAAATAATAAATAAATAAAAAATAATAAAATGACCTTTTAAATTACAATATGTCAAAACTTACAGAAGATCGTAGTGATTGGGTTCACATATACTTAAAGTGATTGTAAAGCTATCATTTTTTTTTCATTAAAGCGGAGGTCCACACAAAAATGTAACCTCTGCTTTTTGGAACCCTCCCCCCCTCCGGTGTCACATTTGGCACCTTTCAGGGGGGAGGGGGTGCAGACACCTGTATAATACGAATATTTGCACCCACTTCCGGGCATAGACTCCCGTGGGGGCTACGCCCCTTCCCCCCCCTGCTGTCTTCTGGGAAACACACAGGTCCCAGAAGATAGCAGGGACCAGTGAGGACGTGAAACGCAACTCGCGCATGCGCAATAGGGAACCGGGAATGGAAGCCGCAACGCTTCACTTCCTGATTCCCTCATCGAGAGCCGAGCGATTAATCGGCTTCGGCTGCCGACATCGCGGGCATCCTGGACAGAGGTAAGTGTCCATTTATTAAAAGTCAGCAGCTGCAGTATTTGTAGCTGCTGGCTTTTATTATTTTTTTTTTAGGCGGACCTCCGCTTTAAAATAATAAACATGTTATACTTACCTGCTCTGTGCAGTGATATTGCACAGAGCAGCCCAGATCCTCCTCTTCTTGGGTCCCACACTGGCGCTACTGGCTCCTCCCTCCTGTTGGGTGCCCCCACAGCAAGCAGCTTGCTATGGGGGCACCCGAGCCGAGCTGCTGGTATGTGTGTCCATTCACACATGGAGCCGCGGTTCGGATCTGCCCCGTTCGTCTCCTGATTGGCTCACTAGCTGTGATTGAGGGCAGTGGGAGCCAACAAAAATGTTCCCCAAAAAAAATTGTCATAAAAAATTGGGTATTATATTGTGATTGTGTGCATTAAAATGCTTTGCCGCTGCACAAATACCATGTGGCATAAAACGCACTACAATTGCAACACGCAGGTTCAGATACTATTATTTTCAATAGCACCTAAAATGTGGTTGCGGTTTTTCCACGATTGTTGCGCGGCAAATCGTATCGCATGAAGCTTGTTGCCCAAAAAGGAGCAGGAGCTGCTTCTGGGAAACAAGCTTAATGCGATGTGATTTTCCACCCGATAAATTGTACAACAATCACGGCAAAACAGCACTACGTTTTTAGGGGTCATTGAAAATAATGCCACCTGAATCTGCATTTTGGGACTGTAGTGCAAAACCCACCATAAAAAGAGCGCCTGTAAAGCGCCTGAAAAAAGTCTCATCTGCACACTGCTTTCACACTGGGGCGCTGCGTTGGCACGACGTCCAAAAAAGTCCTGCAAGCAGCTTCTTTGTAGCGCTTTAGGAGCAGTGAATACACCGCTCCTAAAGCGCCCCTGTCCATTGAAATCAATGGGCAGCGCCGCCGAAGCGTCTGCAAAGTGCCTCCCAGCGACGCTTTGCGGGCGCTTTTAACCCTTTATTCTGCCGCTAGCGGGGGTTAAAAGCGCCCTGCTAGGGCCCGAAAAGCGCCACAAAAACAACGGTAATGCGCCACTAAAACTAGCAGCACTTTACTGCTGACGCCCGGGTGTTGCCAGAGTGAAAGGGCTCTAATGGCTGTGTGTTGAGTTATTTTGAGGGGACAGAAAATTCGTTTTAACCACTTCAGCCCCGGACCAGTTTGGCTGGTTAAAGACCAGGCCCCTTTTTGCGATTCGGCACTGCGTCGCTTTTACTGACAATTGCGCGGTCGTGCGACGTGGCTCCCAAACAAAATTGACGTCCTTTTTTTCCCACAAATAGAGATTTCTTTTGGTGGCATTTGATCACCTCTGCGGTTTTAATTTTTTGCGCTATAAACAAAAATAGAGCGACAATTTTGAAAAAAATTACATATTTTTTACTTTTTGCTATAATAAATATCTCCCAAAAAATATCTAAAAAAAATTTTTTTTCCTCAGTTTAGGCCGATACGTATTCTTCTACATATTTTTGGTAAAAAAAAATTGCAATAAGCGTTTATTGATTGGTTTGCGCAAAAGTTATAGTATCTACAAAATAGGGGGTAGTTTTATGGCATTTTTAATAATATTTTTTTTTTACTAGTAATGGCGGCGATCAGCGATTTTTATCGTGACTGCGACATTATGGCGGACACATCGGACACTTTTGACACATTTTTGGGACCATTGTCATTTTTACAGCGATCAGTGCTATAAAAATGCACTGTTTACTGTAAAAATTACACTTGAAGTGAAGGGTTTAACCTCTAGGTGGCGCTGTAGGGGTTAAGTGTGACCTAATGAGTGATTCTAACTGAAAGGGGCGTGGCTTGGCGTGTGACGTCACTGATCATCGTTCCCTATGACAGGGAACAGACGATCAGTGACACTGCCACTAGCAAGAACGGGGAAAGGTTTGTTTACACTTACCTCTCCCCATTCTTCAGCTCTGTGACCACGGGACACAGGCGGCGATCGGGTCCGCGGGTCCCGCGGGCGCGGTCATGGAGCTTCGGACCGTGTCGGCGTGCGCGCGGCCCACGGACAGGTTCTTAAAGGGGACGTACCTGTACGCCCTTGTGCCTGTCCGTGCCATTCTGTCGACTTACATCATCGTGTGGCGGTCCTTAAGTGGTTAAACGTGGATTACTATCTGTCAAGTTAAATCGTTAAGGAGAGGTTGATAAAAAGGGCCCGTGTACATTGAGCCTTATACAAGCTGTACACTCACTACTTTACATTGTAGCAAAGTGTCATTTCCTCAGTGTTGTCACATGAAAAGATATAATAAAATATTTACAAAAATGTGAGGGGTGTACTCACTTTTGTGAGATACTGTAGCTATGCCTGTGTGAATGAGGCCTTAAACAGACAGCATGCTTCCTCCAACAGCAAATCTCTACACTACACAGGGGCGGATCCAGAGTCTTTTCTCGGGAGGGGCACTGCCAAAAAAAGTTTTTTTTGTGGGAAATTTAATCGGGGAAATGGTTGGGGTCGGCGCTTCAATCATCCTCCCGGCACCAGGGTTGTTATGGTGTCAGGATGATTGAAGCGCATTATTTCTATTATTACATTGTAATATGAAATTAAATAGTTCAATGCAGAATCAGTGGGAGCCCCGAGTGTGTCACTTGCCACCGTCGCCTGCAATTAGTGGGAGCCCTAAGCGTGTCACTTGCCACACCTTGTGGATTGTCACTTCCCACATCACCTGCCACACCTTGCGGATTGTCACTAGCCACACCTTGCGGATTGTCACTTGCCACATCACCTGCCACACCTTGCTGATTGTCACTTGCCTGCCACCAGATGCAGATTGTCATTTGCCACGTCGCCTGCCACACCTTGCGGATTGTCACTAACTTGCCTGCTAAGGTGTAGTTTTGGTTGTCTCTTGCTGTGTCCCAGACTCCCAGAGTCAGGCAGCAGAGAGATAATGTAATTTCTCTGCTGCCTGCACAGTGAGGGTGGAAGTCACTGCAGGAATGCAGGGCAGGCATGGGCGGTGAGAGATGATCTCATCTCTCTGCTCCCCCGCTCCTGGCTAGCTGATTGGCCAGCTGCCACACTGAGCCTGCTCTCTCACTCTCACCTGCGCTGCCAACACACTGAGCAGCATGGTCTGCCCACGAACCGCGCCGCCCCCCGACAACAAACCGCGACGCAAGCGGAGCCGCCCGCTTTCTTACCCGTCTGTGGAGCCGCACGCTATCGCACCTGCCCGCAGAGCGGCCTGACGTGACTTACTGACGTCACTCGTTGCTAGACGCCAATCGGCCCAGGCGTTAGCAACGAGTGCAGGGAAGAGGCTCCACCCACCTCCTCCTCCGCTCCTGGTATCGTGTCAGTGCGCCACGTAACTACATTAGACGAGTCTCTCTCTCGGCGCCGCTGATCGGCTGATGTGAGAAACTGAGAGAGAGACTCAGAGAGGCAGCGGCAGCCGCAGAACAAGTACTGTATATACTCGAGTATAAGCCGACCCGAATATAAGCCGAGGCACCTAATTTTACCCCAAAAAACTGGGAAAACTTATTGACTCAAGTATAAGCATAGGCTATACTTGCCTCACTTTGCCTCGCTGTGCCCATGCCTCACTGTGCCCATGACTAGACTGATGTTTAACATGGAAGTCTATGGAAGGAGTGCCCGGGTTTGAAAAATCGGTTCTCCCCGGCCGTAGGTCTCCCAGACACCAAACTTTGCACATTTGTAGGGGAGACATGGGGCTACATGTGTGCCAAGATTGGGGTCCAGAAGACCTACAACCAGCCGGTACCGGGTCCGCAAAATCACTGGAGAAATTACCGTTTAACATTGGAGTCTATGGAAGGGGTGCCCGGTTTTAAAAAATCTGTGCTCCCCGGCCGTAGGTCTCAAATACACTAAACTTTGCACACTTGTAGAAAAGACATGGGGCTACATGTGTGCCAAGTTTGGGGTCCAGAAGACCTACAACCAGACAGTACCAGGTCCACAAAATCACTGGAGAAATTACTGTTTAACATTGGAGTCTATGGAAGGGGTGCCCGGGTTTAAAAAATCAGTGCTCCCCGGCCGTAGGTCCCAAATACACTAAACTTTGCACACTTGTAGAGAAGACATGGGGCTACATGCGGGTCCCCAAATTTCGGGAGATCAGGCGCAAAAAAAAAAACAGAGCAAGCAAGTGAGTGTGACAGATGGTCTCGGGGGGGGGGCAATTGCCCTGTTGCCCGCCCCCTGGATCCGCCCCTGACACTACAGTCACCTAAATAAATGACACGAGGGACAAAGCTTGTAGAAAATGGTGTCATTTTTCAGGAGTGATGTCTGAACGCAGCCCTGCCTGTAGCCAAAACACCACTTTTGGGTGGAAAGTAAAGAGATGGATTCCTAAAGCAATGTGCTGACTTTTCTGTGGCGCTGATACTAAGTGACGACGAGCGGTGACCCTCCACTTGTCACCTCTCATGTCACCCCCTCAGGAGATTTGTGTACAATGTCCCCTCCACTGCGCTCCCCTCCTGAGACTACACTGTGAAAAGGCTGAGTCAACAGCTGATAAGATGTCTGCAGAGGGTGACATCATTCGTTGGGAGACGATCTGCTATTTTATTTTAATTAATTTCTGGGGACAAGTCCTTAACAGTGACAGTGTCGGGTCATTGTGGGGTCACGGCACAGCAGCCTTCCGCTATTTATGGCACCGGGGAAGATATCACATAGTGGGGACTGACTTTCATGTCACACACTGGCCAAGGCTCCTTCTTCCTGCACCAGGGTACATCCTGATGGACTGTCTAGCCATATGGCCTAGGCTAGTCCCTACAAAAATGCATCCCTTGTCCCCTCAGGGACAGTTTAAGAATCGCCCAGAATTTCATTACAAGCGCCGCTGCATTCTTTGTGGTGGATCTGCGTACCAGTTCTGTGAGTCTGACCTACGCGCCCACTTCCTACTGAGCTTTTCAACATATGTAAATTGTTAGCATAATTGTGATTGGAACAGCTTTTTTTTTTTTCCTCGTAGTTTTTCCTCAGGCTAATGTCATCAAAGGATGGGTGCTCCATTGTGTGTGCACGCCGCCTCTCCTCAGTTTGTGACAATATTTCTAAATTATGAGAACGTTGGGCCTGTGTGCCTTGGCCGTCAGTTTCCACTTTAAAGCGACCTTCACTCAAAAGTGAAAATGTCACTTTTTCGATACAAGTACCCGCTCCCACTTCCTTAACCCCTTCTGGACCGTCCCACGCAGATATGCTTTGGCGCAAAATCAGGTACCTATACATGATTTCATGCACCCGGTCTGGGTCTGGGGTACGCGTGCCCAGCCGGCGACCCGCTCCCACTGTGATTGGACACAGCAGGAGCCAATCAGTGGGTCCGGCCGACCCAAAATTCGATCGTTCTCAGGAGAGGCCGCTCTGTGAGAGGGGAAGATGGAGATCTTGTGTTTCTGCTAAGCAGGAACACAGATCTCTGTCTTCCCCCAGTCAAAGCACCCCCCCCCACAGTTAGAAAGCACTCCCTAGGAGCCCTTTAATCGCCCCTGATGTTAACCCCTTCCCTGCCAATGTCATTAGTACAGTGACAGTGCATATTTATTTTTAGCACTGATCACTGTATTGGTGTCACTGGTCCCCAAAAAGTGTCAGATTTGTCCGTCGCAATGTCGCAGTCCTGCTAAAAATTGCTGATCGCCGCCATTACTTTAAGGATTTTTTCACATGGGTGGTAGCCTTTGACAAGTGATCCGCAGTGAATGAGACCATTTGCAGGCTTTCAAGAGGCAAAACGCCTGCTTTTTTTTTTTTTGCTCCAGGGTTGTCGTTTTTTTTTTCACTTAAAACAGATAAAAATGACAATATCCAACAGACAAGAAATTGTACACAGCAGTGCCATAAATCCAACACATTGGGGAGGTTCAGTCACAGATATTGCCTTGGATATCAGTAAGAACAGTACAATAACAGATACAATACATACAGTGCCTTGAAAAAGTATTCATTCCCCTTGAAATTTTCCAAATTTTGTCATGTTACAATCAAAAACGTAAATGTATTTTTTGGGGATTTTATGTGATAGACCAACACAAAGTGGCAAATAATTGTGAAGTGGAAGGAAAATTATAAATGGTTTTTAATTTATTTTTACAAATAAATATCTGTAAAGTGTGGAGCGCATTTTTATTCAGCCCCCTGTAATTTAAACTCAGTATAAATACAGCTGTTCTGTGAAGCCCTTTAGAGATTTGTTAGAGAACCTTAGTGAACAAACAGCATCATGAAGGCCAAGGAACATACCAGACAGGTCAGGGATAAAGTTGTGGAGAAGATTAAAGCAGGGTTAGGTTATAAAAAAAAATACCCAAAGCATCCATCATCCAAAAATGGAAAGAGTATGGCACAACTGCAAACCTAAGTACCAATACATTATCGTCCACCTAAACTGACAGGCTGGGCAAGGAGAGGATTAATCAGAGAAGCAGCCAAGCGGTCCATGGAAACTCTGGAGGAGCTGCAGAGATCCACAGCTCAGGTGCGAGAATCTGTCCACAGGACAACGATTAGTCGTGCACTCCACAAATCTGGCCTTTATGAAAGAGTGGCAAGAAGAAAGCCATTGTTGAAAGAAAGCCATAAGAAGTCTTGTTTGCAGTTTGTGAGAAACCATGTGGGGGACACAGCAAACATGTGAAAGAAGGTGCTCTGGTCAGATGAGACCAAAGTAGAACTTTTTGGCCTAAAAGCAAAACGCTATGTGTGACGGAAAACTAACACTGCACATCACCCTGAACACACCATCCCCACCGTGAAACATGGTGGTGGCAGGTTCATGTTGTGGGGATGCTTTTCTTCAGCAGGGACAGGGAAGCTGGTCAGAGTTGATGGGAAGATGAATGAAGCCAAATACAGGGAAATCTTAGAAGAAAACCTGTTAGAGTCTGCAAAAGACTTGAGACTGGGGTGAAGGTTCACCTTCCAGCAGGACAACGGCCTTAAACATACAGCCAGAGCTACAATAGAATGGTTTAGATCAAAGCATATTCATGTGTTAGAATGGCCCAGTCAAAGTCCAGACCTAAATCCAATTGAGAATCTGTGGCAAGACTTGAAAATTGCTGTTCACAGCCACTCTCCATCCAATCTGACAGAGCTTGAGATATTTTGCAAAGAAGAATGGGCAAAAATGTCACTTTCTAGATGTGCAAAGCTGGTAGAGACATCCCCAAAAAGACTTGCAGCTGTAATGTCAGTGAAAGGTGGTTCTACAAAGTATTGACTCAGGGGGGCTTAATACAAATGCACGCCACACTTTTCACATATTTATTTGTAAAAAAAGTTTGAAAACCATTTATCATTTTTCTTCCACTTCACAATTATGTGCCACTGTGTGTTGGTCTATCACAAAAAATCTGAATAAAATACATTTACGTTTTTGGTTATAACATGACAAAATAATGGAAAATTTCAAGGGGTATGAATACTTATTCATGGCACTGTATGTGGATCAGTTCCCAGGAACGTCTCTTTACTTAAGGAAATGATTCCAGACGGCTGCACTTCCAAAAATCCTTTTATTGAAGCTTCATATGACCAGTGGTTGATAGATGGAGCAGGGGACAAAGAGGTAGACGCGTTTCGCGCAAATGTTAGCGCTTAGTCATTTCCAGTGGTAATGACTAAGCGCTAACATTTGCACGAAACACGTCTACCTCTTTGTCCCCTGCTCCATCTATCAACCACTGGTCATATGAAGCTTCAATAAAAGGATTTTTGGAAGTGCAGCCGTCTGGAATCATTTCCTTATCCACTTAAGCCCCGAACCATTTCGGGCCATTAGGACCAGGCCTGTTTTTGGGATTCGGCACTGCGCTGCTTTAACTGTAAATTGTGCGGACATGCAATGTTGTACCCAAATGAAATTTGCGTCCTTTTCTTCCCACAAATAGAGCTTTCTTTTAATGGTATTTGATTGCCTCTGCGATTTTTATTTTTTGCGATATAAACAGAAAAAGACCGAAAATTTTGAAAAAAAACGGAAAATTTATTACCAAATACTTACCGTAATTTTCCTTTCCTGATAGACTCCATGGCAGACTACGTGTGGGTTAACGCCGCCTCCTCTCCACAGCTATAGGACCCCTTACCCATAAATTTGAGCTCACCTCCACAGACAGGTGTTCCGTAACTAGCCGACTCAAATTTCAACTCTCATATTTTTAATTCATGGGTGGGAACTCCGTCTGCCATGGAGTCTATCAGGAAAGGAAAATTACGGTAAGTATTTGGTAATAAATTTTCCGTTTTCCTGACAGACTCCATGGCAGACTACGTGTGGGAAATAACTAGCCAATCCACACGGGAGGGTATGCTTGCTCAAAAAAAATATTTTAATCTTTCCCGTCAACTGACAGGATTTTTCGACCAAAATTAACAGAGGAAAGGGAAGCAGGCTCAATACAATAATGAGACATAAATGTATGAATAGAAGACCACGAGGCTGCCCTGCATATCACTTCAGGAGCCACGTGTCGAGCTGCTGCCCATGAGGCTGCCATGCCTCTGGTGGAATGAGCCGTCATGCCTCTGGAGGAGCCAAGCCCTTTGCCCTGTAAGCCTGTTGAATAGATTGGACGATCCAGGCTGCTATTGTTCTGGAGGAAGCCCTCTTTCCTTTGTTGCTACCAGTGTGTAACAAGAACAGGTAGTTCAAGCTTCTAAAAGATGAAGTGACTCGCAAATATTCTTTCAGAGTCTCACCTACATCCAAGGGATGAACATCTGCTGATTCTGGAGAATTGAAAGTAGGAAGGACTATTTCCTGATTCTCGTGAAAAGCTGACTTGACTTTTGGTTTAGACCCAAGCATGGGAATAAGGACCACTCGGTCCGGGAAGAAAGTCAAAAAGGGTTCTTGACAACCCAGGAAGCTTATTTCTGAAACCCTTTTGGCTGAAGTAATGGCCACTAGAAAGGCCAGTTTGATTGATAAGTCCTTAATAGAAAGATCCTTGTTGAGTGCTGAAAGAGCATCAAGGACGAGCAGAAGATCCCATTTGGGGAATCTAGGTTTCCTCTGAGGCCTGATTCTCGAAGCCCCCTGAAAGGATTGTTGAACCAGGGGATGAGTTGCCCATGATGTTCCTGAAAATGCCGATAAGGCTGAAACTTGTCAATCAGTTCCCTCAGAGTACAAAGGAAGATCCAAGCCTGATTGTAGAAAACTCAAAACGTCTTGAACTCCAGGATTTCTGAAAGATTTTCCAGCAGAAGTCATGAAGCTGACAAACCTGGTCCAGATTCTGTTGTAGGTTTTGTTCGTTTTAGGCTTTCTGGAGCTCATAAGGGTAGAGAATACCCCTAAAGCACACCCAAGAGACTCTAGCCTGAAGCTCATCAGATTCAGGAGAGGAAACCATGGCCTGTTCGGCCAGTATGGTGCTATTGTTATCACTTCGCCTTTCTCCAACTGGAGCCGCTGCAGGAATTTTTGCATGATCGGAGGTGGAGGGAAGGCATATGCCTTGTTGAATTTCCATTGGCTTGTTAATGCATCTACTCCGAAGGCTTGACTGCACCGACCTCAAGTGTAGTATCTGTCTACTTTGTGATTGCAGGGGGATGCAAACAGATCCACTTCTGGATCGATTCCCAACGATAGGATCCACTTGAATGTCTGTGTATGCAGTGACCATTCGTTGTTATCTAGGTTGCTGCGTGACAGGAAGTCCGCTTGAATGTTCTGTTTCCCTGGAATGAAGACTGCTGTTAAGTTGAGTAGATTCCTCTGAGCCCAGGTCATAATGGGCTCGACCTCTTGGAGAAGGGCAGAGCTCCGAGTGCCCCCTTGTCTCTTCACATATGCCACAGCGGTGGTATTGTCCATTTCGGATGAGATCAATTGAAGCTTCTCCCAAAAAGGCGATAGCCAGTTTAAGTTCTTGCACTGCTGAACTTTGTGCCAATTCCTCCGAGACACCTTTCAGAACGGAGTCAACATTTTCCACCCAGGCCTCCATTGCTTTGGAGGTGACTGCAAGGGCTAGGGCTGGTTTGCAAGCCATACCGTTCAAGTTATATATTCTCTTAATGTCTTGGTCAATCTTTCAATCCAGACCATCTTTAAAAGATACAGTGTCATCTAGCAGGAGGGTGACATGCTTCGCTAGGCGCATTACTGCTGCATCCACGAGGGGAGCATTTTCCAAACCTTCTTATCCCCCTTGCTCCATTCTTCCTTAAACACTCCTTTCAGCTCGGTGTGAAATTGGAACATTCTTTCCCCAGTTTCTTAAACAGTTCCTTTGTTTCTCTGGGGGGGGGGGGCAGTGGTATCTTCCAACTTTAAGGTTTCCATCACTGCCTTGATCAGTGGAGAGACTAAAGCGTAGTCGAATCCCACTACAGAATCATCTCCCTCCATCTCGTCTTGCGAGGAATCATGGGAGGAATCACAGAATCATCTCCCTCCATCTCGTCTTGCGAGGAATCATGGGAGGAATCACAGAATCATCTCCCTCCATCTCATCTTGCGAGGAATAATGGGAGGAATCATGGGGCTGGAATTGGCCGGAATCCTCCTGGGCCTCGTCAGCCAAGGAGCCAGACAAGGTGGTGGACTGGCTCCTCGTGTGGGGGGGCATCTATTTCCATCATAGACTGCTGTACCACACGTTTAATAAGAGACTCAAGATTTTGATTTTTCGGTCTCTTTCTCACCGACCGCTCGGGCATAGCATGGGTCACACAGCGATTTGCCCTCTGGGATTCTAGTTTTACATCCCCAACAGGCTCTGTGATCAGAGCGATTATCGCGGTGGTGGTAGCGGTGACTTGAGGAGGAATGGGAACATCTCCTATATTTAGAGGGGGAATGTGAGCGTCCCCTATGATAGTGGGTCCCAGACGGAGTGTCACGTCTGGACCTGGAGGATGATTGGTGATGGTGATGATGATGGTGATGATGATGGTGCAGCCTGGCAAGGTCCCTATCCTGTGACCGATGAACTGATGTAGCCGGGCTGTAAGAGATAATCCACCAGAAAAAAATGACACCAAATACACCAACCCCCTACCCACTCCGCACAGACCTTGTGCGGGGGGGCTGGCCACACGGCGGTGCAGATGAGTCCATGACGAGGAAGACACACAATGATGCGTAACTCCACTACCTAGACTAAGGATAAGCAAATCAATGCAAGAACAGCACAGAAATTTTTTTTTTTTTTTTTTTTTTTTAAACTGTCCCTTTAAGAGACACTAAGCATTACAAGCATTACATTGCCAAGAAGTGCTTACCCCGTCCTGGTAGTATTGAGACTCCGGGAGGCTGCTGCTATATGCCCACAGGTTATCCCACCTGTATAGGACTCCTCAGCGGTTTAAATCACCCGCCGGAATGACGTCATGGCCGGTCCCGCTGTGCGCATGCATCGAAGGGACCGAACCTACTGCGCCTGCGCGGCCCCTGACCCCTCCGCCATACTGCGCATGCGCAAAAACCAAGCCTCGGTTTCACCGTGGCTCTGCGCATGCACAGACGATCAACAGGCTGGGATCAGGAAGGGAATGGCATCCTGGAACGCAAAAGCGTTCCACACATATACTAAGCTTAGCGGCGCTGTATGACAGAGAAAAAACAGCAGAGAAAGACATACAAACAAACAAACAAACAAAAACTATCTGCCATGGAAATAGAAAAAGTCTTCAGACCTTGCCAGCTGAGATCCACCGTCCGTCATGGTACGCTGGGGCCACATCCCTTCCACCATAGGGGTATCCATCAGCCCAAAACCACTCACCCGCTCATAGCTGGGCCCTGGGTGCACCGCACAACTCGTACCTGATCCGACAGACATCCTGGACTGCACCTGAATTGCATGATGAAGGTCCATGTGAGGAGGATAAAAAAGGAACACCTGTCTGTGGAGGTGAGCTCAAATTTATGGGTAAGGGGTCCTATAGCTGTGGAGAGGAGGCGGGGTTAACCCACACGTAGTCTGCCATGGAGTCTGTCAGGAAAATGATATTTTCTACTTTTTGTTATAAGAAAAATCGAATAAACTCAATTTTAGTCATACATTTAGGCCAAAATGTATTCAGCCACATGTCTTTAGTAAAAAAAATGTCAATAAGCGTATATTTATCGGTTTGCGCAAAAGTTATAGCGTTTACAAACTAGGGTACATTTTCTGAAATTTACACAGCTTTAAATTTATGACTGCCTATCTCATTTCTTGAGGTGCTAAAATGGCAGGGCAGTACAAAACCCCCCCAAATGACCCCATTTTGGAAAGTAGACACCCCAAGGAAATTGCTGAGAGGCATGTTGAGCCCATTGAATATTTTTTTTTTTTGTCCCAAGTGATTGAATAATGACAAAAAAAAAAAAAAATTACAAAAAGTTGTCACTAAATGATATATTGCTCACACATGCCATGGTTATATGTGGAATTGCACCCCAAAATACATTCTGCTGCTTCTCCTGAGTACGGGGATACCACATGTGTGGGACTTTTTAGGAGCCTAGCCGCGTACGGGACCCCGGAAACCAAGCACCGCCTTCAGGATTTCTAAGGGCGCAAATTTTTGATTTCACTCCTCACTACCTATCACAGTTTCGAAGGCCATAAAATGCCAAAATAGCACAAACCCCCCCAAATGACCCCATTTTGGAAAGTAGACACCCCAAGCTATTTACTGAGAGGCATGTTCAGTCCATGGAATATTTTATATTTTGCCACAAGTTGCGGGAATATGACAAACTTTTTTTTTTTTGCACAAAGTTGTCACTAAATGATATATTGCTCACACATGCCATGGGCATATGTGAAATTACACCCCAAAATACATTCTGCTGCTTCTCCTGAGTACGGGGATACCACATGTGTGGGACTTTTTGGGAGCCTAGCCGCGTACGGGACCCCAAAAACCAAGCACCGCCTTCAAGGTTTCTAAGGGCATAAATTTTTGATTTCACTCCTCACTACCTATCACAGTTTTGAAGGCCATAAAATGCCAAGATGGCACAAACCCCCCCCAAATGACCCCATTTTGGAAAGTAGACACCCCAAGCTATTTGCTGAGAGGCATGTTGACCCCATTGAATATTTTTTTTTTTTGTCCCAAATGATTGAATAATGACAAAAAGAAAAAAAAAATTTACAAAAAGTTGTCACTAAATGATATATTGCTCACACATGCCATGGGCATATGTGAAATTACACCCCAAAATACATTCTGCTGCTTCTCCTGAGTACGGGGATACCACATGTGTGGGACTTTTTGGGAGCCTAGCCGCGTACAGGGCCCCAAAAACCAAGCACTGCGAACGCTGCAGTTATGTGTGTTGTGTTTGGTAAGTGACAGTGATCGATCGATACTGCACTTGGGTGGGCTGGGCTGGGCTGGGCTGGGCTGGGCGGAGGGGCTAAACGCAGGCGCTAGCAGGTATCTGGGCTGATCCCGCTAACACTGCGTTTTTGGGAACCCTAAACCGCTGGGGATGCTAGTATAGATCTGATCAGATCTGATCAGATACTATACCACTAAGGGGGGTGTATGCTTTGCGCGTGGGTGTTAGCGTTACTGTCACTAACCTAACACTGCCTGGGGCGACGCAGACCCTCTCTGGCGCTAAAACCTAATTGATCTCACCCGCCGGGCGATCAGGGGGGTTAAACCTTTATTGGGTTATATACGGCGGGTGCCCTGATGCTATAAAAAGCAAACTAATCAACCAGCGTCACCCGTAACCTTTATATGGTGATCACTGGTGAAAGGGTTAACTAGGGGCAATCAGGGGGTTAAAACCTTTATTAGGTTAAATATGGGGGTACCTGACACTATATAAAAACCTGACGGGTAACCTAAATAACTAAATAACTTACTGGCTAACCAGTGACACCAGTGACGCTTATACGGCGATCACTGGTGAAAGGGTTAACTCTAGAGGCAATCAGGGGGTTAAAATAATATATGGGGGTACCTGACACTAATAAAAACCTGCGGCGAACCTAAAAAAAAATAACTGCCTATCTAAAACACCAGCGACACGAATACAGCGATCGGAAAAACAATCGCTTAGTGACGCTGAAGTTAGGGGGTGAAAGGGTTACCTGGGGGTGATCAAGGGGTTAAACCTTTATTAGGGGGGGGTTAGGGGGCTACCCTGGACCTAAAGGGGCCTAATCCTAACTGCCCTGCAACTTTTTACAATCACAGATGACACTAAATGCAGTGATCAGTAAAATAAATGATCACTGCAATCAGTGACACTGTGATTGGGGGCTTTGGGGTGACCTGGGGGGTGATCTGGGGGTGACTGGGGGGTGATTTGTGTGCCTATGTGTACCTACGTGTCAGTGGACTGTTGGTGCACTAACCTGCTTCTTCTCTGCTCGGCGCCGGGAACGAAAAGACCGCGGCGAGGGAGATGACATCACTTCCTCCAGCCTTGTTTACATCACATGGCGGAGGAAGCATTTTCATTGGCCGGGAGCGATCGCGAGGGGGGGGCGGAATCGAGCGCCCCCCCCCCCCTCATGCCCGATCGCTCCCGAACACTTAACGGCCGCTCACTGCAGTGAAGGGGGGTCCGGATGGACCCCCCAACTGCACAAAGGCGATCACGTAGATCTACGTGATTCTGCCTGTCCGTGCCATTCTGCCGACGTAAATCGGCGGTGGGCGGTCGTTAAGTGGTTAAATTACACAACATGCGAGACAGCCCGGTTCACATAGGGGCGACTCGTCAGGCGTCCCGCGCTGTTCAATGGAACCGTTCTAATAGGAGCGACTCGAGTCGCTCCGACTTAGAAAAAGGCAGACATGGGAGTAAGTCACACATGTGCAAGTCACAAGCAAGTCTCAAGTCTTAACCTTCAAGTCATAAGCAAGTCCCAAGTTACTGTGATGAAAAGCAAGCAAGTCAAGTCGAGTCCCTGCTAGAAGTCAAGCAAGTCAAGTCAAGTCATTTATTTTGGTCAAGTTACAAATCAAGTCAAAATAATGATCTACCCCATACTGTATAAAAATAATAGGAGGGATAACAATAAATAATATTGGTTATGTGCCCATGCCTCACTGTGCCTCACTGTGCCCATGCCTCACTGTGCCCGTGTCTCACTGTGCCCATGCTTCACTGTGCCCAATGCCTCACTGTGCCCGTGCTTCACTGTACCCAATGCCTCACTGTGCCCAATGCCTCACTGTGCCTGTGTCTCACTGTGCCCATGCTTCACTGTGCCCGTCAGCTGTGTACCTGATCGGCGGCATCCCGGCGGCCATTCCAGCATTCAAAAGCCGCGTCTCCTCCTCGTCTGTGATAGGCGGAACACTCAATTTCCCAGCATTCAGTGTTCCACCTATCACGGACATCAGCTCATCCTCGTCTGTGTTATGAGGATAAGAGGATGTCCGTGATAGGCTGAACACTGCCTGCTGTGAAATTGAGTGTTCCGCCTATCACAGACGAGGAGGCACGGCTTTTGAACACTGCAATGGCCGCCGTCTGTCTGCATGACACGCTGATCAGGTAGGCAGACGGCGGCTTGCGGTTTGTGTTAGTGTTGCCAAGTCATTGCAAGTCATATAGCCCAAGTCAAAGTCAAGTCTCAAGTCATTAGTGACAAGTCAAAGTCAAGTCTCAAGTCATTAGTGACAAGTCAAAGTCAAGTCGAGTCATTTATTGAATTCTGTGAAGCAAGTCGCAAGTCCTCAAACAGGTGACTTAAGTCTCACTTAAGTCAAGTCATGTGACTCAAGTCCCCCACCTCTGGAAAAAGGTTCCTGTACTTCTTTGGGGGCGACTCGTGGCGACTTGCATTGACTTCTATACAGAAGTCATTTTTCAAATCGCCTCTCAAGTCGTCTTGAGATAGCCTGCACGAGTCGCCCCCAAAGTCGTGCCGCCCCTGTGTGAACGGGGCTTAAATACTCACCTGGAGCAGCCCCTTTTTTTTGTTTCATTGAAATCTTCTCTTTACTGTTTACATGCTGGGCTTGTGAACAGCGCTTTTAGACTCTAATAATTTGGTGTACGCACTTATATTGGATATACAGTATATCACAAGAATTTGTCATTTAGGATCACTGTTTTGTCACCATGAAGAATTGCATGAACGGTTTCACTAGCTGGAGTTTGTAGCCAACAATCCCAGATTTGATTGTACTTGGTGGGACAACCCCTGTTAATGTACATGACCTGTATGTATGGGAGAGTAGTATTAATTTCATCGATCCATGTGGATAAAGTAGGAGGCGTTGGTCGCATTCCAGTTGCGAGCGATCAATGTTCTGGCAATAAAGAGTAGTAAATTTATCAAAAGTTACGTCAGGGAGTACCCCCAATAAACACTGCTTGGGGTTTATAATTAAGCCCCATACACACAATCCAAAAATCGGGCAACAGATCGCCCGTTTTTTTTTTTTGCATGCTAATCGCATATCGAACATGAAGAGTTTACTAAAGTTATGAAAATTTTCGTAAGACAGAATAAGAACTAAGAAGTGATGTAATGTGTTGTAGTGTATTTCTATTGTATTTTCAGTCGACAACTGTACTGATTAAACAAAAATCGTACGATCTCGTATCGTACGAGAATAATTTTCATGCTTGTCCGATCAGATAATATCAGATGAACTGTGGTGATCGGCTCTCGAAAGCCCTGTACTAACGATCTGATTATCGTGCGATTTGAAAAGCGGTATTTTTCGTAAGATTTTTGGATTGTGTGTATGAGCCTTTACAGGGATCCCATGGTATCATGAATAAATTTGATTGATTACCTGAGGCCAAAATTTCCTGAATACCTGAGCAAGCCCATATTAAGTGATAAAAAGTGCCTGGTTGGAGATGACACATAGGGCACAGAGGGGTGTGATCCCTGTGATATCTTGCTAGCCTAAACTGGATCAGATATGTGTAATGATGGATATACAGCTGGCTGAGTCGATCGCATAATTTAGGAGATACCGTCTTGTAAGCATCTAAAACTTCCACCCTATCTTCACCCCAAGCCTAACGGAGATTTTACATTGAAATACCGCTGCCCAACCGCCTTAGCCCCCTTTCATACAGACAGTGGACTTTACCACTCCCCTGATTAGCAATCTCCATTGGATCACTTTTCAGAAGTGGTTCAGCAGGTGTTCAGGAGGCGATATTGCCACCTACCCAATGCCATTTTTTTTGCAACATGCCACAAATGCTTGGCACACAGCTGTGGTGTGTTCCCATTGACTTCAGTGGGAACCTGCCAAACAGGACATTGCACTATGAAGCATCGCAGCAATGTGAACAGACCTGATCAGCTGTCAAGTTAATCTGTAGGTAGGTGGTTGGGGTACTGTTAAAATATGGATCAGCCACTTATTTTTACCACCCCTTAGCCTAATGTTGGCAATTTTCAGTCAATTTCAACTACTTTTGATCCAGCAGGGATTAGTAACAAACCAAAACCAAGCAACCACCACCCACGAGTTCAATCGACCAGCATAATCCAGTTGGTAGTGAAGTCCAACCTGAGCAATAAATTGACAACTTAAGAAACATGTGTAGCGATACCTTCACTTAAGAAGGCCGCAAGTTTAGTTTGGGCCCTGAAAGCAGCTCCGCCAACCCCCGGCAATGTTCTCGACCCCCTACTGGCACAGTTAGTATTGGCAGCAGTATATCTATTCTTATACTGTATGAGTAAACCCAGACACCAAGACAATAATAGTAAAAGGTATAAGATTTACTTAAGCTTTTGATAAGAAAAGGGTTTAACAGTGGTAACAGTTCACAGGATAATAAATTCGCAGAGCCCTGCAGATTAACACACTATGCATATAGATAGAACAGTAAAAGGTGCGCCACCTGGGCGACCGTTAACTAGGCGTCCTATGACGCAGTAACCAAATGAACTAACTAGCTGACCAGGCCTGGCTCAGATATCTACAACTTAGTCTATAGGGCTCGCAGTGGGGTGGAAGGCTCTTTGGTGCTGCGCAAGGCCTCAGGCTTCAGGCCTTGCACTCCGGTACATCCGCACAGGAGGATCAGTCACAGAAGTCTCGTGTCCCAAAGAGACCGAGCGCAGCCGCGCCTCCTCCTTATATAGCCCCTCTCATGAGTCTCTGCAGTGAAACACTCTGAATGGGGTTCTGGGTAATGTAGTCTCTCTGCATTAAAGGGGAACACCCCGCTACACAATCCCCCCACTTGAACTCTTTAGTCCCCAAAGATAAACCTTAACAAAGACTATGTACAACTCTAGACAATTCTGTAAACGAAGTTGGCATAGGGAATTCCCACCAAAACTGAGGGCTAGAACTCCCTTGCCCACAGGTCACATTATCATGGGTGGCCTGCCTAACTGTGCCAGAGAGTGAGTTGGGGTTGCCCTCCACCAAATGGACAGTGGAGGGATCCGGATTTTCAGCACTTCTCCTAGCAGTAACTACAGAGTCTTCTGAGCTATTCCCCATTTGTGGGTAGGTCAGCTTCTTAGGAGGCCAGATGACTCTACGAGCCCTTTGCTCTCTTGGGATTTCTGGCTCTGGTGCCACAGGCTCCTCTTCCTCTGAGTAACTATCACGGGCATCTTCCCAGTAATCTGATGAAGGACTAGATGGGATGAACTCTGTGGCTTCTGGGTTCAGTGTTCCATCTGGAGTGTCTTCAGTGGGTGGAAGATCTATAGTAGAGGTTCCTGGAGTTGGGGAAGGCCACAGCCAATCAAGTTCTCTTTCTTCATCTTCACTAAGTTGAGAGGCCTCTCCATCTTCAGCTCGGGAGGTCTGCGACCGAGTGTTTGGCCTGGGAGTATCCAGAATAGAGACCGGTTCAGGGGAATCTCTCACAGGAGGTATCCTAACTGCCTCAGCAAGTGGGAGCAGGTGGTTCCGATGCCACGTCTTCAGTGGGCCTACCTTTCCTTCTGGCTTCAACTTGTAGACAGGTAGGCCCGGCAACTTCCTACAGATGACATAGGGTTCAGATCTCCATCTGTCTGCAAGTTTGTGTTTCCCAGGGACCCCCAGATTACGTAACAGTACTCTATCCCCGGGCTGTAGGTCTTGTACCCGGACATTCAAGTCGAAGTTTCTTTTGTTTCGAGCTCCTCTTTGATCTGAGGCCGCTTGAGCTTGTTCATAGGCCACTTTCAGGCTGTGTCTGAGCCTGTCCACATATCCTTTGTGGGATGTGGCTGAGGAATGGTCCAGAGAGGTGCCAAAGGCCAAGTCCACAGGTAGTCTCGCTTCTCTCCCAAACATAAGTCGATATGGGGAGTAACCTGTAGCATCACTGGTGGTGCAGTTGTAAGCATGTACTATGGCTGCTATGTGTTTGCTCCAATGTTGCTTCTTCTCACTTTCCAGAGTTCCCAACATGTTGAGCAAGGTTCGGTTAAACCTTTCCGGCTGAGCATCTCCCTGTGGGTGGTTAGGTGTAGTTCGAGTCTTCTTGATTCCCAACGAATCTAAGAGTTTCCGGATCAGCCGACTTTCAATCTGATCTTGATCTGGATCTGAATGAAGTCGCTGGGGCAGCCCATAATGGACAAAATACTTCTCCATAAGTATCTTGGCTACAGTGGAAGCCTTCTGGTCTTTGGTTGGAAAAGCTTGGGCATACCGGGTGAAATGATCGGTTATCACCAGAACATTTCCCAGTCCACTCAGGTCGGGTTCGAGGCAGAGGAAATCAATGCATACCAGATCCATTGGGCCTTGACTTTGTAGATGGCCCATTGGGGCAGCTTGATGAGGTAAAGTCTTCCTCTGGATGCAACGTGCACATAAGTGGCAGTACTCTTCTACTTCTACCCTCATGCAGGGCCAATAGAACCGACTTCTGACAAGTTGAAAGGTCCTCTCCGCCCCTAAGTGGCCATGATTGTCATGTAGGGCAATCAGAACAGTCTCTCGATGCTTTTCTGGAAGAAACAACTGCCATTTATCTTCCAGGTCATCAGAGGGGCCCCTTCGGTAGACCACTCCCTGATGTACCTGTAACCTGTCCCACTCTTTCCTCAACAGGCGGGCTTTCTTTGAGTAGTGACTCAGGAGTTTGTTTGGATCCTGATTCTCCAGGGCTTCCAGAACCAATTTCCCCATGGGATCTTCTAATTGGTCACACCTTAGTTCCTTCTTGGACAACTTTGGCAGATGGTCTTCCCCCAGCTGAGTTACTCCACAGTATTGTTTGGGGACACCTACCATGGTAACTCCTATCTCTTCCGCCCTTGAGCCCCCCCTGGCTTGTAATTCAGCCCCTTGACAAAGGGCCCGCACCCCATCAGGTGCCACTTGAGTCCAGTCTTCCATGTCACTGTTGGGACCATGAGATCTCCTGGACAGAGCGTCTGCATCTCGATTCCCAATCCCTGGCCTGTACTTTAGGCTGAAATTGAATCCAGACAATGCGGCCAGCCACCTGTGTCCAGTGGCGTCCAGCTTTGCTGTAGTGAATAGGTAGGTCAGGGGGTTTGTTGTCGGTCTTCACAGTGAACTCCGCCCCATACAGGTAGTCTTTGAGCTTGTCTACTACCGCCCACTTAAGGGCCAGGAACTCCAGCTTGTGAGTGGGGTAGTTTTTCTCAGAGGGGGTCAGGCTCCTGCTCACGTAGGCAACAGGCCGTAGTTGCCCCTTGTGTTCTTGATAAAGTACTCCTCCCAGACCATCATGACTAGCATCTACGTGCAGTTCATAGGGTTTGGTTGGGTCTGCGTAGGCCAAGACTGGAGCAGTGGTTAGGCTCTTCTTCAATGCCTGGAAGGCCTCTTCACATTTCTGGTTCCACTGATCTTTGACTGACTCCCAAGGCTTCCTGGGTCCTCCTCTTCTCCCTCAGTATTGAGCAGTTCATTCAATGGTCTAGCAATTCGGGCGAATCCTTCCACAAACCTCCTGTAATAGGAGCAGAACCCTAAGAAGGACCTGAGTTCTGTTACTGTGGTGGGTCGTGGCCAGGAGGTAACTGCCTCCAATTTCTCAGGGTCTGTGGCCACCCCTTCTTCAGACACTATGTGCCCCAGATAATTCACAGAAGATTGGTAGAACCGACACTTCTCAGGCGAAAGCTTGAGTCCCTCCTCACTGAGTCTCCTCAAGACTTTTTCCAGCCTCTCCTCGTGTTCCTCCAGGGTTCTTCCAAAGACAATGACATCGTCCAGGTATACAAGGACTTCAATAAGGTTCATGTCTCCTACAGTCTTCTCCATGAGACGTTGGAAAGTAGCTGGGGCTCCAGACAGACCTTGGGGCATCCGGTCGAATTCAAAGAATCCCACTGGGGTTATGAAAGCTGTCTTCTCCTTATCTTCTGGGTGCATAGGGATCTGATAGTACCCACTCTTGAGATCCATGATGCTGAACCATTTGGCTCCAGACAAGCTCTGTAGGGCATCCTCTATCCTCGGAGTGGTGTACTGGTCGGGTATGGTTCTCCTGTTAAGAGTCCTGTAGTCGATACAGAGCCTCAACGATCCATTCTTCTTCCTGACCACCACTATCGGGGAGGCATAGGGGCTTCTGGACTCCCGTATTACACCAGTCCTTTTTAGTTCTGCAAGTTGTTCCCTTAGATCCTCCAGATCCGCTAGTGGGACCCGCCTGACCCTCTCCCTGAAGGGCTTATCTTCTTGGAGGCGAATCCGATGGGTGGCACTCCTTGCACACCCCACATCAAACTCATCTTTGGAGAAGATCTTCTCCCATCTGGTCAACTGGGCCTTGGCTCTCTCCTTCCAAGCCCTGGGCAGGTTCGGGTTTTCCATGGATAGCTTCTCCCAAGCATCTCCTCCTTCGCCCGCCCCCTTTACTTCCGACAAGTTGACCGGGGCAGCAGGGCTCACCTGGCCCAGCAGCATCCTGGCTGGGATTTCCATGGGGCCATCTGTATTGTTCCTAACACTCACTGGAACTCTACAATGGGCCTTCTTCAGGGCCCTCAGCAGAATCACTTCTGGTATCACTTCCAGGCCGGGGGACTCTTCCCTTGGGTCAGACTCCAACATGACAAAGGGTCCAGGCTGCTCCCAAGTAAGCTTTACAGTGGCTCTGAGACAGGTTACTTCACCGGGCTGCAACACCATCCCTTGTCTTCCAAGTCTCCACACCTTCCCTATCCCCTCTCCAGGGGTCTTCTGCTCTAGGACCAGCCGTTGATAAGCCGTCTTCAGCATGGGGTGAATCTTGGTGGCCGCTGACCCCTTCTCTTTCACTAGAGGGGTCAGAAGTCTTCGGACCAGGTCCGTATTTGTTCCTATTATAAGGGAACTCTTGTTGGCTCCTGGCGGCCGAGGGCACACAACCGCCAGAGTGTCAAACACTTCGGCTTTTCCAGCCACGGATGGGTCAAAGATCATCTTGACAGGCAAATAGCCATCGTAGGGGAAATTCTGGGTCCCAATCCCACATATCTCTAGTCCCTCTATCTTCTGGATGGGCAGGTGACTCAAGTGCCTCTCGTAGAAATCTCGGTACAACAGGGTCACTTGTGCCCCAGTATCCAAGATGGCTCTGGTGTAGACTCCCTCCACTTGAATGGACACTATAGGAGATGGGCCTACTAGCCTCTCCGGATGTGGCCTGGCAGGGGTCGCCTTCTTCTGGCCCTTTCCCTTCGGACTCTCTCTCATCCAGTTCCCTTTGGACTTTAATCTTTCTTGAGCCTGGTATGCATTAATCTCCCTCCTCTCGATGGGTGTACAGACCCGCTGAGGGATTCTATTATTTTTCTTAGGTGTACACCCCCTCTGGGGAGTGCTGTGCCTCTTCTGAGGGGTCTTGCCCCCTTTCTCTGGGGTGTATCTCTGTTGAGGAATGTCGTGTTTCCTCCGAGGTGTTTTATCTCCTCTTTCCTTCTGCTTCGCTTTCAGCTTGGAGCTCACTGAAGGTGATGGGCACCCGGTTGACTCCTTCACCGGGGCCCTCTGGAGTTTCCCGCCGGCTTTCGGTTGTCTAGCTTCTTCTTCTTGGGGCTGGAACATGTATCTGCAATATGGCCAATTCCTCCACAGTTAAAGCAGACTATATCTCCCCACTCTTGTAAAGATGCGGGTGCTGAGGCAATTGGGAATAATTCCTTCCTTGGTACTTCTCTCTTGGGACCCTCTGTGTCTTTTGCCATCAGAGAGGTCAACATTTCTAACACCTTGGACATTTGTGCTTTTAAAGTGTCTACCTCTGAGTCTCTTTCAGGGGTCATCACTGGATTGACTAGCACCTGTGCGGGGACAACATTTGCCTTAGTCATTTGCTGGTCCTGTTGTAGCGCCTCCTCATCTCTGATGATTTTTATCAAGTCAGCATAAGTCAGCAACGTTCCCCCTCCCGAGGTTTTCAGGTGCAGCCAGACTGGATCCGAGCGTAACGCTCCCTTTAAGACCTGCTTCATTCTTGCCGCATCTGTATCTTGGGGCTTCATTCCCTTCTTCAACACAATCTTGCACAGCAACCTGTTTAGTCTCCTAACATATTCTGACAGTTTCTCCCTTGGCTGTTGGAAAGTATGTTCAAATTGGTATACTATCTCTGTCACCTTCTCCAATTGGCCAAACTCTTCCTGTAACATGGCTAGACAGTCTTGAGCCGTGCAATCTGAATTCCCAAACCGAAAACTTTTCACTGCTTCTGCTGCTGCGCCTTTAAGGCTTTCTATCACTCGTTGCCTCTTTTGCGCTTCAGGCACCTCCCATGCCTCTACTGCTTGTAATGCCTGCTCCACCCAGGTATCAAAATCTTCTTCCCCTGCAGGGACAGGGAGCTTCCCTGAGAATGTCTTCAGTCTCAGGTAGCTAGTCTCTACATGCACGGTGCTTGTCTTCTGACATTTGATTAGCAGATCCCCTATCGCCTTTATCAATTCTGGTGATATAGCAGTGGCAGGTGCGGGTGTCACCGGGGGCGTCACCCCATCTCCTTTTACTGGTGAGGCGCGGGCCGCAGCCTGCGGTGATCCCATCGGTGATGGTTCCTTCTTTATAGTTAAAGCAGGCACCAACCTATAGGTTCTATTATCTGGCGTCTTTACACACTTGCGCTTGCAAGCCTCTGGTATCCCGTCTCCGTATTCCACCAGTGCATAATGATATGAAGTGTCCGGGTCTGCCTTTATATCTATCACCCACGGTGTGTGATCTGGGGACACTGACTTCATCAACTCCTCTACCGTCTCAGTCTTCCATTCCTCCCCTGGGAGGCTGATGACTATTGAGTTGTTTGGCTCTGCCCTAACGGCTTTGCACCATTCTTCTATCACTTGTGGATCCATGGGGTCCATGCCGGCACTTCTGCCGTTCACCTGCTGTATCAGGATCCCGGACCCGAGCCCCCACGTGTAGCGATACCTTCACTTAAGAAGGCCGCAAGTTTCGTTTGGGCCCTGAAAGCAGCTCCGCCAACCCCCGGCAATGTACTCGACCCCCTACTGGCACAGTTAGTATTGGCAGCAGTATATCTATTCTTATACTGTATGAGTAAACCCAGACACCAAGACAATAATAGTAAAAGGTATAAGATTTACTTAAGCTTTTGATAAGAAAAGGGTTTAACAGTGGTAACAGTTCACAGGATAATAAATTCGCAGAGCCCTGCAGATTAACACACTATGCATATAGAATGAACAGTAAAAGGTGCGCCACCTGGGCGACCGTTAACTAGGCGTCCTATGACGCAGTAACCAAATGAACTAACTAGCTGACCAGGCCTGGCTCAGATATCTACAACTTAGTCTATAGGGGATGATGGTTGTTTTTCTTCACCGGCAGGTCATTAACGTTGGTGCACATTAACAGAATACCCTTTTGTAATCCAATAGGAAGGTAGAGGTGAAATAAACACTTTGCTATGTAAAGCGTGAGTTCAGCTCCGATGAGGTTCTCTAGTGAGAGTATCAGAAACAACTTGTGGGCCACGGCAGTCTATAGGCCCATTAGTAACAACAGTACATGGTCTGGGCATACGCCCTCTCACCCATCCGGATGCGGTCCCAGTCCGGGGAAAACTTCCACCGACTGTGTCACACACACACACAGTGTCTCCAGCGATCGGGTCCCCGATCCAACCAAGGCTGTAGGTAAGCGATGTCAGGTGCCACCCTGGCTCGCAGTGGGGTGGAAGGCTCTTTGGTGCTGCGCAAGGCCTCAGGCTTCAGGCCTTGCACTCCGGTACATCCGCACAGGAGGATCAGTCACAGAAGTCTTGTGTCCCAAAGAGACCGAGCGCAGCCGCGCCTCCTCCTTATATAGCCCCTCCCATGAGTCTCTGCGGTGAAACACTCCGAATGGGGTTCTGGGTAATGTAGTCTCTCTGCATTAAAGGGGAACACCCCGCTACACATGCAATCGAATTGAAATGGAAAAAATGTCAGGCCTATGGCAATGCAATCAGAAAAGCTCTATTTCTAAGCAGGGGGTGTGCTGGACCTCTGCAAATAGACCACTGCTTCCACTTTTAACAGGTTCTGAGTCACTGAAGAATCTTTTGTGCTGTGCCTGCCTGTTTGATAGGTACAGCAGCCATTTAGGGTGAAGGTCTCCTTTAAGGGGGGAGTAGTTGAGGGTGGTAAAAAGCAACCATTTGAATTTTTTACTGCCCTTCCCAAACACAAGGGTAAATGAGGTCTTAACGACCCGCAATGAGGATGGAGTGTCAGGTAAGCACACTGCGGTCTCAGTGCCGCCCAACCACAGAAAGGTAGCCTGTGTATTTGTTTCTTGATAGCAGAGTATGGGGAAACTAATTCTGGAAGGGCAGGTATTATTTTTCTGGTAAATTAACCACTTGGAGCCCCGGCCATTGTAAAAAGACGGCCACAAGGTGGCTCTACAATGCCGGGAGGAAATCTATTGACGTCCTCGGCTCCTCCGGCCACTGGGGGGGCGCGCGAGCGCTGCCGGCGGTGCGCGCGTGCCCGCCGCATCACTGAGGTGCCGATGCGTGTGCCTGGCGGCCGCGATGTCTCTCAGGTACCCGCGATCGGCCGTTACACAGCCAAGGACGTGGATCTGTGTGTGTAAACACACAGATCCATGTCCTGTCAGGGAGAGAAGACCGATGCTGTGTCCCTTGTACATAGGGACACAGACCGGTCACCTCCCCCAGTCAGTATCACTCCTAGGACACACATTTAACCCCTTCCTCGCCCCCTAGTGTTCACCCCTTCCCTGCCAGTCACATTTATACAGTAATCAGTGCATATTTATAGCACTGTTCGCTGTATAAATGTGAATGGTCCCAAAAATGTGTCAAAAGTGTCCGATGTGTCCGCCGCAATGTCACGGTCCCAATAAAAATCACAGATCGCCGCCATTACTAGTAAAAAAGAAATAAAAAAAAGTCATAATTCTGTCCCCTATTTTGTAGGCGCTATAACTTTTGCGCAAACCAATCACTATACGCTTATTGCGATTTATTTTTTTACCAAAAATATGTAGAAGAATACGTATCGGCCTAAACTGAGAAAAATTATTATTATTTTTTTTTTAAATGGGATATTTATTATAGCAAAAAGTAAAAAATATTGTGTTTTTTTTTCAAAATTGTCGCTCTTTTTTTGTTTATAGCGCAAAAAATAAAAACTGCAGAGATGATCAAATACCACCAAAAGAAAGCTCTATTTGTGGGGAAAAAAGGACATTAATTTTGTACGACCGCGTAATTGTCAGTTAAAGTGACGCAGTGCCGAAAGCTGAAATTTCGCCTGGGCAGGAAGGGGGTATATGTGCCCAGTAAGCAAGTGGTTAAACAAAAAAAAAACCTTCAGAAATATTATGAAATATAAAAACATATTCTTTAATATGTTTTAGCACAAATGGTCTTTCTCATATATTTTTCATTTGTAAGTGTTGTGTCTTCCTAATTGATCACATCTGAGAAATGTTTTCATAATTTATTAAGAATACTTTTTAAAAGTTTAGAAAAGCAAAGTACAAATAATAAGCGCAATAAACACGAATCAAATAATGTCGGCTTTAACAGGAAATTAATTAATAATGCAAACACTTTCTTCTATATACTGGTTAAAAAAGTGAACGTTTGTGTACTTGTAGCAATAAAATACTAAGGTATTTGAAGGGTTCTAAAGACCAAAGAGAAAATCTGGGATGAAAAAATATATAATTTAGTACTTATCTGGATTAACATCTGCCTGGGCTATAAAGTATAACCACAGGCAAAACCTTTTTTCTTTTAGTTTTGGACAGAGTGGAGAGGGATTAGAACACCTGTCAGGTTTTTTTCACCCTCTCTATGTGTCCTGTTTACTCACAATAAAAGTGCAAAAAAAATAAAAAAATTTGGGTTGTCACCAGAACTGGTATAGAAGGTAAATCTTCCAATGGGGACACTAGCTGACAACCAAAATTCCCTTACTCTGGAGGAATATCCTCTTACTTTCTGTTTTTGCTATGGTACAGGAAGTGAATGGAAATACCCCCAATGGGACACAGATGGCAAAAAAATGAAAAAATGCCATTACACCCCAAATGTGAGGCAATTGTGGCCAGGGCCGCCATCAGGGGGGAACAGCCCATACACATGTAGTGGCATCCCTAGAGGCCCGGCTGCCCGGGCTCCAACCAATGAGACCGAGTTGTTGATGCTGTAGTAACTAGCAATTGCTAAAGGGCGGCCGCGGATTGAGTCTTTGTCTCTGCTGGATTAGGCCATCTCTTTGCTGGATTGGGCTGTCTCTTTGCTGAATATATGGGAATGTCTCTTTGCTGAATATATGGGGATGTCTCTTTGCTGGATTGGAGTGTCTTTTTGCTGGATTGGGATGTCTCTTTGCTGGATTGACATGTCTCTTTGCTGGATTGACATGTCTCTTTGCTGGATTGAAATGTCTCTTTGCTAAATATATGGGGATGTCTCTTTGCTGGTCTGGGCAATCTCTTTGCTCAATATATGGGGATGTCTCTTTGCTGGATTAAATTTATTTTAACATATTAAAGTGGAGTTTCCATCAAAAACATAAAATGGCATTAATGTGCATATAATAATAAAAAAAAAATATTTGGATAATTTTTTTTTTTTTACTCACCTGGAAATACCTGTTGCTATGTGGTCCCATGAAATCTGCCTTCTTCATCACCTCGGTTTGTGTGGTCATTTCCTTCGGCGCCTGTGCTCGCTACTGCTCCTGGAAAATGTGTGTCATCATTTCCCAGGAGTCAGTTGGGCAGCGCCGAGGGCTAGGTTGCCATAACAACGGGGCGGGCACTTCCGCCGCCCGTTGTGATGGCAACCCGAGAGGTTGACGGCGCTGCACTGCGGTTACAATGCGCATGCGCGAGAATGGGGCGGGACGGGCGGTGCACGATGGTCACAGCTCGTCATCACTATCCAGGAAGTAAGTGCTTGTGGGCTTCACATGCCCACAAGCAAAATGAGAACTTCGGCAAAGATTTTTTAAAAGTCTCTTTACACAAAAACTCGGGAGATCGGCGGCGGATTTACTTACTTGTACAATCGAATTGCCTGATGAAAGAACTTACTTTTAAAAATTGAACAATGTGGTTGGAAATCTGCTTTAAGTTGTAAGAGTGTTAAAATAAAAGTGGGTGCACTGAAGGACTCAGTGGGATGACCAACGGACAGATTCTGTATGAAAAGGAGTGGGCCCTGGGGGAATGTTGGTGGTCAGACCCGGGGGGGGGGGGGGCGGCCTAAAGCTGTATAAGGGGCCCATAAATTTCTGATGGCTGTCCTGATTGTGGCGAGCTGAGCTCTAAAACCTTCAGGAAGTGGTCAAACTTACCCGGTCCCCCCCACCTTCCAAACGTTCCTATTGGCCCATCACTATGATGGCCTGCCTCTATGGCCAATGGGGATGTATAGGAGGCAAAATAGTCTGGTAAACTGCAACACTTCCAGGAAGACCTGCTGGAACTTTAAGCATCAGAACAACTTAGCCTTCAGTTGTTATACCATGACTGTATGTATAGTACCTGCACTTTACACCTAACAGCAGCTTCCTTTTTTTTTAGGTAACGTATTTTATTTTAAAGGCTTACATTTTTTAAATCTATGGAATTCTACACCCCACATCAAGCATTCTGACTTCTTTTTTTTATTTTTTTTGCCTGGACGCCAGAAGACACAAATTGCTGCTCCTCCCACCCACAATGATTGATAGTCCTTTCTAAGTAATCCGTTATTCCTCTTGCTGTCAGCAACAACATCCTCTCCAGGGTCCACAGAGAGCACAGCGGGGAAGAAGGAGGTAATCGCCTAAATGAGTCAGGCAAATAAACGCTTTGATTTTTTTTTCCTTCGATTTATTCCTTTACATGTTTTATAAATTCTTTTTTTGGGTTTTATATGTAGAGCAGGTACAAAAATGAATTACAATTTAAACAAAAATGTTACACACCATGGAAATGATACATAACACTGTGATTGTAAACATTGCTGGGAAATACTAAGCAGTGCAAAAAAATGTCATGCATAGTCAAGTATAGTCCAAGTAGTATTATAACCCTCAGTGAAAAAAAATCTTTTCCCGAGCAATATTTTTTCCATCATTTGGACAAAGTACTTGTACACACGATTGTTTTCATCGGTAAAACCTGTCCGATGGACTTTTTTCATCAGACAAACCGATCGTGTATGGGCCCCATCGGTCTTTTTTCCATCGGTGTTTAAAAATAGAACGTTTTAAATTTTTCCGATGGTTAAAAAACCGATAGCAAATTACGATCGTCTGTGGGGAACTCCATCGGATAAAAAACCCACGCATGCTCAGAATCAAGTCGACGCATGCTCAGAAGCATTGAACTTATTTTTTCTCAGCTCATCGGAGTGTTTTACGTCACCGCGTTTGGAACGGTTGGTTTTTTGACTGATGGTGTGTAGGCAAGACTGATGGAAGTCAGCTTCATCAGTTTTCCGATGGAACAAACCATTGGTTTAAAAACCATAGGAAATCCGATCGTGTGTACAGGGCTTTACATTTCCTTTTTAGAAGATCTCTGCACTGTGCTCCCCCCCCCCCCCCATCCTCAAATGTCTGGTTGAGGAGGGTTGGATCTGAAGCATCAGGTCTACATGTCATATGATAGCTGGTGTGATAAACATGTCCATAAGCACATCACTGGAGCACCTGAACACACCATGGAGCAGCACATGATAAGCCCCAGCTGGGAATACACATATCAGAGTGGCTACGCTGGGCCTAAAGAGAGTCTGTGCAAGGAAGCGTAGCCACCCAACAGGCAGAAATAAAATACACTGTCTCATTACACTACAAAGAAAGACTGAACACAAAAAAGAGACAGGAAGCAAGCAAGAACATAAGGTATGCTGTTACACTTATGCCGCGTACACACAGTACGAATTTTCGTCGGAAAAACCTTGGATGGTTTTTCCGACGGAATTCCGCTCAAGCTTGGCTTGCATACACACAGTCACACAAAGTTTCTCGGAACTTTTGACCGTCAAGAACGCGGTGACGTACAACACTACGACAAGCCCAGAAAATGAAGTTCAATGCTTCCAAGCATGCGTCGAATTGTTTCCGAGCATGCGTGTTTTTTTGGCATTGCTTACAGACGAACAGAATTTCCGATAGGAACTTTTTCCGTCGGAAAAATAGAGAACCTGCTCTCAATCTTTTGTTGGCGGAAATTCCGACAGTAAAAGTCTGATGGAGCATATACATGGTCGGAATTTCCGACGAAAAGCTCACATCTGACTTTTTCTGTCGGAATTTCCGACCGTATGTACGCGGCATTATATGCATAATGTACACTATATTTTCAAAAGTATTGGGATGCCTGCCTTCACATGCACATGAACTGTAATGTCTTAGTCCGTAGGGTTCAATATTGAGTTGGCCCACCCTTTGCAGCTATAACAGCTTCAACTCTTCTGGGAAGGCTGTCCACAAGGTTTATGAGCTTCCGATTTTCATAAAGCATGAAGATGGCTAGAAAATGGTTTGAGGTTCTTCATCAATGTTCTTCATCATGTCAGCAAGGTGATTTATATGTGTGAGCACATGATATACAAGACAGCATAGAATTTCCATCGTATTTTGGATCAAATCAAACACAAGCGATGCACTACTAAAAGACGTTATTTGCAAATGCAACTTTTAAACACATTTAGCAATATTCCTTGTTAAAATATATAACTTACTAAATAACATATACTTAGGGCTGGTTCACACCACAAAAACACACTCCAAATACACTATATTGCCAAAAGTATTGGGAAGCCTGCCTTTACACACATGAACTTTAATGGCATCCCAGTCTTAGTCCGTTGGGCTCAATATTGGCCCACCCTTTGCAGCTATAACAGCTTCAACTCTTCTGGGAAGGCTGTCCACAAGGTTTAGGAGAGTGTCTATGGGAATGTTTGACTATTCTTCCAGAAGCGCATTTGTGAGGTCTGGCACTGATGTTGGACGAGAAGGCCTGGCTCGTGTCTCTACTCTAATTCCTCCCCAAAGATGTTCTATCGGGTTGAGGTCAGAACTCTGTGAAGGCCAGTCAAGTTCCTCCACCCCAAACTGGCTCATCCATGTCTAGGGATGAGCTTCGTGTTCGAGTCGAACATACGTTCGACTCGAACATCGGCTGTTCGATCGTTCGACGAAGATCGAACGATTTGGGCCGTTCGCGCCAAATTCGAGTGACGCGAATGGCCCACAATGCACTACGCCATCGCAGTGTCATCCAGGCGCTGTGATTGGCCAAGCATGCACTGTGACCCCGCATGCTTGGCCAATCACAGCGCCAGCAGCGAGGAGAGCAATGATTGGCCACAGGCAGGATGCCTGTGGCCAATTATTGCTGAGGGGGTTTAGTACACGCCCCACACTATAAAAGGCCGCCAGCGCGGCGGCCTTGTGTAGTGTGTTCCGGAGCAGGGAAAGAGAAGCATAGGCAGGGACAGTGTCATTTTTTTTCCTTTACTAATCCTGGATTCCTTGTGTTTAGGGACAAATAAGGATAGGTAGGGAGAGTGTCAGTGTGTTATTTTGTGCTAAACCTTGTTTGTAGGGACAGAGAGGTACAGTGAGGGAAAGTGTCAGTGTGCTATTCTGTGCTAAATCTTGTTTGTAGGGACAGAGTAGGACAGTGAGTGAAACTGACAGTGTGCTATTCTGTTCTAAACCAATCTTGCTGAACCATATTTGAAATCCTTGAGTTTAGGGACAGAGAGGTACAGTGAGGGAAAGTGTCAGTGTGCTATTCTGTGCTAAATCTTGTTTGTAGGGACAGAGTAGGACAGTGAGGGAAAGTGTCAGTGTGCTATTCTGTTCTAAACCAATTTTGCTGAACCATATTTGAAATCCTTGAGTTTAGGGACAGAGAGGTACAGTGAGTGAAACTGACAGTGTGCTATTCTGTTCTAAACCAATTTTGCTGTTCCATATTTGAAATCCTTGAGTTTAGGGACAGAGAAGGACACTCGTGGAAACTATCAGTGTGCTATTCTGTGCTAAATCTTGTTTGTAGGGAGGGACAGAGTAGGACAGTGAGGGAAAGTGTCAGTGTGCTATTCTGTTCTAAAACTATTTTGCTGTTCCATATTTGAAATCCTTGAGTTTAGGGACAGAGAAGGACACTCGTGGAAACTATCAGTGTGCTATACTGTGCTAAATCTTGTTTGTAGGGAGGGACAGAGTAGGACAGTGAGGGAAAGTGTCAGTGTGCTATTCTGTTCTAAACCAATTTTGCTGTTCCATATTTGAAATCCTTGAGTTTAGGGACAGAGAAGGACACTCGTGGAAACTATCAGTGTGCTATTCTGTGCTAAATCTTGTTTGTAGGGAGGGACAGAGTAGGACAGTGAGGGAAAGTGTCAGTGTGCTATTCTGTTCTAAACCAATTTTGCTGTTCCATATTTGAAATCCTTGAGTTTAGGGACAGAGAAGGACACTCGTGGAAACTATCAGTGTGCTATTCTGTGCTAAATCTTGTTTGTAGGGACAGAGAAGGACAGTGAGGGAAACTGACAGTGTGCTATTCTGTTCTAAACCAATTTTGCTGTTCCATATTTGAAATCCTTGAGTTTAGGGACAGAGAAGGACACTCGTGGAAACTATCAGTGTGCTATTCTGTGCTAAATCTTGTTTGTAGGGAGGGACAGAGTAGGACAGTGAGGGAAAGTGTCAGTGTGCTATTCTGTTCTAAACCAATCTTGCTGTTCCATATTTGAAATCCTTGAGTTTAGGGACAGAGAGGTACAGTGAGTGAAACTGACAGTGTGCTATTCTGTTCTAAACCAATTTTGCTGTTCCATATTTGAAATCCTTGAGTTTAGGGACAGAGAAGGACACTCGTGGAAACTATCAGTGTGCTATTCTGTGCTAAATCTTGTTTGTAGGGAGGGACAGAGTAGGACAGTGAGGGAAAGTGTCAGTGTGCTATTCTGTTCTAAACCAATTTTGCTGTTCCATATTTGAAATCCTTGAGTTTAGGGACAGAGAAGGACACTCGTGGAAACTATCAGTGTGCTATTCTGTGCTAAATCTTGTTTGTAGGGAGGGACAGAGTAGGACAGTGAGGGAAAGTGTCAGTGTGCTATTCTGTTCTAAACCTATTTTGCTGTTCCATATTTGAAATCCTTGAGTTTAGAGACAGAGAAGGACACTCGTGGAAACTATCAGTGTGCTATTCTGTGCTAAATCTTGTTTGTAGGGAGGGACAGAGTAGGACAGTGAGGGAAAGTGTCAGTGTGCTATTCTGTTCTAAACCAATTTTGCTGTTCCATATTTGAAATCCTTGAGTTTAGGGACAGAGAGGTACAGTGAGTGAAACTGACAGTGTGCTATTCTGTTCTAAACCAATTTTGCTGTTCCATATTTGAAATCCTTGAGTTTAGGGACAGAGAAGGACACTCGTGGAAACTATCAGTGTGCTATTCTGTGCTAAATCTTGTTTGTAGGGACAGAGAAGGACAGTGAGGGAAACTGACAGTGTGCTATTCTGTTCTAAACCAATTTTGCTGTTCCATATTTGAAATCCTTGAGTTTAGGGACAGAGAAGGACACTCGTGGAAACTATCAGTGTGCTATTCTGTGCTAAATCTTGTTTGTAGGGAGGAACAGAGTAGGACAGTGAGGGAAAGTGTCAGTGTGCTATTCTGTTCTAAACCAATTTTGCTGTTCCATATTTGAAATCCTTGAGTTTAGGGACAGAGAGGTACAGTGAGTGAAACTGACAGTGTGCTATTCTGTTCTAAACCAATTTTGCTGTTCCATATTTGAAATCCTTGAGTTTAGGGACAGAGAAGGACACTCTTGGAAACTATCAGTGTGCTATTCTGTGCTAAATCTTGTTTGTAGGGACAGAGAAGGACAGTGAGGGAAAGTGTCAGTGTGCTGTTCTGTGCTAAACCAATCTTGCTGAAGCATATTGCAAATCCTTGTGTTTAGGGACAGAGAAGGATAGGCAGGGGACAGTGTCAGTGTCATTGTTGCTAAGCCTCCTGCACAGTATACACCTGAAGGTAGCCCTTATTGCTCTTTTTCCCATCTCCCTGCAGGCCATCCATTAAAATGTCTGGAAGGCAAACAAGGAGAGGCAGACAGTCAGGAGGCAAAAAAAGAGGGCAAGCAGGCTCTGTGTCTGGGGGCAACAGTGCTGGTCATGGACGCGGTGCATTGTCATCAGCACATGGCCATGGGACACGCTTGTCCTTCTTTTCGGCAGCTGGACATGTTGAGCCACATCATGCCGAAGACTTGGTAGAGTGGATGACCAAGCCCACCTCATCCTCCTCATCCTCTCTCACCCAGGCTCAGGGTACTGGCAAAGCAGCTGCCAAAGCGTCCTCTTCTCTAGTATCATTATCTTCATTAGTCAATCCTTCCCTAGACCCACCATGTCCTCCTCCTGAGGAGTCCCCCGAACTGTTTGAGCACAGTGTTGGGTACATGCTCCAGGAGGATGCCCAGCGTTTTGAAGGATCTGATGATGATACCCAGCTAGAGGAAGGCAGTAGCGTGAGAGCAGAGAGAGGGGATGCTCAAGAAGGACACCAATCTGGCAGTCATGCTCCAGCAGCTGCAGCATACTGCCAGATTGGCTCCAGTGATGAGGAGGGAGGGGATGATGAAGTCACTGACTCCATGAGGGTGCCTAATAGGAGAGAGGAGGAGGAGGAGGATGAGGAGGAGGCACATCTCCAACGAGGCAGGATGCCCTTGAGTGGCCAGCGTATGGGCAGCACACTGACGGAATCACACCGCAGAGCTCCGCCTGTGCAGGGCGCTGCCTCTGCCCGTCATTCAAAAAGTTCTTTGGTGTGGGCCTTTTTTGAGGCTAGTGCATCAGATCGCACAGCTGCTGTTTGCAACATATGTCTCAAGCGTATATCGCGTGGCCAAAACATCAGCCGCTTGGGCACCACATGCTTGATCAGACATATGTTGACCTGCCATGCAGCTCGTTGGCAAGCCTACCTTAAAGACCCACACCAAAGAACAAAGCTGACCTCTTCTTGCACCGCATCAGCTGGGATCTCCAACCCCAGTATACCTTCAGTCCTCTCTGAAACCTGCTCTGAGAGGAATGAAGGTGTAGAATTAGGTGTGTCACAGCCAAGTACTTGCGGCCACTCTGCTAGCAGTACACCAACGTCCGATTCTAGCAGGCAAATTTCCCTGCCCCAGCTGCTGGACCGTCGAAAGAAGTTCACTCCCAGCCATCCACATGCCCAGCGGTTGAATGCTAGCTTGGCTAAATTGCTAGCGCTTCAACTGCTGCCTTTTCAGTTGGTAGACTCGGCCCCCTTCCGTGAGTTTGTGCAATGTGCGGTTCCTCAGTGGCAGGTTCCCAAACGCCACTTTTTCGCACGGAAGGCGATTCCGGCTCTCTACAGGCATGTGGAAGGCAATGTCTTGGCCTCGCTGGACAGGGCGGTCAGCGGTAAGGTGCATATTACCGCTGACTCATGGTCCAGCAGGCATGGACAGGGACGTTACCTTTCTTTCACGGCCCATTGGGTCACTCTTTTGGCAGCTGGGAAGGATGCAGGACAAGGTGCAGTAGTGTTGGAGGTTGTTCCACCGCCACGCCTCCAAAATGCTACTACTGGTTGTGACACACCTCTCTCCTCCACCCCCTCCTCTTCTTCTTCCTCCATGGCCTCTTCCTGTGGTTTGTCCTCGGAACCAGCGGTGCGCCGTAGGCGTTCAAGGGGCTACGCAAGTACGCAGGCAAAAAGATGCCATGCCGTGCTTGCGCTGGTGTGTTTGGGGGACAGGAGCCACACTGGGGCAGAGGTGCTGTCTGCTCTGCAGGGGCAGGCCGAGAGGTGGTTGACGCCACGCCAGCTTAAGCCAGGAATGGTGGTTTGCGACAATGGCACCAACCTCCTCTCCGCCCTCCGACAGGGACAACTGACCCATGTGCCCTGTATGGTTCACGTCCTTAACCTGGTGGTGCAGCGGTTCTTGGGCAGGTACCCGGGCTTACAGGATGTCCTGAGGCAGGCCAGGAAAGTCTGTGTGCATTTCCGCAGATCTTATAATGCCAGTGCTCGCCTGGCTGAGCTGCAAAAGGAGTTGAACCTGCCCAAGAACCCCCTTATATGTGACATGCCCACCAGGTGGAACTCAACGTTGGCCATGCTGCAGCGGCTGCACACGCAGCAGAGGGCCATCAATGAGTACCTGTGCGACTACGGCACCAGGACAGGGTCAGGGGAGCTCGGGTTTTTTTCACCACGCCAGTGGGGCATGATCAGGGATGCATGCACTGTCCTGGCACCATTTGAGGAGGCCACGAGGATGGTGAGCAGTGACAGTGCATGCATCAGTGACACTGTACCTCTTGTCCACCTGTTGGAGCACACGCTGCGTGGAATAATGGACAGGGCACTTGAGGCAGAACAGAGGCAGGAAGAGGAGGACTTCCTTGCCTCTCAAGGCCCCCTTTACCCAGACAGTGTTCCTTCTGTCCCACCCATCGCACAGGAAGAAGAGGAGGAGGAGGAGGAGGAGGATTGTGTCACCATGGAGGTGGAGGCTGGCACTCAGCATCATCAGCAGCAGTCTTTTAGGGATGATTTACAGTCCCAAGAAACCAGTGGACTTGTACGTGGCTGGGAGGAGGTGGCTGCGGATCATGTCGTCCTTAGTGACCCAGAGGACTCCGGACTGAATGCCTCAGCTAACCTACGCTGCATGGCCTCCCTGATCCTGCAAAGTCTGCGGAAGGATCCTCGTATTCTTCGGATCAAGGAGAGGGACCATTACTGGCTGGCCACTCTCCTTGATCCACGGTAAAAGGGTAAGGTTGCGGACCTTATCTTACCGTCGCAGAGGGAGCAGAGGATGAGACAACTCCGGGAGGCCTTGCAGAAAGGTCTGTGCAACGCGTTCCCAGAGACTGGGAGGTTACAAACTCCTGGTCCTGGACAACGAGTTGCTGAGGCTTCGGGCAGTCAAAGAAGGAGCGGTGGGGAAGGTGGCCGTCTGACCGATGCGTTCAGACAATTCTTTAGTCCGCAGCCCCAAAGTATGATCGGTTCCAGCAACCATCGCCAGCGTCTGATATACATGGTCAAGGAATACCTAGGGGCAAGGTCAGACTTGGACACCTTCCCCACCGAAAATCCTCTGGCTTACTGGGTCTTGAGGATGGATAACTGGCCAGAGCTTGCACAGTATGCAATTGAGCTACTGGCCTGTCCTGCATCCAGCGTTCTTTCAGAACGCACATTCAGTGCTGCTGGAGGATTTGTCACGGATCACAGGGTGCGCCTGTCCACCGACTCGGTTGATCGACTGACTTTCATCAAGATGAACCAGTCTTGGATCACCACCAGCTACCACACACCTGATGCTGATATAACAGACTAATTGATTTTAAAATGTCACATCCCTTCAAGACTGATGCTGATGCTGAGTGCCTGTGCTGTTATGTTGACTGGCTATCCTCCTCCTCCTCCTCAATGATACGATTAATGATGATAGCTTGGAAGATCATTTTGGTTTATGGGTGACGCCACCAGTGGCTAAGGCCCAATTTTTAAGCCCCTGTTTAACAGGGGCGTGTAATTAAAATTTTGGATGCAATACTTTGCAACAGGCCTCATTGCTGTGCTCCAAGTACAGTATCTGTGAGGGGTTGCAGTGTTGTGCCACCAGTGCCTAAGGCCCAATTTTTCAGCCCCTGTTCAACAGGGGCATGCAATTATAATTATTGATCTAATAATTCACAGCAGGGCCCATTGCTGCGCCCACCAAGAGTAACTGTCAGGCCTTACAGTGTTGTGGCACCAGCACCACCATCACCACCACCACCACCACCAAAGGCCTAATTTTTCAGCCCCTGTTCAACAGGGGCATGCAATTATAATTATTGATCTAATAATTCACAGCAGGGCCCATTGCTGCGCCCACCAAGAGTAACTGTCAGGCCTTACAGTGTTGTGGCACCAGCACCACCATCACCACCACCACCACCACCAAAGGCCCAATTTTTCAGCCCCTATTCAACAGGGTTATGCAATTATAATTATTGATCTAATAATTCACAGCAGGGCCCATTGCTGCGCCCACCAAGAGTAACTGTCAGGCCTTACAGTGTTGTGGCACCAGCACCACCATCACCACCACCACCACCACCAAAGGCCCAATTTTTCAGCCCCTGTTCAACAGGGGCATGCAATTATAATTATTGATCGAATAATTCACAGCAGGGCCCATTGCTGCGCCCACCAAGAGTAACTGTCAGGCCTTACAGTGTTGTGGCACCAGCACCACCATCAAAGGCCCAATTTTTACTACCGCTGATCAACAATTATATGTTATTACAATTCCTGATATAATAGTTGACAGCAGGGCGTTCCAGCACCCACCAAGAGTAACTGTGAGTGCTTACAGTGTTGTGCCAACACCAACACCTAAGGAGCCAATTTCTGCAGAGTATATACGGCAGGTCCCTACTTTCAAACATCAAACTTACAAACGACTACTACTTGCAAACGGAAGAAGACAACAGGAAGTGAGAGGAAATCTACCCCTTGGAAGGAAAATTCTCTCCTGTAAGAATTAATATGGGAGAAAGGTGTCTCCTCTCTACTGATGCTTTATCACCAATCCTTGTTTCAATAAAAACACCACATTTCAAAAACAGTTGTCATTGGGACTCAAAGTGAGGTGAAATGTTCTGAACAGGGGCACAGACAGCAAAAAAAATGTGACAGGGGTGATAACCGTTCCCTATGTTTTCCAAAAAGCTAAAAAAAAGGAATTTGGCATGGAGCTACACTTAAACAATGCAGCTGTTCAAAATTACAAACAGATTCTACATAAGAACAAACCTACAGTCCCTGTCTTGTATGCACCGCCTGTATACGGCTGTTCAGAGTATATAGGGCCTTTTTTATTTTGTGTGCGGGGTTCCCCTTAATATCCATACAAGACCCAAAGGGGCTGGTAATGGGCTGGGGTAGGGGGGGGGGGTTGATATGGGGTAGCTATGCCATTTTTCCTAAAGATTTTCATCCATATTACCGGGACCAGACATTGCATTAAAGCCGCAAGCAGTTTTAAATGGCTTTTTTTCCTTTAGAAATTTTATTTTGTGCAGGGACAGTTCTAAACACGGGAAACACGTGGCACTTCACAGGCATACTTTAGACACCCCCCAGGTACAATATTTAAAGGAATATTTGACTTTTTTTTTTCACTTTATGCATCATTAAAATGACTGCTCCCGGAAAACGTCCGTTTTTAAAACTTCTTTTTGCATTGATACATGTCCCCTGGTGCAGAACCCGGGTTCCCAAACTCTGTTTCGGACAATAACATGGATAATAGTCGTTATAATTAGCACTTTAGAATCCGAACGTTCGCATCCATTGTATTTAATAGGGTTCTAATGTTCGTGCGAACTTTCGGTCCGTTCGCGGGTTCTGGTGCGAACCGAACCCGGGGGTGTTCGGCTCATCACTATCCATGTCTCTATGGATCTTGCTTTGTGCACTGGTGTGCAGTCATGTTGAAACAGGAAGGTGCCATCCCCAAACTGTTACCACAAAATTGGGAGCATGAAATTGTCCGAAATGTATTGATATGCTGACGCCTTTAAGAGTTCCCTTCGCTTTTTTTTTTTTTGTTGTTGTGTTCTTTCTTCTTTCTTTGATGTGCACGTGGTAATGTGCAAGGTTAGGCCGGGGTATGCCCCAAGGGCCATGTTTTGTATCTCAGAAAACTTTAATAAAGCGAATAAAAAAAAAAAAAAAAAAAGAGTTCCCTTCGCTGGAACTAAGGTAGGGTGACCAGACAGTCCCCGGATTGAGGACACTGTCCCTGGACTAATGCCGCGTACACACGACCATTTTTAATGTCATGAAAAAAACGGCATTTTTCTCGACGTGATTTTTCGTGTTTCCTCTCAAGCCTGCCTTGCCTACACACTATCGTGGAAAAAAATGCTCGAACAAAGCGTGGTGACGTACAACACGTACGACGTACGACGGCACTATAAAGGGGAAGTTCCATTCGGATGGCGCCACACTTCATGTTAGTAAAGTTTGTTGAGAGACGATTCGCGCTTTTCAGCCTCGTGCTTTTTAGTCCGTTACAGCGTGACGAATGTGCTATCTCCATTACGAACGCTAGTTTTACCAGAACGAGCGCTCCCGTCTCATACTTGATTCTGAGCATGCACATTTTTTTTCACGTTGTTAAAGCCTACACACGGCCGTTTTTCATGACGAGAAAAACGACGATGTAAAAAACGACGTGAAAAATTAGAGCATGTTCCAATTTTTCTCGTCGTGATTCTCAGCGTTTTCCTCGTCGGGAAAACTGCTGGAAAGCCCACACACGATCATTTTTAATGACCATTTTAAAAAATGGCATTTTTCTCGTCATTAAAAACGGTCGTGTGTACGCGGCATAAGTCTGTCCCCGGTTTTGTCCCCGGATTGGATTTGAACAGGGGCTGGGGCAAGTTCAAAGACAGTCAGTGCAGAATAAAAAAAAAAAATCTGAATTCAACCCCCCCCCTCGCTTCGCCGTGCCTACTAGCTTAGGGGGGGTGTATTTTTTTCCATTATCTGTGCCCCTTTCTGATGATCATGTGCTAGTCGGAGCGGAGGGAATATTTCTTCAGTTTTGGGTGCATATCCATTCAGCTCCGCTTGTATGTTCTTCTGCCTCGGCTCAAGTCCTGGCCAGCCCCCTGCCTGTTTATCTCCTTGCCTTCCCTGGTGAAGTGATCTTCCTCCGCACCCCACCCAGTAGTAGCCGGCGGCCCGGAGAGTAAGACTTGACAGGCTGTGAGGCAGGCAGCGACGGGCAGAGAGTCGCTAATTACTAGTAAAAAAAAAAAATATGTCCCCTGATTTCATTTTAAAAATCTGGTCACCTTAAACTAAGGGGCCAAGCCCAACCCCTGAAAAACAACCCCACACCATAATCCCACCTCCACCAAATAATTTGGACCAGTGCACAAAACAAGGTCCATAAAGACATTGATGAGCAAGTTTGGGGTGGAGGAACTTGACTGTCCTGCACAAAGTTCTGACCTCAACCCGATAGAACACCTTTGGGATAAATTAAAGTGGAGACTGCGAGACAGACCTTCTCGTCGAACATCAGTGCCTGACCCATTCTGGAAGAATGGTCAAACATTCCCATAGACTCACTCCTAAATCTTGTGGACAGCCTTCCCAGAAGAGTTGAAGCTGTTATAGCTGCAAAGAGTGGGCCAACTCAATATTGAATCCTACGGACTAAGACTGGGATGCCATTAAAATTTATGTGCGTGTAAAGGCAGGCGTCCCAATACTTTTGACAATATAGACACATACTTTATACAATATAAAGACCCTAGTCTTAATAATTGAAGTGGCCTGCCCTGTTTATATGCAAACAGTGTTTAGAGAGTTTTTCTTTAATGTATATCATCGTGAATGTAAAGAAAACCTGTTGATGTCAGAAGTCTCATGAGCTGATTCCTGGGCACAAGCACTTTATTCTTTATAATCCATCAGAAATATAGAAGACAGGGCTGACACGCTGTGTTGTCACTTTTAAGAGAAAGGTAAGAGAATACTGCATTACTGGTACATAACAGTTATTTTTCTGTACTTGCAGCATGCTTACATGAGGAAATCTGTGTATCCCAGGGTCGTACAAACTTTTATTTTATTTTGCAATATGCAATTATTTCTCACCTTGAGAGTTTTCGCTTTTAAAGGAAGCTATACTAGATTTCAAATTTTTTACAGTTATACTGTAAGTTTTTTTCTACTTTAAGTTTCACTGTTTTCTATCATCCTGATTCAATTAAATACTTCACTGGTCCTGAGGGAGTATGAGATTTCCAATGGGATTCATTGAAATTGTGGCACGCATGCACAGGAGGAAGAGGCTGTGCAGCACTGAGTAGGCCACACAGTGAAGAATCCCAGCAGAGTTAGAGCAGGTAAGTGTGTGACTTGTAAGGTGTGATGACAGGGCTTTAGGGCCCACGAAGTGTATACCCATTAAAAGTGGACTTACATTTTAGTAGAGGTTCACTCATTGGGAGACTGGTGTCACAGATCATTATGGGAGAGCACAACAGAATAGGTTTGCCTTCACACTGTCTCTCTCTAATGATTGAGGGCCCCTTCAGACCTTTGTGGTTGAGTGCATTTATCTAAAATAAATTTCTGGCATAACTCACATTTTTGGATGCTTGCTCTCCTATATTTTTTTTTTTTATTAGGAGACCAACTCCAGGCTCTGCGGTCCCCCCAAGGGCAACACAAGGAGATTGGGAGGGGGGATTTGTGTTGGGAGGAGGAATTTGGGAGGCAGCAGGGGGTAAGGATTATTTTAGGAGGGGAAATGTGTTTGGGGGGGTCCTGTTGGGGAAAAGAGGATTTGTGCTAGGAGGGGGGATTTGGGGGGTTTGTGCTAGAAGAAGTGATATGGTAGAGGGATTTGTGCTTGAAGGGGAACATTTTTATTTTTTTTTGGGTGGGAGAGGGTTTATGTTAGTATGGATAATTTGGGGAGGGGGGTGTATTCAGAGGGGAAATTTGATTTGAGGGGTAGAGGATTTGTGTTAGGAGAGGTTATTTTTTTGGGGGGGGGGGTTGTGCTGTGAGGAGTCAAGGAGAGAATAGATTTGAGCTGTGAGGGGGGATACAAGCAGGGGACAGATTTATCCTGGGAGGACCGGAAATGTATGCATAGAGGTTAAGCATGCAGATCAGTGCTCAATTTTTATTTTGGGGATAGGGGATTTTTCTGACACATAATGCTTATACATCTTGTGCGGGGGGAGGGGGGGCACAGTTTGGTTTGCTCGGCCTGGGCTCTAGATGACCTTGTCCCGGCACTGAGTACACAGTGGAACCTCGGATTGCGAGTAACGCGGTTAACGAGCGTTTCGCAATATGAGCACTGTATTTGAAAAAATCCTAACTGGGTGTTGTCTTGCAAAACAAACAGAATTCAGGCCAAAGCGGTGTGCAATACTGCGTTTGGCCTGAGGTGGGGGGGGCGCCGGAGCCGAGTGGAGCCGAACTGCGCCGATCGCACCTGATCAGCGCCATTCGGAAATGCTCTGAAAGACACGGAAATACTCAGTTTCCGAGCCTTTCCGAGGTTTGCCGAGGTGTCCTCTGGCTTTTCCGGCTGTTTCCTTGGCCCTCCGGCGCCCCCCACCTCTGGCCGCATGCGGTATTGCATACCATTGAAGTCAATGCGGAACAAATTATTTTTGTTTTCATTGACTTCAATGGGGAAACTTGCTTTGATATGCGAGTACTTTGGACTAAGAGCATTCTCCTGGAACAGATTATGCTCGTAATCCGAGGTTCCACTGTATACGTATTTGGTTCACTACCCTGGGGCCTATTTCATTTCAATAATTTTCCAGAGTGGGGCTATAAACTGAGAGAATTATAGATAAACCTAGAGGTAGGGTAGGTGAGCCACTACAGTGCATTTCCAAAAGTCATTTCTTATTTGGCATAGTTTATTTTTTGCGGCTACTTATAAATGTGTGCATTTGCCTGTGCAGCGTGAACAGGCTGTGTATTTTTGGTGCCTAAGATGTTCTAGACTTCAATGGGTGAAGGCAGTTGTAAGTCGCCATGTGCCGCTATTAGTGTAAAGTTGCACATGCGCACAGACGTAATGTCCAAAACACGGTTACACCAAGTTAATATCTGACATAGATATCCCAGGAGGCTGCAGGAGCAGGGTGACATCATTCTCACCTAGACAAAATTGGAGACAGGTGGTGGGGTGGACCAAAGATCAAAAAAGAAAAAGTTAAATATACCCAAAAAGAGTTGGCTTTTTTAGATTAAAGCAGAAATTCCCCCATTTGAATAACTTCCTCTTTCCTGCCTCATCCCCTCTCTCACATTATCCTCGCCTAGGTGACATCTCCAGCCCCCTACTGCCTCCTGGGGTATCTACGTCAAACACCCCCAGGAGGCAGTTTGTGAGATCTTGTACATGTGCAGAGACCCGGAGCTTATCGGTGCATGCGCGAGGGAGGATCTAGTCTATGCGCAGCCATGACCCGTGTCTGCGCATGCGTTGGATCATATTTCAAGATGGCGGTGCAGGAGCAGAGCAATGGATGGAGGCTGCATGAACTAGTAAGTATGCTTTTTTTTTGTTTTTTATACAGGGTGTTATCAAGTGTCAAAGTATTTGTTACCCCATGACTTCATATTTCTGATATGTGCCTGCTGTACCATGTACTTGTATGATAAAGTATCCTGTTCTTTTTGTATTGCTTCCTTTGTGTGAAATCCCTGGTGTTCCTGCCAGTCCCCCTGCTTTAGATATAAAAAAGTTATTATCTTGCGCTTACCCTAACACAAATTGTGAAAAATAAAATAAAATAAATAAAAGGTGTAGGTGCTGCTACTTTAAATCGAAATACTCATCAGGTTCATTTACGCGCGGTGGTCTTGTCATTTCTGCACATATTCTCATACTTAGGTAGTCACAGTGGGGCGTTGTTATTCTCATGTCTGGTTGTCTGTCATTTTCTCTAGTTTGTGTTCTCAGGTTGGGCTGCATTGGCATCTACATCGATATCAACCATGCTTGCACTCACTTCCATCAGTCCTGCCCGTTGCCAGGGCTAGTTGATTGGTGCGGATGTCATTCACCACTGGGCTCACCCTTGGGTCGGAAGCAGTCTTCATTTTCTTTCAGTTGACGTCCTGTTGCAGAGGCCCTGGTCACCCCCCAGGGATTCATAGTCTCTCTCAGGGTGTGTGCTGAGCCACGGCCCCTTGACGGCCATAAGTGGTGGGTTTGGGTAAACGTCGTCATGATTCTGGGTTCCACTATCGGCTTTGATCTCTTGTTTGCCATGCCATGAGACTTTTTTCCCCGGGATGGAGTCTGACCCTCCTTCCTCGGTTCAGGATTCAGACTCGGTTGTCAGGTAACAGGCGGAAGCACGACCCGATCGAGTCAGGTGGGATCAGTGTTCTGTGTCTGGCATGCTTCTCCATGCTTGACGATGCTTATTGCCATAGCGCTTTGGCCTTATCCGCCTACTCCAGCAATCCATCCATCAAGTATCCAGCACTGCAACTCCTGCCAGTTGTCCATTTTTGCACTCATCCTCTCACTTCCCCATACCAAGTATGGGTAGGCCGGGGGTTGGGGGGCATTTCACTGAGCTACTTCTCTGGTGTCCGGTTGAAGAATTTCGATCTTCTCTGCCATCGCTTGCAGGGGCTCCTTGGGCCAGCCCTTGCTCCCTTTCCCCCACGTATCCTCTCATTCACTAGCAGGTCATTCTTATGTCTGGGTTGTGCCGGGCATCAGGCTCATTCCATTATTTCACAGGACCGGATTCATATACTGTTGCCTCCTGGGCGCGCGCTACTCCACTTGGATGGATTGTTACCTTCCCTTCTTCACCTACAGTTGTGTCTTTTGCCCTCTTTTCAGGCATACTGACCAGCTAGGCCAAGGCACACCTCAGGCCTTGGTTGATTAGGGTTATCGCATTTCACACTTGAAGACTCTGACTACAAGTGTAAGGCTGGCTGAAGGCCAGCCTGTATTTGTGGGAGGAGGCTGAGAGGGCTACTTAAGCCTCCTCCCCTGTCGGGTCTGGGTTGCCGTCGCTTCTGGGTTCCCACCCACCCGTTTCCCCCAGATTTCATGCATACTCATACTCATTGTATTTTTCTTATTCTTACATTCAGGGTATGCCCTCTTTTCAGGCATACTGACCAGCATACCTCCCAACTGGCACGGATTGTGCGGGTTTTACCCGCAGAGGCTCCTCCTTCCCGCACTCCCGCGAGACTATCATGTTTCCCGCACAGCAGGAAACATGAAGAGAAGAAGAGGAGCAGCAGCAGCAGCAGGTAAGAGCCCCCCCCGCGATCGGCGCACTAGTATGCCCCCCCCGATCGACGGCCCCCCGCCGCGCCCCAAACCCCCCCCCCCGCTTCTAAATTATTATATTTTTTTTGCAAGTCCTTATTTTTTTTTTCAAATGTTCCGGCGGCAACCATCACCCCCCCCCCCCCCCGCTGAACAACTTCTGTGGCAATTCCTCAGGCCTTGGTTGATTAGGGTTATCGCATTTCACACTTGAAGACTCTGACTACAAATATATATATATATATTGTACAGGACGCCGTGGCTGGGTCCTGAAAGGACGCTATATTTCCCCTCTGTTTGGGCTGTGGTTCCTTTAAGGGAACAGCAATGGTTAACACACCTGTCCAAGGAAGTGGTTTAAGAGAGATAGGAAGTTGTAGGTTAGAGAGAGAAGGAGTGTAGTGAAGTCTGCATGGTGAATGGTGGACACTGCAAAAGCTGTGGAGGCTGTGAAAAGCTCTGGGAAGCTGTGAGTGTACATGGCAGTGGCCTGCATGGAAGCCTGCTATCTGGGAAACTTACCTGCAACACCAAGGAAGGACTGTTTAACTGCGACAGCAGTTATAAACTCTACAAGTCGGTGAGACTGTCATTTCTTTTGTTTTGCTGCTGTGAAGCCATTTAAGTTTAAATAAACGTAATTTTGTTTGAAAAGCCTGTGTCCTGCGATCTAGCTGGTTCCCCGAACATTACACTGGTGCTCGAATGCGGGCAGGACAGAATAACAGGCATAAGAAGAAAAAAAACAAAACGTTTTTTTTTTTTTGCATTGAACTTGACATTGAACTGACAGTTAAAGGGACAGTACATTGGATTTATGTCCTGGGTTAAAGCTGCACAAACGTTGAAAGCTGAAGCAATGGAGGAGCTAATTAAACAGCTGTCCCTGGCTAATATGCAAGCGCAAACTCGCCATGAGGAAGCAAATCAGCTGCAGCAAGAAAATACCCGCCTGTTGGTGACCCAGTTGGCAGCCCAGCAAGCAGCCCAGCAAGAGGTTATGCAGGCTCAGGTGGCTGTCTTAAAGGAAGCAGTGCAGCAGCTATCTCAGGTTCGGGAGCAAGCGGCTGTTGCCCCTGGCAACCAGGTGACTGTGAGGGCAAGCCATTTTTTGCAGAAATTGTCCCTGAGCGATGATGTAGAGGCATTTCTTGCTACATTTGAGAGGACGGCAGAAAGGAAGGGTGGCCTCAGGACCAGTGGGCCAGCCTCATTGCCCCTTTTCTCACCGGAGATCCTCAAAAAGCCTACTTTGACCTGCCACCCGATGATGCTAAAGACTATCAAAAGTTAAAGGCAGAAATTCGTCTGGGGGTGACTACGGCCGTTCGGGCCCAACGAGTGCACCAATGGAAGTATCGTCCAGATCGGCCACCTCGGTCTCAAATGCATGACCTGGTGCAACTGGTAAAAAAAATGGCTGCAGCCTGAGGTGTTGTCGGGCCCCCAAATCGTGGAACGGGTTGTGCTGGACCGATACCTGCGATCCCTGCCAGACGACCTTCAACGGTGGGTCAGCCATGGAGACCCCAAAACAGCAAACCTCCTTGTCGAGATGGTGGAACGATATACAGTGGTGGAGGACCTGCTCGGACCTACCAAGCGCATAGGCCCTAGTCTACCACGGCCTGTTCGACCAACTGCTGCCCTTCGAAAGGATGTTCCAAGGAGTCCTGGAGCAAACACCCCGGAAGGTCAAGAGTCATTCCCGGTACCTCCTCAGCGTTCTGTTCCTGTTCGGAGAGGAGGGGATGTACAATGTTGGCGATGTCATTCCTGGGGTCATACCCGGGCACACTGCCCACTGCAAGAGGAGCCCATGGAATGCGGGGTTCTTCAGAGGGGGTCTTTTTATGCCCATAAAGTATGCACCACACAGCTCGACCTGGGTGAGGAAAAATTTGAGTGTGAAGTCCAAGTGAACCACCTCCCTGCCCGGGCTTTGTTGGACTCCGGAAGCATGGTAACCCTGGTTCATCCTAGAGTAATTGGGAAGATCGGTCCGGTAAGAAAAACCTTACGGGTGGTGTGCATTCACGGGGACACTAGAGAGTACCCTCTCATCTCGGTGACCATCTCCTCAGCATGTGGCACTGGTACTCAAGAGGTGGGGGTGGTAAAGAACTTGGTACATGATGTTATAATAGGACGAGACTGTCCGTTGTTTACAAAACTGTGGGAACAAGGAGAACAGTTCAGAGATTGGGGAGAAACTAGCCTCCCTGTTCCTGCTGCTGAGAGGAATAACCCTGAACTGCCAAATGTTCTTAATGTGGATCCAAATGATGAAATTGCTAATGGTTGGGTTAATGGTGATGAAAGTAGAGCTGATAATGTTGATAATGTCAAGACATGTGGTCCACAGATCTACCAAAACACTGAGGGGGGAGGATCTTCCCCACTTCAGGTAATGCTGGGGGAAGAGGACGAGGAAGTGGCCTCTACCCCTGCCCTTCCAGATTTGGGTGTTCCCCAGGGAGCGTTTGGTACTGCTCAGATGCAGGACCTCACTTTGGCCCGTGCACGGGAACAAGTTGTAGTAGTAAATGGGGTTCCCCAAGAGCCAGGTGCAAATGAGCAGTGGCCACACTTCGCAATGTATAATGAGTTGTTGTATCGGGTTACCAAGGTGAGGGAAAATGTGGTAGAACAATTGTTGGTACCCCAACAATATAGACGAAAGGTTCTGGACCTGGCCCATGATGATGTGTTAGGGGGACACCTGGGAGTTGAGAAGACGGAAGCACGGATCACGACCGCTTTTACTGGCCAGGTCTGAAAGCAGAGGTAAAGAAATACTGTGCCTCTTGTCCCACCTGTCAGTTGACCGCTCCGGTGACCCACTTCCGGAGCCCTTTGGTCCCTCTGCCCATAATTGAGGTCCCATTCGAGAGGATAGCCATGGATATAGTGGGTCCCTTGGTAAAGTCGGCTCAAGGTTACTCCTACATATTAGTGATTCTTGACTATGCCACCCGATATCCTGAGGCGCTTCCACTGCGGAATACCTCCTCTAAGGCTATTGCCCGGGAATTGTTCCAGTTGTTTACACGGACTGGTTTTCCCAAGGAAATACTCACAGACCAGGGCACCCCATTTATGTCGAGAGTTATGGCCGATGTGTGCAAGCTGTTCCGGATTAAACAGCTGCGCACATCGGTCTACCATCCCCAAACGGACGGGTTAGTGGAACGCTTTAACAAGACCCTTAAGTCTATGCTAAAGAGAGTGGTACAAAGGGATGGGAAAGACTGGGACTGCCTGTTACCAGCTCTCCTGTTTGCTATCAGGGAAGTGCCCCAGGCCTCCACTGGGTTTTCGCCCTTTGAGTTGGTATATGGGCGGAGACCTCGCGGACTACTTGACTTTATTAAAGAGGAATGGGAAAGTGAACCTGTTCAGCATAAGAGTGTTCTTGAATATGTCTCCCAAATGCAGGAAAGGATCCAAACTGTGATGCCACTAGTCAAAGAGCATTTGCAAAAAGCCCAGGAGGCTCAACGACGGGTCTATAACAGGGCTGCTAAAATAAGGCACTTCCAAGTGGGGGATCGAGTAGCGGTGCTAATTCCCACTGTGGAAAGTAAATTCTTGGCCAGATGGCAAGGTCCCTTTGAAGTTGTGGAAAAAGTGGGAGAGGTAAATTATAGAGTCCACCAGCCAGGCAAGAGGAAACCATATCAGATATATCATGTCAACTTGTTAAAGCCTTGGACAGACAGGGAACCGGTGACCTCCCTGGCTAGTGCAAGACTTGAGCCTCAGGTTGGGGTGGAGAGTGTCCAAGTAGCAAGTACCCTGTCTAAAATCCAAAGTCAGCAGGCAAAGGAGTTCTTGCAGAGAAATAAAGAAAAGTTTTCAGACTTGCCAGGGCTAACTAGTGTCATAGAACATGATATTATCACGGAACCTGGAGTCAAAGTTTTTGTCCGGCCCTACCGCATCCCAGAGGCTCAAAGGAAGGCCGTTTCAGAGGAAGTGAAGAAGATGCTGGACCTGGAGATCATTGAAGAGTCGCAGAGTGAGTGGTCGAGCCCGACTGTGTTGGTACCAAAGCCCAACGGGACTCTGCGATTCTGCAATGATTTCCGGAAACTTAATGAGGTTTCACGGTTTGATGCCTACCCCATGCCCCGGGTAGATGAGCTTATTGAGAGACTAGGTCCAGCCAGGTATATTACAACATTAGACCTTACCAAGGGGTATTGGCAAATCCCGTTGACTAAGGCTGCTAGAGAGAAAACTGCTTTTTCTACCCCAGAGGGGAGTTTTCAGTACAAAAGAATGCCTTTTGGACTACAAACTGCTCCAGCCACTTTCCAGCGAGCAATGGATAGGATTTTACGACCTCACCGGGAGTATGCCTCAGTGTACTTGGACGACATAGTCATTTTTAGCAGAGACTGGGAATCACACTTGCCCAAAGTCCAGGCAGTACTGGACTCTCTTTGGAAGGAGGGGTTTACAATAAACCCTGAAAAATGTGCTTTGGGAATGGAGGAGGTGAAATACCTGGGCTATATTGTAGGTAGAGGGGTGGTGAAACCTCAGGTTAACAAGGTAGAGGCTATACAGAATTGGCCCCGCCCCCTCACAAAAAAGCAGGTACGTGCATTCCTGGGCATGGTGGGATACTACAGGAGATTCGTACCCAACTTTGCCACATTGGCGGCTCCATTGACCGATCTGACTAAGGGACGGAAATCGGTCATGGTGGAATGGAATGCAGATGCTGAAAAGGCTTTTTTGGAGCTCAAGTCAGCACTGTGCCAACACCCTGTCCTGATAGCACCCAATTTTTCAAACGAGTTTGTTGTCCAGACTGATGCTTACGATGTAGGATTGGGAGCTGTGTTGTCACAGGTTGTTCATGGTGAGGAGCACCCAGTAGTCTTCCTCAGTAGGAAGTTGACACCAGCGGAGAAAAACTACGCTATAGTTGAACGAGAATGTCTGGCCATTAAGTGGGCTCTGGAATCCCTCAGATATTACCTCTTGGGAAGGAAGTTTAGGTTAATTTCTGACCATGCCCCTTTAACATGGATGAGGCAAGGTAAAGGGACTAATGCCAGAATTACACGTTGGTTCCTGGCGCTCCAGGAATTTAAATTTGTAGTGGAGCATAGGCCCGGGAGACTGCATCAAAATGCAGATGCCCTCTCCCGAGTCCATTGTTTTAGCTCCACTGTTGCCTCCACCTCCTTGGCGTTGGGGCACAGGGGGGGGATATGTACAGGACGCCGTGGCTGGGTCCTGAAAGGACGCTATATTTCCCCTCTGTTTGGGCTGTGGTTCCTTTAAGGGAACAGCAATGGTTAACACACCTGTCCAAGGAAGTGGTTTAAGAGAGACAGGAAGTTGTAGGTTAGAGAGAGAAGGAGTGTAGTGAAGTCTGCATGGTGAATGGTGGACACTGCAAAAGCTGTGGAGGCTGTGAAAAGCTCTGGGAAGCTGTGAATGTACATGGCAGTGGCCTGCATGGAAGCCTGCTATCTGGGAAACTTACCTGCAACACCAAGGAAGGACTGTTTAACTGCGACAGCAGTTATAAACTCTACAAGTCGGTGAGACTGTCATTTCTTTTGTTTTGCTGCTGTGAAGCCATTTAAGTTTAAATAAACGTCCTTTTGTTTGAAAAGCCTGTGTCCTGCGATCTAGCTGGTTCCCCGAACATTACAATATATATATATATATATATATATATATATATATATATATATAAATGTGTAGCGGGGGTACCAAATTTAGGGACTGCTATGCCAAATTTAAGGGTGATTCGAGTGGTAGTTGGCTTGAATCTTTCAATTTGCTGGACTCTGCCTTGCTTTTGTTTTGCCTGATGTGCAGTTCGCCTTGGAAGTATGGGTGGTGCTGTCACCTATGCTCGGGGTTGAACCACAGGTAATAGGGCAGTGATTTGGTGTCCTCTCTTGGCAGCCGTGCGGTGGGTGTGGTTGACCTGCTGGGCATGCCGGGAGAGGTTACATTAAGGGCAGACGCCGCCTAGGAGGGGTCTTGGGTTTCTGGTCTTTTGTCCTGCTGCGTGGCATGTGGCCCTCCAGGCCACGGGGCCATGTGCGCTTCAGTCCCAGGCACCTTTAGTCCTGGGACTGCAACTTCAGCCCTGGGCTCAGCACCTTTAGCTGGAGCCTGCTTCAGGAGGAAGAATCCCAGGGTGCCGCCTTGCGAGGGGACCCGTTTCTAGAAGGGGAGGCTGGGGGAGGACCGTTCCGAAGGACTGGTGAGAGATCACAGTGAAGGAAGGGGCCCAGTAACTCTCTGGAGGGATGTCATCCATCCAGAAAAGGGGATCTAACCAAAAGGACCAGTAGGAGGTTTGGGGCACCATAGATCCTATGGCAGAGGATCTCCTGAACGCATCCATTAGGGAATAAAATAGACTGTTCGAGTTACACGCCGGCTGCTAGTGCCTTCGGATGTCTATCCGGGTGAGCTATACCCACTCGGGATCGAGTGGCGAAGAAACAAGAGTGCCTGAACTGATCTGTCTTCCTAACACCTTTTCTCTTCTCCTCATTTGTGGATGTTCGTGCATAAAGAAATAAACTCTATGTTGGAGTTGATGCTGGTGTGGACCTTGGAGTTACTTGGGGCATAGAGACTTTTGTCCTTACAATCTAGGGACAGAAACCAACACTGAGGGGAGTCGCTGCAAAGACCCGTAAGTGAAACTAAGTGTGCTTAACCTCTGCAACGCAGGGGGTACGGGCATGGTGGAGACCGTGTGTGCTTTCCTCTCCAGTGAACGAGCCAAAGAGTGGAGAAGGAGGGTGGCGTGGTTGCTTTATATATATATATATATATACACAAAAAGTGCGCAATCCCAAAGATGAAATTTCAAGGGTAAAAAGTGTAGAATTATGATAATCCGTGCTGTTCTACAGTGTGTTCTCCTACAACAAAGGGAAATTAAAGCCTCTTACCAGAAAGGATGGATCCCAGGTTAGAGGGATCATACACGCTTATGCCGCGTACACACGATCGGACCTTTTTCCGACCAAACTCCCATCTGAAAAAAATAGAACAGGTTCTATATTTAAATTCCGATGGAATTCATCGTAATTTCTCCAATGTGGCCCACACACCGTTGGAATTTCCGATGAAAAAACTCAGTCGGACTCCGTCTGACTTTTTTCATCGGAAATTCCTATCGTGTGTACGCGGCATTCGTTGTTAATGAAACCAACTGCGATATTCCACTCTTTCGGCTCCAACAAGAGACCCCCCCTCCTGTTGTGATGGTAACTTCACCAGAGTATGGGAATAATTTTCAAATAATCCCAGCTCCACTGATAATTCTGCTGAGTGCTCTCCAGCCTATAACGACATTAAGAAGGGAGAAACTTCATAGTGCAGTATGCTTTTCTATAAAAAAAAATTACCACACTAAGCAGGAGAGCACAATGTGGTCAGTGCTCCAGCTAGGCTGGTCTCCTCCAATGATCAGATCTGTCCTGACACGCCCCCCCCCCTGCACAGCAATTCACTGGGAAGCTCAGTGGGCTGTTGCTTCTCCTCCCCCCAGCTATTATGCAGCTGAGAACAGAGGGAATGTGATCACTAAATAAAGGAAAAAAGGTATTTATAATTATTTTTTTTATATCTATACAAAAATGTTTTGCCTTTCATTTCTATTTTAAACTGAATGGGTTGTTTTACAAGGTGGTCGTGTACAATCACTTTAAGGATATTACATTTATTCATCTGTTTAAAAATAAAAGGATATTACATTTGTAGCACACAGACCCCCTTTTACCTGCCTTGTTCTTCGGCTCTTCGCAGGAAGAAGGGGCACACCATGTCACAAGCCCGTACCCTCCTGAATTAAGAGGTTGAGCGGTGTTGTTGGTGGGTCATTTCACAGTTGAGCCAGAGAATGGTTTTCTCACCTCTGTGGATAACAGATTTGAGTACTTGTTTCCCCCAGTGAATAGAATGTCCACACTTGCTATAACTCCAACAGAGAGTTTATTTCTTCTTTTAGCAAATAACAATCTCTTGATAGAAACAAAGGTTGGAGCAAGAAAAGGACAGCACAAGATGTGGGGAGAGGTCCAGGCACAATCTTAGTCACCTCACTGTTCAGCTTCTTGAACAGCCTCAACCTCAAATGGATAGTCTACTTAGGACAAGACTAGTAGCCAAATGACACTCACACTTTACTCAATAGGTCTCTGCCACAGACCCGGTGAAATTGGTCTCTGCCACAGACCCGGTGAAATTGGTCTCTGCCACAGACCCGGTGAAATTGGTCTCTGCCACAGACCTGGTGAACTTGACCTTGGCCTAGGGAGAAGACATCCCTCCGGAGAGTTACCGGGACCATTTCCTTCACCGTGACTACCGCATCAGTCCTTCGGAACGGTTCCTCACCTGGCCTCCTCTACTCAGATACGGGTCCCCTCGCAAGGCGGCACCCTGAGACTCCTTGATCCCCGACGGGCCCCAGCCAAAGGTGCTGGGCCCAGACCTTTGCTGCAAGTCCCGAGTCCTCGCATCCAGGACGGTCAGGAACAGCAGAGTAGTACCTCACCCTGGGACTAAAGGTGCCCAGGATGGAACCGGAACAGAGAACACCCGCCCTTGGGCCTAGGGCGCCCAGGGCGGACTGGAACCAGAACCAGGGGTAGGACCCCACCGACTAACCCCGAACAGGCAGCGTCTGCCCCTTTTATCTCCTCTCCCAGCATGCACAGCAGGTTAATCCCGCCCCACTGTACGTTTGCAGAGAGAGGACACAAAAAGCACAGCCCTTTACTAGTGGTTCAACCCTAGCCTACCATGGCAGCGCCACCTGTAGGCCACAGGGAACTGTACACAAATACTCTTCCTGTTTATAAAATGGTTGTAAACCCTGACAAATCAAGGTGTTTGGGCATACTACCTCCCAAACACTTCCCTTAAATTGAGGACCCCGCTACACATTTTGTTTTAGCTAAGTAGGGAGGAGAAATAAAATGGGGCAAAGGGGTATTTTGTAATAAAGGTAAGTGCCACAGAAAAGTAACGGTGAGAGAAATTAATAAACATTGTTAGCAACGTATTTTTTACTGTACACTCCACTCTAAAGTGCTATGGAATATGATAGTGCCGTATAAATAAAATATAATAATTATAAGCTCGCTTCCAAATGCTCTATCCCTCAGGCTACTCCGATGTATGTGATTTGATCATAATATCTTTGAATTGATACCCACAGAAAAATCCTGTATTATACTGTCTGGGCATCAACTGCAGAAGCAGCACTTGAAACCGTAGCCAGTGGCAGCGACTGCATTATTCCTTATGCCGTATGGCTGGGGGGGGGGGGGGGGGGGGAATTCTCTAGAGAGAAGACTAGCAGGGGGGAAAGTCCGTTTATCACCGCACCAAAATCCCATCTGTCACATGCAAAATCTCTCCTTTCTCTAGTGTCTTCCCATAAGATGCAATGCTACCATATGACCTTTGGCTATCTGGCTGGTAGGGGACTGAAGCACTAGTCTATTAGAGGATTCTGGGAGGCCATATACATGGATATATGGGGCTTAAGTAATCAATGCCAACAAACAATCATTATCACCACTGAAAGCTCTTCAATATAGAGAACAATTGAAACAAAAAAACAACAATAAATAATGTCGAAACGCAAATTATGGTGCGAATGATGCCACATTTTGTTGGTTTAAAACAACAGCGCTCAATCGTATTTATTTTACATCAGGACACCGTGGGATGAGAGAGCGATTGTTTCAAGAGTCTCAAACAATGTAGGTAACAGATTAAAAGGCAACGTCCAGTTGTCACTTCTGCGGCATGGAATTATACGCTCGTAGTATCAAAAAATAGAAATATTAGCCAATTAAAAGATTAAAAAAACAAGCATTTACTGCAATATTTACCTAAAATTTGGAGCTTTACAGTACTTATATTCCACCACTAGATGTGCTCCATGGCCAGCATCATTCAACCCACTTCTAATGAGCCCAGGTTGTCCTGGACCCACTCCCATCCTGTGGCTGGACAGTGAAGGGAGAAGCAGCAGAGTGAAAATCTCATCTCTCTGTCACTCTGCTTTCTTCTCCTATCAGCATGCTCCATGTCAGCACATAAAATGATTGGCTCCTTGTGCTGTTTCTTCCTCTTACACTCTAGCTTTGCTGTACAGGGACTTCAGGGCTGATACCAGTTCAAATTCTGGTGCTTACATTAAAAATACTTTTAAACACCTCCAGAAGATTTTCCCTCCTTAATGACCAGGTAATTTTTTGCGATACGGCACTGCGTTACTTTAACCACTTGCCGACCGCCGCACGCCGATGTACGTCGGCAGAATGGCACGAGCAGGCATATGGGCGTACAGGTACGTCTCTTTAAATGTGCCGCCCATATGTTCTGGGGAGTCCCACGATTGCAGTCGGCAAGAGCAGAAAAGGGGAATGCCTTTGTAAACAAGGCATTCCCCTATTCTGCCTAGTGACACTGTCACTGATGACCGTTCCCCGTGATCGGGAACGGTCATCAGTGACGTGTCACGTGTAGCCACGCCCCCTCACATTAACAATCACTCTTTAGGAAACACTTAACCCCTGCAGCGCCACCTAGTGGTTAACCCCTTCACTGCCCGTGTATTTTTTACAGTAATCAGTGCATTTTTATAGCACTGATTGCTGTAAAAATTACAATGGTCCCAAAATGGTGTCAAAAGTGTCCCATATGTCCGCCATAATGTCGCAGTCACGATAAAAATCGCTGATCGCCGCCATAACTAGTAAAAAAAAAAAATATTAATAAAAATGACATAAAACAGTCCCCTATTTTGTAGAAGCTATAACTTTTGCGCAAACCAATCAATAAACGCTTATAGCCATTTTTTTTTTTAACAAAAATATGTAGAAGAATACGTATCGGCCTAAACTGTGGAAAAAAAAAGTTTTTTTAGATCTTTTTTGGGGATATTTATTATAGCAAAAAGTAAAAAATATTGTTTTTTTTTCAAAATTGTCACTCTAGTTTTGTTTATAGCGCAAAAAATAAAAGCCGCAGAGGTGATTAAATACCACCAAAAGAAAGCTCTATTTGTGGGAAAAAAAGGACGCCAATTTTGTTTGGGAGCCACGTCACACGACCACGCAATTGTCAGTTAAAGCGACGCAGTGCCGAATCACAAAAAGGGGCCTGGTCCTTTAGCTACAAAATGGTCCGGGGCTTAAGTGGTTAAAGTGATACCAAAGTTTTGTTTTTCTCTCTTTAAAAATAACAAACATGTTATACTTACCTGCTCTGTGAAATGGTTTTGCACAGAGCAGCCCGGATCCTTCTCTTCTCGGGTCCCTCTTCGGTGCTCCTGGCCCCTCCCTCCTGTTGAGTGCCCCCACAGCAAGCAGCTTGCTATGGGGGCACCCAAGCCGAGCCGCAGCTCTGTGTCCATTCAGACACGGAACCGCGGTTTAGCCCCACCCCTCTCTTTCCTGATTGGATAACTGACTTTGACATCAGCGGGAGCCAATGGCGCTGCTGCTGTGTCTCAGCCAATCAGGAGGGAGAGTCCCGGACGGCCGAGGCACTCGTGCACATCGCTAGATAGAGATGGGGCTCAGGTAAGTATTAGGGGGGCTGAGGGGGTCTTCTGCACATGGAAGGTATTTTATCTTAATGCACAGATTGCATTAAAATAAAAAACCCTCTGCTTTTACAACCAATTTAACTGACAATAGCGCGGTCATGTGAGGCTGTACCTAAATAAATGTATGTCATCTTTTTTCCCACAAATAGAGCTTTCTTTTGGTGGTATTTGATCACCTCTGCGGGTTTAATTTTTTGCGCTGTAAACAAAAAAAAAGACCGGCAATTTTTAAAAAGAAAACAATATTTTTTACTTTCTGATATAAAACATATCCACTAAAAAAAATGTAAAAATCAAATTCCTTTGTTAATTTAGGCCAATATGTATTCTGCTACATATTGCTTGGTAACAAAAATCCCATTAAGCGTATATTGATTGATTTGTGCAAAAGTTATAGCGTCTACAAACTATGGGATATATTTATGGTATTTTTATTTATTTTTTACTAGTAATGATCAGCGACTTATAGCGGGACTGCAATGTTGCGGCAGACTAATGGGGACACTGACAGTTTTTGGAAACCGGTGACACTAATACAGTGATCAGCGCAAAAATATGCACTGTCACTGTACTGACTCTGGCTGGTAAGGGGTTAACATCAGGGGCGATCAAAGGGTTAAATGAGTTCCTAACATGTGCTTTCTCACTGTGTAGGTGCGTTTACTCTAGGAGGGAAAATATCCGGGTTCCTGCTTTGGATCAAATCCTTTCTGACAGAACGGCAATCTGCCTTGTTTACATAGTTGGGTACCGGCAGACATCGAGTCCGGGGTTCCCCGCAGATCAGCTTCCATTGTGTCCCATCACAGCAGGAGCGGGTCGCCGGTGGCACGCGTGCGCATCCCAGACCCAGAAGTGCAGGATCACGTACTAGGTACGTGATGCTGCACAGGAGAGCCGCATTGCCGCTGTATATGTACAGTATACAGTCGGCAAGCAGTTAAAGTGGTTGTAAACCCACTTATGCAACTTGCACCTACAGATAATCCTAGATTAAGGCTTACCTGTAGGTGTTTGCAATATCTCCTAAACCTACACGGTTTAGGAGATATTTTCCAAAAAAGAATGCACTGTTGTCTACGGCGCATGCGCGCCGTAGACAACAGTGCTGCCGCACTGTCAGTGCCAGTTTTATCAATGTATAATGCTGGCTTTGACGGCTCCCGTGCGCATGCGCTGTGATGTCATCGCCGCTCCGGCCAATCAGAGCGCCGGAGCAGCGATACCCGGAAGTAACTAGGCTTGTGCACAACGGAAAAATTCGGTTAGTTTCGGTTCGTTTCTTTTCGGTCCTGTTGATTCGTAATCATTCGTAATTTTGCTAGACGGGATTTTTCGTGTTCGGACTAATTCGTATTTTCGCAAGCGACATTTTTCGTTGAATTTTTAGTTGATTTATAATTCGTACTTTCGGTAGAGTACGTTGTTTTTCGTTGATTCTGGACACAACTCCTACTTTCGTAACTTTTTTTGGGTTTGTTGATTCGTAATTTTCCGTGTCTCTCTCACAACGACGCTGCCTATTATGCCTAATGTGCTTCGAATGGATTTGTACTTTTCTAAATACATAGCGGTTATTTGTAACGATTCGAAATCTCGTATTTTACTTTCGTTTTTTACATGCGGCTATAGCCTCCGCCCCTGTACACCATTTTGAGAGGGTTCAGCACGGTGAGGGAGAAGCAGAGAGCAGAGCAGAGTGTTATTGTGCTTCGAATGGATTCGAAATCTCGTATTTTACTTTCGTTTTTTACATGCGGCTATAGCCTCCGCCCCTGTACACCATTTTGAGAGGGTTCAGCACGGTGTGGGAGAAGCAGAGAGCAGAGCAGAGTGAGTGTTATTGTGCTTCGTATGGATTCGTACATTCGTAACTTTTTCATAACGAATTATGCCGAAGACATTCGGGCATTCGCTATTTGCGGTATAATTTATTTCGGATTCGGTCTTATTCGTAATTGCTTTGTTCGGAAATTCGAATGCTTCAGAATGTCCGAAAGTTGCTAAATTCGGACTAATTTTGATTCGTTACGAAACGAATTGCACAAGCCTAGAAGTAACCTTCCGGAGCGATGTCTGCGGCCGGAGGGGGAGACGAGGATGGCTTCAGGGGCTTCGATCTAACGTAAGTACTGCATAATGAGCTAGTATGCCTTTCTCTTGCAGGTTATTCTTTTAATAAAATATATATATTTGGGTTTACAACCACTTTAATGATGTCGTAATGATTACAGAGCTGCATTCATTTGTGTCTATTACATGTGACTAGGTCCAATTCACACTTGGTGATTTTGAATAGTAGCGGGCAGAATCATGGCTTTTGCTACAAAACGTGTGGCACGCATTTGGTTGCCATTCACTCCAAATGGCACCTCAAACGTCAGAATTGAGTGGCAATCACAGCAAAAAAACACCAATTATGTGAAGCTTGTCACCCAAAAAGGATGAGGAGCTTCTTTTGAGTGACAAACTCAGATAGGGCAGACCATTCAGGTGAATGAGCTGCCTTATGCGCGACATGTAGAATCGCGTGAAAATCGCCCACTTAAAAATGCAGACAGGAATGCGAGCTCCCGCTACGGGAGGTGTAAATAGGGCCTTAAATTTAGCTTTAACCTCTTGTCAACCAGCCGCCATCATTATACTGCGGCAGGTTGGCTCTCCTGCGCAAACCGCCGTAGGTGTACATCAGTCTGTGTAAGGAGGATAGTGGGCACACAGCGGGAGCGTGCCCGCGGACTCGATGTCCGTTTGCGACCTGTGATTGCTGTGTACAGAGGCAGAACGGGGAACTGCCTATGTAAACAAGGCGATTCCCCGTTCTGCCTAGTGACATGACAGGGATCTACTGATCCAGTGATCGGGAACAGTGATCTCTGTCATGTCCCAGTGAGTCCATCCCCCCTACAGTTAGAACACACCCAGGGAACACACTTAACCCCTTGATCGCCCCTTAGTGTTAAACCCTTCCCTGCCAGTGTCATTTTTCCATTGATCAGTCCATTTTTATAGCACGGATCAATGTAATAATGTCACTGGTCCCCAAAAAGTGTAATTTTGAGTCAGATGTGTCCGCCGAAATGTCGCAGTCCCGCTAAAAATCCCAGATCGCCGCCATTACCAGTAAAAAGAAAAAAAAGTCCCTAAATCTATCCGGTAGTTTGTAGACACAATAACTTTTGCGCAAACCAATCAATATACGCCTATTGTGATATGTATTCTTCTACATATTTTTGGTAAAAAAAAAATATCGGCCTAAACTGATGAATAAATTATTATTTTTTATATATATTTTTTTGGACATGTATTATAGCAGAAAGTGATCAAATACCAAAAAAGAAAGCTCTATTTGTGGTTAAAAAAAGGAAGTCACTTTTGTTTGTGTACAACGTCGCACGACCACGCAATTGTCAGTTAAAGCAACGCAGTGCCGTATCGCAAAAAATGACCCGGTCATTAAGGGGGAAAATCTTTCCGGGGCTGAAGTGGTTAAAAGCTAACATTGCACAAACATTAAAGCTATATAAATTCTGCATATTAAAAACAAGGATTTTGATTTGTTGATGGGGGGGCAACAGGACATTATCCACTTTCCATTTTTTTTTTTTACAAAAGGTTTTATTAATATGCAATCCAACATATAAGAATAATGTCTAGAAGGTTACAGCACGTAATAAGCCACACTTTCCTGCTTTTAAAGTAGAAAGGTACAGCACTAGATTGTCAATGAATACGCCTCCTAATGTTTAGATTCTGTAATAAACAATACTCTGGTGAGATTCTTGGTGTAGGACATTGTTCTCTCTGCTGCTTTTGTTATTCTGATTTAAAGGAATCATGTATTAAACAACCCGTGCAATTACCCAACCCCCTCCCCCGCCCCTCCGCTGGTGGAAACATGGCTCCCTACAGTGGCTTTACATACTTTCCCTGTTACTGTCCACTGACCTGATTCACTGTGCAGTCCCATGAAAATCTTTCTGGGTATGGTCATACATTTGTGTATGCTCCAAAAGTGGTCTTACTTACCTGGACTGCTAATCTTAGTGGAAGTACTAATCTTTGAGTATGGTTGGGATCTGCACAGGAACTTTGCATGAAGTGGTAAGTAAAGAAGACCTTCTATATAGGCTTTTTGAACTGCTTGCCTACCGAGCCAATTCTGACATTTATCTCATGTAAAAAAATAATTTTACTAGAAAATTGTTTAGAATCTCCCAAACATTATATATTTTTCAGGCAGAGATCCTAGAGAATAAAATGGTGGGTGTTGCAATTTTTTATGTCACATGATATTTGTGCAGCGGTTTTTCAAACACAAATTTTTTGGAAAAAATATACTTTCATGAATTTTAATGCACACAAAGGCAATATAATTCTTCCAATTTTTGGGGTAAAATATAAAAGATGATGCTATGCCGAGTAACTAGATACCAAACATGTCACACTTTGATACACAAACTACGGTATAATAAATAATTAATAGGTGACGCTTTAAAAGCCTTTACAAGTTACCAGTTTAGAGTTACACAGGAGGAATTATTGCTCTCACTCTGACGTAAGCAGCATATGTGTGTGGGACCTATGTGCGCATTTGCATTTGCATGTGAGCATGGCAGGAGGGGGGCACTTAAAAAAAAAATGTTTTCTACATTTTATTACCGTATTTATTTATTTTATTTTCATTTTTTTTTTCACCATCTTTCTTTTTTTTTGCAACTTTATTGCTTTCACAAGGGATAAACTACATCCCCTGTGACAGCATGGGCCATGACAGATCCTCTTTATGGAGAAATCTGGGTCAGATTTCTCCTCTGGCCTCCAAAGCATCTGATTAAACTGAGATTAGTTTGATCAGATGCTGTAAAAAGCCGGAAATGGCTTGTCAACAAACAAACCAAAACCGGGATTGACGAGAAGAACTTCTCGTTGCTTCCAGTTTTTGACATTACAGAACTTTTGTTCCTGCCCCTCTTCTCAGGGAATGCAACTGAACCAGTCACATTGTTATCAGGCTCCTTGATGGGACAGGAGAGCCTGGGAAAAGTGGCAATGGCGGGACAGGGTGGGGGATGTGGGCTTCCGCTACCTGTGAAAGTGATCCAGCAGCTGCATAGAGAGAATCACCTCCTCTTAAAAAACGGTAACGGGATCATGGTTGTAGCCTCAACCTCAGCCTGATTGGTTAAACCCACATTCACTTTTTTAACCAGTACCACTAAGGCCCCTTTCACACTGGGGCGGGAGGTGCGCTGGCAGTATAACGCCGCTATTTTTAGCGGCGCTATACCATCGGAATTGCGGTGGTATTGCGGTGGTATTCGGACGCTAGCGGTGCGGTTTTAACCCCCGCTAGCGGCCGAAAAAGGGTTAATACCGCCGGCAATGCGCCTCTGCAGAGGCGCATTGCCAGCGGTATAGCCACAATTTCCCATTGCTTTCAATGGGAAGGAGCGGTAAACACACCGCTCCTTCACCGCTCCAAAGATGCTGCTAGCAGGACTTTTTTTCACGTCCTGCTAGCGCACCGCTCCAGTGTGAAAGCCCTCGGGGCTTTCACACTGGAGAAACAGCAGCCGCTGTTTAGGGTCGGTTTTCAGGCACTATTTTTAGCGCAATAGCGCCTGCAAACCACTTCAGTGTGAAAGGGAAAAACCAAAAATGCAGCGCTAGTGGTGATAGGACATTCCAGATACCTGAATATAAGAAATGACCAAGTGCACAAAAAGTTCTAGGAAGAACTAACGAGTGACAAAGCAAAATAAAATAAGGTAACAAGGCATAAGAGGGGTGCCCTTTACAAGGAAAGGTGATAATCAAAACTGAGTGAACTCAATGAGTGAACCAAAGTCAGTAATCAGTGATAATGGCACCAAAGGCATGTGTGACACATGTGAGGATGAGTTCTTGATAGGATCAATGGATAGGTTCCCTTAAGATGGAGCAACAGGGAATGGAGACCTTAGTTGTACCAACGTAGTGGGCTTGCTGTATACACTGTGCATCACCTGTGGACCTTGAGCTTGTATACTATCCACTTTATAACAAGGAGGTAAGAAATTGGTACTCTTACCGTTTGTAGAGGACACACACGTCAGCGACGGTGTGTCAATCATGCATAAACCAGATATTGTGGGATCAGCTTCCAGGGAGTGATGTTCAAGGAGGAAACACTGAATGTCTCAAACGTTGTCACCGTCATGGACTATCAACCATGGATAGGGAATGCAGGATCTCACCAGCCCGGAACATATGGTATCCAAAAAAAAAAAATTCAACATGGAAAAAAGCAAGAAACAATCCGAGGTAGATTGTAAAAAACTGGCCTTTATTAGCTTAAAAACAAGACATAAAAAATGTACATCCACATACAAGCAGCTCTGAGGTGCATGTACAAAGAAATATAAAAGCAAAAAAGTGTGGTGGAGAGAGCCGAGCAGGCTAAATGTCCGACATGTTTCGAGTAAGAACTCTTCAACTGGAACTCTTCACACTTCAGTGTGGAAGGGGCCTAAGCGCAGCAAGGGTCTAGGACAGTGATGGCGAACCCTGGTACCCCAGATGTTTTAAAAAATACATTTCCCATCATGCTCATACACTCTGCAGTGTAGTTGAGCACCATGAGAAATGTAGTTCCAAAACATCTGGGGTGCCAAAGTTTGCCATCACTGGTCTAGAAGATCGACATGTTTTAAGAACAGACCTTCGGGTGGCGATTCCACCTCATTAGTGCAGCGTGTGGCATGGCAAGCAATAGGAGAGGTAAATATATACTTTTTTCTTTGAAGGGAACTATTGTATTAGAAGTGTTATCTATCTAACAGAGATGCTTAAAAAATATCAGTTTCTTGAGGAATCATGTTGACATGTTGTTAACCGAACAAATGTTTGATTAAAGTAGAAGGAAACCTACCTGTTAAATGTTCCCTCTCCATTGCTCTGACATTCCCACATACATTTTGCAAGAGATCACCATTTTTCAGGGTTGCTATGAGGCCACATAACCACAAACCTCCTTGGCTCAATGCCTATAGACCAAAAACCTTGTGTGTGAGCCACTCAGGCTAGGAAAGGGTGCTAGTCCTGGTACACTGCTGTGATTGCTGGCTGGGTAGGGAGCCTGTCCCGGCTCCAAACGTCAATGTGTAGGAGTATGTTTATCCCTTAAGCTGCACATCAAAGCAAGGCCACTTGTAATGGTATGTGGCAACCTCAGCCTGGGCTCCCGCTATGCCATGCCACCAACGCGTTTCACTCCGTCCCTCATGATTAAAGTGGTTGTAAACTCTGTTACACCACTTATACCTACAGGTAAGCCTAATTTAAAGCTTACCTGTAGGTACTGGAAATATCTCCTAAACTTTCACAGTTTAGGAGATATTCAGAGTGCATGTGCTCTGAATGTCCGGCTTACGGTGCCGGACCTTCAGAGCCCGTGCCGGAATCGGCAGCTTCCCCGCATGCATGTGAGTGACGTATTCACGCCCTGGCCATTCATGTACCCGGAAGGAAGACTAGGTGAAGATATCAGCCATCTCAGCACTGACATTGCAGCGTTGGAGGGCTTTGTTCTAAGGTAAGTTTCTTATAAGGTGCTAGTATGTGACGCATGAAGATGTGGATCAGAGGGCCGACAATTCAGCAGAGTGGTTGCCCCTCAACAGAAAATAAGGCTGCATAGTGGCACTGCCAAGATCAACAGGTAGCTAGTAACAATACAAGCAGAAAAATAGTAAAATGTTTCTTGGTTGGATAATTAAAGCATGTAGATAATGTAGGATGTTTTTTTTCGATTAACCTGAAGTTCCGCTTTAATACAATTGCTAGTGCAGACCACAATCTAGTGTCTGTGGGTAGCTTTAAAACTGAACTTCAGACAAACAGCTACTTACGCAGCTTAAATACATACTGTATAAGAGGTTGTTTAACAGGAGTTGCATGCCTGTCCATCCAATCCTAAGATTTACAAAGCTCTACCAGCATAGCCCTGTCTTGCAGGGCAGAAGACCTGATTTTCCTCAGCCGCAAGTTAGTAACACCTATAGGTCATGTTCCTCCCCCAGTCTGTGACTGGACAGTGAAAGGAGAAGCAGCAAACTGATCAGCTCACCTCTCTGTCATTCTGCTCTCTCCACCTATCTGCAGGTGACTTGTAAGCACATGAGCACTGTAGCACAGTTCATTGGCTGCTTGTGCTGCTTCCAGTCTAAGCTCTGGTATCCACAGGATTGCATAGGGCTGATACTAGACTAGCTTCACATCTCTGCGTGTCAGGAACATGCCCAAAATAATGTACTTTCCTGACCCACAGAGAAGTGCGCTGCACTTTAGCAGACACACAGGGGTGTCATTCATAATTAATGGCATTCCCATGCATCAGCAACTGTGGTGTGTTTTCGTGCATGCCAAACCGTATGGTGCTGTGGCGGTTTGGTGTGGCGCCATTTCAAAAAAGGGTCACGGCCTTCTTTTTCTTTGCCTGTATTTCTCTTGGGTAGGTACACGCAGCCACACAGAGGTGAACAAAGGGTAAGTTACAGTCAGGTACTGCTTGCATTGTAAAAAAAAATATACATTTAATGATGCTTTAATGAATACATAAATTAAGGGACCTTTCACACTGATCTGTTTTTGATGCATTTGTGGGGTAAAAGAAGCATGAAAAATGTTTTCCTTTAAATCATTTGGAACTCTTCACAGCAGTGCACTGCAGGTGCATTTTTAACCACCTACCAGCCACGCTATAGCCAATTGATGGCTACAGCGCGGTCGTCCAGTTCTGGGAGGACGTCAAGAGAAACCCACCCCCCCTTCCACCCACGCGCCCCCCACTGCGGCGCTCATCCGGGGCACTCTGATCACAGATCAGGGTAAAAGGCCAATCACAGCTGATCTCAATGTAAACACACTTGCCAGTTATCAGCATTCCTTTCCTCACACTATCACACAGTGGAGAGGAGAGCCGGTAACCTGCAAGTGTGAAAAGGGGACATCTGCACTGACTAGTCAGTGCAGCCCCAACAGTGCGCATCCGTGGCCATCAGTGCCGCCTATCAGTGCCTCCTCATCAGTGTGGCCTATCACTGCCCAGCAAAGCCGCCTATCCGTGCCCTTTAGTGCTGACTATCAGTGCCCATCAGTGCAGCCTCATCAGCGCACATCAGTGAAGGAGAAAATGTACCTGTTTGCAAAACTTTATAACAGAAACTAAGAAAAAGTTGTTGTTTTTCAAATTTTTGGGGTTTGTAGCGCAAAAAAGAAAAAAAAAAAAAAACCCAGTAGTGATTAAATACCTCCAAAGGAAAGCTCTATTTGTGTGAACAAAACTATTAAACTTTCATATGGATAAAGTGTTACATGACCGTGCAATTGTCATTCAAATTGCGACAGCATTAAAACCTGAAAATTGGACTGGGAAGAAAGAGGGTAAAAGTGCCCAGTAGTCAAGTGGTTAAAGTTGTCCTGCATGCTGCATCTTTGGTGCGTGTTTAAAAACCGCATCAAAAATGAACCTCCTATTGAAATGAATGAGTCACGTGCCCAAGTTTTACAGGCACATGATTGGAGTCAGGAGTCCAGAAACCACAGCAAAAACGCATATGCGTTTTTACAAAAAAAAAATTCAACGAAGCATTGTGAAAGAGCGCCCCTTTTTTTTAAATCTCCCTGGAGTTCTGCTTTATTCAGGGACAAGGCGGCATAGCCACACACAATTTCACGTTTGTTTTTGCTGCTTAGATCCTGAAAGATCATGCACCGATGCAGAATTTGGTTGGGAAGATAACAAGACTCAGCAGTTCTGGACTGGCAATAATATCAAAATCGTCTGACTTGTCATGTCACAGTCTATTGATCTGTGATTGTTAACAAACATGACATATGACCACAGCTTTTCGGGAAAGCAGACCAGCTATGCAAGTTTTTCGTCTAATAATACAGGCTGATGTTGGGAAAGGGCTACATTTACTGAAGAATGAGCCGTGAGTCAGTCATTCCTAGGAGAAGCAGTTACAGTCATTTACTGACAGTAGCACAGTAAACTTGCAGGATGCTCCAGATTGGCATCCTGAGTCATTAAAATGGCTGCAGTATTTGATAATCTTCTAAAAGATTTAAAAAATTTGCTGCAGGGATACTTTGGTTAATGACGGACGTTGAGATTCCAGTTATAATAAATGCTGGTGTTTCTCCAGGTGTTCAGCAAACATATTCCCATAGCATTCAAAAATTTCCAATGCATAAGTAAAAGTGGAACTTCCACTTTAAGCACTCCTCGCACCCTTACATGCCACATTTCGCATGCCATTTTTTTTTTGGGGGGGGGGGGGGGAGTGGGTACCTTGCAGGGTTGCCAACTTTCAGTAAATTTACAAACAGTTTGTAAAATCCGTAATTGTTGCATCTGTCCATGAATGACAGTTACGGACATGCAGCCTACATGTCTGTAATAGACATTTAAAGGGGTTGCTCCACCGGAAAAAAAAAATGAAAAGCCAGCAGCTACAGCTACAGCAGCTGCTGGCTTTTAATATTTGGACACTTACCTGTCCTGGAGTCCTGCGACGTCCGCAGCAGAGGACGAGCGACCGCTCGTCGCTCTGCTGCTCCCTCCGCCATCCTCGCTGAGGGAACCAGGAAGTGAAGCCCTGCGGCTTCATGCCCGGTTCCCTACGGCGCATGCGCGAGTCGCGCTGCGCCGTTCTGATTGGTGCTCCTGTGTTCTGGGAGCCGAGTGTCTCCCAGAACACCAAGGGAAGTCTGCGGGAAGTGACGTAACTCCCGCAGATTCCCGGAGACAGGACTCCCGGATGTGGGTGAAAATACCTGTCTTAGACAGGTATCTTCACCCCCCTCCCCCCTGAAAGGTGTCAATTGTGACACCGGAGGGGGGGAGGGTTCCAAATAGCAAAAGTTGCTATTTAGGGTGGAGCTCCACTTTAAGGACAGATGCAAAAAGTACGGATTTTACAAACGGTTTGTAAATTTACTAAAAGTTGGCAACCCTGGTACCTTGTTTTGAGAGGGACTTCCTGTCCCACTTCCTGCTTCTATCTATTGGCTGCCTAGGCAACTCCTCCTCTCCCCCTAGGCGGCCCCTCCCTCTCTGCAATCTTCTGTGACACATTACAGGTCCTAGAAGATTGCCTGGCCACTAGCAGAGTGCAGCATGACTCACGCATGTTCAGTGCACGCCCGGCCGTAAAGCCGCACGCTGTCATGGCCGGGTGCCCACATTTGCTATGACGGTGCCACGGAGAGGAGGGGGAGAGGAGTGAGGCTCCGTGCAGCCGCATCGCTGGACCGTCGGACAGGTGAGTGTCTGTTTATTAAAAAGTGTAGCTGCTGACTTTTAATAAACTAAAAAAACGAATGGACCGCTGGACAGATGGTGGCTATTGAGTGAGGGGGATGCTCAGAGCTTACTTATACACCTGGAAACCCGGATCCATCTCAGACCCCGCAGAGGGCTATATCTGCAGGCACAGGTGACCTTGTTAAAACGGGAGGTCCACTCCTTCCGGTAAGAGTCTTCATTTCTCCCAGTGTTCGTCTTACGGAGAGATTCATCTTTTTTTTTCCTCTGGTGGCGGTGAAAATCTTGAATATTCCCCCATCCTTCCAGATTTGGATCGTCTTAAAACTCGATCTACTTATCACCTCTTATAGACATTGTTTTCAAGAGTCACTATTCACTTTTTCAGAGACATTGTCTTAATAGTTATTTATTGATCATTATATGTATTGTATTGTATTATTTCAACGATTTATATACTTATTGTGATTCATATTATCTTCGGATTTAAGTTTACACTTTGTTCACTTTATTAGCGTGACTATTTCCATTTACATGTTTGTGTCGCTACTTTCTTTCACACATTATTTATATTATTACTGCAGTATATACTTTTTGATTACAATTCATTAGTTAGACAAAGATTTTTTGCTTTTACTTACAATGACTCTTTTTCTGTTTCCAGGTTGAGCAAGGTACTGGTGATGTAATGCCAACCTCACATATGCATCTTGGGAAGTTTCTGTCACATGTTCCAGGACCTTTCCCCCTTTTCACAAAAAATCCCATCAGTGAGCAGCTCTGTATTTTATTACAAAATAATTTTACAATTTATTAGTTAAACAAAGTTTTTCTCTATTTCCTGGTTTAGCGAGGTACTAGTGATGTAACGCTGACCTCACAGATGCATTCTGAGAAGTTCCTGTTATAGGTTCCAGGACCCTTCCTCCTTTTCCCTAAAAATCACATCAATGGACAGCTCTGTATGCTGATATGAAATCATCTTACAATTCATTAGAAAAACAGAGATTTTTTGCTTTAATTTAGAATTACTTTTTTTCTATTTCCTGGTTGAGCGAGGTACTGGTGATGTAACACTGACCTCACAGACCCACTCTGGGAAGTTCAGATACGAAAGACTGCACATGATCAGAAACAATAAACAACAAAGAAAAGCCTTTGTCATACAAGAATTTGCGTACAATTTAGTATAATCCTTGGTTTCGACCTGCTGTGAAACATCGAGGAAAAGCAAGCGATCGTTCTTCTAAATTTTCTTATAATGCGTACTGGCTTAAGGTACCTTTTATTGTAATTTTTATGATAAGGGTGACGTTTCTCTTTCAAGCAACAATGTATCTCAGCAATACAACTAAACTGCAGATACCCTTCAAAAGAAGCTGATAAATACTCCGTTCTCCAGTAGGTGGGAAGGCAAATCCTCATATTCTTCAATGCCTCCACTATCTGACACTTCTGGGTGTGATAGATAACATTACCCCACTGGGTGCCGTGGTTCCTTCTGCCACTGTGTCTTTACAGAATAAAGCAACCAGCAGGAGGGCCTATTGTGGCCAGTGGGTGACACACTATCTGAAAATAATGAAAGGCACAAATACTGTATAGAGTGAGGAAGTATTAAAACCACCATTTTAGATTTTTATTGCCATTAATGTCCCAGATGGGGGAGATTCACCCTTGTGAAGATAGTGAGGTCTGACAAACTTGAGCTCTGTGGAGAGAATTGAGGTGTAGTAATGCCACCCTTGTTTCCCCCAAAATTCACAAATTTGTAACAAAAATGGTCAGATTTTAATCTCATGTTTTGCTAGGCATTTATGGAAGGTGACACATTTGATGAACCACAGTTCAGCTTGAAAGGAAAGCAGAGCATCATAAACCTTACTTAGCAGGGTCTTCAAAGGATTTATAATAAGACCCTGTTATAAATGATCAAGTCACAAACAATCAAGAAAGAAGTTTGAGGAATACACATCTGTGAGTTTGGCATATTGACCTAGAGCTAAACTTTTATACATCTCAAACTCTATTCTAATTCATATTCTATAACTGTGTGGTAATAGAGTTTCTTTCCGAAAAAAGGTCTTTGGTAATGTATAAAAAGATACCAATCAGTTAAACAGCAAACATGGCCATTTTACAAGGTCACATGAATAAGAGAACACACTAGATCACCTTAGAAAACTATACATCAGACCTGTATCATATTTGGTATCTAACTAATCATAATTTCATTCCACAAAATAAAATTTGGGTTGCGGGATTGTGAAACCTTGTCATATGGACATATAGATGTTCCCAGGATAGTTGGCATTGAAGTGGTTAAAAAGCCTAAACATTTTTTTACCTTAATGCATTCCTTGCATTAAGGTAAAAAATGTTTAAGCATCAGCATCCCCCCTCACCCACCCTTCTACCTACCTGAGGCCTCATTTGATCCAGCGCCATGCACATCTGCAGCTCTTTGCTCCCCTCACTTCTTGTCTTGCTGGCTTTGCTGGGGCACCAAGAGCCATTGGCTCCCAGTGCTATCAATCAAACCCAGTGACGAGGGAGCTGGGGCGGGTCCCACTGTTTGTGTCAATGGATGCAGAAGCAGGGATTGGTAGTGAGTATGCATGAGTGCCCCCATGGGAAACGGCTTCCCATGGGGCCACTGGACAGAGAGGAGGGGTCAGAAGCGCTAGAGTGGGACCCGAGAAGAGGAGAACCTGGGCTGCTCTACTGACGGGGGGGGGGGTCTGTGCTGATAATCAGCGCAGACCCATCGAGGATGCCCACTTTAGACAACCAGGTTAGCCCACCAGGGGTGCCAATCAGTGCCCATTTGGATGCCACTCTGTGCCCATCATATATGCCAGACAGTGCCCCCTGAGCAGTGCTGCTTATCAGTGCCACCCATCAGAACTGCCCATCAGTGCTGCCTATCAGTGCCGCCTAAAGGTGCCACCTATGATTGCCTATCAGTGCCACCTATGAGTACCCATCAGTGCTGCCTATAAGTGCCCACCAGTGCACCCCATCAGTGCCACCTATGATTGCCCATCAGTGCCACCTATGTGTACCCATCAGTGCCACCTATGAGTGCCTATTAGTGCTGCATATCAGTGCCACCTATCAGTGCCCATCATTGCTGCATATAAGTGCTACCTCATCAGTGTCAATCCGTACTGCCTCATCAGTGCCCGTCAGTGCAGCCTCATCAGTGTTCATCAGTGAAGTTTATTAATAAGTTAACTTATTTACAAAGTTTTGTAACAGAAACAAATGTAGCGGGGGATCGCTTTAAATGAGTACCAAGGCTACTATACCCAGTGTGCAGCAGGACACCCACAGTGCATTGCCCAGCGCAAGGTCTGCTGTGGAAGGACTATTTAAGGAGGGAGGAGCGACACGCGTGTCTCTTCGGACACCGCCCTCCTAGCAAGCGGAGCCTACGTTGGGGCCTGTTGCTTTGGACTAGGCCGGAGAGCCTGGGCCTAGGGGATCCGGAGAGCTTGCTGATCGTCACTGGAGAACCCAGAGTCGTGTCATTCATTAATCTCCCTCGGATGGTCAAGAGGATCGGAGACTACGGGTATCGTGAGACTGTGTTCCGGAGCACCAACTACTGAAGTCGGTTGTACGGACTGGTCCGGTCGCGTGAGAGAGTACTTGCTCAGTATACTTTGACTATCTTTTAGGCCCAGTATCCTTTGGTCAGGGTCCACCGTTACCGGAGTGTTATATTGCACCCCAGAGAAACAGTGTGATGTGCAGCCGGAGTTAAGTTGTCTTATTGCTTGCTGAGTAACCAACAATTTAATACCATTGGATTCCAAATAACCTACAAAGTGCACCACCATTGCTAGCGAAGATCCTTCTCAACAAATTAATTGTGTGTGAATTAGTCTGGCCTGACTGTTCAGCAGGGAGACATTGTTTGGGCACCATATTGGCCACGAGGGAAATCTTGCGAGTGTAGTTTGTTAAGAGACATTCAGTGCGCATAAGACTGTTAGAATATAGTACTTGTTATTTGCTTGACTTTTGATATTGCAGGGCCCTGCATAGATAAATGTACCATTGTCTAACCTTATATTTCTACTTAGTAAAAGTATTTGTGGTTAAGAAAACAAGTGTGTGGCGTACTGTTTATCCCAGCTGAAGCAGTCAGCTCAGGTAATTTGATATTAACTATTGTGTATGCTTTATTGCAGGGTGGTGATTCCTATAGCCTAGTGGGTTTCACACTTCCATTTGTGCTAGCTGTGCCAAGGGAGGTTAGAGCCAGTTCCTGGGGGTTGACAGCAGTGTGTTACAGGCCCAAAACTATACCTGCAGCCCTCTTAACTAGGGGTATTGCTACACGTGGGGGCTCGAGTCCGGGATCCTGTACGCTGCCATCAAGCCTGCCAGTAGCACCGGCATGGATCCTCTAACTGTGACCCAGTGGTGCGCATCAGTTGGCGCTTTTCCAGACATGGCTGTAGTCGTTGAGCTCCCCGGAGAAGACTGGTCGGGGAGCGAAGTAGACAGGCTCATGGAGTTACTGTCCCCATGGTTAATTGACCTCAGGCCAGACGAAGGGGCCTCCCGTACCTATGCATTGGTAGAATGGACGGATGAGATACCTGAGAGTTTCAGAGGCCAGAGTGTACAGTCCATAGACCAGAAGACATACCGCCTAGCACATGCAAAGTCTATTAAGAAAGAACCCCCTGATTCGGGCCCTAGGGAAAAGCAGCTAAAAGAGACAACGATCTCCGCGGCGCCTCTGACCACTATAGGCCCCGAACTCCTCACCCCTTAGGGGACCTTGTCACAAAGTGCCAGAAGAGTAACACGGTGTGTGTGGAGACTGGGTACCGGAAGCTGAGATTTTTTTTGGGTAAACAGCCTGTACCACTCGGGGAAGAGGACTTTGATAAGTGGATGGAACAAGCAATGAAGGCTGTGGAAGGATGGGAAGTGACGGAAGCCCAAAAGAAACAGCGCATAAACAAAAGCTTAAAAGGGGCCGCTGCAGAAGCTGTGAAGAATCTTAGATTCAGAAACACCTCTTGTACTGCCTATGACTACTTAACTATGCTGCAGGAGGAATTTGGCCAGTTGGAGAAAGTTACTGACTTAATCTACCAGTTTGAGCATACTCTTCAACAGCCAGGAGAACGTTTTTCTGAATATGTCCGAAGTTTGAATAAGATGCTCGTCCAGATAGTTCTGAAGAAAGGCATGGTACCACAGGCCATAGATGCAGCCAGGATGCGGCAGGTCATGAGGGGAGCACTGCGCTCTGATCCAGTCTGGCTCCATCTGAAGACTACCGGAGGAGTTATGTCCTTAAGCTATCCAGACCTTGTGCGTGTAGTGAGAGATGAAGAGGCTTTACTCAATGACCAACAGGCAACTGAGAAACCCACTCCCCCTCCTTCAGCGGGGGGGTTGGATCTGTTATGGCCACAGAACCGGACTCTGAGGTGGCTGTCTTAAAGTCACAGATGGCCCAAGTGTTGGAAATGCTATCTTCTTTAATGGCTAAAAGTTCAGGAGTGTGAGGGGGTTAGCTCGGCAGCGGGTGTGTGTGACCCCCGGGATGGGCTCCCCACACAAAAACAGGCCCAGCAAACGGAGGTTGTGGTTTTCAAAATCAAAAAAGTGCGGTTTATTTCTCTATTTACAGTGACAAAGCACAGCAAAGCCAAAAGAAACATAAACAAAATAAATCCTGGTCAACTTGACCTCTGACTAAACATACAGGTTTCCTAACTAACAACTGGGATCAGCCTAGTGCTGTCCTAGTCCCTAAGTCCCTGGTTTTAAATGTCCAAGCAAATAGCCACACAGGCTTTGTCTCACCGCACAGGGGTTCACTCTCCCTAGACAGTCCACACAGGTCTGGTTCCAGGCATGAGCTAACATCTAATGAAGCTGGGAGTTCTTATAGAGGCCTAAATGAGCTGACAAGCTTCAGCTGGTCTCATCAACTCCCTGTCTGCACGACGCCCCACACTCTCCCTAGAGGTATGAGTCATCCATGAGCCCACTAGCCTTATACAACTCTCCACCTAGTTGTATAAGTCGGCGTAAAGCCTGAATCTGGGCGAAATATATCTACCCCCCTGGATGCAACCAGGTGACTTTACCTTCCTGCTGTCACATACCCCCCCCTCTTGTTTTAACCTCGGGGTTGGAACACCAGCAATCAGGCATTCATGTACTCGAGACAAAGCATCCACATTCCCCATTTGAACGCCAGGGCGATGCTTTACTGTGAAGTTGAATTCCTGGAGGGCCAGGAACCACCTATTCACTCTTCTATTTGTTTCCTTGTTTTGAGCCATCCACTTTAACGGAGCGTGATCCGTAACCATGTCAAAGTGCCTACCTAGCAGGTAGTACCGAAGGGAATCTAGAGCCCACTTCACCGCTAAACACTCCTTTTCAACGGTGGCGTAATTTACCTCATGGGACTTCAACTTCCTGCTGAGGTAAATGACTGGGTGCTCTTCCCCGTTCCAGACCTGGGACAATACTGCTCCTAACCCCACATCTGACGCATCACTTTGTACGACAAAGTCTTTAGAGAAGTCGGGTGAGTACAACACTGGCTGGCTACATAAGGCTTGTTTCAAGAATTGGAATGCTGCCTCAGCCTCGGGGGTCCATTTAATCATGACCGACCCTTTCCCCTTCGTTAGGTTGGTTAGGGGCACAGCCTTAGAAGCAAAGTGGGGAATGAATCGCCGATAATACCCAGCGATTCCCAGAAAGGCTCGTACCTGCTTCTTGCTGTTGGGACGTGGCCAACTCTGGATGGCCTCGACTTTGTTGAGTTGGGGTTTTATTACTCCCCTCCCAATGGTGTACCCAAGATATTTGGCCTCCTCCTGCCCAATGGTACACTTCTTGGGGTTAGCCGTTAACCCCGCTTCCCGAACAGAGTCCAGGACTGCTTGCACTTTTGGCAGATGTGAGGCCCAATCTGTGCTATGGACAATTACGTCATCCAGGTAAGCCACAGCATACTTCCTATGGGGCCTCAGCATCTGGTCCATTTTCCGCTGGAATGTGGCCGGCGCATTCTGTAACCCGAACGGCATTCTTTTATATTGGAACGCCCCGTCTGGGGTTACAAATGCGGTTTTCTCTTTGGCCAATTTGGCCAGGGGGATTTGCCAATACCCTTTTGTGAGGTCAAGAGTCGTCATGTATCGGGCTGTTCCCAGCCGGTCGATCAACTCATCTATACGTGGCATGGGGTAGGTGTCAAATTTTGTAACTTTGTTCAACTGACGAAAATCGTTACAAAATCGCCAGCTCCCATCCGGTTTAGGCACCAACACAATGGGACTAGACCAATCACTTTGGGACTCCTCTATCACCCCTAAGTTCAGCATTTTCTGTACTTCCTCCCGTATTGCCTCCCGTCGGGCCTCTGGGATCCGATAGGGTTTTAACTTCACCCTTTCACCGGGCGGGGTAATGATGTCATGCTCTACCCCAGATGTTCGTCCCGGCAGCTCAGAGAATACCTCCTTGTTGCGAAGCACAAACTCCTTAACCTCCTGTTGTTGGGGTTGTGACAAGGTGGCTGCTATTCCAACCTCAGGAATCACGCAACCAGTTTGAGCTGGTGACCAAGTGTCTGCGACTAGGGACTCTCTATCCCTCCAGGCTTTCAACAGATTAACGTGATAGATCTGTTCGGGCTTTCGCCTTCCTGGTTGTCTGACCTTGTTATTCACTTCGCTCACTTTTTCCATTATCTCGTAGGGGCCTTGCCATTTGGCAAGGAATTTACTTTCAACCGTAGGGACAAGTACCAGTATCCTATCCCCCGGGGAAAAGGTACGGGTCTTGGCTCCACGGTTGTACACTCTCTGCTGTGCTAACTGCGCTTGGGCCAAATGTTCCTTCACGATGGGCATTACCTGTGCAATTCGGTCTTGCATCAGGGCGACATGCTCAATCACACTCCTGTGGGGAGAACTCTCACTTTCCCAAGTTTCCTTGGCAATATCCAACAGCCCTCTTGGGTGTCTCCCATACAGTAACTCAAAGGGGGAGAATCCCGTAGAGGATTGGGGCACCTCCCTAATAGCAAACATCAGATAAGGAAGTAGACAGTCCCAATCCTTTCCATCTCTATCCACCACTTTCTTCAACATTTGTTTTAGGGTTTTGTTGAATCTTTCAACCAGCCCATCGGTTTGGGGGTGATACACAGATGTACGTAATTGCGTCACTTTGAACAATTTACACAGCTCCTTCATAACCCGGGACATAAAGGGTGTACCTTGGTCCGTAAGCAGTTCTTTACAAATACCCACCCGGCTAAACACAAGAGATAGCTCTTTGGCTATGGTTTTGGCCGAGGTATTTCGGAGAGGGATCGCTTCTGGATAACGGGTGGCATAGTCCATTATAACTAATATGTACTAGTGCCCCCTAGCGGACTTGATTATAGGACCTACCAAATCCATGGCGATCCTCTCAAACGGGACCTCAATGATGGGTAGAGGGACCAGCGGGCTACGGAAATGTGGCATCGGGGCCGACCTCTGACACACAGGGCAGGAGGAACAATAATTTTCTATGTCCTTCATCACCCCCGGCCAATAGAATCTCTGTAATACCCTCTCTCGGGTTTTCTCTGTCCCCAGATGACCTCCAAGAATGTGCCCATGGGCCAACTCCAACACCAACTTCCTGTAAGGTTTGGGCACCACAAGCTGCTCAACGGTTTCTTCTGCCCTTTTTGCCACCCGATACAGTAGGTCCTTCTCTACGCTGAAGTATGGGTAAGTGCAGGTATTATCTGGGTTCACTAACTCGCCATCTATTTTCACTACGTTTTCCCGTGCCTTTATTAGGGCGGGGTCTTTCAACTGTTCTGTGGCAAAGTTTTCCCTGTGAACCTCAAGATCAGAAAACTCCACAGACGGTAGGTTTTCGTCTGAGGAGGTGGGCTCCTCTCCAGTTTCTTGAGTCTCCCCTGCCAATACTGATAAGGGAAATTCCGGAGAGTCCTCACCACTCTCAGGGGAGTTCTGGCTATCACATTCCTGGTACATAGGGGCACCAGTGGGGGGCTCAGGATCATCCCACAGTTCCCAGAACTTCGGAAAATCCCTTCCCACAATGGCGTCATGCGGTAACTGAGATACTAAGCCCACTGGATGAGAGAGGGTACCTTTGGGGGTCTCGAAACACACTGTAGTCACTGGATACTCTCGGGTGTCCCCATGCACACAAATAACAGCTACCTTGCTATTCCCAGAGACCTCTGTTTTAACTAACTCAGCCTTTATCAGGGTCACAAGGCTACCTGAATCCAGCAATACCACAACATTTCTACCATTAACACACATTTTGCATAAATGTTTCTCAGTTCCTCGAATGGCAGTGCATGCGACTGTCGCACACAGCGACTGACGTCTGCCCGTCAGAAAGTCACACTGCATGGGTTCCTCCACAACCGGGCAATTGGCTGCAATATGTCCCGCTTGCCGGCAGCGGTAGCAAACGATCCTTCTTGCCGCCTCTTGAGCCGCTGATTTCCCAGGCTGTTCTCGCCAAACTTGGGGTAGAGCTCCCACCCTCTCACTCTCTCCACCCTCACCCCTTGGAATCCTCTTATCCGCCCCTGGGGATGGTCTGGTCTTAGGGTGGAAAGTCCGAGTGTCTCTGGAAGAGGCCGTCAGGTTCTCTGTAGCCAAGTATTTCTCCACACGATCCACAAGACCATCGGCCGTCTCTGGGTCTCCATGGCTTACCCACTTTTGGATGGCAGTAGGAAGAGCTCTCAAAAACCGATCCATTACAACACGTTCCACAATCTTTGGTGCGGACAAAGTCTCTGGCTGTAGCCACTTTCTGCTCAGGTGAATGAGATCATACATTTGAGACCTGGGGGGTTTTCCAAGCTGGAAAGTCCAGTTATGCACACGCTGAGCCCGGACAGCCTGGGTGACACCCAGCCTTGCCAATATTTCAGCTTTTAGCATCACATAGTCTTTTGCTTGGTCAGGCTCTAGGTCATAGTAAGCCTTCTGCGATTCACCAGTTAACAGAGGAGCCACCAGTCCAGCCCACTGCTCCTCAGGCCACTTTTCTCTTTCAGCAGTCCTTTCAAATGTGGTCAAAAATACCTCTGGATCATCCTCTCCAGTCATTTTTGTCAATAAACGACTCACCCCAAAGGACGCGGTATTAGTGGGACGGCTTTCCTCACTGGTCTGCGGACGTTGCTGCATTACTGCTTCCATTTGTTGTAGTCTCTGCTCTTGCTTCTGTAACAGGTCTATGAAGCGGGCCTCAGATTGCTGCTGGGCTTGTTGCTGAGCTTCCAGACTCTGTTGGTGAGCTTGCTGCTGGGCTGCAAGGCTCTGTTGATGAGCTTGCTGCTGGGCTGCGAAGTTCTGTTGTTGAGCTGCAAGGCTCTGTTGATGAGCTGCAAGGCTCTTTTGCAAACCTGCATTTGTCTGCTGTTGATTGGCATTTGCTAGAGCCAGCTGCTTCAGTATCTCCTCCATGCTGGCTTAAAAAAAACTGCCACTGGTTCTCCACCAACTGTGAGGGGGTTAGCTCGGCAGCGGGTGTGTGTGACCCCCGGGATGGGCTCCCCACACAAAAACAGGCCCAGCAAACGGAGGTTGTGGTTTTCAAAATCAAAAAAGTGCGGTTTATTTCTCTATTTACAGTGACAAAGCACAGCAAAGCCAAAAGAAACATAAACAAAATAAATCCTGGTCAACTTGACCTCTGACTAAACATACAGGTTTCCTAACTAACAACTGGGATCAGCCTAGTGCTGTCCTAGTCCCTAAGTCCCTGGTTTTAAATGTCCAAGCAAATAGCCACACAGGCTTTGTCTCACCGCACAGGGGTTCACTCTCCCTAGACAGTCCACACAGGTCTGGTTCCAGGCATGAGCTAACATCTAATGAAGCTGGGAGTTCTTATAGAGGCCTAAATGAGCTGACAAGCTTCAGCTGGTCTCATCAACTCCCTGTCTGCACGACGCCCCACACTCTCCCTAGAGGTATGAGTCATCCATGAGCCCACTAGCCTTATACAACTCTCCACCTAGTTGTATAAGTCGGCGTAAAGCCTGAATCTGGGCGAAATATATCTACCCCCCTGGATGCAACCAGGTGACTTTACCTTCCTGCTGTCACAGGAGCTACAAAAAAAGAAGACCAAAAGAAGGAGGTGTTTCAGAATGCCCCAACACCAGTCTTCCAGCAGGACAGAGACGAAGAAGTTTGCTTTAACTGTGGAAGGGTTGGACATTACGGACGGGTGTGTCCCAGCCCGAAGAGATTCCAAAGCACATATCGCAAGCAGGCGGAAAACTCCAGAGGGCCCCGGTGAAGGAGACAACCGGGTGCCCATCAATTCCAGCAAGCTCCAAAGGAATCAGAGAACAGGAGAAGCTAAGAAGGGGGGACAATTCCCCACCTCGCCAACTTAATACTTCTCACTTTAGGTCCAACCCTAAACCTTGGCAGGAAATTAATGCATACCAGGCCCAACAAGGCTTAAGGTCCAGGAAGAGATTAAGGAAGAAAAAATCACAGAAGGCCAAACCCATGGAACCTAGGAAGGAGACCTCCACGAGGAAAATTTCCTGTTAAGCTGGTGGGATCCTCCCCAGTGGTCCCCATTCAAGTGGAAGGGATCTACACGAAGGCCATTCTCGACACGGGAGCTCAAGTGACCCTTCTGTACCGGGACTTCTACCAGAAACATCTGAGACATTTGCCATTGCAGAAACTAGAAGACTTGGAAATATGGGGACTTGGAACCCAAAACTTCCCGTATGATGGATACCTCCCAATAAGACTGGCCTTCGACCCCTCAGTAGCCGGGGACGCAGAGGTCTTCGACACATTGGCGGTGGTTTGTCCTCGCCCGCCAGGAGCCAACAAAAGTTCCCTTATAATAGGGACTAATACTGACCTGGTCAGGAGATTACTGGCCCCTATAGCCCAAAAGCAGGACGCCTCAACAGCCAGAGTTCACCCTATGTTGCAACGGGCCTATCAACGGCTGGTGTTGGAACAGAAGGTTTCAGAAGGAGTCGGAAAGGTCTGGAAGTTAGACAACAAGGAGAGGATATTACAGCCCGGGGAAGTAACTTGCCTGAGGGCCACCGTAAAACTCACCTGGGAGCAACCTGGTCCCTTCGTAGTCCTAGAACCAGATCCTTTGGATACCCATCAAGGGCTGGAAGTAATTCCTGAGGTGGTCCCATTGAGAGCTCTGAAGAAGGCTAATGGCAGGGTGTCGGTGAGCATCAGGAACACCACCGACACACCTGTGAAGATCCCAGCCCGGATGCTGTTGGACCAAGTGAACCCTGCCACCCCGGTTGCCTTGTCAGACTTAAAGAAGGAAGAGGGAGAGAGAACTATTGTGGAGAGACTCTGTTTGGAAGATACGGCTTTACCACCGGCTTGGAAGGAGAGGGCCAAAGCCCAGTTGACTAGGTGGTGGAAGATCTTCTCCAAGAATGAGTTCGATGTGGGGTGTGCAAAAAGTGCTACCCACAGCATCCGCCTGCAGGAGGACAGACCGTTCAGGGAAAGAGTCCGGTGGGTCCCCTTGGCTGATTTGGAAGATCTGCGAGAGCAACTATCAGAGCTCAAGAGAACCGGGGTCATCCGAGAGTCTAAGAGCCCATACGCCTCTCCAATAGTGGTGGTCAGAAAAAAAATGGGTCATTGAGGCTATGTATTGATTATCGGACCCTCAATAGGAGAACGATACCCGACCAATACACCACTCCACAAATAGAGGATGCCTTACAGAGTTTGTCTAGAGCAAAGTGGTTCAGTGTGATGGACTTGAAGAGCGGGTATTACCAGATTCCAATGCACCCTGAAGATCGAGAAAAGACAGCATTCATCACCCCTGTGGGGTTCTATGAATTCGATCGCATGCCTCAAAGCCTCTCAGGAGCTCCAGCCACTTTCCAGCGACTCATGGAAAAGACGGTGGGAGATATGAACCTTTATTGAAGTGCTGGTTTACCTGGATGACATCATTGTGTTCGGGAAAACTCTAGAAGAGCATGAGGCAAGACTGGAGAAGATCTTGAAGAGACTCAGTGATGAGGGACTCAAACTTTCTTTGGAGAAGTGCCAGTTTTACCAATCTTCAGTCCACTACCTGGGGCACATTGTGTCTGCCGAAGAAGTGTCCACAGATCCAGGAAAGTTGGAGGCAGTTACCTCCTGGCCCCGGCCCACCACAGTGACTGAGCTCAGGTTGTTTCTGGGGTTTTGCTCCTAATACAGAAGGTTTGTGGAGGGGTTTGCAAAAATTGCCAAGCCATTGAACTCCTGAAGACCGAAGGAGAAGAAGATGAGTCAGGGCCCAGGAAACCAGGGGAGTTTATAGAAGAACAGTGGACTGTGAGCTGTGAGGGGGCTTTCACCAGATTAAAGGAGAGCCTGACCACTGCCCCCGTCTTGGCTTATGCAGACACCAGAAAGCCGTATGAACTACATGTGGATGCCAGTCATGATGGTCTGTGGGGAGTGCTGTATCAAGAGCATGATGACCAACTGAGGCCCGTTGCTTATGTGAGCAGAAGTTTGACCCCAGCCGAAAAGAATTGCCCCACCCACAAGCTGGAATTCTTGGCCTTGAAATGGGCTGTGGTGGATAAGTTGAAGGACTACCTGTATGGAGCTGAGTTTGTGGTAAAGACAGACAATAACCCGCTCACCTACCTCCTGACTACAGCCAAACTGAATGCCACCGGCCACCGTTGGCTAGCAGCTCTCTCAGAATTCACTTTCAGTCTAAAGTACAGACCTGGGACTGGAAACAGAGACGCTGATGCCTTATCCAGAATGTCCCATGCTCCCACTAATCCTACGGAAGACTGGACTCGACTGGCCCCAGAGGGAGTGCGAGCCTTGTGCCAGGGAGCAGAGTTCCAGACAAGTGGAGGGTCCAGAGCCGAAGAAATAGGAGTCTTGGTTGTTGGAGTACCCAAGTATTACTGTGATGTGACCCAGATTGGAGAAGAAAATCTACCCAAACTCTCAAAGAAGGATCTGAGAAGAGATCAAATGGAAGACCCGTTGGGGAGATTGGCTCTGGAAGCATTGGAAAGCCAAGACCCAGACTTACTTCTGAAGGACCCCTTAAAGGAGGCTCGTCTATTAAGAAGAGAATGGGAATGGTTACAAATGCATCAAGGGGTGGTCTACCGAAGGGGCCCCTCTGATGATTCGGAGGATAAGTGGCAACTGTTTCTGCCAGAGAAACACCGGAAGACTGCTTTGCATGATGATCATGGCCACCTGGGGTCGGAAAGAACCTTTCAGCTCATAAGGAACAGATTTTACTGACCCTGTATGTGGGTTGAAGTGGAGGAATATTGTCACTCATGTGCAAGAAGCATACAAATAAAGACTCTGCCTCATCAAGCTGCCCCAATGGGCCACCTACAAATTCAAGGGCCCTTGGATCTGGTATGTATTGATTTTCTTTGTCTGGAACCTGATTTGAGTGAACCGGAGTGTTCTGGTGATAACCGACCATTTCACTAGATACGCTTAGTCATTCCCAAAGACCAGAAGGCCTCCACCGTGGCTAAGGTTCTTGTGGAAAAGTTCTTTGTACACTACGGACTACCTCAACGCCTCCACTCAGACCAGGGAAGGGATTTCGAAAGCAGACTGATTCGGAAACTGTTAGATTCACTGGGTATAAAGAAGACCCGAACCACCCCATATCACCCACAAGGGGATGCCCAACCTGAACGATTCAAATCGGACATTATTGAATATGCTGGGGACATTGAGTAGTGAGAAGAAGCAGCACTGGGGCAAGCATGTGGCCACCATTGTGCATGCATACAATAGTACGACTAGTGATGCTACTGGGTATTCCCCATACAGACTGATGTTTGGCAGGGAAGCAAGACTACCGGTAGATTTGGCTTTTGGCACTTCAATAGATCATACCTCAGCAGCTTCTCACAAGGGGTATGTGGATCAGTTGCGAAAGAGTTTAAGACTGGCGTATGAGAAGGCCCAGGCAACTTCCAATCAAAGAGGAGCCAGGAATAAGTGGAGTTATGATCTCAAGGTCCGAATTCATGACCTACAGCCAGGAGACCGGGTGCTGTTGCGGAACTTAGGCATTCCAAGGAAGCATAAGCTGGCCGACCAGTGGAGATCACAACCATATGTAATCTGTAAACAATTGCCAGGTCTGCCAGTGTATCAACTCAAACCAGAGGGGAGTGTGGGGCCATTGAAGAAATGGCACTGGAATCACTTGCTGCCCCTCCGGGAAGCAGTTTGTTTGCCCCCTACCTCGGATCCATATGAGCCCCTTTCAGCCTCTAACACCCCTAGACCTGTCAGCAGATCTCAAACAACTCTTTCAGGGGAAATGGATGCCCGAGATCAGAGTGAAGATGAGGAATTGGAACTTGATTGGCTATGGTCCTCCCAAGTACCTGAACCCATGACCATAGCCTCTTCATCATCTGAAGTTATCACTGGGGACACTTTAAATGCTGAGGCTGCTGAGTTCGTACCACTTGATACTCTTACTGAAGAATGGGAGGATGCTCTGGACTCTTTTTCACTAGAGGACCCCAGGGATTCCTTGTATCTCTCTGCACCTGAATTAGATGCCACTGGACCAGCGGAACCCAATACACCTGACTTAATAGAGGGAGAATTGGAAGGACCCACTGCAATTGAGACCCTGGCTCCTAGGGAGCAAAGAGAGAGACGGGTCATCCACCCCCCAAGAAGACTAACCTACACTCAAATGGGGGAATGCTCGGAAGAGACTGTTGTTACAGCAAGAAGGACAGTAGATAAGCCTGGTCCCTCTACTGTGAATTTAGTAGAGGGCAACCCTAGCTCACTCCCTGGCACATTTAGACAGGCCACCTCCACTAATGTGACCTGTGGGCAGGACAATCTCTCTCCCAAAGCTTGGTTGGAGGTTCCTCTGCCAGGCTCCTTTGTAGCCGTGAACTGTATTTCGTGTGCATATGCTAACAATGATCTTTACTGCATATCTTTGGGGACCAAAGATTTTAAGTGGGGGGAGTGTGTAGCGTGGTATAGCTTTAAATGAGTACAAAGGCTACTATACCCAGTGTGCAGCGGGACACCCACAGTGCATTGCCCGGCGCAAGGTCTGCTGGGGAAGGACTATTAAAGGAGGGAGGAGCGACACGTTGGGGCCTGTTGCTTTGAACTAGGCCGGAAAGCCTGGGCCTAGGGGACCCAGAGAGCTTGCTGATTGTCACTGTAGAACCCAGAGTCGTGTCATCCATCAATCTCCCTCGGATGGTCGAGAGGATCGGAGACTACGGGTATCGTTAGACTGTGTTCCGGAGCACCAACTACTGAAGTCGGTTGTACGGACTGGTCCGGTCGGGTGAGAGAGCACTTGCTCAGTATACTTTGACTACCTTTTAGGCCCAGTATCCTTTGGTCAGGGCCCACCGTTACCGGAGTGTTATATTGCACCCCAGAGAAACAGTGTGTTGTGCAGCCGGAGTTAAGTTGTCTTTTTTGCTTGCTGAGTAACCAACAATTTAATACCATTGGATTCCAAATAACCTACAAAGTGCACCACCATTGCTATCGAAGATCCTTCTCAACGAATTAACTGTGTGTGAATTAGTCAGGCCTGACTGTTCAGCAGGGAGACATTGTTTGGGCGCCATATTGGCCACGAGGGGAAGGCTCGCGAGTGTAGTTTATTAAGAGACATTCAGTGTGCATAAGACTGTTAGAATATAGTACTTGTTATTTGCTTGACTTTTGATATTGCAGGGCCCTGCATAGATAAATGTACCATTGTCTAACCTTATATTTCTACTTAGTAAAAGTATTTGTGGTTAAGCAAACAAGTGTGTGGCGTACTGTTTATCCCAGCTGAAGCAGTCAGCTCAGGTAATTTGATATTAACTATTGTGTATGCTTTATTGCGGAGTGGTGATTCCTATAGCCTAGTGGGTTTCACACTTCCATTTGTGCTAGCTGTGCCAAGGGAGGTTAGAGCCAGTTCCTGGGGGTTGACAGCAGTGTGTACAGGCCCAAAACTATACCTGCAGCCCTCTTAACTGGGGGTATTGCTACACGAAGAAAAACTTTTTTTTTCCACCAAAATAAAGCTCTATTTGTGGGAAAAAAAATTATAAAAAATTTGTTTGGGTACAGTGTTGCATGACCGCGCAATTGTCATTCAAAATGCGGCAACGCTGAAAGCTGAAAATTGGCCTGGGCAGGAAGGGGGAAAAGTGCCCAGTATTGAAGTGGTTAAAGAACATACCCTGGAGTAAACTCTGTTACATTTCTGCAAGGTGTGGCAACGAGTCATACAGACATTATTAAAAGGTCAAAACTGCAACAACAGAGAGTGTGAACTTGCGTGTCTCCTGTGTGCCTGCACAGTTACCCTACCCCAGTGATGATCACTCTCAGTCCGCTGGTGCTTAGATTATTGTCCTGTAAGCTGGTGCTATCATCACAACTTTCTCTTCATACCCTGGAACCCTTGTAACAGAGAAACATATTGATGGGCAATCCAAAGTTTATTTGCTGTCACTGGAGCAGAAATCAAGGGGAAATCTTCCATATTAGGACAACTGTGGCAGTGACAGCTGGCTTCCTCTCAGTTCCTGTTGTGTCTCTGGGACAGGAAGTGTAAATAGAAAATCACCCCAACAGGACAAAGAAATTAAAAACAGATCAAAAACTAAAACAAACTAAAATAAATAAATTAAAAAAATAAAAAAACGTAATTTTTTATTTTATGACAGGGAATGCTGGAGAAAAGTATGCTGAATTGTGAGTGGCATGTCAGACCTCTGCAGGGAGACCACTGATTCCACACAAAACACAAGAGCCTATCTATACAGCATGATGGTAAAGGACAGGACAGGCTTTTTGTGGCTCCTTTCTAAAGAAATGGATCTATAATGCTATTTGCACATCTTTTGTTTTAATGCACCTGGAAGTGTTTCCAAACCCAAGAAAAACAAAAATGATAGTATTACAACATGAGGGTAGACAGCACAAATACAATACAGTTTAATACAGGAGGAATCAGAGAGCCCTGCTTATTGGAGCTTACAATCTAAAGCCTCATACACACGATCAGGTTTTCCAACGGGAATTTTGTGATGACTGACTGTTGGAGGAAAATCCAACCGTTTGTACGCTCCATCGGACAATTGTTGTCGGATTTTCCACCAACAAATGTTGGATAGCATGCTTTAAAATTTTCCGACAAGAAATGTGTGCTGTCGGATTATCCGATCGTGTGTACAGAAGTCCTTCGGAAAAAAAATCAAAAGTACAAACACACATGCTCAGAAGTAATGCTAACCATAACACAACATTAGCAGACGTTGCCCAATTGTGGCGCTAAAGAGCTGAAAAACCACATCGTTTTGTGTTTGTTGGCCAACAATTCTTTGCCGTTTGCATGCAACACAAGTTTATGGCCAACGCCCTTCAGGCAAAAGTCCTACGCTTTGTCCGATGAAAATCCGATCGTGTGTATGAGGCTAAACAGCCAGAGCCTCCATCTGACAAAATACCCAAACAGCGTCTGCATCTGGTTGTAGGTGCTGTTCGGCCATTGATCTTCTGCCCAGCGCCTTCAATCGAAAGACGTTGGGTGGGAGGATGCCAACAGGGCCAACCACAGGAGCGATTTCAAGGTCCATCAGCTTTAGGGCCAGCTGTCAGAATACCAGACAGCCGGCCACTGCATCTGTTTGGAGGCAGCCACTGTTCTGCTAACAATTTTCCGCCTGGCCCCTTCGATCAATCAAAAGAAGTCAGGCAGGAGAGTGCAGACAGTGCCACCCACTAAGAACATTTTGTCTGGTTCACCAGGAACTGGATGAAATTTGCTCAGTGTAAAGGTAGGTTATCTCTACATCATAGGTCTTGCTTTAAAGTTACTATGCTTTTGTCTTCTGTTCAGGATAGCCTGTGTGTTCTCTCACTAAAGCCCCTTTAACACTAATGCCGCGTACACACGACCGTTCTTAATGACGAGAAAAATGACATTTTTAAAAATGGTCATTAAAAATGATCGTGTGTGGGCTTTCCAGCATTTTTCCCGACGAGAAAAACGCTGAGAATCACGACGAGAAAAATTGGAACATGCTCTATTTTTTCACGTCATTTTTTACATCGTCGTTTTTCTCGTCATGAAAAACGGCCGCGTGTAGGCTTTAACGACGTGAAAAAAATGCGCATGCTCAGAATCAAGTACGAGACGGAAACGCTTGTTCTGGTAAAACTAGCATTCGTAATGGAGATAGCACATTCGTCACGCTGTAACGGACTAAAAAGCACGACGCTGAAAAGCACGAATCGTCTCTCAACAAACTTTACTAACATGAAGGGTGGCGCCATCCGAATGGAACTTCCCCTTTATAGTGCCGTCGTACGTGTTGTACGTCACCGCGCTTTACTCGAACATTTTTTTCCACGATAGTGTGTAGGCAAGGCAGGCTTGAGAGGAAACACAAAAAATCACGTCGAGAAAAATGCAATTTTTTTCAATGACATTAAAAACGGTCGTGTGTACGCGGCATGAGGAGTTTTTCAGGCGTTTTGCGCTAAAAATAGCACCTAAAAAACTCCTGCCCCTGCAGTCTCAATGTGAAAGCTACAGTGCTTTCACACTGAGGCGATGCGCTGGCAGGACGAGAAGAAAAGTCCTGCAAGCAGCATCTTTGAGGCGGTGAAGGAGCGGTGTGTATACCGCTCCTTTACCACTGCTGCCCATTGAAATCAATGGGACAGCGCGGCTCTACCGCCCGCAAAGCGCCTTTGCGGTGGTTTTTAACCCCGTCTCGGCCGCTAGCGGGGGTTAAAACGACGGTATAGCGGCGCTATACCGCCAGCACATCCAACGCTTCAGTGTGAAAGCGGCCTTAAAAGTGCCACATTGCAGCAGTTAGAAGATGTAGGGAGGCAAGAGATCTCATCAAAAGCTAATTATGCCTATGGAATGTAAAACATTTCATTTACACAACATCTTGTAGTGCGGGTTGGAAAAGTAAGGGGAAGCGGCAATTGATTGCTGTGTAAGTCTTCCTCTTTGACCAGTGAGGCCAGGCAGGGAAGGGTGAATATCCCTCACACAGCAGGCCTCCTGACTATTCTGCGGCCTCCTTGGGTTCTGCTAGCTGGGGGAGGGGAGCTTCAGGAGAAAGAATATTTAGCAGTCTTTTCACTAGTTTATCAAGCAAGCAAAGGCTGAAAATACAGAGGCAATGAGTGCGATCGACTTCAAGGTATGGAAGCTCCCAGCAATGTTCCCTGTAAATAATTAAACACGGGACTTCCTTGGTGATCCTCGATTTATCCCCAGCCACTCCAACCTCTCCATATGTACATGCGAAGGGGATATTTACAGAATCTTTATTACCTCTGATACTGGCAATGTCTTTCCCAGCATCTGTGACTACCATCATAAAGTACACTTTTAGGTCTGAATTATTCTAATATTTAAAGCAGACCCATCAGCAGATAAAAATGTCCACCATTTAACCCAGAATTTAATCCAATCATGTAGTCATTAACATTGACAACTATGCTTTAACCACTTCCTACCGGAAGGATTTGCCCTTAATGACCGGGCCATTTTTTGTGATACGGCACTGCGTCGCTTTAACTGAAAATCGCGCGGTTGTGCGACGCTGTACCCAAACAAAATTCATGCCTTTTTTTTCCTACAAATAGAGCTTTCTTTTGGTGGTATTTGATCACCTCTGCGGTTTTTATTTTTTGCGCTATAAACAAAATAAGAGCAACAATTTAAAAAAAATATATATATATATATATTTTTTACTTTTTGCTATAATAAAGATTCACAAAAAAATGAAAAAGAAAAAACGAATTTCTTCCTCAGTTTAGGCGGATATGTATTCTACATATTTTTTGTAAAAAAAAAACACAATTAGCGTATATTGATTGGTTTGCGCAAAAGTTATAGCGTTTCCAAAATAGGGAATAGATTTATGGCAATTTTATAAAAACATTTTTAGCAGGACTGCAACATTATGGTGGACAGATCGGACACTTATGATACTTTTTCGGGACCATTGACATTTTTACAGCAATCAGTGCTATAAAAATGCACTGATTACTGTGTAAATGTCACTGGCAGGGAAGGGGTTAACACTAGGGAACAATCAAGGGGTTAAATGTGTTCCCTGGGAGGTGTTTCTAACTGTGGGGGGATGGGACTGCAGATCCCTCTCTTCTCCCCTGACAGAACGGGGATCTGTCTGTTTTACATTGACAGATTCCTGTTCTGGCTCTCTTTCCCATGATGGCGGGTGGGCGGCGGACATCGTGGCCGCCGGCCACACGCATCGGGTCCCGTCCCCCGCGTGCAGTGGCTCTTAAAAGAGCCGATGTAAAGCTACGTTGATTCATGGGAAAGAGCCAACCTGCCACAGTATAATGACAGCAGCTGGTCAGCAAGTGGTTACAGTGATATGATTTTCTTGTAGAGTAGGGCCCCTTCTATCCAGGGTGCTTCTGAAGTTAGCATTTGGCTCCAATTCCTGCCCCTTTCTATTGGTCATTGAGGCTCCATTTACATTGAGTGGCCAATAGAAGTTAGAGAAGGTGTGGCTAGAAACTGACTTAAAGCGGATCTTCATTCTCGCAATCAACATTAATTATTTGTAATCCTTATGCTGCTAGCATTAGTAAATATATAGGAAAGTATATCATATTTACTTGTTTTAAACTTTTTTTTCTTTACATCTTTTCAGTTATTTCCTGGTTTTCATGCCTAATGATGTCATACATCACAGGAGTCTTCAGGAGGTAAGGAAGAGTTTGCTGAGCTAAGCACACACTCCTGTCTGCATGCCTGAGTTAAGGGCAGATGAATTCCAGGAACTAAATGCTACATGAATCATCTGCCATTACTCAAGATGGCCACAGCCAGAAATGCTAGGGGGTGTTTTTCAAAGTGATTTGTCGACAAAATAAAAGCATGAAGACATGGATGGATGGCTAAGTTTGCTTTGCATAACAAAAATGAATTAAATTGTGTTATTGGTTTGTGGTATTAACCAGTTCATATGACGTTCACTCAGGATGGGAAAGCCACCACCCAGCCATCAATCTGCTATTGGCCGGGCGGTGACTTTCCCCATCCTGAGTGGACTTCATATGATGTCCTGTCAGGAAGTGCCAACCAATCGCAGCAAGTCAAATGACAGTTGTACACAATGGATGGCTTCTTTCATGCCATCCATTGTATACAATAGTGTTGCTAGCTGTGATTGGTCAATTTAATCACATGGTACAGAGAGGGCCAATCACAGCCCATCTGTACTGTGTGATTAGCTTTGACCAATCACAGCTAATCACAACAAAACAGACTAAATGATTTAGTTTCATTCAGTAAAATGCTTGCTTATAGCAATGTAATTCACTGCTATATAAGAAAACAAGCAAAAAATGTGTAAAAAAAATAAAAATCCTGATCACGTCCCCAGAGTAGTACACTGTTACTATGGTAACATTACATTGCTCTGGTCACAGTGTGTTAAAACAAAATCGTAAAAAAAAAAAAAAAGTGTAAAAAATACACACACACTGTATATATATCACTTTTTTTCGTACAGTCACCGTCTCTGATCACCCCCACACCAGTAATATGATGATGCGATATATGATGACTGCACTGATGACTGTATGTAAAAAAAAAAGAAAAGTGAAATGTTTTGTTTTTAATTTATTTTTCCAAAACATTATGACAAAAAAAAATCAAAAAACCCACCAAGCCTCTTACTAAATACCTTGGACTGTCTACTTTCCAAAAAGGGGTCATTTGGGGGTATTTTTACAGTCCTGGCATTGTAGGGCCTCGTCAGTACATTACGAGTGATCAATTTTCAGATACAGTCATAGCCGAAATTGTTGGCACCCCAGAAATTTTTCCAGAAAATCAAGTATTTCTCACAGAAAAGTATTGCAGTAACACATGTTTTGCTATACACGTTTATTCCCTTTGTGTGTATTGGAACAAAACAAAAAAAGGGAGGAAAAAAGCAAATTGGACATAATGTCACACAAAACTCCAAAAACTGGCTGGTCAAAATTCTTGCCACCTTTAACTTAATATTTGGTTGCACACCCTTTGGAAAAAATAACTGAAATCAGTCGCTTCCTATAACCATCAATAAGCTTCTTACACCTCTCACTCAGAATTTTGGACCACTCTTCCTTTGCAAACTGCTCCAGATCTCTCTTATTGGAAGGGCGCCTTTTCCCAAAAGCAATTTTAAGATCTCTCCACAGGTATTCAATGGGATTTAGATCTGGACTCATTGCTGGCCACTTTAGAACTCTCCAGTGCTTTGTTGCCATCTATTTCTGGGTGCTTTTTGACGTATGTTTGGGGTCATTGTCCTGCTGTAAGATCCAAGATCTCAGACGCAAACCCAGCTTTCTGACACTGGGCTCTACAGTGCGACCCAAAATCCTTTGGTAATCCTCAGATTCCATGATGCCTTGCACACCCAGTGCCAGAGGCAGCAAAACAACCCCAAAACTTAATTGAACCTCCACCATATTTCACTGTAGGTACTGTGTTCTTTTCTTTGTAGGCCTCATTTAGTTTTCGGTAAACAGTAGAATGATGTGCTTTACCAAAAAGCTCTTTCTTGGTCTCATCTGTCCACAAGACGATTTCCCAGAAGGATTTTGGCTTACTCAAGCACATTTTGGCAAACTGAAGTCTTGCTTTTTTATGTCTCTGTGTCAGCAGTGGGGTCCTCCTGGGTCTCCTGTAGTGATGAGCCGAACACCCCCGGGTTCGGTTCGCACCAGAACCCGCGAACGGACCGAAAGTTCGTACGAACATTAGAACCCTATTAAATACAATGGATGCGAACGTTCGAATTCTAAAGTGCTAATTATAACAACTATTATGCATGTTATTGTCCTAAAAAGGGTTTGGGAACCCGGGTTCTGCACCAGGGGACATGTATCAATGCAAAAAGAAGTTTTAAAAACGGTCGTTTTTCGGGAGCAGTCATTTTAATGATGCATAAAGTGAAAAAAAAAAAGTCAAATATTCCTTTAAATATCGTACCTGGGGGGTGTCTAAAGTATGCCTGTGAAGTGCCACGTGTTTCCCGTGTTTAGAACTGTCCCTGCACAAAATGACACTTCTAAAGGAAAAAAAAGCCATTTAAAACTGCTTGCGGCTTTAATGTAATGTCTGGTCCCGGTAATATGGATGAAAATCTTTAAGAAAAATGGCATAGCTACCCCATGACCCCCCCCCCTACCCCAGCCCATTACCAGCCCCTTTGGGTCTTGTATGGATATTAAGGGGAACCCCGCACATAAAATAAAAAAGGCCCTATATACTCTGAACAGCCGTATACAGGCGGTGCATACAAGACAGGGACTGTAGGTTTGTTCTTATGTAGAATGTGTTTGTAATTTTGAACAGGTACATTGTTGAAGTGTAGCTCCAGCCCAAAAATCTATTTTTAAACTTTTTGGGAAACATCCTGTTATCACCCCTGTAACATTTGTTTTGCTGTCTGTGCCCCTGTTCAGAACATTTCACCTCACTTTCCGTCCCAATGACAACTGTTTTTGAAATGTGGTGTTTTTCTTGAAACAAGGATTGCTGATAAAGCATCAGTACAGAGGAGACACCTTTCTCCCATATTTATTCTTACAGGAGAGAATTTTCCTTCCTAGGGGTAGATTTCCTCTCACTTCCTGTTGTCTTCTTTCGTTTGCAAGTAGGAGTCGTTTGTAAGTTGGATGTTTGAAAGTAGGGACCTGCCGTATATACTCTGCAGAAATAGGCCCCTTAGTTGTTGGTGTTGGCACAACACTGTAAGCACTCACAGTTACTCTTGGTTGGTGCTGGAACGCCCTGCTGTCAACTATTATATCAGGAATTTTAATTACATATAATTCTTGAACAGTGGTAGTAAAAATTGGGGCTTTGATGGTGGTGCTGGTGCCACAACACTTTAAGCCCTGACAGTTACTCTTGGTGGGTGCAGCAATGGGCCCTGCTGTGAATTATTAGATCAAGAATTGTAATTGCATGCCCCTGTTGAACAGGGGCTGAAAAATTGGGCTTTTCGTGGTGGTGGTGGTGTTGCCACAACACTGTAAGCCCTCAGAGTTACTCTTGGTGGGTGCAGGAATGGGCCCTGCTGTGAATTATTAGATCAAGAATTGTAATTACATGCCCCTTTTGAACAGGGGCTGAAAAATTGGGCCTTTCGTGGTGGTGGTGGTGGTGGCGTTGCCACAACACTGTAAGCCCTCAGACTTACTCTTGGTGGGTGCAGGAATGGGCCCTGCTGTGAATTATTACATCAAGAATTGTAATTGCATGCCCCTGTTGAACAGGGGCTGAAAAATTGGGTCTTAGGCACTGGTGGCACAACACTACAACCCCTCACAGATACTGTACTTGGAGCACAGCAATGAGCCCTGTTGCAAAGTATTGCTTCAAAAATTGTAATGACACGCCCCTGTTAAACAGGGGCTGAAAAATTGGGCCTTAGGCACTGGTGGCACAACACTACAACCCCTCACAGATACTGTACTTGGAGCACAGCAATGAGCCCTATGGCAAATTATTGCTAAAAAAATTGTAAGTACACGCCCCTGTAAAACAGGGGCTGAAAAATTGGGCCTTAGCCACTGGTGGCGGCACCCATAAACAAAAATGATCTTCCAAGCTATCATCATCAATCGTATCATTGAGGACTCGGAGGAGGAGGATAGCCAGTCAACATAACAGCACAGGCACTCAGCATCAGCATCAGTCTTGAAGGGACGTGACATGTTAAAATCAATTAGTCTGTTATATCAGCATCAGGTGTGTGGTAGCTGGTGGTGATCCAAGACTGGTTCATCTTGATGAAAGTCAGTCGATCAACCGAGTCGGTGGACAGGCGCACCCTGTGATCCGTGACAAATCCTCCAGCAGCACTGAATGTGCGTTCCGAAAGAACGCTGGATGCAGGACAGGCCAGTAGCTCAATTGCATACTGTGCAAGCTCTGGCCAGTGATCCATCCTCAAGACCCAGTAAGCCAGAGGATTTTCGGTGGGGAAGGTGTCCAAGTCTGACCTTGCCCCTAGATATTCCTGCACCATGTTTATCAGACGCTGGCGATGGTTGCTGGAACCAATCATACTTTGGGGCTGCGGACTAAAGAATTGTCTGAACGCATCGGTCAGACGGCCACCTTCCCCACCGCTCCTTCTTTGACTGGCCGAAGCCTCAGCAACTCGTTGTCCTGGACCAGGAGTTTGTAACCTCCCAGTCTCTGGGAACGCGTTGCACAGACCTTTCTGCAAGGCCTCCCGGAGTTGTCTCATCCTCTGCTCCCTCTGCGACGGTAACATAAGGTCCGCAACCTTACCCTTGTACCGTGGATCAAGGAGAGTGGCCAGCCAGTAATGGTCCCTCTCCTTGATCCGAAGAATACGAGGATCCTTCCGCAGACTTTGCAGGATCAGGGAGGCCATGCAGCGTAGGTTTGGTGAGGCATTCGCTCCGGAGTCCTCTGGGTCACTAAGGACGACATGATCCGCAGTCACCTCCTCCCAGCCACGTACAAGTCCACTGGTTTCTTGGGACTGTAAATCATCCCTAAAAGACTGCTGCTGATGATGCTGAGTGCCAGCCTCCACCTCCATGCTGACACAATCCTCCTCCTCCTCCTCCTCCTCCTCCTCTTCCTCTTCCTGTGCGATGGGTGGGACAGAAGGAACACTGTCTGGGTAAAGGGGGCCTTGAGAGGCAAGGAAGTCCTCCTCTTCCTGCCTCTGTTCTGCCTCAAGTGCCCTGTCCATTATTCCACGCAGCGTGTGCTCCAACAGGTGGACAAGAGGTACAGTGTCACTGATGCATGCACTGTCACTGCTCACCATCCTCGTGGCCTCCTCAAATGGTGCCAGGACAGTGCATGCATCCCTGATCATGCCCCACTGGCGTGGAGAAAAAAAACCAAGCTCCCCTGACCCTGTCCTGGTGCCGTAGTCGCACAGGTACTCATTGATGGCCCTCTGCTGTGTGTGCAGCCGCTGCAGCATGGCCAACGTTGAGTTCCACCTGGTGGGCATGTCACATATAAGGCGGTTCTTGGGCAGGTTCAACTCCTTTTGCAGCTCAGCCAGGCGAGCACTGGCATTATAAGATCTGCGGAAATGCACACAGACTTTCCTGGCCTGCCTCAGGACATCCTGTAAGCCCGGGTACCTGCCCAAGAACCGCTGCACCACCAGGTTAAGGACGTGAGCCACACAGGGCACATGGGTCAGTTGTCCCTGTCGGAGGGCGGAGAGGAGGTTGGTGCCATTGTCGCAAACCACCATTCCTGGCTTAAGCTGGCGTGGCGTCAACCACCTCTCGGCCTGGCCCTGCAGAGCAGACAGGACCTCTGCCCCAGTGTGGCTTCTGTCCCCCAAACACACCAGCGCAAGCACGGCATGGCATCTTTTTGCCTGCGTACTTGCGTAGCCCCGTGAACGGCTACGGAGCACCGCTGGTTCATAGGACAAACCACAGGAAGAGGCCATGGAGGAAGAAGAAGAGGAGGGGGTGGAGGAGAGAGGTGTGTCACAACCAGTAGTAGCATTTTGGAGGCGTGGCGGTGGGACAACCTCCAACACTACTGCACCTTGTCCTGCATCCTTCCCAGCTGCCAAAAGAGTGACCCAATGGGCCGTGAAAGAAAGGTAACGTCCCTGTCCATGCCTGCTGGACCATGAGTCAGCGGTAATATGCACCTTACCGCTGACCGCCCTGTCCAGCGAGGCCAAGACATTGCCTTCCACATGCCGGTAGAGAGCCGGAATAGCCTTCCGTGAGAAAAAGTGGCGTTTGGGAACCTGCCACTGAGGAACCGCACATTGCACAAACTCACGGAAGGGGGCCGAGTCTACCAACTGAAAAGGCAGCAGTTGAAGCGCTAGCAATTTAGCCAAGCTAGCATTCAACCGCTGGGCATGTGGATGGCTGGGAGTGAACTTCTTTCGACGGTCCAGCAGCTGGGGCAGGGAAATTTGCCTGCTAGAATCGGACGTCGGTGTACTGCTAGCAGAGTGGCCGCAAGTACTTGGCTGTGACACGCCTAATTCTACACCTTCATTCCTCTCAGTGCATGTTTCAGAGAGGACTGAAGTTATAGTGGGGTTGGAGATCCCAGCTGATGCGGTGCAAGGAGAGGTCCGCTTTGTTCTTTGGTGTGGGTCTTTGAGGTAGGCTTGCCAACGAGCTGCATGGCAGGTCAACATATGTCTGGTCAGGCATGTGGTACCCAAGCGGCTGATGTTTTGGCCACGCGATATACGCTTGAGACATATGTTGCAAACAGCAGCTGTGCGATCTGATGCACTAGCCTCAAAAAAGGCCCACACCAAGGAACTTTTTGAATGACGGGCAGAGGCAGCGCCCTGCACAGGCGGAGCTCTGCGGTGTGATTCCGTCGGTGTACTGCCCTTACGCTGGCCACCAAAGGGCATCCTGTCTCGTTGGAGATGTGCCTCCTCCTCATCCTCCTCCTCCTCTCTCCTATTAGGCACCCACGTGGAGTCAGTGACCTCATCATCCCCTCCCTCCTCATCACTGGAGCCAATCTGGCAGTATGCTGCAGCTGCTGGAACATGACTGCCAGATTGGTGTCCTTATTGAGCATCCCCTCTGTCTGCTCTCACCCTACTGCCTTCCTGTAGCTGGGTTTCATCATCAGACCCTTCGAAACGCTGGGCATCCTCCTGGAGCATGTACCCAACACTGTGCTCAAACAGTTCGGGGGACTCCTCAGGAGGAGGACATGGTGGGTCTAGGGAAGGAGTGACTGATGATGAGTCTGACATTGATACCAGGGAAGAGGACGCTTTGGCAGCTGCTTTGCCAGTACCCTGAGCCTGGGTGAGAGAGGATGAGGAGGAGGAGGAGGGCTTGGTCATCCACTCTACCAAGTCTTCGGCATGATGTGGCTCAACATGTCCAGCTGCCGAAAAGAAGGACAAGCGTGTCCCATGGCCATGTGCTGATGACAATGCACCGCGTCCACGACCAGCACTGTTGCCCCCAGACACAGAGCCTGCTTGCCCTCTTTTATTGCCTCCTGACTGTCTGCCTCTCCTTGTTTGCCTTCCAGACATTCTAATAGATGGCCTGCAGGGAGATGGGAAAAAAGCAATAAGGGCTACCTTCAGGTGTCCTTCTCTGTCCCTTGAAACAAGGACTTGCACAGTGAAAGAAACTGACACTCTCCCTACCTACAGTTTTCTGTCCCTAGAAAAAATGTTTTTTTTAAGCACAATATAGCACAAGGAGAATTCACTCACTGTCCTTCCAGGTCCCTGGAAACAAGGACTTGCACAGTGAAAGAAACTGACACTCTCCCTACCTACAGTTTTCTGTCCCTAGAAAAAATGTTTTTTTTAAGCACAATATAGCACAAGGAGAATTCACTCACTGTCCTTCCAGGTCCCTGGAAACAAGGACTTGCACAGTGAAAGAAACTGACACTCTCCCTACCTACAGTTTTCTGTCCCTAGAAAAAATGTTTTTTTTAAGCCCAATATAGCACAAGGAGAATTCACTCACTGTCCTTCCAGGTCCCTGGAAACAAGGACTTACTTGCACAGTGAAAGAAACTGACACTCTCCCTACCTACAGTTTTCTGTCCCTAGAAAAAATGTTTTTTTTAAGCACAATATAGCACAAGGAGAATTCACTCACTGTCCTTCCAGGTCCCTGGAAACAAGGACTTGCACAGTGAAAGAAACTGACACTCTCCCTACCTACAGTTTTCTGTCCCTAGAAAAAATGTTTTTTTTAAGCACAATATAGCACAAGGAGAATTCACTCACTGTCCTTCCAGGTCCCTGGAAACAAGGACTTGCACAGTGAAAGAAACTGACACTCTCCCTACCTACAGTTTTCTGTCCCTAGAAAAAATGTTTTTTTTAAGCACAATATAGCACAAGGAGAATTCACTCACTGTCCTTCCAGGTCCCTGGAAACAAGGACTTGCACAGTGAAAGAAACTGACACTCTCCCTACCTACAGTTTTCTGTCCCTAGAAAAAATGTTTTTTTTAAGCACAATATAGCACAAGGAGAATTCACTCACTGTCCTTCCAGGTCCCTGGAAACAAGGACTTGCACAGTGAAAGAAACTGACACTCTCCCTACCTACAGTTTGCTGTCCCTAGAAAAAATGTTTTTTTTAAGCACAATATAGCACAAGGAGAATTCACTCACTGTCCTTCCAGGTCCCTGGAAACAAGGACTTGCACAGTGAAAGAAACTGACACTCTCCCTACCTACAGTTTTCTGTCCCTAGAAAAAATGTTTTTTTTAAGCACAATATAGCACAAGGAGAATTCACTCACTGTCCTTCCAGGTCCCTGGAAACAAGGACTTGCACAGTGAAAGAAACTGACACTCTCCCTACCTACAGTTTTCTGTCCCTAGAAAAAATGTTTTTTTTAAGCACAATATAGCACAAGGAGAATTCACTCACTGTCCTTCCAGGTCCCTAGAAACAAGGACTTGCACAGTGAAAGAAACTGACACTCTCCCTACCTACAGTTTTCTGTCCCTAGAAAAAATGTTTTTTTTAAGCACACTATAGCACAAGCACAAACACACTGACACTCTCCCTACCTATCCTTCTCTTTCCCTAAACTAAAGGAATCCAGGTTAAGCAAGAAAGAAATAAAAGTCACTGTCCCTGCCTATGCTGCTCTATCCCTGCTCCGGAACACACTACACTAGGCCGCCGTGCTGGCGGCCTTTTATAGTGTGGGGCGTGTACTAAACACCCTCAGCAATAATTGGCCACAGGCATCCTGCCTGTGGCCAATCATTGCTCTCCTCGCTGCCGGCGCTGTGATTGGCCAAGCATGCGGGGTCACAGTGCATGCTTGGCCAATCACAGCGCCTGGATGACACTGCGATGGCGTAGTGCATTGTGGGCCGTTCGCGTCACTCGAATTTGGCGCGAACGGCCCAAATCGTTCGATCTTCGTCGAACGATCGAACAGCCGATGTTCGAGTCGAACGTATGTTCGACTCGAACACGAAGCTCATCCCTAGTCTCCTGCCATAGCGTTTCATTTCATGTAAATGTCGACGGATAGTTGGCGCTGACACTGATGCTCCCTGAGCCTGCAGGACAGCTTGAATTTCTTTGGAATTTGTTTGGGGCTGCTTATCTCCCATCCGGACTATCCTGCGTTGCAACCTTTCATCATTTTTTCTCTTCCGTCCACGCCCAGAAAGATTAGCTACAGTGCCATGGGTTGCAAACTTCTTGATAATGTTGCGCACTGTGGACAAAGGCAAATCTAGATCTCTGGAGATGGACTTGTAACCTTGAGATTGTTGATATTTTTCCACAATTTTGGTTCTCAAGTTCTCAGACAGTTCTCTTCTCCTCTTTCTGTTGTCCATGCTTAGTGTGGCACACACAGACACACAATGCAAAGACTTAAGCCCTGTACACACGATCGGTTTTACCGATGAAAACAGTCCGATGGACTTTTTTCATCGGACAAACCGATCGTGTATGGGCCCCATCGGTCTTTTTTCCATCGGTGTTTAAAAATAGAACATGTTTTAAATTTATCCGATGGTTAAAAAACCGATAGCAAATTACTATCGTCTGTGGGAAACTCCATCGGATAAAAAACCCACGCATGCTCAGAATCAAGTCGACGCATGCTCAGAAGCATTGAACTTCATTTTTCTCGGCTCATCGGAGTGTTTTACGTCACCGCGTTAGGAACAGTCGGTTTTTTGACTGATGGTGTGTAGGCAAGACTGATGAAAGTCAGCTTCATCGGTTTTCCGATGGAAAAATCCATTGGTTAAAAAACCATAGGAAATCCGATCGTGTGTACAGGGCTTAACCACTTAAGCCCCGGACCATTTGGTAGCTAGAGGACCAGAGGTGATTTCAGAATTTTTCACTGCGCTGCTTTAACTGTAAATTGTGCGGACATGCAATGTTGTACCCAAACGAAATTTGCGTCCTTTTCTTCCCACAAATAGAGCTTTCTTTTAATGGTATTTGATTGCCTCTGCGATCTTTATTTTTTGCGATATAAACGGAAATAGACCGAAAATGTTGAAAAAAAGATATATTTTCTACTTTTTGTTATAAGAAAAATCGAATAAACTCAATTTTAGTCATACATTTAGGCCAAAATGTATTCAGCCACATGTCTTTAGTAAAAAAAATGTCTAAGCGTATATTTACTGGTTTGCGCAAAAGTTATAGCGTCTACAAACTAGTGTACATTTTCTGGAATTTACACAGGCAGTCATAAACTAAAAGCTATCTCATTTCTTGAGGTGCTAAAATGACAGGGCAGTACAAAACCCTCCCAAATGACCCCATTTTGGAAAGTAGACATCCCAAGGAAATTGCTGAGAGGCATGTTGAGCCCATTGAATATTTTTTTTTTTTGTCTCAAGTGATTGAATAATGACAAAAAAAAAAAAATACAAAAAGTTGTCACTAAATGATATATTGCTCACACATGCCATGGTTATATGTGGAATTGCACCCCAAAATACATTTTGCTGCTTCTCCTGAGTACGGGGATACCACATGTGTGGGACTTTTTGGGAGCCTAGCTGCGTACGGGCCCTCGGAAACCAAGCACCGCCTTCAGGATTTCTAAGGGCGCAAATTTTTGATTTCACTCCTCACTACCTATCACAGTTTTGAAGGCCATAAAATGCCAAAATAGCACAAAACCCCCCCAAATGACCCCATTTTAGAAAGTAGACACCCCAAGGAAAATGCTGAGAGGCCTGTTGAGCCCATTGAATATTTTTTTTTTTGTCCCAAGTGATTGAATAATGACAAAAAAAAAAAAATACAAAAAGTTGTCACTAAATGATATATTGCTCACACATGCCATGGTTATATGTGGAATTACACCCCAAAATACATTTTTCTGCTTCTCCTGAGTACGGGGATACCACATGTGTGGGACTTTTTAGGAGCCTAGCCGCGTACGGGACCCCGAAAACCAAGCACCGCCTTCAGGATTTCTAGGCACAAATTTTTGATTTCACTCCTCACTACCTATGACAGTTTCGAAGGCCATAAAATGCCAAAATAGCACAAAACCCCCCCAAATGACCCCATTTTGGAAAGTAGACACCCCAAGCTGTTTGCTGAGAGGCATGGTGAGTATTTTACAGCTCTCATTTGTTTTTGAAAATGAAGAAAGAAAATATATATATATTTATTTTTTTCAATTTTCAAAACTTTGTGACAAAAAGCGATATCTGCAAAATACTCACAATACCTCTCAGCAAATAGCTTGGGGTGTCTACTTTCCAAAATGGGGTCATTTGGGGGGGTTTTGTGCCATCTGGGCATTCCATGGCCTCCGAAACTGTGATAGGCAGTGAGAAGTGAAATCAAAAATTTACACCCTTAGAAAGCCTGAAGGCGGTGCTTGGTTTTTGGGGTCCCGTACGCGGCTAGGCTCCCAAAAAGTCCCACACATGTGGTATCCCCGTACTCAGGAGAAGCAGCAGAATGTATTTTGGGGTGTAATTCCACATATACCCATGGCATGTTTGAGCAATATATCATTTAGTGACAACTTTGTGCAAAAAAAAAAAAAATTGTCTTTTTTTCCACAACTTGTGTCAACATATAAAATATTCCATGGACTCGACATGCCTCTCAGTATATAGCTTGGGGTGTCTACTTTCCAAAATGGGGTCATTTGGGGGGGTTTTGAACTGTTCTGGCATTTTATACACAACATTAGGAAGCTTACATCCACTCTTCTAACCACTTGAAGACAAAGCCCTTTTTGACACTTTTTGTTTACATGAAAACATATTTTTTTTTGCAAGAAAATTATGTTGAACCCCCAAACATTATATATATTTTTAAAGCAAAGGCCCTACAGATTAAAATGGTGGGTGTTGCATTTTTTTTTTCTGCACAGTATTTGCGCAGCGATTTTTCAAACACATTTTTTGGGGAAAAATACACTTTTTTAAATTTTAATGCACTAAAACACACTATATTGCCCAAATGTTTGATGAAATAAAAAAGATGATCTTAGGCCGAGTACATAGATACCAAACACGACATGCTTTAAAATTTCGCACAAACGCGCATTGGCGACAAACTACATACATTTTTAAAAGCCTTTACAGGTTACCCCGTTAGATTTACAGAGGAGGGCTACTGCTAAAATTACTGCCCTCGATCTGACCTTCGCGGTGATACCTCACATGCATGGTGCAATTGCTGTTTACATATGACGCCAGACCGACGCTTGCGTTCGCCATTGGGCAAGAGCAGGGCAGGACAGGGGTGCTTTTTTTTAAAATTAATTTTGCTTTTTTATTTTATTTTTAAATTGTTCCTTCCATATTTTTTTATTTTTATTTTTTTTTAATCATTTTTATTGTTATCTCAGGGAATGTAAATATCCCCTATGATAGCAATAGGTAGTGACAGGTACTCTTTTTTGAAAAAACTGGGGTCTTCCAGACCCTAGATCTTTCCTCTGCCCTCAAAGCATCTGACCACACCAAGATCGGTGTGATAAAATGCTTTCCCAATTTCCCAATGGCGCTTTTTATATCTGGGGTGGGGACATTCCCTCCCACTGCTTGTAAAAGCAGTCCAGAGGCTAATTAGCCACTAGGATTGCTTTTACATGAAAGCCGGCCGCTGGCTGAAAAGAATGATACCAAGATGATACCTAAACCCGCAGGCATCATTCTGGTATAAACATTCAAAGTCCAGCAACATACCAGTACGTTGCTGGTCCTTGTTGGACATGTATTGTAATCTTTTTTTTTTCATGCAGCCAGTTGGCTGAACGAAAAAAGAGATTGATCGGTGGGTATGCCCACCATTAGAATACCGCCCTTCATCCACCCACTTCTAATGATGGGCATACATGCACCATTTATATATGCCGAAGCATGGGGGCATCCTCCTGCAAAAAAGTTATGCCGCACACACATGGTCGGAGTTTTCCACGGGCAAGCCTCCGTCGGAATTTCGACCGTATGTACGCGGCATTAGGAGCAAAATCGCTCCTCCGCTCCTCCGCCCCTGCTGCCCCAATGCTTCGGCATATATGCTTTTTTTTTTGTGGTGAAATCACCTCCTACAGCACTGGAGTCGCAGGGATCAGGCCTGTCTCTGCGAACGCTGCAGTTATGTGTGTTGTGTTTTGTAAGTGACAGTGATCGATCGATACTGCACTTGGGTGGCCTGGGCTGGACGAAGGGGCAAAACGCAGGTGCTAGCAGGTATCTGGGCTGATCCCGCTAACACTGCGTTTTTGGGAACCCTAAACTGCTGGGGACGCTAGTATAGATCTGATCAGATCAGATATTGATCTGATCAGATACTATACCACTAAGTATGCTTCACGCATGGGTGTTAGCGTTACTGGCACTAACCTGACGCTGCCTGGGGTGTGACGCAGACCCTCTCTGACGCTAAAACCTAATTGATATCACCCGCCGGGCGATCAGGGGGTTAAACCTTTATTGGGTTATATACAGCGGGTGCCCTGACACTATAAAAAGCAAACTAACTAACCAGCGTCACCCGTAACACTTATATGGTGATCACTGGTGAAAGGGTTAACTAGGGGCAATTAGGGGGTTAAAACCTTTATTAGGTAATATATTGGGGTACCTGACGCTATAAAAACCTGCGGCGAACCTAAAAAAAATAACTGGCTACCGATCGGCATCACCGACAATAAGACAGCGATCAGAAAAACGATCGCTTAGCGACAGTGGTAATAGGGGGTGAAAGGGTTACCTGGGGGGCGATCAAGGGGGTTAAACCTTTATTAGATAATTTATGGGGGTACCTGACGCTATAAAAACCTGCGGCGAACCTAAAAAAAATTACTGGCTACCGATCTGCATCACCGACAATAAAACAGCGATCAGAAAAACAATTGCTTAGTGACAGCGGTGCTAGGGGGTGAAAGGGTTACCTGGGGGAGCGATCAAGGGGGTTAAACCTTTATTAGGTAATATATGGGGGTACTCGACGCTATAAAAACCTGCGGCGAACCTAAAAAAAATTACTGGCTACCGATCGGCATCACCGACGCTAAGACGGCGATCAGAAAAATGATCGCTTAGCGACAGTGGTGATAGGGGGTGAAAGGGTTATCTGGGGGGCGATCAGGGGGTTAAACCTTTATTAGGGGGGGTTAGGGGGCTACACTGGACCTAAAACTAAACTTTGGTGACACTTTTACAGTCACAAATGTCACTGATTGCAGTGATCAGTAAATAAATGGTCACTGCAATCAGTGACACTGTGGCTGGGGGCTGGGGGTGATCTGGGGGGTGATCTGGGGGTGTCTGGGGGGGCCTGGGGGGGCGATTTGTGTGCCTATGTGTCCTGGTGTCAGTGTAGTGTTTTGTGCACTAACCTAGCATCTTCTCCTGTACGGCGCTCGGTATATGTGAGCGCCGCAGGAGAGATGACATCTCTTCCTCTGCCTGTGTAAACATTACACAGGCAGGGGAAGCTCTCTCATTCGCCGGGAGCGATCGAGAGGGGATGGCCAGAATCGAACGGCCGTCCCCTCATGCCTGATCGCTCCCGATCAGTTAACCACCGCTCACTGTAAAGAAGGGGGGTCCGATCGGACCCCCCAACTATACAAAGGCAGTCACGTAGATATACGTGATTCTGCCTGTCGGTGCCATTCTGCCGACGTATATTTACAGTGGGCGGTCGTTAAGTGGTTAAGTAAACTTCTCTCCTTTTTTATCTGCTTTCAGGTGTGATTTTTAGATTGCCCACACCTGTTACTTGCCCCAGGTGAGTTTAAAGGAGCATCAAATGCTTGAAACAATCTTATTTATCCACAATTTTGAAAGGGTGCCAAGAATTTTGACCAGGCCATTTTTTGAGTTTTGTGTGACATTATGTCCAATTTGCTTTTTTTCCTCCCTTTTTTTGTTTTGTTTCAATACACACAAAGGGAATAAACGTGTATAGCAAAACATGTGTTACTGCAATACTTTTCTGTGAGAAATACTTGATTTTCTGGAAAAATTTCTGGGGTGCCAACAATTTCGGCTATGACTGTATATACCATAGTATGCAGACCCTATAACTTTATTGTATACTAAATAATATACAATGAATTGGGTCATTTTCCCCAAAGAAATGTAGCAGAATTAATTTTGGGTTAAATTTATGAAGAACAATTATTTATGTGCAAAATTTTATAACAGAAACTAAGAAAAACTTAAAAAAAAAAAAAAATAGTTTTTTTTGTTTATTTAGCAAAAAATTTAAAACCCAGTGGTGAATAAATACCACCAAAAGAAAGCTCTATTTGTGTGAACAAAATGATAAAAACGTAGTTTGGGTACAGTATTGCATGACCGCGCAATTGTCATTCAAATTAAAACAGCACTGAAAGCTGAAAATTGTCCTGGGCAGAAACGGGGGTAAAAGTGCCCTGTATTGAAATGGTTAAGCATTTAAGTTAAAAACTTGCCAGAAATCAGGGTACCCCAGGCAGCCTGAAGAAAGCACAATTATGTGCAGGCACCTCTGGGTGTCTATATTAAATTGCTATTACAGTGAAACCTCGGATTGCGAGTAACGCGGTTAACGAGCGTTTCGCAATTCGAGAACTTTTTTTTTTAAATCCTGACTTGGCTTGCGAGTGTTGTCTCGCAAAACGAGCAGGATTCAAGCCACAGCGGTGTGCAATACCGCATTTGGCCTGAGGTGCGGGGGCGCCGGAGCCGTTCGGAAATACTCGGAAAAAGGCGGAAATACTCCGTTCCCGAGCCTTTCCGAGTTCAGCCGAGCTGTCCCCAAGCCGTTCCGAGTATTTCTGAGGCTCTCCGGCGCCCCCACAACTCTGGCCACATGCGGTATTGCATGCCATAGGAGGTCAATGCGGAATAAATTATTTTAGTTTCCATTGACTTCTATGGGGAAACTCGCTTTGATATGCGAGTGCTTTGGATTACGAGCATTCTCCTGGAACGGATTATGCTCGTAATCCAAGGTTCCACTGTATTATTATACAAGATTTATATAGTGCCAACAGTTTGCACAGCACTTTACAATATAACGAGGGAAAGTACAATTACAATACAGTTCAATACAGAAGGAATAGCAGGGCCCTGTTCATGGAGCTTACAATCTAAAGGGAGGGGGAGGTTACAAAAGGTAATAGCTGCAGGGGATGATCTGATGGAGATTGCCTTAGTACAGTTTTCAGGTGAAGGTGAAGTAGGCTTTCCTGAAAAAAAAAAAATTTGAGGATCACCTAAAGGAGGACAGGGTAGGAGCTAACCGGACATACTGGGCTAGGGAGTTCCAGAGGTTAGGAGAGGTTCTTTAGAAGTCCTGAAGCCGAGCATGGGAGGAGGTAATGAAGGAGCTAGACAGCAGGAGGTCCTGGGATGAGCGGAGTGGGCAATATCTGCAGATGAGGTTGGTGATGCGGCTGGGGGCATAGATGACTTTATATGTTGTGGTTAGTATTATAAATGTTATATGTTGCTGGTGGAAGCTAGTGAAGGGATTGGCAGAGAGGGGCCATGGTCAGTTTGGGTTGGATCGGTTAATTACAGGGAAAAAAAAAAAATTCCCGTGTGCAGGATCCAGCTTAGTTACCTCTAATATTTGGTATAAGACATCTGGAGGTTGCTGGGGATGCAAAAAAGTTGCATACAACCCGAGTACTACTGTTGGCTTTAATCTTCTGGCTCAGCTGCCGTGAGTTCTAATGCTCCTACTGTGATGATAGGGGGTTGCTTACTTCTCAATGCCTCATTTAGAAAACATCTTGTAGTTTTTTTTTATACAATACAAAGTTTTCTCTGAATGGACAAGGGGGGGGCAGGGGAGGGGCAGATGAACATCAGGTACTCCTTTCAGAGAAAGTCTTGTATTCTGCAATGAAGATTACAAGACGTTTTCTGAATAGAGTAGCTGAAGAGTAAGAGACCCCCTATCATCACTGAAGAAGTGGAAGATCAAGGCAACAGTGGTATATGGCATAATAAGATTTTTTGCAACCCTCCGGACATTGGGGTTGATTTACTAAAACTGGAGTATAAAATCTGGCACAGCTCTGCATGGTATCCAATCAGCTTTCAGGTTTTCTTTTGTCAAAGCTTTATTGAACAAATTGAAGTTGGAAGTTGATTGGCTACCATGCACAGCTGCACCTGATTTTCCACTCTCTTTTCCACTCTCCAGTTTTAGTAAACCAACCCCATAGTATACCAAGAATTAGAGGTAGCTAAGCTGGACCCAGCACTTGGTAAAAATTGGTTAGAAGGCACAGTCAGGTCCATAAATATTGGGACATCGACACAATTCTGATCTTTTTGGCTCTATACACCACCACAATGGATTTGAAATGAAATGAACAAGATGTGCTTTAACTGCAGACTTTCAGCTTTAAATTTTTTTGGTATTTACATCCAAATCAGGTGAACGGTGTAGGAATTACAACAGGTTGCAGGAAAGAAAATTACTAGATTCCCCCCATCAACACAGGAATCCCTCTCGTGGTGTCATTGTGTTCTTACAGCAGAGGAAGCTGTCCCTGCCTGGAGAACACAATGATTATTGCTGGCGGCTACAACAAACAAAATCCGGCAGGTTGATCAACTTGGGTACATTCAGCCTGCCCACACATGGTTGGAATCCTGGCCGTTTCCTGCTGAACTGTCCAAGATTCAAACTGTTTATGGCTGGCTAAAGAATTCAGTCCTGCAAAACTCAGTATAGGGTTGTTGGGATGAGATAAGGCCTCGTTCACACAGGTGGCACCCCTGCAGTTGGCAGGTGGCTGGGGGCAATATCATCTCCTCATTGCCCGTTTTAATTTTGAAAAGGCTGTTTTTCTTTTATCCAGCTACTCACGTGAACGAGGTCCAAGGTAGAATACATGAAGCAAACTTCCCTCTTGTTTGCCTCTTTGTCCCACACTTAACTGATGCCCTAATCACTAGTGATGAGCCGAACACCCCCGGGTTCGGTTCGCACCAGAACCCGCGAACGGACCGAAAGTTCGTAAGAACATTAGAACCCTATTAAATACAATGGATGCGAACGTTCGAATTCTAAAGTGCTAATTATAACGACTATTATGCATGTTATTGTCCTAAAAAGGGTTTGGGAACCCGGGTTCTGCACCAGGGGACATGTATTAATGCAGAAAGAAGTTTTAAAAACGGTCGTTTTTCGGGAGCAGTCATTTTAATGATGCATAAAGTGGAAAAAAAAAGTCAAATATTCCTTTAAATATCGTACCTGGGGGGTGTCTAAAGTATGCCTGTGAAGTGCCACGTGTTTCCCGTGTTTAGAACTGTCCCTGCACAAAATGACACTTCTAAAAGGAAAAAAAAAGCCATTTAAAACTGCTTGCGGCTTTAATGTAATGTCTGGTCCCGGTAATATGGATGAAAATCTTTAAGAAAAATGGCATAGCTACCCCATGACCCCCCCCCCCCCACCCCAGCCCATTACCAGCCCCTTTGGGTCTTGTATGGATATTAAGGGGAACCCCGCACACAAAATAAAAAAGGCCCTATATACTCTGAACAGCCGTATACAGGCGGTGCATACAAGACAGGGACTGTAGGTTTGTTCTTATGTAGAATCTGTTTGGAATTTGAAACAAGGATTGGTGATAAAGCATCAGTACAGAGGAGACACCTTTCTCCCATATTAATTCTTACAGGAGAGAATTTTCCTTCCTAGGGGTAGATTTCCTCTCACTTCCTGTTGTCTTCTTGCGTTTGCAAGTAGGAGTCGTTTGTAAGTTGGATGTTTGAAAGTAGGGACCTGCCGTATATACTCTGCAGAAATAGGCCCCTTAGTTGTTGGTGTTGGCACAACACTGTAAGCACTCACAGTTACTCTTGGTTGGTGCTGGAACGCCCTGCTGTCAACTATTATATCAGGAATTGTAATTACATATAATTGTTGAACAGTGGTAGTAAAAATTGGGCCTTTGATGGTGGTGCTGGTGCCACAACACTGTAAGCCCTGACAGTTACTCTTGGTGGGTGCAGCAATGGGCCCTGCTGTGAATTATTAGATCAAGAATTGTAATTGCATGCCCCTGTTGAACAGGGGCTGAAAAATTGGGCCTTTCGTGGTGGTGGTGGTGGTGGTGGTGGTGTTGCCACAACACTGTAAGCCCTCAGAGTTACTCTTGGTGGGTGCAGGAATGGGCCCTGCTGTGAATTATTAGATCAAGAATTGTAATTACATGCCCCTTTTGAACAGGGGCTGAAAAATTGGGCCTTTCGTGGTGGTGGTGGCGTTGCCACAACACTGTAAGCCCTCAGAGTTACTCTTGGTGGGTGCAGCAATGGGCCCTGCTGTGAATTATTAGATCAAGAATTGTAATTACATGCCCCTGTTGAACAGGGGCTGAAAAATTGGGCCTTAGGCACTGGTGGCACAACACTGCAACCCCTCACAGATACTGTACTTGGAGCACAGCAATGAGCCCTGTTGCAAAGTATTGCTTCAAAAATTGTAATTACACGCCCCTGTTAAACAGGGGCTGAAAAATTGGGCGTTAGGCACTGGTGGCGGCACCCATAAACAAAAATGATCTTCCAAGCTATCATCATCAATCGTATCATTGAGGACTCGGAGGAGGAGGATAGCCAGTCAACATAACAGCACAGGCACTCAGCATCAGCATCAGTCTTGAAGGGATGTGACATGTTAAAATCAATTAGTCTGTTATATCAGCATCAGGTGTGTGGTAGCTGGTGGTGATCCAAGACTGGTTCATCTTGATGAAAGTCAGTCGATCAACCGAGTCGGTGGACAGGCGCACCCTGTGATCCGTGACAAATCCTCCAGCAGCACTGAATGTGCGTTCCGAAAGAACGCTGGATGCAGGACAGGCCAGTAGCTCAATTGCATACTGTGCAAGCTCTGGCCAGTGATCCATCCTCAAGACCCAGTAAGCCAGAGGATTTTCGGTGGGGAAGGTGTCCAAGTCTGACCTTGCCCCTAGATATTCCTGCACCATGTTTATCAGACGCTGGCGATGGTTGCTGGAACCGATCATACTTTGGGGCTGCGGACTAAAGAATTGTCTGAACGCATCGGTCAGACGGCCACCTTCCCCACCGCTCCTTCTTTGACTGGCCGAAGCCTCAGCAACTCGTTGTCCAGGACCAGGAGTTTGTAACCTCCCAGTCTCTGGGAACGCGTTGCACAGACCTTTCTGCAAGGCCTCCCGGAGTTGTCTCATCCTCTGCTCCCTCTGCGACGGTAACATAAGGTCCGCAACCTTACCCTTGTACCGTGGATCAAGGAGAGTGGCCAGCCAGTAATGGTCCCTCTCCTTGATCCGAAGAATACGAGGATCCTTCCGCAGACTTTGCAGGACCAGGGAGGCCATGCAGCGTAGGTTAGCTGAGGCATTCGGTCCGGAGTCCTCTGGGTCACTAAGGACGACATGATCCGCAGCCACCTCCTCCCAGCCACGTACAAGTCCACGGGTTTCTTGGGACTGTAAATCATCCCTAAAAGACTGCTGCTGTTGATGCTGCTGAGTGCCAGGCTCCACCTCCATGCTGACACAATCCTCCTCCTCCTCCTCGTCCTCTTCCTGTGCGATGGGTGGGACAGAAGGAACACTGTCTGGGTAAAGGGGGCCTTGAGAGGCAAGGAAGTCCTCCTCTTCCTGCCTCTGTTCTGCCTCAAGTGCCCTGTCCATTATTCCACGCAGCGTGTGCTCCAACAGGTGGACAAGAGGTACAGTGTCACTGATGCATGCACTGTCACTGCTCACCATCCTCGTGGCCTCCTCAAATGGTGCCAGGACAGTGCATGCATCCCTGATCATGCCCCACTGGCGTGGAGAAAAAAAACCAAGCTCCCCTGACCCTGTCCTGGTGCCGTAGTCGCACAGGTACTCATTGATGGCCCTCTGCTGCGTGTGCAGCCGCTGCAGCATGGCCAACGTTGAGTTCCACCTGGTGGGCATGTCACATATAAGGCGGTTCTTGGGCAGGTTCAACTCCTTTTGCAGCTCAGCCAGGCGAGCACTGGCATTATAAGATCTGCGGAAATGCACACAGACTTTCCTGGCCTGCCTCAGGACATCCTGTAATCCCGGGTACCTGCCCAAGAACCGCTGCACCACCAGGTTAAGGACGTGAGCCACACAGGGCACATGGGTCAGTTGTCCCTGTCGGAGGGCGGAGAGGAGGTTGGTGCCATTGTCGCAAACCACCATTCCTGGCTTAAGCTGGCGTGGCGTCAACCACCTCTCGGCCTGGCCCTGCAGAGCAGACAGGACCTCTGCCCCAGTGTGGCTTCTGTCCCCCAAACACACCAGCGCAAGCACGGCATGGCATCTTTTTGCCTGCGTACTTGCGTAGCCCCTTGAACGCCTACGGAGCACCGCTGGTTCAGAGGACAAAGCACAGGAAGAGGCCATGGAGGAAGAAGAAGAGGAGGGGGTGGAGGAGAGAGGTGTGTCACAACCAGTAGTAGCATTTTGGAGGCGTGGCGGTGGAACAACCTCCAACACTACTGCACCTTGTCCTGCATCCTTCCCAGCTGCCAAAAGAGTGACCCAATGGGCCGTGAAAGAAAGGTAACGTCCCTGTCCATGCCTGCTGGACCATGAGTCAGCGGTAATATGCACCTTACCGCTGACCGCCCTGTCCAGCGAGGCCAAGACATTGCCTTCCACATGCCGGTAGAGAGCCGGAATAGCCTTCTGTGAGAAAAAGTGGCGTTTGGGAACCTGCCACTGAGGAACCGCACATTGCACAAACTCACGGAAGGGGGCCGAGTCTACCAACTGAAAAGGCAGCAGTTGAAGCGCTAGCAATTTAGCCAAGCTAGCATTCAACCGCTGGGCATGTGGATGGCTGGGAGTGAACTTCTTTTGACGGTCCAGCAGCTGGGGCAGGGAAATTTGCCTGCTAGAATCGGACGTCGGTGTACTGCTAGCAGAGTGGCCGCAAGTACTTGGCTGTGACACACCTAATTCTACACCTTCATTCCTCTCAGTGCATGTTTCAGAGAGGACTGAAGTTATAGTGGGGTTGGAGATCCCAGCTGATGCGGTGCAAGGAGAGGTCCGCTTTGTTCTTTGGTGTGGGTCTTTGAGGTAGGCTTGCCAACGAGCTGCATGGCAGGTCAACATATGTCTGGTCAGGCATGTGGTACCCAAGCGGCTGATGTTTTGGCCACGCGATATACGCTTGAGACATATGTTGCAAACAGCAGCTGTGCGATCTGATGCACTAGCCTCAAAAAAGGCCCACACCAAAGAACTTTTTGAATGACGGGCAGAGGCAGCGCCCTGCACAGGCGGAGCTCTGCGGTGTGATTCCGTCGGTGTACTGCCCTTACGCTGGCCACCAAAGGGCATCCTGCCTCGTTGGAGATGTGCCTCCTCCTCATCCTCCTCCTCCTCCTCTCTCCTATTAGGCACCCACGTGGAGTCAGTGACCTCATCATCCCCTCCCTCCTCATCACTGGAGCCAATCTGGCAGTATGCTGCAGCTGCTGGAACATGACTGCCAGATTGGTGTCCTTCTTGAGCATCCCCTCTGTCTGCTCTCACGCTACTGCCTTCCTCTAGCTGGGTTTCATCATCAGACCCTTCGAAACGCTGGGCATCCTCCTGGAGCATGTACCCAACACTGTGCTCAAACAGTTCGGGGGACTCCTCAGGAGGAGGACATGGTGGGTCTAGGGAAGGAGTGACTGATGATGAGTCTGACATTGATACCAGGGAAGAGGACGCTTTGGCAGCTGCTTTGCCAGTACCCTGAGCCTGGGTGAGAGAGGATGAGGAGGAGGAGGAGGGCTTGGTCATCCACTCTACCAAGTCTTCGGCATGATGTGGCTCAACATGTCCAGCTGCCGAAAAGAAGGACAAGCGTGTCCCATGGCCATGTGCTGATGACAATGCACCGCGTCCACGACCAGCACTGTTGCCCCCAGACACAGAGCCTGCTTGCCCTCTTTTATTGCCTCCTGACTGTCTGCATCTCCTTGTTTGCCTTCCAGACATTCTAATGGATGGCCTGCAGGGAGATGGGAAAAAAAGCAATAAGGGCTACCTTCAGGTGTCCTTCTCTGTCCCTTTACTTAAGGATTTCTAAATATGGTTGAGGATGATTGCTTTCGCACAGAATAGCACAATGACAATTTCCCTGACTGTCCAAAAAACAAGGATTTCAAAGATGGTTGATGAGGAATGCTTTAGCACAGTATAGCACAATGAGAATTTCCCTCACTGTCCTTCCCTGTCCCTACAAACAAGGTTTAGCACAGTAAAACACACTGACACTCTCCCTACCTATAGTTTTCTGTCCCTATAAAAAAAATTTTTTTTAAAGATGGTTGATGAGGAATGCTTTAGCACAGTATAGCACAATGAGAATTTCCCTCACTGTCCTTCCCTGTCCCTACAAACAAGGTTTAGCACAGTAAAACACACTGCCACTCTCCCTACCTATAGTTTTCTGTCCCTATAATTTTTTTTTTTTTAAAGATGGTTGATGAGGAATGCTTTAGCACAGTATAGCACAATGAGAATTTCCCTCACTGTCCTTCCCTGTCCCTACAAACAAGGTTTAGCACAGTAAAACACACTGACACTCTCCCTACCTATAGTTTTCTGTCCCTATAAAAAAATTTTTTTTTAAAGATGGTTGATGAGGAATGCTTTAGCACAGTATAGCACAATGAGAATTTCCCTCACTGTCCTTCCCTGTCCCTACAAACAAGGTTTAGCACAGTAAAACACACTGACACTCTCCCTACCTATCCTTCTCTTTCCCTAAACTAAAGGAATCCAGGTTAAGCAAGAAAAAAAAAATGTCACTGTCCCTGCCTATGCTTCTCTTTCCCTGCTCCGGAACACACTACACTAGGCCGCCGTGCTGGTGGCCTTTTATAGTGTGGGGCGTGTACTAAACACCCTCAGCAATAATTGGCCACAGGCATCCTGCCTATGGCCAATCATTGCTCTCCTCGCTGCCGGCGCTGTGATTGGCCAAGCATGCGGGGTCACAGTGCATGCTTGGCCAATCACAGCGCCTGGATGACACTGCGATGGCGTAGTGCATTGTGGGCCGCGAATTAGGCGCGAACGGCCCAAATCGTTCGTTGTTCGGCGAACGATCGAACAGCCGATGTTCGAGTCGAACGTATGTTCGACTCGAACACCGAGCTCATCCCTACTAATCACTACCCAACAATGGTGCCCCCATCAGATCTCACCCTCCTCCTCCAAAGATGTATACTTAAAGCGGAGCTCCACCCTAAAGTGGAACTTCCGCTCATCGGAACCCTCCCCCCCTCCGGTGTCACAATTGACACCTTTCAGGGGGGAGGGGGGTGAAGATACCTGTCTAAGACAGGTATTTTCACCCACTTCCGGGAGTCCTCTCTGCGGGAAATCTGCGGGAAGCACGTCACTTCCCGCAGAGTACCCGTTGTGTTCTGGGAGACACTCTGCTCCCAGAACACACGGGGACCAGTCAGAACGGCGCAGCGCAACTCGCGCATGCGCCGTAGGTTACCGGGCAGTGAAGCCACAAGGCTTCACTTCCTGGTTCCCTCACCGAGGATGGTGGTGGGGGCAGCAGAGTGACGAGCGATTGCTCGTCCTCTGCTGCGGACGTCGCTGCACTCCAGGACAGGTAATTGTCCTAATATTAAAAGTCAGCAGCTGCTGTAGCTGTAGCTGCTGGCTTTTAATATTTTATTTTCGGCGGAGCTCCGCTTTAATGAGATTAGACTGCCATGGCCTCTGCTTTTTTCTTTTTGCATCTCATTCCGCAATTCTGCTCTCACCTGGCCAGGCAGGAGCGTTCTAGTTTTATAAAAGTCCATGGGGGTTGTCCACCTTGGTCTCCCTGCTGGGCAATGAAGGTAGAAGAGCCCCATGGAAGTCCATGGGCTGTAATGTGCCTGCACAGCCAAGAGAAAGAGGACTTCGAGTGTGCTGGGGGGCAAGGGAGCAGAAGGAGGGTGAAAGTGGTTGGCTCAGAGCAAAGTGCTCTTATCCTTTAAGGGATGTGCCCCAAGCACATGCTTATTTGGCTTAATAGTTAATTAAATCCTCATATAACTCAACAAAAACCTCCGCCTATGCTGGCACCATTGGTTCTTCAATCTAATCTAATAAGTACAAAAATGTGCAGGGCCTGTTAGTATGAACATACATGTTCATGCCCCAATCTTTCTGAAGAATACCATTTCAGTGGCCAGCTCTTCTGACCGCTGTCTAATGTGAAGGAGATACAAGGAGATGGCAGACTGTGGAGGGATTTATAGAGAGGGCTTGTTCCCTGTGTATTATGGACAGTCAGAGTAGAAAGAAGACTAATTAATGGAATAGGAGGAGAATTATATTAGCCAAGCTGCAGTATTCATAAAATATGAGAGCACGGCTATTAACAACAAGACCACAGAGGAGGGTGTTACAGTAGTGAAGCTGGGATACGGTTAGATCATGCACTAGTATTTAAAGGAAAACTGGTATGGTTTATGGTTGATTTAAATTTTTTAACGTTTAAGAGTTTATTAATGGATGTTTTATACTTTTCTTTTTATTGTTTGTGTAGTTGTATTTGAATTTAGGGGAAGCATCTGGATGGTAGTGTAACCCAGATGCACTGATTGTTAGGGAATCCGAGACCCTTTTTTATGGTTCTTGGAGGACTCTGGTGTGAGGTTCCCTGCGGCCTACAAGTGGCATTGTCGCCCTGGCCGGAGTTGAACCCACACCGCAAGACTGCTTCCTTTTTGTCCTTTCCTGGCGCTGGTACAGCGGGGCGGGGAACCTGCTGTGACGCAAAAGGCGAGGGATAAAAGGGGCGGACGCCCTGACCTTGGGGTTCAGAGTCGGAGGACGCAGCCGCACCCAGGCACCTTTAGCTTGGGTGCTGGCGTTCCGGAGTTCCGGGCCCAGGTGCCCTTGACCTGGCCGGAGCAAGAGATGGAATCCATCTCGGGCACCTTTAGCCTGGGGCTCAGTACCTTCGACTGAGTTCCGCGAGGGTGGAGGAATACGAGGGGGCCCTAACTCCTTGGGTGCCCGTGTCTGAGGTCGAGGAGACTGGTGAGCGGAACTTCTCTGGAGAGTCCGGCGCAGCATTGCTGGTGACAGAGAGGCCTCCGGTGACTCCCTTGGACGGGTGTCCTTCCCCTGACAGGGAGGAAAAAATGAAGAAGTCTGGATAGCCGCACTCCAATCCAACGTGGCTTTTACTGGAAAAATAAAATTAAATAAAACAGGCACTACATGTCACAGCAACGGGGTAACAGGGACAACTAACGCGTTTCACACTTAGGAGTGCTTACTCATAGCTAGGAGTGCGGCTATCCAGACTTCTTCATTTTTTCTTCATTGCCTTGTGCATTGCCAGCACCCTTGGTTCCTGGAGAGGTATTTGTTGTTGGGGTGAGTCTATTTGGAGCGGCAATTTTTGTTTTGTATATACTTTGGATCTTCCCCTGACAGGGGCTGTGCTAGCGAAGGTAATTCATGTTCTACCTCATATAGTCAGTGGCAGTGACTATTCTCCTTTGGTGACACCACAGTGGTTAGCGATACTTTAAAGGATTGTGCCTCGACCTACTCCCATTAATACTGAACTGTTGCAAAGGTCCCAACTTGACTGTGCTGTATGTTTATTCGCTGAGAAGAATAAAACGGTGTTGGACCTATTCAGTGTGTGGAACTCTGGTTACTAGGAGCAAAGGGGAGTGAATCCGAGGGAAGGATTTGACTCTAGGACACCTACACAAAGCCCAATCTTTCTGGCCTTCACCTCTTCACTATGGAGGACATGGGCCGTGGTGTATCTCATCCCTCCCCCCGGTACTGACACCCCTAGACAAAGACAGACAAGCCACGAATGAGAAGGGGTGAGAGGGGTGAGGTCGCTACATTTGTATAAAATCTCTTTATTTTGCAATCATCTCATAAAAGATTCTATGGTGCCTCACTGGGCTTCCTTGTAAAAAAAAGCCCAACACTTTCTTTGCATTTGTTGACTTCTGAAGATTAAAGGCCCGTACACACAATCTGATTTTCCGACAGGAATTGTGTGACGATAGGATTTTTTTAGAAAATCCGACCGTTTGTATGCTCCATCGGACAATTGTTGTCGGATTTTCCGACAACAAATGTTGGATAGCATGCTTTAAAATTTTCTGACAACAAATGTGTGATGTCGGATTATCCGATCGTGTGTACACAAGTCCTTCGGAAAAATATCCAAAGTACAAACACGCATGCTCGGAAGCAATACTAACCATAAGAAGTTGCCCAAAGGGTGGTGCTAAAGAGCTGAAAAACCACGTAGTTTCGTGCTTGTTGGACGACAATTCTTTGCCGTTTGTATGCAAGACAAGTTCACGGCCAATGCCCTTTGGACAAAAGTCCTATGCTTTGTCCGCGGAAAATCCGATCGTGTGTACCAGGCTTAACACTCCAAACTGGTCTTTTATGTGGCAGCAGGAAAGCGAGGGGACCCTCTGTTGTCTTATTTAACCATGTGGGTTTTAATCCAATATGCTGCTGTAGCGCCCTCCCCAAAAGGTTGGGACGCTATCTGAAATTTAGAGGGATGTCTGAGCCAGTAGCTGGGTTCAGACTGTTGAATTACATTGAGATTTGCTTCTGTTCTAGCTGTGGTTCGCCCGATGGTAGTTTCCCTATTTGCCTGAAGGTGGCGTTACCACCTCAGGCACCTGTTGGAACACGGGTGAATCATGGTGCATTGAGTGACCCTTCTCGGCAACAGTACAGTGGGAGTGGTCGCCCCGTTGTGCCTGCTGGGAGAGGGTACTTAAGGGGCAGACGCCATTGATCGGGGTTCGTGTTCGCCTCGTGGCCCTCCGGGCGCGAGGTATGTGTGTGTGGTTCTGGTCTCGGGGCCACGTTGGCCCGAGGCTGCATCGCTACATAGTAGGCCCAGCTTGGCTGGCTGGGGCCTGCATACTGAGAGGGGATCCCAAGCTGTCCATCCAAATGGGGAGGAAGCTGTCTTAATGAAGGAGACCAGGGGAGGACCTGCCCTGGAGGAGACTGGCAAAGTGCTGCTGTCTCGGGTGAGGCCTGGCTACTTTATTAAGGAGGGATCCCCTCTACTACAAGCCCTGCAGTTCGCCGGATTGGCTTAAAGGCTCTTTTGACTGCACGGCTGGAAGGTTGGGACTTTGAAATCCTGTGGCAGAGGATTCCTGGACTATCCATTTGCTTAACTTTAAAAAGGTCTGTGGCAGAGACTTTGTTCACTTTAACCACTTAACGACCGCTCACTGTAAATATACGTCGGCAGAATGGCACCGACAGGCAGAATCACGTATATCTACGTGATCGCCTTTGTATAGTTGATGGGTCCGATCGGACCCCCCTTCTTTACAGTGAGCGGTGGTTAAGTGTTCGGGAGCGATCCGGGATGAGGGGACGGCCGTTCGATTCCGGCCACCCCCTCGCGATCGCTCCCGGCGAATGAGAAAGCTTCCCTGCCTGTGTAATGTTTACACAGGCAGAGGAAGTGATGTCATCTCTCCTGTGGCGCTCACATATACCGAGCGCCGCACAAGAGAAGATGCCAGGTTAGTGCACAAAACACTACACTGACACCAGGACACATAGGAACATAAATCGCCCCCCCCAGACACCCCAGATCACCCCCCAGCCCCCAGTCACAGTGTCACTGATTGCAGTGACCATTTATTTACTGATCACTGCAATCAGTGACATTTGTGACCGTAAAAGTGTCACTAAAGTTAGTTTTAGGTCCAGTGTAGCCCCCTAACCCCCCCCTAATAAAGGTTTAACCCCCTGATCGCCCCCCCAGATAACCCTTTCACCCCCTATCACCACTGTCGCTAAGCGATCGTTTTTCTGATCGCTGTCTTAGTGTCGGTGATGCCGATCGGTAGCCAGTAATTTTTTTTTAGGTTCGCCACAGGTTTTTATAGCGTCAGGTACCCCCATATATTATCTAATAAAGGTTTAACCCCCTTGATCGCCCCCCAGGTAACCCTTTCACCCCCTATCACCACTGTCGCTAAGCGATCGTTTTTCTGATCGCTGTCTTAGTGTCGGTGATGCCGATCGGTAGCCAGTAATTTTTTTTTAGGTTCGCCGCAGGTTTTTATAGCGTCAGGTACCCCCATATATTATCTAATAAAGGTTTAACCCCCTTGATCGCCCCCCAGGTAACCCTTTCACCCCCTATCACCACTGTCGCTAAGCGATCGTTTTTCTGATCGCTGTCTTAGTGTCGGTGATGCCGATCGGTAGCCAGTAATTTTTTTTAGGTTCCCCGTCAGGTTTTTATATAGCGTCAGGTACCCCCATATATTATCTAATAAAGGTTTTAACCCCCTAATTGCCCCTAGTTAACCCTTTCACCAGTAATCACCATATAAGTGTTACGGGTGACGCTGGTTAGTTAGTTTGCTTTTTATAGTGTCAGGGCACCCGCCGTATATAACCCAATAAAGGTTTAACCCCCTGATCGCCCGGCGGGTGATATCAATTAGGTTTTAGCGTCAGAGAGGGTCTGCGTCACACCCCAGGCAGCGTCAGGTTAGTGCCAGTAATGCTAACACCCACGCGTGAAGCATACACCTCCCTTAGTGGTATAGTATCTGAACAGATCAATATCTGATCTGATCAGATCTATACTAGCGTCCCCAGCAGTTTAGGGTTCCCAAAAACGCAGTGTTAGCGGGATCAGCCCAGATACCTGCTGGCACCTGAGTTTTGCCCCTCCGTCCAGCCCAGGCCACCCAAGTGCAGTATCGATCGATCACTGTCACTTACAAAACACAACACACATAACTGCAGCGTTCGCAGAGACAGGCCTGATCCCTGCGACTCCAGTGCTGTAGGAGGTGATTTCACCACCACAGTTAAAAAAAAAAAGCATATATGCCGAAGCATTGGTGCAGCAGGGGCGGAGGAGCGATTTTGCTCCTAATGCCGCGTACATACGGTCGAAATTCCGACGGAGGCTTGCCCGTGGAAAAGTCCGACCATGTGTGTGCGGCATAACTTTTTTGCGGGAGGATGCCCCCATGCTTCGGCATATATAAATGGTGCATGTATGCCCATCATTAGAAGTGGGTGGATGAAGGGCGGTATTCTAATGGTGGGCATACCCACCGATCAATCTCTTTTTTCGTTCAGCCAACAGGCTGCATGAAAAAAAAAAGATTACAATACATGTCCAACAAGGACCAGCAACGTACTGGTATGTTGCTGGACTTTGAATGTTTATACCAGAATGATGCCTGCGGGTTTAGGTATCATCTTGGTATCATTCTTTTCAGCCAGCGGCCGGCTTTCATGTAAAAGCAATCCTAGTGGCTAATTAGCCTCTGGACTGCTTTTACAAGCAGTGGGAGGGAATGTCCCCCCCACCCCGGATATAAACAGCGCCATTGGGAAATTGGGAAAGCATTTTATCACACCGATCTTGGTGTGGTCAGATGCTTTGAGGGCAGAGGAAAGATCTAGGGTCTAGAAGACCCCAGTTTTTTCAAAAAAATAGTACCTGTCACTACCTATTGCTATCATAGGGGATATTTACATTCCCTGAGATAACAATAAAAATGATAAAAAATAAATAAATATGGAAGCAACAGTTTAAAAAAAAAAAAAAAAAAAGCAAAATTAATAATAAAAAAAAAAAAAAAAAAAAAAAGCACCCCTGTCCTGCCCTGCTCTTGCCCAATGGCGAACGCAAGCATCGGTCTGGCGTCATATGTAAACAGCAATTGCACCATGCATGCGAGGTATCACCACGAAGGTCAGATCGAGGGCAGTAATTTTAGCAGTAGACCTCCTCTGTAAATCTAACGGCGTAACCTGTAAAGGCTTTTAAAGGCTTTTAAAAATGTATGTAGTTTGTCGCCAATGCGCGTTTGTGCGAAATTTTAAAGCATGTCGTGTTTGGTATCTATGTACTCGGCCTAAGATCATCTTTTTTATTTCATCAAACATTTGGGCAATATAGTGTGTTTTAATGCATTAAAATTTAAAAAAGTGTATTTTTTCCCCAAAAAATGCGTTTGAAAAATCGCTGCGCAAATACTGTGTAGAAAAAAAAATGCAACACCCACCATTTTAATCTGTAGGGCCTTTGCTTTAAAAATATATATAATGTTTGGGGGTTCAACATAATTTTCTTGCAAAAAAAAAAAATGTTTTCATGTAAACAAAAAGTTTTAAAAAGGGCTTTGTCTTCAAGTGGTTAGAAGAGTGGATGTAAGCTTCCTAATGTTGTGTATAAAATGGCAGAACAGTTCAAAACCCCCCCAAATTACCCCATTTTGGAAAGTAGACACCCCAAGCTATATACTGAGAGGCATGTCGAGTCCATGGAATATTTTATATGTTGACACAAGTTGCGGAAAAAATACAATTTTTTTTTTTTGCACAAAGTTGTCTCTAAATGATATATTGCTCAAACATGCCATGGGCATATGTGGAATTACACCCCAAAATACATTCTGTTGCTTCTCCTGAGTACGGGGATACCACATGTGAGACTTTTTGGGAGCCTAGCCGCGTACGGGACCCCAAAACCAAGCACCGCCTTCAGGCTTTCTAAGGGTGTAAATTTTTGATTTCACTTCTCACTGCCTATCACAGTTTTGGAGGCCATGGAATGCCCAGATGGCACAAAACCCCCCCAAATGACCCCATTTTGGAAAGTAGACACCCCAAGCTATTTGCTGAGAGGTATGGTGAGTATTTTGCAGATCTCGCTTTGTCACAAAATTTTGAAAATTGAAAAATATATATATATATATATTTTCTTTCTTCATTTTTAAAAACAAATGAGAGCTGTAAAATACTCACCATGCCTCTCAGCAAATAGCTTGGGGTGTCTACTTTCCAAAATGGGGTCATTTGGGGGGGTTTTGTGCTATTTTGGCATTTTATGGCCTTCGAAACTGTGATAGGTAGTGAGGAGTGAAATCAAAAATTTGCGCCCTTAGAAATCCTGAAGGCGGTGCTTGGTTTTCGGGGGCCCGTACGTGGCTAGGCTCCTAAAAAGTCCCACACATGAGGTATCCCCGTACTCAGGAGAAGCAGAAAAATGTATTTTGGGGTGTAACTCCACATATAACCATGGCATGTGTGAGCATTATATCATTTAGTGACAACTTTTTGTAATTTTTTTTTTTTTTTTAGTCATTATTCAATCACTTGAGACAAAAAAAAAAAATATTCAATGGGCTCATCATGCCTCTCAGCAATTTCCTTGGGATGTCTACTTTCTAAAATGGGGTCATTTGGGGGGGTTTGTACTGCCCTGCCATTTTAGCACCTCAAGAAATGAGATAGGCAGTCATAAATTAAAAGCTGTGTAAATTCCAGAAAATGTACCCTAGTTTATAGACGCTATAACTTTTGCGCAAACCAATAAATATACGCTTATTGACATTTTTTTTACTAAAGACATGTGGCTGAATACATTTTGGCCTAAATGTATGACTAAAATTGAGTTTATTCGATTTTTCTTATAACAAAAAGTAGAAAATATCATTTTTTTTCAAACTTTTCGGTCTTTTTCCGTTTATATCGCAAAAAATAAAAATCGCAGAGGCAATCAAATACCATTAAAAAAAAGCTCTATTTGTGGGAAGAAAAGGACGCAAATTTCGTTTGGGTACAACATTGCATGTCCGCACAATTTACAGTTAAAGCAGCGCAGTGCAAAATTCTGAAAACAGCTCTGGTCCTTTAGCTACCAAATGGTCCGGGGCTTAAGTGGTTAAAAAGGTCTGTGGCAGAGACCTATTTCATCTTGGGCAGTCTATGGCCCATTGCTGATTGGTGTGTCATCCCGGCTGCTAGGCCATGTGAGAGGGGACTATCCGGGTGACCAATACCCACTCTAACATTGAGAGCGGTGAGTGACTTTAAACTGACACTTTTGCATAGTTGTGGCGAGTGCCTGAACCTTCCCCTGCTCTTCTCTTCCTTCTAATTTCTCAACGTTTACTGCATAAGAAAATAAAGCCTGACTGTTGAAGGTTTTACATCTGTGTGGACATTGCATTACTACAGACTTTCCTACCCAGACAACGAAGCTGAAGAGGTAACGTGCAAAACCCAAAACCAACCAGCAGCTCCTACGGGGGGTAGTGCTACACTGCTATTTAAGTGTACTTACAGCACAGTAGTAAAGCATCTTTCTAAAGTGCTAGTTTTGCACTTGCTACCTGCTGACTAAACTGGTAAACAAGATAAGTAAATATGAAATATTGCTTATGAATTTAACTAAAATTAAAAAAAATGTAGTCCTAAGGGCTCTTTCACACGGAGGTCCGTTCAGGTCCGCCTGTCAGTTTTTTAGGCGGACCTGAAACGGATCCTCCATGTACCCCTATGGAGGCACGGATGTCAGCGGAGACATGTTCGCTGACATCCGCTCCGCTCCGCCAAAGTGTGACGGAGGAAAACCCTATTTTTCCTTCCGTCGGCGGAGCGGATCGGATGACAACGGACTCTACGGTCCGTCGTCATCCGATTCCCCATAGGGGAGAGCGGCGCTCTGACAGGGCGGTCCCTGCACAGTGTGCGGGGACCGCCCAGTCATCCGTCGGCTCAGCGGGGATCAACGGAGCGATCCCCGCTGAGCAAGCGGAGCTTCACGGGGCGGATCTGCACGGATCCGCCCCGTGTGAAAGGACCCTTAATAAGGCCTCATGCGGACATTTTTTGGGCACCCAAGAGATACATGTGCATTGTGCAGCCTGCTGTCAGAAGCCTGTCAAATCAATGACAGGCTGCAATAAGAAGCAACTGTACATGACTGTAGACTGTTCTGCGCAGTAGCCCTGCTGCTAAATAATACTGAGAACCCCCTCTTCCCCCTGCCTGTTCCAATCACCTGCTTTACTACTCACTCCAAGCAGATCCATGGTTGCCAGCACACCAGAATACAGCTTGGCTTTCTTTTGGGTGTCACGGTTCTCTTTTGCAAACCCACTAATTTATCAAAGAGGGGAAACATTGCACAGGTGCAGACTGACCTCAGAAGCCTATTGAAAAAGCAATGGATGTACATCAATTAGAGACGCTCCAACTGACTGTAGCTTCACCAGGGCGAATGTTCTGACCAGGATAATTCTACTGATCAGCAGCAAGGAGTAAGCACAGTGGTGTCTGTAGGCAATGCTACCAAAACTGGATTTCCATCAACAGAGTCCAGTTGGCTGCAATCCATTCCAACAGCCTAAAATAAAATGTACCTATACAAGGCTTATGAGTAATAGGCTAAGCTTTTTATTAAGGGCCTCTTTATATCCTTTGTGGTGTGTTGATGTACATGCATTAACACGTTATGTCAGGTATTAACGTGTGTTGAATTAAAGCCCATTGTAATCAATTAGTCAATAATAAAGATGCCCACAAATTGGGCTTCAAACAGGGGAGTAGCAAAGAAGCATTAATACCACAACTATAGAAGGGGTTTTTGTCAAAAATCCAGAAAAAAACAAAAGCTATAAATGAAGTTGCAGTTCAGTGAGTAAATTAAGTATTTGATCCAAAGAAAAACATGACTTAGTACTTGGTGGAGAAACCCTTGTTGGCAAGCACAGAGGTAAGACGTTTCTCGTAGTTGGTGACCAGGTTTGAAAACATCTCAGGAGGAATTTTGGTCCACTCTTCTTTACAGATCTTCTCTAAATCCTTAGACTGGGTTCACACCGCAGCATGGAGTGGCTCACAGCAGGGGTCCGATGTGTCCCTGTTCCCCATTTCAGGTCAGATTTCAGCCCGAATATTTGTCTGAATTCAGACCCGAAACGGACAAGAAGATGCATAGGACTCCTGGGCAAATCGCACTGGAGATGTGTGAACCGGCTCCATAGAGAAGGTCACAATCTCCAGACATGTGAATTGGATGCGGGAAAACCCACATCCAATTTGCAATAGTGTGAACCCAGCCTTAAGGTTTCTTGGCTGTCTCTTGGCCACTCCATGACCTTAATGTGCTTCTTCTTGAGCCACTCCTTTGTTGCCTTGGCGGTATGTTTTCGGTCATTGTCATGCTGGAAGATCCATCCATGGCCCACCTTCAGTGTTCTGGCTTAGGGAAAAAGGTTCTCATCCAAGATTTTACAATACCTGGCCCCGTCCATTGGCCCTAGTGTGGCAAAGTCAGTCTGTACTGCAGAGAAACAGCCCCAAAGCATCATGTTTTGTTTGGGGATCAAATACTTATTTTACTCTCTGAACTGCAACTTAATTTATAGCATTTGTTTTTTTTCTGGATTTTTGGCTGATATTCTGTCTCCATCATACAAAAAATAAAATACACCTATGATAAAAATGATAGACCCTTAATTTCTTTGTGGTCACACTTACAAAATCTCCAGAGGATCAAACAATTATGTTCCCCACTGTAGCCCTGGTCTCACAGTTGCCCCCTGGGAAGGCTACATCACCATTACCTTCCAGGGAGATCTCGCCTGATCTTGTGCTTGCGTTGAATAAGATCTGGTGAGATTTGCTGTTCTTCCATAACAAACCGTGGCCGATTCCGTGCGGTGCACACTTGAGACCAGGCAAAGACATCATCGGTGGAAGAATGAGCTGGCCGCCGGTGACATTTCTTTAACAAAGGGCAGTGCGGGTTTCACATTTATGGGGGGGGGGGGGGGGGAGAACAGACCACAGAGGCTGCAGGAGAGATAAAAGAGAATTGCAAGTAACTATTACTACGTTTATTGATTTTAGAATGTAACGTTGCATTGCTGATGTCATTTTTATTAAAGGGGGGGTCCACTTTAATGTATGACCAGTATTTCTTTTTTTATGATCACGAGAGTTCTTCTTTAATAAAAAAAGAATGGTTTATGGCATGAATTGAGTATAACGCCATGCGGCGAGGGTTCAGCCCTGGCTGTATACACAGGGAAGTGTCCCCTGGCTGTCAGTATATACAGAGCTCCTCGCACACTGTCACCGTGACGCCAGCTGTTACTTTGTCACACACTTGTCTCACTAGTGACTCCAGAGCAGGGGAAGGGCGCCTTGAAACTGCTGGCGGCGGCCAGTGATTGGTGGAGGAGGGAGTGTGACGCTGCGAGCTCCCCCATCACCAGGAAGGAGATTGAGAGCAGGATCCCAGGAGGACACATCTCCCCCTCCCCCCTCCTCCTCCTCCTGTAACATTAGATGGCTTGTATTCTCCCCCTACCCCCTGTGTGTGCTCCACGTGTGGCTGGACTAACAGTCCCTGCCCTATTCTCTGCTCACACAGCCTCTGAAAACACAAACCTTTTTTTTTTTTTTTTAAGGTGCTTGCCTAAGACCTGCACATGTTACACCTTATCTGGCCTGCAAGGACCATGTGCATGGTGGAGAGGGGGAGGGGAGAGGCATGGTGGGGGTGATGCATGTTAAGTAGCCCATTTAGAAAGATTTAAAGACAAATCTCTGGCTGAGATTTATTTCCCCTTAAAGTGACCGTACATCACCAGCCCACGGCGGCGTGCAAAGGACAGCAACCCGCGGCTCGCTTCACAAAGCCGTGATGCAGGTGTTGTCTGCCGCAAAAGGATCGCCATTATCCACGTGATTATGTTCAGCTTTTTGTTGCTGGAAATATTTACTGTCATGGCAAATAAAATTTATATCATACCCTCCAACTTTCCAAGATGAGAAAAACTTTTTTCCCCCCATTTTGGTTATAACTGATTTTCTCCTTTTTTTTTTCTTTTTTGCCTCGTATGTCTCCTATCAGGAAGATTTCCCTTCATTTCCTGCCCCATAGCCACAACAGGAAGTGAAGGTAATTCTCCTCGATAGGAGTCATTTAAATAAATAAATACAGTAAAACCTTGGATTGCGAGTAGAATTTGTTCCGGAAACATGCTTGTAATCCAAAGCACTTGTATATCAAAGTGAAATTCCCCATAAGAAATAATGGAAACTCAGGTGATTCGTTCCACAACCGATTATTCATAGGTCTTTCAGGTTATAGTCCACATAAAAATATTATAGCAATGTGATAAGATGTGTAACCATAAAATATCTATCCACAAATGGAAGCCTCAACAAGGGGATTAGAAGCAAAATCCAGCAGGAGCTACAGAGTATAAAAGAGAAGAGAGGAGCCTCTAATGCCGCGTACACACGATGAGATTATCGGACGAATGATCGTCTAGTTTATTTTGCATGCTAATCTCACGTCGAATCTGATGAGTTTACTAAAGTCACGAAAATTTTTGTACGACAGAATACAAATTCTGAAGTGATGTCATGTGTTGTAGTGTATTTGTATTGCATTTTCGAACGACAGCTGTACTGATTAAACGAAAATCGTACGATCTGGCATCGTACAATTTTTTTTTCGTGCATGTCCGATGGAATAATATCGGATGAACTGTCATGATCGGCTCTCGAAAGCTTTGTACGAACGATCCGATTATTTATATATTATATAAAGCGGCATTTTTCGTACGATTTTCGGATCGTGTGTACGCAGCAAAAGTGTAGCAATACGGTTACATTTAATGAAGGTACAACATTTAGCAACTCACATGGTTGATGAATAACCGCTTGCCGACCAGCTGTTGTCATTATACTGCGGCAGTTCGGCTCCCCTGCGCAATCCGCCGTAGGTGTACGTCAGTCTTTGCATAGGAGATAGCAGGTCCGGCGGACTGAATGGCCCCCGGCAACCCGCGTTTGCGGTGCACAGGGGCAGAATGGGGAACTGCCTGTGTAAACAAGGCAATTCCCTATTCTGACAGATGACATGTCAGAGATCTTTTGTTCCCAGTGATCAGGAACAGTGATCTCTGTCATGTCCCAGTGAGCCCATCCCCCCTACAGTTAGAACACACCCAGGGAACACATTTAACCCCTTGATCGCCCCCTAGTGTTAACCCCTTCCCTGCCAGTGTCATTTTTACATTGATTAGTGCATTTTTATAGCACTGATCAATGTAATAATGTCACTGGTCCCCAAAAACTGTCATTTGGCGTCAGATTTGTCCGCCGCACTGTCGCAGTCCTGCTAAAAATCTCAGATCGTCGCTATTACCAGTAAAAACAATAAAAAAATAAATAAAAGTGCCTAAATCTATCCCATAGTTTGTAGACGCGATAACTTTTGCGCAAACCAATCAATATATGCCTATTGCAATTTTGTTTACCAAAAATATGTAGAAGAATATATATCGGCCTAAACTGATGAATAAATCAGTTTTTTTATACATTTTTTTGGGGGGATATGTATTATTGCAGAAAGTATAAAATGTTATACATTTTTTTCAAAAAGGTTGCTCTTTGTTTGTTTATAGCGCAAAAAATAAAAACCGCAGAGGTGATCAAATACCACCAAAAGAAAGCTTTATTTGTGGGAAAAAATGGACGTCAATTTTGTTTGGGTACAGTGTCGCACGACCGCGCAATTAGTTAAAGCGACGCAGTGCCGTATTGCAAAAAATAGCCTGGTCATGAAGGGGGCAAAGCCTTCCGGGGCTGAAGTGGTTAAAAGAGGCACATCTTATGCCGCGTACACACGGTCGGAATTTCCGCCAGCAAAAGTCCGATGTGAGCTTTTGGTCAGAGATTCCGACCGTGTATATGCTCCATCGGACTTTTGCTGTCGGAATTTCCGCCAGCAAAAGATTGAGAGCAGGTTCTCAATTTTTCCGACGGAAAAAAATTCCGATCGGAATTTCTGATCGTCGGTAGCAATTCCGACGCTCAAAATTCCGACGCATGCTCGGAAACAATTCAACGCATGCTGGGAAGCATTGAACTTAATTTTCTCGGCTCGTCGTAGTGTTGTATGTCACCGCGTTCTTGACGGTCGAAAGTTCCGAGAACTTTTGTGTGACCGGGTGTATGCAAGCCAAGCTTGGGCGGAATTCCATCGGAAAAACCATCAAAGGTTTTTCCAACGGAAAATCCGATCGTGTGTACGGGGCATAAGTATGCAGACATCCGGGGTTAAGCTGTCCACATAGACCATCCTCCTCTCTGCCGGCTCTCACCGCTGTCAGTCTGCAATCATGACCGGAAAGACTACCCTGCAGTAGAGTGATCTGGAAGTGAGGCTTGAAGCGCTCATGGAGCGCAGCGTGGAAAGGATGATGTTGTGGCAGTGCGGGGGATGGTCTATGTGGACAGCTTTACCCCGGATGACTGCATACTTAGATGTGCCTCTTTTAATCATAAACCATGTGAGTTGCTAAATGTTGTACCTTCATTAAATGGAACCATATTGCTACAGAGGCGCCTCTCTTCTGTTTTATACTCAGTTGTGACATGACACTACTTGTATATCAAGGCATCGCTTGTATATTAAGTCAAAAAAATTTTTTAAATGTTGTCTTGCACTCAAACCAAGTTACTCTCAAACCAAGGTTTTATTATAACTAAAGTGAGAAAATTTCTGGTTGTCACCAGAACTAGTTGGTAGATTTTCCCTTTATTCCTGTTCTGTTGACAACTTAAAATTTTGGATTTTCTTTCACTCTCAGTAACAACAGTAAAAAGGAATAATTGAAAGCATGGATCTCGCTAAAAATATCCATACACTATACAATCTGAATGTACAATCTTCTTTAGCTCTACAAACAACTATGTCGTGTAAAGCCCCGTACACACGAGTCCAATGCCATTCTGCCCGTTTGGCCAGCTTTTTTTGGATGACCATGCTGGAAAACCAGCAGCCGACCAGCTCCTGATAAGTGCTCTCAGCCAATGGCAAAGAAAGCTCTATGGGCGCTTGGATGGTGCCCACCACATCTGCCAATCACTGCCCATCAGCTGCCAGTCAGTGCCCACGAAAGGGTCAATCAATGCCCATCAAAGTTACAAATCAGTGCCCATCATTAACACCTGTCAGTTCCCATCAGTAATGACTGTCAGTACCTCATCATCAGTGCTGCCCATCAGTGCCATCTATCAGTGCCGCCTGTCAGTGCCCATCAGTGCCGCCTATCAGTGCCTCCCATCGGTTCTCATCAGTGCTGCATATCAGTGTTGCCTATCAGTGTCCATCAATTGCACATATTAGTGCCTCCTCATCAGTGCAAACTCATCAGTGCCTGTCAGTGAAGGAGAAAACTACATTTTATAACAAAAACAAAGAAAAAATAATTTCTTCAAAAATGTTGGTCTTTTTTAGTTTGTTTAGCAAAAAGTAAAAACCCCAGTGGTTATCAAATACCACCAAATTAAAGCTCTATCTGTGGGAAGAAAATTATAAAAATGTAGTTTGGGTACAGTGTTGCATGTCTGCGCAATTGTCATTCAAAGTGTAATAGCACAGAAAGCTGAAAATTGTACTGGGCAGGAAGGGAGGAAAGTGCCCGGTATGAAAGTGGTAAAAAAAAGTTTACCTACAGAGTGTGGAGTCTCATCCCTGTGCAGGCTTTGTGTTGGCGGATATCGGAGACTATCTCCCCTCCACCACATGATAGAGTTCAGGTCTGCCAATTGGCTGCTCTGTCTCAAGCACTGCATCCTGGGATGAAAGCTGAAATCTAATGCGGCGTACACACGATCATTATTCACGGCGGTTAAAAAACAATGTCATTAAAAACGAGGGGAACGGTTTGTTCCCCACACACGGTCGTTTTTCACGTAGTTTTTTCTCTTGTTGAGAAAAACGACCGTCTGTGGGCTCTGCAGCAGTGTTTCCCTATGGGAAAACTGCCGCGGAAAACATGTCGAAAAAAACGACGAGAAAAATTAGAACATGTTCTAATTTTTCTCGTAGTTTTTAATGCCGTTTTTCTTGTCGAAAAAAACGTCAGAAAGCCCACAGACTATCGGTTTTCTCGTCGAATGGGAAAAATGTTGTTTTTCTCGACGAGAAAAACGTCCGTGTGTACGCGGCATAAGGGGATATAAAAGAGATAAATGATTGCAGCCTCGTAATCATTAATACATAATTAAATGTAAGGCAAGCAGTGTATATACCCAAATATGACCTGGCATCAGCCCATTGCAGTCCTTGTACATCAGGACTGGAGTGTTAGAAGAAGCAGCTCAAAGAACCAATTAGTTTATGTTCTGGCAAGAAGCATGCTGATAGAAGGAGAGAGCAGACTGACAGAGGTGAGATAATCACTGTGCTGCTTCTCTTTTCACTGTCCAGTCAAAGGCTGGGACGGGTCCTGAACAACCTTGGTTCTAATGCCGCGTACACACAACCGTTTTTAATGACGAGAAAAATGCAATTTTTTAAAATGGTCATTAAAAATGATCGTGCATGGGCTTCAGAGCATTTTTCACAACGTGAAAAATGGCCATGAAAAAATTGGAACATGCTCTAATTTTTCTCGTAGTTTTTCACGTCGTCGTTTTTCTCGTCATGAAAAACGGCCGTGTGTACGCTTTAACGACGTGAAAAAAAATGCGCATGCTCAGAATCAAGTATGAGACGGGAGCGCTCGTTCTGGTAAAACTAGCGTTCATAATGGAGATAGCACATTCGTCACGCTGTAAAGCCCCATACACACTATCAGATTTTCTGCTGATTTTTGTCATCAGATTTACCAAAACCATCTAATATGAGGTCAAACCTTAAGAGTTTCAATTTGGATGCAATCAGGCCGGCCCTTGTACTACATGGTTTTGGTAAATCTGATGACAAAAATCCTGCAGAAAATCTGATAGTGTGTATGGGGCTTAACGGACTAAAAAGCACGAGGCTGAAAAGCGCGAATCGTCTCTCAACAAACTTTACTAACATGAAGGGTGGCGCCATCCGAATGGAACTTCCCCTTTATAGTGCCGTTGTACGTGTTGTACGTCACCGCGCTTTACTCAAACGTTTTTTTCACGATACTGTGTAGGCAGGCTTGAGAAGAATCACGTCGTGAAAAACGCAGTTTTTTTCAATGACATTAAAAACGGTCGTGTGTACGCGGCATTAGGAAATGGGTTTAGTGATGCTGGAAATCAGACTGAGGACCTCTAATCACAGAAAAGAGTATTTTATGGGGAACTCTCTGGATTAAAGGTGATCATTGCAGCAAAACGTGATTTTTTTTTGTCAATTAGCAGTCCATTCATTTTTGTCTTATGATTTTTTTGTCTGGAGTTATTGGGGGAAAATGAAACGCTCCTCCATTTACAATTCTACTGGAAATTCCTGTAGGCTCCAACAATTAGAGGATTGGTAGGAGAGTGCAGTCAAGCTAATTATTAGTGGATGAAGAGTGTCCTATCAATAGACTCTTTCTATTTGCCCTGAATTGGTTCCAATCATGAAGGGGATGATAAAAGATACCTGATCAGAATTGTAAAATTAAACAGATGAAATACCTATAATATGTGTATCAACCACAATTTATGTTTATTCCAACAGAACGATAAGAGCCCATTCACACAGGGGCGTCTTTGGATCCGACTCCAAATCGCCCCAGGTCGCCTCAGGTCGCGCTGGCTGAAGAAATCAATGTAAGTTAATGGAGCCGTCCTTATGCACACTACTGCAGTCGCTCCGACTTCAAAAAAGGTCCCTGTACTACTTCAATCCGACTCCTAGGTGACCTGTAACCATTCATTTCAATGGGAGTCGCCTCTCACTGTCTTAATAGGAGCAACTCTCCAGGAAGAAAACATACATTTATCAGGCAAAGCTCTCCCTCCCCCCTCCCTCTCACAGAGCTGATTCTTGTTTGATTGGCCACTGGAATGTCTCCTGTCCTGCAGGCAACTTGGAGTTGCCTTGTAAATAGCTCCAGGTCCCGCTGTGATTCATACTCAAGTCGTGTCTGAGTTGCCTCATAAAATCGCCCTGGAAGTCGTGTTGCCCCTGTGTGAATGGCCTCTAATTGGCCACAAAGAGAAAACAATTATTCAATTATACAATTGCGACTATTATTATTCAACATATAAGGATTTGGGTATAACCCTATTTATGTGATCTTGTATGCAGCATTTCCTTTATCATGTAACATTTATGGGAAGCATTTAAAGAGCATGAAGATTTGAGTTAAGTAACCACTTTAAAGCCGGGTACACAATACAGTTTTTTTTTTTTTTTTTAACTGGCAGCTCCGGTCAGAGACACTGTACTAACCATGCGATGTTAGTACAGCGATCTTCCCCACTGAGCTATTGTGTTTTGACAGGGACAGTAGTTGCTGGTGCTCACAATTTTTTGGGGGGGCGCAAACAAACTAAAAAAAAACCCATCAATTGCAGCCACTGTGCCCATCAATTGCAACCTCACTGTGCCCATCAATAGAAGCCACTGTGCCCATCCATTGCAGCCATTGTGCCCATCCATTGCAGCCACTGTGCCCATCCATTGCAGCCACTGTGCCCATCCATTGCAGCCACTGTGCCCATCCATTGCAACCACTGTGCCCATCCATTGCAACCACTGTGCCCATCAAAAGCAGCCACTGTGACCCCCCCGGTGGCATTTAACCAGCACCCCCCCACCCGCTCAATGTCTAAACCGGCACTTACCCCATATTGGTGGCGGGTCAAGCAGTGGCAAACTGTGGGATGGGCGGCAGCTCCTGTGTCCTCCATGCTTCCGCCGCACGTCTCTTCTTTCTTCCTGCTATGCGTCCAATAGGATCGCCTGTCCTTTCAGCCAATCAGATGATGGGTAACAGACCCGCGTTTGCTGATTGGCAGGGAGGCGGTTCAGTGTTAGAAAAGCAACTTAATATTTGCTTTTCTAACACACCTGGGTGGGCTCCGAGCGCAATGCTCTGCGCTCCGAGTCCACCCTATTTTGAAGCCTAATAGAGCCTATGGCTCTAATTGGGTTCTTCAAAAAAAAAACCCGCATGAATCTAACCATGATACATATAGGTGGTGGCGTAATAGAGGGGGCGGCGCCCGTGCGCCCTCATGGACGAACCACCACTGGACCGGGGTATGACCCCCCCCCCGACAGAACCCTTCGATCAGCGCTCTTAGCCATTGGCTGACAGACCGACATACACACAGGCAAAATGTCGGACGTTTTTTTTGGACCGGCAAATGCCTCCCGACATTCTGCCTGTGTGTACGGGGCTAAGACCAGTTATTTTTGACACTTTTTTTTTAACATGTAGCAATCTGTATTTTTAGCTAGACAATCTCTTAGACCCCCCCCCCCAAACATTATATATATACCGTATTTATCGTCGTATAACACGCACAGGCGTATAGCACGCACCCTTACTTTAAAAGGGAAGTTTAAGGAAAAAAACTTTCCACAGTCCCCTGCGTATAACACGCAGGCAGAGTTTACCCTCTATTTTTAGGGTAAAAAAGTGAGTGTTATACGCCAATAAATACAGTGTATATATATATATATATATATATATTTATTTTTTTTTAAACAGAGACTCTAGTGAGAGAATTGGTGGGTTTTGCAATTCTTTATGTCACATGGTATTTGCACAGCAGTTTTCCAAAAGCAAAAATAATGTCCCCCCCCGATGTAGATCCATCGTCAATCACGCCACCCGCTGCACCCAGAAAAAAAAGAGATCCGCATTAGTCGAAGGCTAACCGTCAACTGCCCGCTCCTCCATCTGACAGGTCTTAAAAAGGTAAGGGGCGGGGCCACCTGTGACGTCTCCATTTTTTTTATTTTTAATAAAGAAATTGTCAAAAATTGTGTTTGTTTTTTTTCTATGTGACACTTTTTTTGGTGAATGAGTAGGTGTACAATGTACCCCATACTCATTTACATGGGGGGGCAGGATCTGGGGACCCTCCTTCTTAAAGGGGGCTTCCAGATTCTGATAAGCCCCCCACCCTCAGACCCCCAAAACCACAGCCCAGGGTTGTTGGGAAGAGCCCCTTGTCCCCATCAACACTGGGACAAGGTGCTTAAGGGTGGGGGGGCTGGGCCCTCCTTGCCCCAAAGCACCCCCCCATGTGGAGGGAATGCGGCCTGGTATGGTTCAGGATGGGAAAGGGGGGGTGCTCACTTGTCCACTCCCTTTTCTGACCTGCCAGGCTGCATGCTTAGATAAGGGTCTGGTATAGATTTGGGGGGGGCCCACACCATTTTTATTTTGTTTGGTTTTGGCATGGGGTTCCTCTCCAAATCCTTACCAGAGCCAAAGGACCTGGTATGGATTGGGGGGGACCCCACGCCTTTTTTTTTCCACAATTTTTTTTAGCTGACAATTCTTTTTTTTACATTCAGCTGTCAGCGGGGAATCCTGCTGACAGCTGATGACTCATCGGCTGTTAAGGACGCGGCGGCCGGCTTCCGGGCCCACTCTTTAGCAATGAGCTATATACAGTGTTTTTAAAGGGGAAAAAAAAAAAAACACAAGACGCATTAAAAACGCAACACTTGTGTTTCTGGTGCGACTGCATTGAAGTCTATTACATGCAGAACACAATCTGCTGCGGGAAAAAAGTCCCTGACCCTTTCCAAAAATGCGCCAGCTGAAAAATGCATAGATGTGAACGTGTACTATAGGAAACCATGGTAAATGGACTTTAGTGTGTTTTTCCGAATGTGCAAAACGCACCAAAAAGCGAATAGGTGTGAACTTTGAGTTATCGTTTTTGCAGATCTCTGCAGCATGATGCAACCTGTACAGACACTATTATAATATTACTACTAAAGGGTTACTTTTAAAGTGTTGCTGCCAATAATTACAGCATGTACATTGTGGTCAGTGCAGTGATGTTCAGATGCCGTGTGAAAAGCATTGAGGTGCTTGTGATTTTTTTCTTTTTGGGCAGTTGGCCATACAGTTTAGCTTGGCAATGCTCCCCCCCCCCCCCCCTTTCCCATCCATGCCTCCTGCTGGTAGAGCATTAAAGTCAGAGCCAACACTGGGATTATATACACATAAATATGTTGTGTGTATGAGCCTCACGCTGGCTATACATGGCTCCAATTTTTCTAGAAATTCTTGCTCCATAGGCCAAAATTCAAGGTGCAGGTGGCCTTGTCAGTACCACCCCACTTGCCAAACTAAGGTATGAAAATCTAAGTAGTCCCCAGAAAATCCTCGACCAAAACTGTGACTGCAGCCAATCTGATTGTGTATATTGACAACTGCGGGAATAGCTTTGAGTGCGTCCAGCTGCCATTATCATAGGTCATTACTGGCTGTGTGAATCAGCTACAGCCAGCTGATTGGTGGAAACATTTCCAACAAGTCCCTTCAACTGCATTCAATTAACCATTTGCCTACTGGGCACTTTTACCCTCTTCCTGTCCAGGCCAATTTTCAACTTTCAGCGCTGTCACACTTTGAATGACAATTGTGCGGTCATGCAACACTGTACCAAGATTAAATTTTTATTAAAAAAATTCACACAAATGGAGCTTTCTTTTGGTGGTATTTAATAACCACTGGTTTTTTTATCTTTTTCTAAACAAACGAAAAAAGACCAGAAATTTTGAAAAAAATAAAAAAAATTGTTGATATTTTGTTATAAAATTTTGCAAACAGGTAATTTTTCTCCTTCACAGATGTGCGCTCATGAGGCTGCACTAATAGCCACTGATGAGGTGGCAGGCACTGATGGGCACTGATGAGGAGGCACTAATAGGTGGCATTGATAGGCAGCACTGATAGGCAGCACTTATGGGCACTGATAGGTGGCACCTTTGGGCACTGATAGGCACTGGTAGGTGGCACTGATGGGCACTAATAGGCGACACTGATGAGGAGGCACTGATGGGCACTGATTGGCAGCACTGTTGGGACTGCACTGATAATCAGGACACGGATAATCAGTAGAAACAAGTAAAAAGATTGAACCGGCAAATCTATAGTCCATATACCGATTTTAATAGTTTGTTACAAAAAGCGACAAGAAAAAACGCTGATGTGTTTCGGCAACAGCCTTAGTCATAGTCGTAGTTGTGTGCGCCGTCTCTCTTCAAACTTAACTGATAATCAGTACCCAGATTATCAGTGCCGATGTCCCTTTAACACAAGCCGACTATCGGCTCTCTTTTTCTCTCCTCATGCTGTCAGCGTGAGGAAAGAAAAGCCGATGACCGGCTTGTGTTTACATCCGTGATCAGCTGTCATTGGACCCAGCTGATAACGTGGTAAAGGGTCGCTGTATTTGGCCCTTTACCCCAATCTGTGATCAGCTGAGTCCAAAGGATTCGCTGATCACAGAGCGTGCCGCCGGGGAGCGCAATGATGGTAGGACATCAAAGGACACCCTCCCGGCAAAGTAAGCCCCGTCATTCGGCTATAGCACGGGCGGGAAGGGGTTAAACAGTTGACTTCTGTTGAGTAGGGAGGGCCACACACTGATTGAAATTTGGCCTGTGCCTGCTGGACCAGTGTATGGCATAAAAAACTTCCCATACCTGGCAAGTGGTAAGTTAAATCATCACCTCCGGGTGTGTCAGATAGCAGGTCCCTTTTGGGCATGTGGTTCTCCCCACAAAACTTCCATGTCACACCATAGGACACAGTGGTGGTCTCCAGGAGGAACCCCGGTGCCAAGTAGGAAACATGCTGACACACCCGGAACTGACGCATTCATGACATTACATCGTACACACATAATCGTTGACGCAGAGAAGCATCAACGGTTACACAAGTACAGGGTCGTACAAACATTCACTTCTATGACCCGCTTTACACCCCAACTGCAAGGAAGCTGCAGGAAATATACATGTTTTCTCAAAGGCTAATGCAGCTAGAACAATATTACCAAACACACTATCTTGTCAAAAGTATTGGGACACCTGCCTTTACACGTACATGAACTTTAATGGCATCCCAGTCTTAGTCCGTAGGGTTCAATGTTGAGTTGGCCCACCTTTTGCAGCTATAACAGCTTCAACTCTTCTGGGAAGGCTGTCCGCTCTGTGCAGGACAGTCAAGTTTCTCCACCCCAAACTCGCTCATCCATGTCTTTATGGACCTTGCTTTGTGCATGGGTCCAAATCATTTGGTGAATAGGGGATTATGGTCTGGGGTTGTATTTCAGGGGTTGGGCTTGGCCCCTTTGTTCCAGTGAAGGGAACTAAGCATACCAAGACATTTTGGACAATTTCATGGCCCCTTCCTGTTCCAACATGACTGCACACCACTGGCACAATGTCCATAAAGACATGGATTAGCGAGTTTGGGGTGGAGGAACTTGAGTCCTGACCTCAACCCGATAGAACACCTTTGGGATGAATTAGAGCAGAGACTGCCTTCCAGTACTTCTCGTCCAACATCAGTGCCTGACCTCACAAATGCGCTTCTGGAAGAATGGTCAAACATTCCCATAGACCAGTGGTTCTCAACTCCTGTCCTCAGGACCCACTAACAGGCCAGATTTTAAGTATTACCTTGGGGAGATACAGACTAGAATACTGCAATACCTGAGCAGCAAATTATATCACCTGTGATGCATTTGTTATCTTGCAAACCTGGCCTGTTGGTGGGCCCTGAGGACTGGAGTTGAGAACCACTGCCATAGACACACTCCTAAACCATTTGGACAGCCTTCCCAGAAGAGTTGAAGCTGGTATAGATGCAAAGGGTGGGCAAAGTCAATATTGAACCCTACGCACTAAGACTGGGATGCCATTAAAGTTCATGTGTGTGTAAAGGAAGGCGTCCCAATACTTTTGGTAATATAGTGTATGTATAAAACGTTCTGAAGCTGAACTGCAGGGACGATTTGTATTGCACAGTTACATTGGTGGATATTGGAACACTGTAATATGTCATATCTGGGTGATTGCTTGGGAAGCTGACAATCACTGTAGTAGTCGGTGCTACTACAGTGATAGCTGTGATCTTCCGGGCCTTGCTCAGGTTTTGTGTGATTGGCTTCCCATTTTCATGTTTATCACAGGGGACCTCTCGTTCTGCACCACCATGCATAGAACACCATGTATGTATTTCAAAGAATATAGGGCATTCTCTGATTGGACTAGGGTTGCCACTTTTATTTTCAAGCCAAACCCAAACACTTTAGAGGCGCACAGTAATTTTTTTTTTTAGTATACACTATAGGATTGTAACAGACCTGGGACACCTTTGGGCACTCCAAAGAGAATAGTAATGTAGTTCAGGTGGACTGAAACCCATGATTCAAAACCCAAACTGTCCGGGTGACTCATTGGACAAGGTGGAGAAGAGGGGTGGTGATGTCTCGATTTCCACCTTGTCCAATCTCAATTGAAAAAAGGCATTCTCTGAATGTTAGCAATGCCATGCATGTAACCCCCTGTGGTCAGCGTACAGTGGGGATGCCTCTTGCACAGAACCTGGAAGATGGCAGTTATCAATGTAGTAGCACTGACTACTACTGTACAGTGATTCCCCAGTGGCCCATCAGGTATGAGATATGCATACTTACATTGCGCCAAGCTGGACCAATGTAACTATGCAATACAGATCAGCTTTAACAACAATTGAAATTAAAAGTTGGATCACTGTCCGCCAGGAAAATTGAAATTAACCACTTAAGGACCGCCTCACGCCGATATACGACGGCAGAATGGCACGGCTGGGCACATCAACGTACAGGTACATTGCCCTTTAAGAGCCCAGCCGTGGGTCGTGCGACCTGGTCCTGAGCTCAGTGACCGCGCCTGCGGGACCCAATCACCGCCGGTGTCCCGCGATCGGGTCACAGAGCTGAAGAACAAGGAGAGGTGAGTGTAAACAAACCTCTCCCCGTTCTTCTCCGTGGCATGTCAGTGATCGTCTGTTCCCTGTCATCGGAACAGACGATCAGTGACGTGTAACATGTAGCCACGCCCCCCTACAGTAACAATCACTTCCTAGGGAACACTTAGAAGTTAAACCCTTCACTGCCAGTGTCATTTTCACAGTAATCAGTGCATTTTGCCCTAGTATATGAATGTGAGTTAGGGACCTTAGATTGTAAGCTCCTTGAGGGTAGGGACCGATGTGAATGTACAATGTATATGTAAAGCACTGCGTAAATTGACGGCGCTATAGAAGTACCTAAATAAAAATAATAATAATTTTTATAGCACTGATCGCTGTAAAAATTACAATGGCCCCAAAATGGTGTCAAAAGTGTCCGATGTGTCCGCCATAATGTCGCAGTCACGATAAAAATCGCTGATCGCCGTGATAACTAGTAAAAAAAATTTTTTTATTAAAAATGCCATAAAACAGTCCCCTATTTTGTAGATGCTATAACTTTTGCGCAAACCAATCAATAAACGTAGAATACGTATCGGACTAAACTGTGGAAAAAATATGTTTTTTTTAATATTTTTGGGGGATATTTATTATAGCAAAAAGTAAAAAATATTGTTTTTTTTCAAAATTCTTGCTCTATTTTTGTTTATAGCGCAAAAAATAAAAACCGCAGAGGTGATCAAATACCACCAAAAGAGAGCTCTATTTGTGGGAAAAAAAGGTCGCCAATTTTGTTTGGGAGCCACGTCGCACGACCGCGCAACTGTCAGTTAAAGTGACACAGTGCCGAATCGCAAAAAGGGGCCTGGTCTTTAACCAGCCAAAATGGTCCGGGGCTTAAAGCGGAGTTCCACCCTTTTTTTATGTTTATTAAAAGTCAGCAGCTACAAAAAGTGTAGCTGCTGGCTTTTAATAAACATACACTTACCTGCTCCACTGTCCAGCGACGCGCCGCCTGGAGCTCCGATCCTCTCCCCCCTCCTCCGCCGGCGCGTCCATTCACAGTGTGGGCACCCGGCCGTGACAGCTTTCGGCTTCACGGCCGGGCACTCACTGCGCATGCGCGAACGGCGCAGCGCTCTGTGAGTGGACAGGCGATCGCCTGGGACCTGTCACGTCCCAGGTGATCGCCTACAGGGAGGAGCCGCCACAAGGCGATATGACGTATCGCCTAGGCGGCTCCAGGGCGGAAGGAGGAAGTGGGACAGGAAGTCCCACTCCTACTGAAGCCCCCACTCCCCCCCCCCTCAAAAAAATTACATGCCAAATGTGGCATGTAAGGGGGTGAGGAGTGGAATAAAAAAAAAGTAAAAAAATTGGGTGGAACTCCACTTTAAGTGGTTAAGCACTGGGTGTCCCATTGTTGTTTCGGTGGTGTTGATGATGGTGGTGGGCACTGGTGGTGGTGGTGTATTATATTCTCAGATCTCAGAAGACGCTCTGATTTCCAATAACATATTCCATGAAAATAGACATGTGCATGCCTCTAAGTCTAGCGAGAACGTGTGCTACAAGCTTGTAGAGTGAATCTAGATTGCTTATCCATTTAAACCTATGATCTACTCAGGAAGGAATGCACACTATCCAGATATTTATATTATGAATTAAAAAGGTACCTAAATTGGAATCTCACTAAATGAATACAGCTGGTTGAAATAGTTCCAGAGTAGAGGTTCCTTTGTCAGGCAGCCCTAATCTTCATTTGCATTGCTATGGAATACAGGCTACAAAGAGGGATCTGCATGAGTTTGAAGTGGAGACTCATACTGCCATCTGCTGGCTGCAGTGTTCATGACACCAGGTGCTGAGGGCATCCAGACAATCAATAAGGAATAGTAATGCAGACAATTGGTTTGGAACAAATAATGACCTGCCATAGTCTCTGTAATTGGAGTCTTATAAGATTCTCCTTTTTGGCATCGTCATCACACACTTGTCCCTCGTATATTTATGCCTAATACATCCAGCAGCACCATGCTTGGACTGCTCGTTGTAAAGTAACAAAAGAAATAAGCAATTTAAATAAGCTCATTTATATTTGTGTAATTGACCCCATAGTTTAATAGGGTATCTGTGACGCTAGAAATATAGAAGATGCCAATGTTGGCCTGATTTGTGGAGCTGTCATTTTCATCCTTTTGAGTCACTGACCCTCAACAAGCATGCAGGCAGTGAAGGTCCCATGCCCAGCTCTCCTAAACACCTTTCCTCCTAGCAGAAAAAAAAAACAAAACGCTTGACACATGTAGCTGCATCTAGGCGCGTTTAAACGCGCCAAGTGCTTGGGCATAATTAATTTAATTGGCCAGAATAATAATATATTCTGGGCATTGCAATGGATTAGCAGGCAAGCGCTTGGCGTGTCTAAATGTGCCTAGGCGCATCAAGCGTTTTTTTTTCCTGCCAAAATGCCGCTGCTGGACGCGTTGGCAGTGGGGTTTTTTTCTGCCTCCAAACAACTATGTGTGCGTGGACACATAAGCTAACATGAAGGGGTATTTACCGTACATTCACACTTATGCATTTTGTGGTGCATTTTACAGTCCATTTAACATGGTTTCCTATGGATGTAGTTCACATCTGTGTTTTCCGGCGCTGCATTTTTTTTTAAAAGGGTCAGAATTTTTTTTTTTAAATTGTGTTTTGTGTGTAATAGATTTCGATGGAGTCGCACCAAAAATGCAAGTGTTGCGGTTTTGATGCTTTGTGCATTTTTTCTCTCTATAAACACACTGCATATGGCTGATTGCTAAGGAGGGGGCCGGGAAGAAGGCTGCTGCGTCCTTAACCACTTCAGCCCCGGCGGATTTGGCTGCCCAAGGCCCGGGCCACTTTTTGCGATTCGGCACTGCGTCGCTTTAACTGACAATTGCGCGGTCGTGTAACGTGGCTCCCAAACAAAATTGATGTCCTTTTTTTCCCACAAATAGAGCTTTCTTTTGGTGGTATTTGATCACCTCTGCGTTTTTTTTTTTTTTTGCGCTATTAACAAAAAAAAGAGTGACATTTTTGAAAAAAAAGCAATATTTTTTACTTTTTGCTTTAATAAATATCCCCAAAAAATATATATAAAATTTTTTTTTTCCTCAGTTTAGGCTGATACGTATTCTTCTACATATTTTTGGTAAAAAAAATTGCAATGAGCCTATATTGATTGGTTTGCGCAAAATTTATAGCGTCTACAAAATAGGGGGTCGTTTTATGGCATTTTTATTATTAATATTTTTTCTAGTAATGGCAGCGATCTGCGATTTTTATCGTGACTGCGACATTATGGCGGACACATCGGACACTTTTGATGCTATTTTGGGACCATTGTCATTTATACAGCGATCAGTGCTATAAAAATACTCTGATTACTGTGTAAATGACACTGGCAGAGAAGGGGTTAACCACTAGGGGGCGAGGAACGGGTTAAGTGTCTCCTAGGGAGTGATTCTAACTGTGTAGGGGCTGGGCTGCTAGTGACACAACACTGATCACTGCTCCCGCCGCACTGCTTCTTAAAGGGGACGTACAGGTACGTCCATTTGCCTACCGCTGCCATTCTGCCAACGTATATCGGTGTGTAGCGGTCGGCAAGTGGTTAACAACCGAGGAGTCATCAGCTGTCAGCAGGGTTCCCCATTGACAGCTAAATGCAAAAAAAAGAATTGCCGGTAAGAAAAAAAATCTGGAAAAAAACAGCGTGAGGATCCCCCCCAAATCGATGCCAGGCCCTTCGGATTTGGAGTGGAGTCTCATGCCAATTTTTTTTTAAAAATGGCATGGGGTCCCCCTTCAAATCCATACCAGACCCTTTTCAAGCATGCAGCCCGGCAGGTCAGGAAAGAGAGGGGACGAGCTAGCCCCCCTCCCCTCCCCTCCTGAACCATACTGGGCTGCATGCTCTCAACATGGGTGGGTGCTTTGGGGCAGGGGTCTCTGATGGGCACAAGGGCCTCTTCCCTACAACCCTGGTTGTGGGGGTCTGCAGGCGGGAGGGATTATCAGAATCTGGAAGCCCTCTTTAACAAGCGGGTCCCCAGATCCCGGCACTCCCCCATGTGAATGAGTATGGGGTACTATTTTCATTCATGAAAAATAGTGTAAAAAATAAATAAACACAATTTCTTAAAAAAAACAAACAATGGATGTAGATCCATCGTCAATCACACTGCCTGCCGCACCACCGGAGACAGAAAAAAAACTTGATAAAGAATAACCGCCAACTGCCCACTCCTCCATCTGACAGTTCTTAAATAGGTAAGGGGTGGGGTCACCAGGTGACGTCACTGGTGACATCACCAGGTGATGGCCTGGTATGGTTCAGGGGGGGCGCTTACTCGTCCTCTCCCTTTCCTGACCTGCTGGGCTAAAAGCATGCATAAGGGTCTGGTATGGATTTTGGGGGGACCCAATGTCATTTTTAAAAACAAATTGGCAGGGGGGGTTTCCCCTCCAAATCCATACCAGACCTAAAGTGCCTGGTATGAATTTGGGGGGGGGGGGCGCCGTTTTTTCACGATTTTTCTTTTTTCAAATTCAGATGTCAGCGGGGACTCCACTGACAGTTGAGAACTCATCGGTTGTTAAGGATGCAGCGGCTGACATTCCGGCCCGCTCCTTAGCAACCAGCTATATATAGTGTGTTTAAAGAGAAAAGAAAAAACGCAAAACAAAAAACTGCATGCAAAAATGCATCAAAAACAGGGGTTTAAAAGCGCAAAACGTGCCTGAAAACCGCAACTGCATAGATGTGAACCTAGACTCAGAGGCAGAAAAAAAAATGCCATATGCCCCTAGAAGCAGTGTTTTTAACACTCACTGTGCACGAGGCCTAAAAAGCCTGAACTGCAATCCTGCATACTTATTCTAGGTCAGCAACTTACCTTGTATAGGGGAACACAGGATGACAGCCATGGAGCCTGCAAGGAGTTGTGTAAAAGGAAGTTCCCTCTGCCCCCACATGCCATATATGTTTTTTTCAAGGGTCTTCTGGTCAGTCCAGGAAGGTCACAGTCCTTTCTTTCTCCTGTGAAGGTGGTAGGTCTTACCACTGTCCTGAATAGGGCTCACATAATGACATGTGAGCACTGTTAATGTCACAGTATTCTGAATGCAGGCTCAGGGGGCGGGTCCATGACAGCCTAGGCTCAGAGGAAGTGAGTTAAAACGATGCTGACCTTTGGTGTCATCTTGTGGTGAAAAATCATTACTGCAGGGGACAGCTTCTGGCTTAAAGAAGATATTTGTAGAAAGATTTTTTTTTTATTATTATTTCTATGGAACCTGGGTTTCTTATGTATTTAGTTGTAACTGTAATTCTGTTTTTAAGATGCAAAATAGATTGTGTACAGTGGGGGAAAATAATTATTTTATCCCCTGCAGATTTTGTAAGTTTTCTCACTTACAAAGAAATGAAGGGTGTATTTTAAATGATAGAGACAGAATATCAACCAAAATTCCTGAAAAAACACATGATACAAATGTTATAAATTGAGTTGCAGTTCAGTGAGTAAAATAAGTAATTGATCCCCAAACAAAATGTAACGGGGTATTGCTCTTCAGTCCCGCGGAAACTACATTAGCCAGTAGACATTGAGACACCCAGGGTGCATTGCCCCGCGCAGGGACTGCTAGGGTGGACTTTATAAGAGAAGGCGGAGCGAAAATCTTTCTCTTTGGACACCGCCGCCCAGCAAGTGGAACTCCTGTCTGAGTTTGCTGTGACGTTAGGCCCGAAGCCTGGGCCCTTCTCCAAAGAGCCTTCCGCTCTCACCGAGGAACCTGAGGGAAGTCTCTCCATTGTTGCTGCATCGTTGCCAAGAGGACCGAAGACTCAGATGTCGAGAGACCTGTGTACCTAGACACAGCAGCGGAAGAAACGGACACAGATTGGTCCGGTTGGGTGAGAGAGCACCTGCTCAGAGACAGATACAGTATCCCTGTTACTCTTGTGGATTACAGTTTATTCTTCAAAGTGCACCACCGTTTGCTAGCGAAGATTTCTCAGCAAGACTTTCACTTAGTTCAGTCAGGCCTGACTGGGTAGCGTAGACATTGCGGGGCGCCATCTTGTCCACGAGGGAAAATGTCAAGGTCACCTGTGGCCAGGTGACAGATGCACACTGTAGGGGGACAGGAGTGCACCGCAAGGTAGTGAACCCTATGGCTGACTGCTGCGGATAGGAAACTGGGTGGTTGTGGAAAGCGGGACCAGAGGAGCACAACCGGGATCCTAACGGAAGCTAGAGCCAAGATTCCCCAGGGCGTGGAGTCTAAGACCCAGCAGGTCTTCTCCAGGGCCTCTAGTGGTGAGGATGTTATGCTGCAGGCTGGGACCAGGTCGCGGCCCCTGGAGTTTCCTAGCTCACACCCCGTAGGATAAGGGGAAAAGAGGGGAAGCAGCAGCACAAGATATGAGAGAACCGAACAACAAGCTGAAGGTCAGGGGCCACAAGCAGACAAGGATAACGAAAGAACGAGCCGAAGGTCAAGGGTCACGAGCAGACAGGGATAGTCGGGGACAAGCCAATAACGTAACAGAGAGACAGACGTAGCACACGGCAGGCAGGAACCCAAACACACAATGCCTAACAAACACGTTGATCAGCAAACCAGGCTTGCAGTGCACAGGTTAATATAGTGTTCTGTGATAGGGCCTGGGGTGGAGTCTGGCTGGGAGGAGATTATAAAGGAAGCCAGGTGAAAGGGCTCAGGCCTCTAAGATGAACACATGGGAAGGAAGGTAAGCTGACAGACAAACACTACTGCATATCCATGACAGTACCCTCCCTCTTATGGGCCCTCCCGCGCCTGGGCCCAGGCTTAAAGGGAAATCTCTGATGAAACCTTCTCAACAGATGAGGTGCAGCGACATCAGATGCAGCGATCCAAGACGCCTCCTCAGGACCAAAACCTCTCCAATGCACAAGGTACTGAAGAATGCCTCTGCAGAGCCGAGAATCCAGAACTTGTCTAACCTCGTACTTAAGATTATCCTCAGAGACCGAAAACGAGGTAGGGAGATGACAAGAAGATCTATTGAGGACCAAAGGCTCTCTAGGAATAAGCAAGGGCATGAGAGGATCAACAGGAATCTGAGGAGGGTCCCCTAGACCCTTAAAGGGGAACTGGTCATCTTGCACAGGACCATCAGACTGGGCAGATGTCAGTGGAACCCTGAAGTTAGGTTGGTTAGAAGGTGACATGTCGCCGGAGTCAAACTGAATAGCTGAAGGACAAGCAGAATGTCCTGAACAAGAAAAAGTAGGAGGCTCACTGGGCATGGGCTGGACTGGCATAACTAGTACAGAGGCAGAGTGAATAGCTGAGTCATGTGTAGCGACTACCTGAATCGCATCGCAAGACGTAGCGACTGCAGGACTTGTAGACAAGCTAGCCTGGCTGTGCGTCCAAGGGTGGTTAGGGACAGAGAAATGTAAATGGTTATGCAACCTGGAATGAATGACCGGCTCAGATTCACAGGGGGCAACCTTGGGTAGGCAGGACGAGGAACAGGAGGGACCCCAAGCCAGGATCTGTCCAGTAGTCCAGTCCACATGAGGAGAATGGAGCTGTAACCATGGGAGACCCAAAACTACAGGCGTTGAGGCCTTGGGTAAGATAAGGAAGGATATCCACTCCTGGTGGAGTGTCCCTACCGACATCTTAACAGGGAGGGTCTGGAAGCGGATAGGTCCCCCTGGGAGAACAGTACCATCAATCGCCAAGACCACCAATGGTGTGGTGAGGGGCAAAAGAGTAAGTCTCATGGACGATGCGATTTCCCAGTCCATAAAATTACCAGCGGCTCCGGAATCCAGATATGCTGAGACCGAATGAGAAGAAGCACCAACATGAAGGAACACAGAAAGCAGAAGACGAGAAGGGGAAGGTGATATTTCTGGGTCCAATACTCCACTTTCCAGATGAAGTGGACCCGAACGTTTTTCTGGACAAAGAGAGCAAGTGTCACGAAAATGACCTTTTCCCCCACAGTAAAGACACAGACCAAGAGTTCTGCGCCTAGCACGTTCCTCGGGGGATAGCCTGGTCCGACCCAGCTGCATGGGTTCCTCAGCTGGTAGGAGATGCTCTACGGGTCGAAGAGAGGGGAGCTCAGGCTGACTAAGAACCAAGGAGTGCTGGCGTTGCTTTTCTAAGGTCCTCTCCTGAAAGCGAATATCGATCTGGTTACACAAGGAGATAACGCCGGCCAGATCAGTGGGGATGGTTCTTCCTGCTAATTCATCCTTCACTCTATCAGACAGGCCATGCAAAAAGGTTGCGACTAAGGCCTCATTGTTCCAGCTCAACTCAGCCGACAGTATGCGGAAATGAAGGGCATACTGTCCCACAGAAGCAGACTCTTGGCGGAGACGTAAAAGGGCGCTGGCCGCTGAAGAGACACGAGCCGGTTCTTCGAAGATATTCTGAAAAAGTTTCAAGAAGCCAGACAGGCTAGAAACCACTGGATCATTCAGTTCCCACAGAGGGGCTGCCCAGGCTAAAGCCTCACCAGAGAGGAGGGAAATGATATAGGCTACCTTAGCCCGATCAGACAGGAAGTTTTGGGGCTGGAGCTCAAAATGAATTGTGCATTGGCTAAGGAACCCCCTGCAAGCCTTGGAGTCCCCAGAGAAACGGGACGGAGCTGGCAGTGTTAGTGAGTGTGTGGCTGCGACTGGTGCGATAGGTGCAGCCGCTGGTTGTATTTGAGGTTGCGGATTCAGGGTTCCCAAGGAGGCCTGAAGCTGCTCGAAGCGAGAAGCCAGATCCTGGAGGAATCGCATCACCTGAGTCTGATTCGATTCCTGGGTTTCAAGTCTGCAAACTATGCCCTGCAACGGATCATCCACGGGTAACGGGATGTCAGCCGGGTTCATGGCTGATCAAACTGTCAAGGTCACCTGTGGCCAGGTGACAGATGCACACCGTAGGGGGACAGGAGTGCACCGCAAGGTAGTGAACCCTATGGCTGACTGCTGCGGATAGGAAACTGGGTGGTTGTGGAAAGCGGGACCAGAGGAGCACAACCGGGATCCTAACGGAAGCTAGAGCCAAGATTCCCCAGGGCGTGGAGTCTAAGACCCAGCAGGTCTTCTCCAGGGCCTCTAGTGGTGAGGATGTTATGCTGCAGGCTGGGACCAGGTCGCGGCCCCTGGAGTTTCCTAGCTCACACCCCGTAGGATAAGGGGAAAAGAGGGGAAGCAGCAGCACAAGATATGAGAGAACCGAATAACAAGCTGAAGGTCAGGGGCCACAAGCAGACAAGGATAACGAAAGAACGAGCCAAAGGTCAAGGGTCACGAGCAGACAGGGATAGTCGGGGACAAGCCAAATATGTAACAGAGAGACAGACGTAGCACACAGCAGGCAGGAACCCAAACACACAATGCCTAACAAACACATTGACCAGCAAAGCAGGCTTGCAGTGCACAGGTTAATATAGTGTTCTGTGATAGGGCCTGGGGTGGAGTCTGGCTGGGAGGAGATTATAAAGGAAGCCAGGTGAAAGGGTTCAGGCCTCTAAGATGAACACATGGGAAGGAAGGTAAGCTGACAGACAAACACTACTGCATATCCATGACAGAAAATAGCTGCAGCGGGGACAGTTAGGGTTGCATAGTATTGTATATTTGTCTGCTCATTTAAATACTGTTTTATTGCAGGGCTCTGCACATGACATGTACACTGTTGTTCTTTTGCTTGCCCAATAATTTGAGTAAACACATACGGGTCAAGTATACTGGTGTTGATGTCATTTACTCAGCAGAAGTGTCGGTTAGATATAGTTTTAACTTATTGCTGTGTGTTCTTGTCATAGGACTGTGTCACCATGAGTTGCAGGCCACACAATTCTATCATCCCCTACTAACTGTGCCAAGGGAGGGTAGAGCCAATTGCCAGGGGTTGACAGCGGTGCGCTACAGTGCCCAAAAATATACCAGCAGTCCTCTTAGCTGGGGGTATCGCTATAAAAACATGACTAAGTACTTGGTGGAGAAACCCTTGTTGGTGAGCACAGAGGTAAGACGTTTCTTGTAGTTGGTGACCAGGTTTGCACATCTCAGGAGGGATTTTGGTCCTCTCTTCTTTACAGATCTTCTCTAAATCCTTAAGGTTTCTTGGCTGTCGCTTGGCAACTCAAAGTTTCAGCTCCCTCCGTAAATTTTCTATAGGTCACTGCATGAGCCACTCCATGACCTTAAAGTGGTTGTAAACCCTCTCCCATCACTTTAGCCCATAAAAAGCACTATTGGTTGCTGTCGTCAGATGTCACCTTACTTGCTCGGTTTGCTGGAAATCCGTCCCGTTATCAGTAATGACGTCGCCCACGCATGCGCATCTCTCCCCCAATTCATGGCACGCTCTTTGTGCTATCAATCAATTGAGCAGTGTGCCGTGACTGTCATATCCGCTCCCAGCGGCACTGCGCTCCAATACCACGAGACTACATGCTTAGCCTCTGAAACTAGAAGGAGGCTTGGCTGAGAAACGATCGCGCATGCGCGAGATTTAAGCAAAGGGCGGAAGTATTTCCTACTACAGACGCGGAGAACAACACTTAATATGGCGCTGGCTTACCCCGAGAGAATTTTTTTTTTTAAACATCTTAAATTACTGTAAGGAACATGCGATTGTGGCTAAATTATATTGTATATATGTTAGAAGAATTGAATATAAATATAATGATCTAATTGAAAAGCAGCTTCTTCTTGAGCCACTCCTTTGTTGCCTTGATGGTATGTTTTGGGTCATTGTCATGCTGGAAGACAATCCATGACCCATCTTTAGTGTTCTGGCAGAGGGAAGAAGGTTCTCATCCAAGATTATAAAATACATGGCCCCATCCATTGGTCCTTCGATGCGACAAAGTCGGCCTGTACCTTTAGCAGAGAAACAGCCCCAAAGCATAGTTTCCACCTCCGTGCTTGTCTGTAGGGATGGTGTTCTTAGGGTCATAGTCATCATTTATTTTCCTCCAAACACGGCGAGTCGAGTTAATGCCAAATAGTTAAATTTTGGTGTCATCTGACCACAGCACTTTCTCCCAATCCTTCTCTGAATCATTTAGATGTTCACTGGCAAGCTTTAGACGGGTCTGTACATTAAGGTGACCAGATTTTTAAAATGAAATCCGGGGACATATTTTTTTTTTACTAGTAATGGCGGCTATCAGTGACTCTCTGTCCCCCGCCTCACAGCCTGTCAAGTCTTACTCTCCGGGCCCCGGCGGCTACTACTGGGTGGGGAGCCGACAAATATCACTCCGCCTGGGAAGGCAAGGATATAAGCAGGCAGAAATATTCCCTCCGCTCCGACCAGCACATGATGATCAGAAAGGGGCACAGATAATGGAAAATAATACACCCCCCCCCCTAAGCTAGTAGGTGCGGTGGAGCGGGGGTGTGTAATTCTGATTTTTTTTTTTTTTATTCTGCACTGACTATCTTTGAAATTGCCCCAACCCCTGTTCAAATCCAATCCAGGGACAAAACCGGGGACAGACTTGGTCCGGGGACAGTGTTAGAGGTCGACCGATATGGGTTTTTCTCTGACCGATGACAATATTTAAAAATCGGGGCAGCCGATGGCCGATATATGATGCCGATTTTTGCGGCCGATATTTTAGGCCGATTTTTTTATTTTGGCAGGTGCCACTGACAGGTGGCACTGGTTGACACTGGCTCGTGGCACTTACAGGTGACACTGGCACGTGGCACTGATTGGCAGGTGGCACTAATTGGCACTGGCAGGTTGCACTGGATGGCACTAATTGGCAGGTGGCACTAATTGGCACTGGCAGGTTGCACTGGATGGCACTAATTGGCATTGGAAGATGGCACTAGCAGATGGCACTGATTGGCAAGTGGTACTGGTTGGCACTGATTGGTAGGTGGCACTTATTGGCACTGGCAGGTGGCACTAATTGGCACTGGCAGGTGGCACTGGATGGCACTAATTGGCACTGGCAGGTGGCACTGGATGGCACTAGTTAGCATTGGCATTATACACATAATGAGTTGTCGTTAGGAACACCACCTTAAATTGACAGGACTAATCTGTGTACCACATGAGCACATACTGTAGGGCGGCCATCAATAAATGGCGGCCCGCGGTCCGAGTCCGGCCCCAGTGACGCTTCTGTCAGGACTGCCAAGCCGCCAGTAATGTTAGCAAGCGTTTGCTGAGACCGCGGGTTTCCTTAGCAACCAGTGACACTGCGTGAAGACTCACACTTGCGGGCCGCGAGTAGGGGCGTGACATCACGTGCGCACCCCGCCCCCTGCTGCTCGCAGTTCCCGGGTCCAGGCTCTTCTTGCAAGTAGGGGCGTGAGGTCACGTGCGCCCCCTGCTGCTCGCGGTTCCCGGTGTTCGGCAGGACACCTGGTCCTGGCTCACCTTGCGAGTAGGGGAGTGACGTCGCATGCGCGCTCCGCCCCCCTTCTGCTTGCGGTTCCCGGGTTCTGGTTCTCCATATCCCGCAGCTCCTGCCCCTTCAGTGTTTTACTTGTGCCCTCCTGCATTCAAGGTATGTGGGTAACATGTTGACCATGTATTGTGCACACTGCTGGGCATATTTTGTTAAAGGTCACGCTGATGGGCACCTTTTTTTTATGTTAAGGGGCACTCTGATGGACAAATTTTATTTTAAGGGGCACTCTGATGGACAAAATTTTAAAGGGGCTCTCTGATGGACAAATTTTATTTTAAGGGGCACACTGATGGATATATTTTTAATGTGAACACTGATGGGCATATTTTGTTAAGGGGCACACTGATGGACACATTTTGTTGTGCCCATCAGAGTGCCCCTTAACATAAAATGTGCCTATCAGGCGTGCACATTTAAAATATACCCATCAGCGTGCCACTTAAAATAAAATGTGCCCATCAGAGTGCCCCTTAACATAAAAGGTGCCCATCAGCGTGACCCTTATTTTATGTTAAGGGGCACTCTGATGGGGACATCTGATGTAAGGAGGCACTCTGATGGGAATGCTTGATGTAAAGGGGCACTGTGATGGGGACACCTGATGTAAAGGGGCACTGTGATGGGGACACCTGATGTAAAGGGGCACTGTGATGGGGACACCTGATGTAAAGGGGCACTGTGATGGGGACACCTGATGTAAAGGGGCACTGTGATGGGGACACCTGTTGTAAAGGGACACTGTGATGTGCACACCTGATGTAAAGGGGCACTGTGATGGGGACACCTGATGTAAAGGGGACTGTGATGGGGACACCTGATGTAAAGGGGTGCTGTGATGGGGACACCTGATGTAAAGGGGCGCTGTGATGTGGATACCTGATGTAAAGGGGCGCTGTGATGTGGACACCTGATGTAAAGGGGACTGTGATGGGGACACCAGATGTAAAGGGGACTGTGATGGGGACACCTGATGTAAAGGGGCGCTGTGATGGGGACACCTGATGTAAAGGGGACTGTGATGGGGACACCTGATGTAAAGGGGCACTGTGATGGGGACACCTGATGTAAAGGGGCGCTGTGATGGGGACACCTGATGTAAAGGGGACTGTGATGGGGACACCTGATGTAAAGGGGCACTGTGATGGGGACACCTGATGTAAAGGGGCACTGTGATGGGGACACCTGATGTAAAGGGGCACTGTGATGGGGACACCTGATGTAAAGGGGTGCTGTGATGGGGACACCTGATGTAAAGGGGACTGTGATGGGGACACCTGATGTAAAAGGGCGCTGTGATGGGGACACCTGATGTAAAGGGGACTGTGATGGGGACACCTGATGTAAAGGGGCGCTGTGATGGGGACACCTGATGTAAAGGGGACTGTGATGGGGACACCTGATGTAAAGGGGACTGTGATGGGGACACCTGATGTAAAGGGGCACTGTGATGGGGACACCTGATGTAAAGAAGCGCTGTGATGGGGACACCTGATGTAAAGGGGCGCTGTGATGGGGACACCTGATGTAAAGAAGCGCTGTGATGGGGACACCTGATGTAAAGGGGCACTGTAATGGGGACACCTGATGTTGCAGTGACTGCAAAGAAGTGTTAGAAAATCATAGCTGCCTGTAGATATAGAAAGGTCACATTTAATAACATTAAACTGCCCAATGGCCTGTCCAGCAATTTTACTAACTTTTTAAACAAACAGTTGAGTTCTAATTGAATATTAAAGTCTCAGTATTTACATTTCATCACTAGAGTGCACTAGTTAGAACAGTTCTCACTTGGATCCTCTCCACTGTACACAGTGCTGTACATTAACAATACCTGTTTGCAGACACACCTTGTTGGGTGCTCCAGTAAACAAAGCACAGGAGTTTTTATATAGGGTGGACTGACCTCCCAAAACTTGACTTTTTATAAACCTCTTGGATTTCAGATCTGCTCTGTAAAGGTATGTAGTCTTTGTAGTATTGTAGAAACTCATTGCTGGAACCCTAATTGGTCAGTTAGTCAGGAGTGTTTTTCTTTTTTAATTTATTGGAATAGTTTATAGTAGAAATGGTTTTCTGTTATGCACATAGAATTGGCTGTAATAGGCTGCTACTGAACAAATAACATCTCTATTACCAGAAAGAAGGTATTTTGAAGTTTGGCACTGATGGGATTTTGCAATAAAACAAAACACAAGGACTTGACAATGCGCAAAGTACAGTAACCAGTAATATTAGTTAGCAGCTGTTCTGTCCCAATACTATGTATTTTTCTGTTGTACTGAACTATATCAGGTTGCTATTGTTGTGATGTACTGTATGCTAACATCTAGTGGTGGTTTGGGGACAGTACAGCTTGTTCACTTATGTGAATCTCTCTCTGTACTTCTCTCCTGTTTAATACTAGTTAGCTCAGGCCCTGCTTGTTTCTTCCACGTCCCTTCAGCGTTTTTTGAAGAGACTGGGCTTAGGAAGTCATTGTCTTCTTACACTTCAAACGACTGGAAAAACATCCTCTGTACTGCACTTATATGAAGTAAAAAAAGAGTCAGATTCAACTTCTTAGTCTTAATGAAGATTTAAAGGTGATCTTCGGGTTTCATTTAAAGGGGTTGTCTGTATTAATGGGGAGGGAGGAGACCTGTTCTGGAAGAGATGTCTGTATTGAGGGGGGTGGGATCTGTACTGGAGGGGGATTCTGTACTGGTGGTGAAGAGGTCTGTACTGGTGGAGAGGGAGGGGGTCTGTACTGTAAATGGTCTGTCTGTACTGGTAGGGAGGGAGGGGTGTTTGTACCAGTTGGGAGAAAAGGGGTCTGTGCTTTTGGGGGGCTCTGTACTGGAAGAGAGGTCTGTATTGGGGGTGGGATCTGTACTGGAGGGGGATTCTGTACTGGTGGGGAAGAGGTCTGTACTGGTGGAGAGGGAGGGGGTCTGTACTGTAAATGGTATGTCTGTACTGGTAGGGAGGGAGTGGTGTCTGTACCAGTTGGGAGAAAAGGGGTCTGTGCTTTTGGGGGGCTCTGTACTGGAAGAGAGGTCTGTATTGGGGGGGGGAGTCTGTACTGGAGGGGGATTCTGTACTGGTGGGGAAGAGGTCTGTACTGGTGGAGAGGGAGGGGGTCTGTACTGTAAATGGTATGTCTGTACTGGTAGGGAGGGAGTGGTGTCTGTACCAGTTGGGAGAAAAGGGGTCTGTGCTTTTGGGGGGCTCTGTACTGGAAGAGAGGTCTGTATTGGGGGGGGGGGGAGTCTGTACTGGAGGGGGATTCTGTACTGGTGGGGAAGAGGTCTGTACTGGTGGGGAGGGAGGGGGTCTGTACTGTAAATGGTATGTCTGTATTGGTAGGGAGGGAGGGGTGTCTGTACCAGTTGGGAGAAAAGGGGTCTGTGCTTTTGGGGGGCTCTGTACTGGAAGAGAGGTCTGTATTGGGGGGGGGGAGTCTGTACTGGAGGGGGATTCTGTACTGGTGGGGAAGAGGTCTGTACTGGTGGGGAGGGAGGGGGTCTGTACTGTAAATGGTATGTCTGTATTGGTAGGGAGGGAGGGGTGTCTGTACCAGTTGGGAGAAAAGGGGTCTGTGCTTTTGGGGGGCTCTGTACTGGAAGGTCTGTACTGGGAAGTGACTGGGAGGGCAGTTTGCACTGTGGGAGGGTTTGTTTTGAAGGGTCTTTACTGAGAAGGGGTTGTGAGGAGGTTGTGCTTTGGGGAAGGGACAGGAAGTGAGGGTTGTGAGGGAAATCTGCACTGGGTGGGGATTTGGAGCTGCGGGGGGATCTGTACTGGGGGAATATGGGCTTGGTGGAGGAATTGTACTGGCAGGAGGGGGTAATTTATTGGTTGTACTCTGTACACTGGCCTGAGCCTTCTTGAAGGTGTTTCTGCTTTTTTTTTATGAGGAATCTTCCAGTGCCAGGTAAGATTCTTATCAAAGCTTCTCAGGGTTACCTGTAAAACACACCTGTTCTGCCCCCCTTTCATGTCATTTTTCTGTCTTGTATAGAACTGTATGGTGTGATTTTTCTGCAGTATGCTGTTTGCTGACACCTAGTGGAGATTTTGGGACACTGCAAAGTGTTTACTAATGTGGTTTTGGTATCTTCCTCTGTCCTCCCCTCCTGTTTAGTGCTAGTTAGCCTAGACCCTCTCCACTCCTTCCATGTTCCCTCAATCAGTGTTCCTTATTTGCAGAGACAGGGCTTAGGAAAGTCTTTGTTTTCTTACACTTCTACAGAATGGAAAAACATCCTCTGTACTGCAATTAGTTGAAGTAGGATAGCGTTGGATTCAACTTCTGTGCCTATAAATGGTGCCAAGTCAGCAGGTGCCCATACTGTACAGACAGACTGGGTCTAAAGAAGTATTCCACTGCATAACGAGACATTTGAAACATAACATCACCCATATGGTCATACCCACTTTCACTGAGGTGCACCATGTGCGCCACATTTTACCCCTTTAAAAATTGCCCCTCTTTGTCAAATTCAAAAGTTGAGAGGTATGCAGATAAAAAGTACACTTACAAGAACATTTCCTCTTGTCCATAGCAGCCAATCAGCTTTCTAATTGTCATTTCTACAATGCAGAGTTCAACATAAATAAATATTCTAATTGGACAATATGGGCAACAAGCTATTTTTCTATAAACACACTTTTACATACACAAGCTTACAGTCAAAGTATAATCTAAAGTTTTTTTTTCGTTTTGGATAGATAGAATATAGAAATGATTCTGCTGCATACTGTATGTGCACTAGCCCAGTCATTCCCAGCTTTAGATACCAAAGAGTAAATGTACAGTATCTCACAAAAGTGAGTACACCCCTAACAAATTTTGTAAATATTTTATATCTTTTCATGTGACAACACTGAAGAAATGACACTTTGCTACAATGTAAAGTAGTGAGTGTACAGCTTGTATAACAGTGTACATTTGCTGTCCCCTCAAAATAACTCAACACACAGCCATTAATGTCTAAACCGCTGGCAACAAAAGTGAGTACACCCCTAAGTGAAAATGTCCAAATTGGGCCCAATTAGCAATTTTCCCTCCCCAGAGTCATGTGACTCGTTAGTGTTACAAGGTCTCAGGTGGGAATGGGGAGCAGGTGTGCTCAATTTGGTGTTATCGCTCTCACTCTCTCATACTGGTCACTGAAAGTTCAACATGGCACCTCATGGCAATGAACTCTCTAAAGGATCTGAAAATAAGATTTTTTTTGCTCTACATAAAGATGGCCTAGGCTATAAGAAGATTTTCAAGACCCTGAAACTGAGCTTCAGTGCGGTGGCCAAGACCATACAGCGGTTTAACAGGACAGGTTCCACTCAGAACAGGCCTCGCCATGGTTGACCAAAAAGAAGTTGAGTGCACGTGCTCAGCGTCATATACAGAGGTTGTCTTTAGGAAATAGACGCATGAGTGCTGCCAGCATTGCTGCAGAGGTTGAAGGGGTGGGGGGTCAGCCTGTCAGTGCTCAGACCATACGCCGCACGCTGCATCAAATTGGTCTGCATGGCTGTCATCCCAAAAGGAAGCCTCTTCTAAAGATGATGCACAAGAAAGCCCGTAAACAGTTTGCTGAAGACAAGCTGACTAAGGACATGGATTACTGGAACCATGTCCTGTGGTCTGATGAGACCAAGATAAACTTATTTGGTTCAGATGGTGTCAAGCGTGTGTGACGGCAACCAGGTGAGGAGTATGAAGACAAGTGTGTCTTGTGTGAGGGGGTTAGCTCGGCAGCGGGTGTGTGTGACCCCCGGGATGGGCTCGACACACAAAAACAGGCCCAGCAAACGGAGGTTGTGGTTTTCAAAATCAAAAAGGTGCGGTTTATTTTCTATTTACAGTGACAAAACACAGCAAAGCAAAAGAAACATAAACAAAATAAATCCTGGTCAACTTGACCTCTGACTAAACATACAGGTTTCCTAACTAACAACTGGGATCAGCCTAGTGCTGTCCTAGTCCCTAAGTCCCTGGTTTTAAATGTCCAAGCAAATAGCCACACAGGCTTTGTCTCACCGCACAGGGGTTCACTCTCCCTAGACAGTCCACACAGGTCTGGGTCCAGGCATGAACAAACACCTAATGAATCTGGGAGTTCTTATAGAGGCCTAAATGAGCTGACAAGCTTCAGCTGGTCTCATCAACTCCCTGTCTGCACGACGCCCCACACTCTCCCTAGAGGTATGAGTCATCCATGAGCCCACTAGCCTCAGCTGGGCTTATACAACTCTCGGCGTAAAGCCTGAATCTGGGCGAAATATATCTACCCCCCTGGATGCAACCAGGTGACTTTACCTTCCTGCTGTCACATACCCCCCCCCCTCTTGTTTTAACCTCGGGGTTGGAACACCAGCAATCAGGCATTCATGTACTCGAGACAAAGCATCCACATTCCCCATTTGAACGCCAGGGCGATGCTTTACTGTGAAGTTGAATTCCTGGAGGGCCAGGAACCACCTATTCACTCTTCTATTTGTTTCCTTGTTTTGAGCCATCCACTTTAACGGAGCGTGATCCGTAACCATGTCAAAGTGCCTACCTAGCAGGTAGTACCGAAGGGAATCTAGAGCCCACTTCACCGCTAAACACTCCTTTTCAACGGTGGCGTAATTTACCTCATGGGACTTCAACTTCCTGCTGAGGTAAATGACTGGGTGCTCTTCCCCGTTCCAGACCTGGGACAATACTGCTCCTAACCCCACATCTGACGCATCACTTTGTACGACAAAGTCTTTAGAGAAGTCGGGTGAGTACAACACTGGCTGGCTACATAAGGCTTGTTTCAAGAATTGGAATGCTGCCTCAGCCTCGGGGGTCCATTTAATCATGACCGACCCTTTCCCCTTCGTCAGGTTGGTTAGGGGCACAGCCTTAGAAGCAAAGTGGGGAATGAATCGCCGATAATACCCAGCGATTCCCAGAAAGGCTCGTACCTGCTTCTTGCTGTTGGGACGTGGCCAACTCTGGATGGCCTCGACTTTGTTGAGTTGGGGTTTTATTACTCCCCTCCCAATGGTGTACCCAAGATATTTGGCCTCCTCCTGCCCAATGGTACACTTCTTGGGGTTAGCCGTAAACCCCGCTTCCCGAACAGAGTCCAGGACTGCTTGCACTTTTGGCAGATGTGAGGCCCAATCTGTGCTATGGACAATTACGTCATCCAGGTAAGCCGCAGCATACTTCCGATGGGGCCTCAGCATCTGGTCCATTTTCCGCTGGAATGTGGCCGGCGCATTCTGTAACCCGAACGACATTCTTTTATATTGGAACGCCCCGTCTGGGGTTACAAATGCGGTTTTCTCTTTGGCCGACTTGGCCAGGGGGATTTGCCAATACCCTTTTGTGAGGTCAAGAGTCGTCATGTATCGGGCTGTTCCCAGCCGGTCGATCAACTCATCTATACGTGGCATGGGGTAGGTGTCAAATTTTGTAACTTTGTTCAACTGACGAAAATCGTTACAAAATCGCCAGCTCCCATCCGGTTTAGGCACCAACACAATGGGACTAGACCAATCACTTTGGGACTCCTCTATCACCCCTAAGTTCAGCATTTTCTGTACTTCCTCCCGTATTGCCTCCCGTCGGGCCTCTGGGATCCGATAGGGTTTTAACTTCACCCTTTCACCGGGCGGGGTAATGATGTCATGCTCTACCCCAGATGTTTGTCCCGGCAGCTCAGAGAATACCTCCTTGTTGCGAAGCACAAACTCCTTAACCTCCTGTTGTTGGGGTTGTGACAAGGTGGCTGCTATTCCAACCTCAGGAATCACGCAACCAGTTTGAGCTGGTGACCAAGTGTCTGCGACTAGGGACTCTCTATCCCTCCAGGCTTTCAACAGATTAACGTGATAGATCTGTTCGGGCTTTCGCCTTCCTGGTTGTCTGACCTTGTAATTCACTTCGCTCACTTTTTCCATTATCTCGTAGGGGCCTTGCCATTTGGCAAGGAATTTACTTTCAACCGTAGGGACAAGTACCAGTATCCTATCCCCCGGGGAAAAGGTACGGGTCTTGGCTCCACGGTTGTACACTCTCTGCTGTGCTAACTGCGCTTGGGCCAAATGTTCCTTCACGATGGGCATTACCTGTGCAATTCGGTCTTGCATCAGGGCGACATGCTCAATCACACTCCTGTGGGGAGAACTCTCACTTTCCCAAGTTTCCTTGGCAATATCCAACAGCCCTCTTGGGTGTCTCCCATACAGTAACTCAAATGGAGAGAATCCCGTAGAGGATTGGGGCACCTCCCTAATAGCAAACATCAGATAAGGAAGTAGACAGTCCCAATCCTTTCCATCTCTATCCACCACTTTCTTCAACATTTGTTTTAGGGTTTTGTTGAATCTTTCAACCAGCCCATCAGTTTGGGGGTGATACACAGATGTACGTAATTGCGTCACTTTGAACAATTTACACAGCTCCTTCATAACCCGGGACATAAAGGGTGTACCTTGGTCCGTAAGCAGTTCTTTACAAATACCCACCCGGCTAAACACAAGAGATAGCTCTTTGGCTATGGTTTTGGCCGAGGTATTTCGGAGAGGGATCGCTTCTGGATAACGGGTGGCATAGTCCATTATAACTAATATGTACTGGTGCCCCCTAGCGGACTTGATTATAGGACCTACCAAATCCATGGCGATCCTCTCAAACGGGACCTCAATGATGGGTAGAGGGACCAGCGGGCTACGGAAATGTGGCATCGGGGCCGACCTCTGACACACAGGGCAGGAGGAACAATAATTTTCTATGTCCTTCATCACCCCCGGCCAATAGAATCTCTGTAATACCCTCTCTCGGGTTTTCTCTGTCCCCAGATGACCTCCAAGAATGTGCCCATGGGCCAACTCCAACACCAACTTCCTGTAAGGTTTGGGCACCACAAGCTGCTCAACGGTTTCTTCTGCCCTTTTTGCCACCCGATACAGTAGGTCCTTCTCTACGCTGAAGTATGGGTAAGTGCAGGTATTATCTGGGTTCACTAACTCGCCATCTATTTTCACTACGTTTTCCCGTGCCTTTATTAGGGCGGGGTCTTTCAACTGTTCTGTGGCAAAGTTTTCCCTGTGAACCTCAAGATCAGAAAACTCCACAGACGGTAGGTTTTCGTCTGAGGAGGTGGGCTCCTCTCCAGTTTCTTGAGTCTCCCCTGCCAATACTGACAAGGGAAATTCTGGAGAGTCCTCACCACTCTCAGGGGAGTTCTGGCTATCACATTCCTGGTACATAGGGGCACCAGTGGGGGGCTCAGGATCATCCCACAGTTCCCAGAACTTCGGAAAATCCCTTCCCACAATGGCGTCATGCGGTAACTGAGATACTAAGCCCACTGGATGAGAGAGGGTACCTTTTGGGGGTCTCGAAACACACTGTAGTCACTGGATACTCTCGGGTGTCCCCATGCACACAAATAACAGCTACCTTGCTATTCCCAGAGACCTCTGTTTTAACTAACTCAGCCTTTATCAGGGTCACAAGGCTACCTGAATCCAGCAATACCACAACATTTCTACCATTAACACACATTTTGCATAAATGTTTCTCAGTTCCTCGAATGGCAGTGCATGCGACTGTCGCACACAGCGACTGACGTCTGCCCGTCAGAAAGTCACACTGCATGGGTTCCTCCACAACCGGGCAATTGGCTGCAATATGTCCCGCTTGCCGGCAGCGGTAGCAAACGATCCTTCTTGCGGCCTCTTGAGCCGCTGATTTCCCAGGCTGTTCTCGCCAAACTTTGGGTAGAGCTCCCACCCTCTCACTCTCTCCACCCTCACCCCTTGGAATCCTCTTATCCGCCCCTGGGGATGGTCTGGTCTTAGGGTGGAAAGTCCGAGTGTCTCTGGAAGAGGCCGTCAGGTTCTCTGTAGCCAAGTATTTCTCCACACGATCCACAAGACCATCGGCCGTCTCTGGGTCTCCATGGCTTACCCACTTTTGGATGGCAGTAGGAAGAGCTCTCAAAAACCGATCCATTACAACACGTTCCACAATCTTTGGTGCGGACAAAGTCTCTGGCTGTAGCCACTTTCTGCTCAGGTGAATGAGATCATACATTTGAGACCTGGGGGGTTTTCCAAGCTGGAAAGTCCAGTTATGCACACGCTGAGCCCGGACAGCCAGGGTGACACCCAGCCTTGCCAATATTTCAGCTTTTAGCATCACATAGTCTTTTGCTTGGTTAGGCTCTAGGTCATAGTAAGCTTTCTGCGATTCACCAGTTAACAGAGGAGCCACCAGTCCAGCCCACTGCTCCTCAGGCCACTTTTCTCTTTCAGCGGTCCTTTCAAATGTGGTCAAAAATACCTCTGGATCATCCTCTCCAGTCATTTTTGTCAATAAACGACTCACCCCAAAGGACGCGGTATTAGTGGGACGGCTTTCCTCACTGGTCTGCGGACGTTGCTGCATTACTGCTTCCATCTGTTGTTGTAGTCTCTGCTCTTGCTTCTGCAACAGGTCTATGAAGCGGGCCTCAGATTGCTGCTGGGCTTGTTGCTGAGCCTCCAGACTCTGTTGCAAAGTTGCGTTTGTCTGCTGCTGGGCTGCAAGGCTCTGTTGATGAGCTTGCTGCTGGGCTGCAAGGCTCTGTTGATGAACTTGCTGCTGGGCTGCGAAGTTCTGTTGTTGAGCTGCAAGGCTCTGTTGATGAGCTGCAAGGCTCTTTTGCAAACCTGCATTTGTCTGCTGTTGATTGGCATTTGCTAGAGCCAGCTGTTTCAGTATCTCCTCCATGCTGGCTTAAAAAAAAACTGCCACTGGTTCTCCACCAACTGTGAGGGGGTTAGCTCGGCAGCGGGTGTGTGTGACCCCCGGGATGGGCTCCCCACACAAAAACAGGCCCAGCAAACGGAGGTTGTGGTTTTCAAAATTAAAAAGGTGCGGTTTATTTTCTATTTACAGTGACAAAACACAGCAAAGCAAAAGAAACATAAACAAAATAAATCCTGGTCAACTTGACCTCTGACTAAACATACAGGTTTCCTAACTAACAACTGGGATCAGCCTAGTGCTGTCCTAGTCCCTAAGTCCCTGGTTTTAAATGTCCAAGCAAATAGCCACACAGGCTTTGTCTCACCGCACAGGGGTTCACTCTCCCTAGACAGTCCACACAGGTCTGGGTCCAGGCATGAACAAACACCTAATGAATCTGGGAGTTCTTATAGAGGCCTAAATGAGCTGACAAGCTTCAGCTGGTCTCATCAACTCCCTGTCTGCACGACGCCCCACACTCTCCCTAGAGGTATGAGTCATCCATGAGCCCACTAGCCTCAGCTGGGCTTATACAACTCTCCACCTAGTTGTATAAGTCGGCGTAAAGCCTGAATCTGGGCGAAATATATCTACCCCCCTGGATGCAACCAGGTGACTTTACCTTCCTGCTGTCACACTTGCCTACAGTCAAGCATGATGGTGGGAGTGTCATGGTCTGGGGCTGCATGAGTGCTGCCGGCACTGGGGAGCTACAGTTCATTGAGGGAACCATGAATGCCAACATGTACTGTGACATACTGAAGCAGAGCATGATCCCCTCTCTTCGGAGACTGGGCCGCAGGGCAGTATTCCAACATAACGACCCCAAACACACCTCCAAGACAACCACTGCCTTGCTAAAGAAGCTGAGGGTAAAGGTGATGGACTGGCCAAGCATGTCTCCAGACCTAAACCTTATTGAGCATCTGTGGGGCATCCTCAAATGGAAGGTGGAGGAGCGCAAGGTCTCCAACATCCACCAGCTCCGTGACGTCGTCATGGAGCAGTGGAAGAGGTAACCTATGAAGCTCTGGTGAACTCCATGCCTAAGAGGGTTAAGGCAGTGCTGGAAAATAATGGTGGCCACCCAAAATATTGACACTTTGGGCCCAATTTTGACTGTTACACTTTTATACAAGCTGTACACTCACTACTTTACATTGTAGCAAAGTGTAATTTCTTCAGTGTTGTCACATGAAAAGATATAATAAAATATTTACAAAAATGTGAGGGGTGTACTCACTTTTGTGGGATACTGTATGTGTCCATGGTGTTCTCTGTGGCTATAATTACTCCCATTGAGTGCAGCTATCACTCAGGTGAATCAAGCTCTGTATGCATTCTTGGACTTACTTATATGGTATAACTTTACCTTACAGTGCTTGATACTCTCCATGGTTTTCCAGCGTCCTTGATCAATAAGTGAATAGTTGAGACTGTAGATACATCGCATTTCCACCCATTTAGGGTGAATTATATCAACAGCTCATAACAAACTTCTAATTTTTCCTTCATCTTGGATTTGTGTTTAGCGGTCTGTGTTTGATTAATGGTGGTAAATGAATATATCCTCCTATCCATGTGACTACCCCAGCACAGCGTTCCACCTATGGACAGTGAATACAGATTGCCTGTTTCAGGCATCCACTGTCCTGCGTAGGAACAATATATGGGTTAATAATATAGTGATTTGGTCATTGTTGGGTGTACTAGGGGGTGCCTTTGAGTTGGGGGAGGGCGGGTGTGCGATTTGTATAGCTGTTTCCCAATGGGGGAACTGGTGCTGATTTAGTTACCTGTACGTTGCCGCCGCTGGGATTACATATGGGGAATGTTCTGGGTTTAGTCCCCTATACAGTATAGAGGACTAGGATTTTTTACATGTCTAATATTTATATTTTTGATACATGCTTTAAGCATTAATAAAATCATTGTAGTTAACTCTTTAGGGTGTGTAATTGTCTGTTCTCTTTTTTATTTTTTCTATTTGTGTCCATGGTGATGCCCATAATAACTTCTCCTTTAGTATTACCACAACACTGAGGCTGGACATGTGCATGCACTAGAATCACTTGATTGCAACATGTCATCCGTCATCCGGCCTCATTCTGGGTAAAAGAGGGCTGCAAAGAGATGACCCAGGATCACATTAGTCTAAAGCCTTGTACACACGATCGGACTTCCATCGGACTTTTCCGTGGATTTTTGTCCGAACGGAGTTGGCCGGGCACACCCATAGCATACACACCACAGGACTTTTCTGCAAACTTTCCCAAAACTTTTTGCAACATCACATGGTTTTTCTGCTCTTTACCGCCACCCTTTGGTCAACTTCTGCTATTGTTGGTTGATTTTAACATTAGTTGTTTTGTCCATCGGACAAAAGTCCTATGGTTTTCTGTACACACGGTAGGACTTTGCTCCATCAGACTTTTGTTGGGCAAAAGTTTGTCCGTTTGCAGACCCAACTTTTGTCCGATGAAAACAAAACCAAACGAAAAAAAGTTTGTCCGATGGAGCGTACACACGGTCGGATTGTTGGTCCAACGTGCTTAAAACAAAGTTTGTTGGGCAAAAGTCTGACCGTGTGTACGGGCCTTAACACTGTAGGAGCAAGTAGAGGGTGTGGTGCAGGAGGATATTATCGGACACTTTTGACACTATTTTGGGACCATTCACATTTAAACAGCGAACAGTGCTATAAATATGCACTGATTACTGTATAAATGTGACTGGCAGGGAAGGGGTTAACACTAGGGGGCGAGGAAGGGGTTAACTATGTTCCCTATTTGTGATTCTTACTGTGTGGGGGAAGGGGACTGACTGGGGGAGGAGACCGATCTGTGTCCCTATGTACAAGGGACACACCATCAGTCTCCTCTCTCCCTGACAGGACATGGATCTCTGTTTACACACAGAGATCCACGTCCTGCCTCTGTCACAACCGATCGCGAGTGCCTGGCGGACATCGCGGCCGCCAGGACCGCGCATCGGCATCACGTGACCACGGCGGGCACAGCTGTTCCCCGCCGCGCGCCCTCGGCGGCGCGCAGGGGGGAGAGAAACAGGAGGACGTCCATGGACGTCCACTCAGCACTTGAGAGCCGCGCTGCAGACGTCTTTTGTCTATAGTGCGGGTCTCAAGTGGTTAATATAGGAGGTGTGTTACTGACCAGATTACCAGCTGAAAATAGAAGGGAAAAAAGACAAAAAAATTGAAAACGAATGCAGCCACCATATCGCATAATTGGTAAGCTGCAATATATTACATTTTTGGTTTTGGCTTTAAAACCACTTTACCTTGTAAACTGATAACCTGTAAAGGATTTTAAAGTGTCGCCTATAAACAATTTGGGGTACCATTGTTTTTTTTCGATTTCACAATTTTTTTGTGATCTTAAAGGCAAGTTAAAAAAAAAAAAAAACATGTCACACTTACAGTACCCATTTTGTGCAGTGGTTTTACTCAGAGCAGCCTGATTCTCCTCTTCTTGGGTTCCCCACTGGCGCTCCTGGCCCCTCGCTTCTGCCAAGTGCCCCCACAGCAAGCAGCTTGCTATGGGGGCACCTGAGCAGGCTTGCTTCCAAGCCTCTGCTCTGTCTGTCTATTCACAGAGCCGTGGCCTGGCCCCGCCCCCTCTTTCTTCTCATTGGTTGTGATTGACAGCAGCCAATGAGAAAGAAGAGTCCCCAGAGAGCCAATGCTCTTGTACACATCGCTGGATCACGGTGGGGCTCAGGTAGGTATTAGGGGGGCTGGTGCACAGAGAAGATTTTTTACCTTCATGCATAGAATGCATGAAGGTAAAAAACCTTGAGCCTTTAGAACCACTTTAAGGCTTGACATGTTTAGTAATCTATTCACTTGACATAACTCCATCTTTTATATTTTAGAAAAGCCTTGGGTATTTTATTATTCTTGTCTGCACTAAAATGTATTTTAGTGTATTTTTCCTGATAGTGTATATTTTTGATAAATAGCTGCTCAAATATCATGTGGATTAAAAAGACCATTTTATTCTCCAGGGTCTCTGCTTTAAGAAAATATATAATTGTTTAAGACCACTTTCACACTGAGGCGCTTTTCAGGCGCTTTCACGCTAAAAAAAGCGCCTGAAAACGTATTTCCATTAAAATCAATGAATACTTTCACACTGGGGCAGTGCGCTGAAAAAAGGCCCCTCTCCATTGAAATGAATTGAAAGCTCTTCAAAAGCGCCTGAAAAGCGCTTCAAAAGCGCTCAGTGTTTTACTGGCAGTTTGTCAAGCGCCTCAGTGTGAAAGTGGCCTTAGGGGTTAACATAATTTCTAGCAAAAAATGCATTTTAACATGTGCAAAAAAAAATTAGGAAATTGCCCCCATAGACAAATGCCTTATTAATGTGGCTACATTAAAGCGGAGGTCCGCCTACTGCTGCAAGAATTAAAAATTTAGCAGCTACACATACTGCAGCTGCTGACTTTTAATAATAGGACACTTACCTGTCCTGGAGTCCAGCAATGTTTCCATCAACTGTCGGTTGCTGCCGCTGCCATAGCCAGTAATGCCCCGTACACACGATCTGACCTTTTTCCGATCAAACTTCCATCGGAATTCCGACGGAATTTCATCGGAAAAAAATAGAACATGTTCTATTTGAAAATTCCGATGGAATTCATCGGAATTTCTCCGATGGGGCCCACACACGGTCGGAATTTCCGATGAAAAAACCCCAACGGACTCCGTCTGACTTTTTTCATCGGAAATTCCTATTGTGTGTACAGAGCATCAGGGAACCCGGTAGTGAAGCAATACAGCTTCACACCGGGAACCCTACTGCGCATGCGTGAAGCACCTGCTGCACTCTCCTACTGGCCTGGCGGCGGGGGGAAGGAGGAGGGAGATGAGCGGTGACGTCCACGGCCGCGGCCAAGACTCCCGAAAGTGGGGACAGGATACCTGTCAAAAAACAGGTATCCACTCCCTCCCCCCGAAATGTGCCAAATGTGGCACTGGAACATAGTATAAGGTCTGGTGTCACCCCAACAATGTGGCACTGGAGGGGGGGGGGGGAGACAAATGAGCGGAAGTTCCACTTTTGGGTGGAACTCTGCTTTGATTACATTTTTTAAAAAAATTACTTAAAATTTTGTTAGACCCCTTTCACACTGGGGCGCTTTACAGGCGCTATAACGCTAAAAATAGCGCTTGCAAAGCGCCTTGAAACAGCTGCTGCTGTCTCTCCAGTGTGAAAGCCCTCTGGGCTTTCACACTGGAGTGGTGCGCTGGCAGGACGGTAAAAAAAGTCCTGCTAGCAGCATCTTTGGAGTGGTGAAGGAGTGGTGTGCTTACCGCTCCTCCACCGCTCCTGCTCATTGAAATCAATGGGCACCGCGGCTACCGCTGGCAAAGCGCCTCTGCAGAGGCGCTTTGGGGTGGTTTTAAACCTTCGCTAGCAGGGGGTAAAAGCGATTTGCTAGCGGCCAAATAGCGCTGCGAAATTGATGGTAAAGTACTGCTAAAAATAGCGGCACTTTACCGCCGACGCACCCACCGCCCCAGTGTGAAAGGGGCCTCAATGAAAGGTGACTGCAGTATGCACCCCTGGCAGTTTTATGGTTTGTCCCAAACCCCTTTTCACCGTCACTTGCTGGCCAGCCTTGTGTGCATGGTCCATGTAGACAAAAATATAAATTAATGCAATTTTTTTAAAGCGGAGATCCACCCAAAATTGGAACTTCCGCTTAATCCACTCCTCGCCCCCTTACATGCCACATTTGGCATGTAATTTTTTTGGGGGGGAGTGGGGGCTTCAGTAGGAGTCGGACTTCCTGTCCTACTTCCTCCTTCCGCTTAGGCCCCTCCCTGTAGGCGATCACATGGGACACGTGACAGGTGCCAGGCGACCGCCTGGCCACTCAGATTGTGCAGTGCCGCTTGCGCATGCACAGTGAGTGCCCGGCCGTGAAGCCGAAAGCTGTCACGGCCTGGTGCCCATAGTAGGAATGGAGGCGTCGGCGGAGAGGAGCGAAGCTCTGTTCGGCCGCGCCGCTGGACAGTGGAGCAGGTAAGTGTCTGTTTATTAAAAGCCAGCAGCTACACTTTTTGTAGCTGCTGACTTTTAATAAACATAAAAAAGGCTGGAACTCCCCTTTAAGGGGAAATGACGATCACTGTAGAATCATTTTAGAGATGGAGATAATGGACCTTTAATTCCTCCAGTGACTCCAGCAGACAAGCATGCAATGAGTAATCAGAATGTGACCCATAGTAAACTTCTGTGATGTAGGATCCTTCATAAAGAGGAACACAGACTAGACACATGATGTGCCCCAGCGCTGTAACACTTCACATTACACAGAGGTTCTATGTCAGCACAGAACTCCTTCTCCTCTCTGCCATCCCTACAGCTGACAGCCAAAGCAAGCTACAAACAGCTGAGATTGACCTACCCAGAATTCCACAGCCAGTGAAAGGAGAAGCTCTAATGGAGACCATTTAAAGGGGCAATACTGTGAGTACAAAGGCTGGTGAGAAATCCATTCTCTCTCTCTTTAAGCCCTGGTTCACACCTATGCAGGTTGCAGTTTGCATATTTCAGATGCATTTTGCGTTTTTCAATACAAATCTTTAAACCATTGAAGTCTATGGAACCAAAAACCAGAAAAAAAAAAACCCTGGCCCTTTCTAAAAAATGCACAGATGTGAATTTCATCCATAGGAAACCATGTTAAATGGACTGTAGTGTGTTTCTGCAAAACTGAAAATGCACTAAAAAATGCATAGGTGTGAACCAGGCCTAATCTAATAATATAAAAAACAAAATGTAAATGAGCGAATGTTACTTTATTCTAAGGCACTGCAATAGTATTAATGTGAGTCACGCAGACTTTGCAAACCTTTAGGGGGCCAACAGAGGCGTGACTTTTTTTTTTTTTTAAAGATTTTTTTTTGCCGTTACCATAAATCACAACAGGACAAAGAGAATATCACAAGCATGTGTAGTGGGGGTCCTAAATTTAGGGATTGTAATACCAAATTTAGGGGTGATTTGAGTAGTACTTGGCTCAAGTCTTTCATTTGCTGGACTCTGCTCTGCTGCTGTTTCACCTGGCATGTAGTTCCCCTGGGCAGTATGGGTGACGCTGTCGCTGGTACTTGGGGTTGAACCACAGGTGTTAGAGTGGCGATTGGGTGTCCCCTCTTGGCAACCGTGCGGTGGGTGGTGTTGGCCTGCTGTGCATGGCGGGAGAGGATACATAAGGGGCAGACGCCATAGGAGAGAAGGAGAGCGAGGAGAGAGTTGACACCCCAGGGACCTGTACCCGGGGGTAGGTATCGTGTGGAGTCCAGGTTCGAGTGCATGGCCCTCCAGGTCATGGGGCCACGTGCGCCTCAGTCCCAGGCACCTTTAGTCCTGGGACTGCAACTTTTGCCCCGGGCCCAGCACCTTTAGCTGGAGCCCACTTCATGAGGAGGAATCCCAGGGTGCCGCCTTGCGAGGGGACCCGTTTCTGGAAGAGGAGGCTGGGGGAGGACCGTTCCGAAGGACTGGTGAGAGATCACAGTGAAGGAAGGGGCCCAGTAACTCTCTAGAGGGATGTCATCCATCCAGAATCCAGGGGCCTAACATCTGGACCATCAGGAGGTTTGGGGTACTATAGACCCTGTGGCAGAGGATCTCCTAGACGCATCCACCAGGGAAATAAATAGACTGTTCGAGCTACACGCCGGCTGCTAGTGCCATTGGGTGACTATCTGGGTGAGCTGTACCCACTCGGGACCGAGTGGCGATGAAGCAAGGAGTGCCTGAATCCTATCTGTCTTCCTAACACCTTTCTATTCCTATGCAAAAGAAAATAAAGCTCTACATTGGAGTGATATACTGGTGTGGACCTTGGAGTTACTTGGGGTATAAAGACTTTGTCCCTGCATGCTGGGGACAGAAACCAACTTTGAGGAGAACCTCGCTGCAAGACCCGTAAGTGAACAGGTGCTCAACCTCTGTACCCCAGAGGGTACGGGCAGGGTAGCCCGGTGTGTCTTCCTCTCTGCTAATGAGCCCAGTGTGGAGGAGGTGACAACCGGTGGTCGCTACACATACAATATACATTGTCATTGTAACACTGGATAGAAGTGTAGCGGGTGTTTGAATTTAAGGGGGGCATCTGGGTGGTAGTGTAACCCAGATGCACAAATTGCTAGGGGATCCGAGACCTTTTTCTGGTTCTTGGAGGACTCTGGTGGTGTGAGGTTCCTTGCGGTCCACAGGTGGCGCTGTTGCCCTGGGCTGAAGCTGAACTCACACCACAAGACTGTACCTTTTTGTCCTCCCCTGGAGCTGGTACAGCGGGGCGGGGAACCCGCTGTGACGCAAAGGGAGAGGGGATAAAAGGGGCGGACGCCCTTACCACGGGGTTCAGAGTCCGGAGTAGGAGTCGGAGGCACCTTCAGCTTGGGTGCTGGCATTCCAGTGTTCCAGGCCTAGGTGCCCTTGACCTAGCCGGAGCGGAGATGGAGTCCATCTCAGGCACCTTTAGCCTGGGGTGAGGTACTATGGCGGATGCCTGGGGCTCAGTACCTTCGACTGAGTTCCATGAGGGTGGAGGAATCCGAGGGGGCCCTAACTCCTTGGGTGCCTGTGTCTGAGTTTGTGAGGACTGGTGTGCAGAACTTCTCAGGAGAGTCCGGCGCAGCATCGCTGGTGACAGAGAGGCCTCCGGTATCTCCCTTGGACGGATTTCCTTCCCCTGACAGGGGCAGTGCTAGCGAAGGTAATTCACGTTCTACCTCACATAGTCAGTGACCGTGACTACTCGCCACTGGTGACACCACAGTGGTTAGCAGGAGAAGGGAAAGGATTGTGCCTGGATCTATCCCCATTATTACTCAGTAGAAGAAACTGTTTGTTGTTTGCCAAGAAGAGTAAAACTGAGTTGGTCCTATTCACTGTGTGGAACTCTGGTTACTAGGAGCAAAGGAGTCAGGGACGACGTACTGGACTTGACTCTAGGACACCTACACAAGGCCCAATCTTCTGGCCTTCACCTCTCAGCTATGGAGGACATGGGCCGTGGTGTATCTCATCCCTCCCCCCAGCACTGAGACCCCTAGACGAAGAAAGACAAGCCGAGCATGAGAAGGGGAGAGAGGGGTGAGGCCGCTACAGAAGAAATGTAGAGTACAGGAACAATTGAAATGTTTAGAAATCAACAACAGTGTATGTATTATAGCAAGCTCATTTCTGGATCATGTTACCTGCGTGACGGGTTTAACCAGCGCCATTATTTTGCTAAAAGCTGAACAAGTATTTTCTTGCCTTGGTGTTTGTGTCATAGGAACTCGGTCTGTAAATGGCTCAGCCAATGCAAAATGTACAGACCAACCATTGTATAGAGCAGGGGACTCCAAACTACAGCCCGCCGGTCAAATCTGGCCTGCTGCAAGATTTTATCTGTCCCTCTGATGTAAGGGGACTCTCTCAAGTAAAGGGGGGCTCTCATGTAAGGGGGGACCTTGATGGGAACTCTCATGTAAGGGGGATTTTGATTGGGACTCTCATGTACGGGGGGACCTTGATGGGGACTCTCATGTAAGGGGGATTTTGATTGGGACTCTCATGTAAGGGGGGACCTTGATGGGGACTCTCATGTAAGGGGGATTTTGATTGGGACTCTCATGTAAGGGGGGACCTTGGGGACTCTCATGTAAGGGAAGATTCTAATGGGGACTCTCATGTAAAGGAAGATTCTGATGGGGACTCTCATGTAAGGGAACATTCTGATGGGGACTCTCATGTAAGGGAAGATTCTGATGGAGACTCTCGTGTAAGGGGGGACTCTGATGTCTGATGGGGACTCTCATGTAAGGGAAGATTCTAATGGGGACTCTCATGTAAGGGAAGATTCTGATGGGGACTCTCATGTAAGGGAAGATTCTGATGGAGACTCTCATGTAAGGGAAGATTCTGATGGGGACTCTCATGTAAGGGAAGATTCTGATGGGGACTCTCATGTAAGGGGACTCTGATGGGGACTCTCATGTTAAGGGGACTCTGATGGGGACTCTCTTGTAAGGGGGGATTTTTATGAGGGCTCTCATGTAAGGGGGGACCTTGATGGGGACTCTCATGTAAGTGGGGACTCTGATGAGGATTCTCATATAAGGAGAGACCTCAATGGGGCCTCTCATGTAAGGGGGGGGGACTCTGATGAGGGCTCCCATGTAGGGGGAGACCTTGATGGGGACTCTCATGCAAGTGGGGACTCTGATGAGGAATCTCATATAGGGAGGATTCTGATGGGGATATGATGTAAGGGGGGATTCTTTTATAAGTATGTAAGAAGAACGCTGATTGGGCTCAAGTTTATTCGGATTTTCATTGTTTTTGTTTATTTACTGACGTTTTTTCCTGTTCTAAATCACATCATGATTATTAAAAAAAAAAATAATTAAAATGTATTCATTCATACATTTAAATTTGATTAGTTCATTTATCAAACAGATATTTTTTTTATTTTTTTGAGGTCCATAAATACGTTTCTGAATATACAATGTGGGCCTTGTGTTGAAAAGTTTGCAGACTCCTGGTATAGAGGAGGGTGACGTTGCCCCTTTAAGGCTGGGATAAGGAAGTCCTGGCAGAGCAGAGTGAGAAGGAGGGACAAGGAAAGTATGCTTTGCTCTGGGGACACTCGGCAGGTGGAGGGCCACCGACTGATGTCACAGTAAAGTTGTCTTTTTTACGCTATAAATATCAAACTTTACAATGTTAGATCTCTTCAGCTGTCCTCTCTATTTAGAACTCCTGCATGCTGTTTATATAACATCCTTTGGTTGTATTACATAACCACTGACAGCTGTGATCCTGTGTCCTGCCTATGATGAGTCTCAAAGTTGATTGCTGCATTGCACTAATGGTGGCCATTTCAATCGTTTCTGATTGATTTCTTCCCATAGGAATTATTGATCTGTAGTCGACTACCCATTTGATCAACATGACACGGGGGAAGTGAATATCGATAGTTGAAAAGGTACAATCGTAAGTTATCCATCACATCTCTCTTTTTTGCCATGCAATCTCATAATTGGGTTGATTAATATATGAAAGTCATTAAGCCAACCAAGGCAACGCGATCGATAATTATCCTTCTTGGTTGATTAGTTTGATTGAATCCGATCTAAACTGAGCCTAAATCGATCAGTCTATTCAATTGTTTGCTATTTTGTTCACTTTGATCTATTCACACATCAATCCGATAATAAAATGAAAGCGTGTATGGCCACCATAAGATTGTACATGGCCACTATCTAAACTGACCAATTCCCATACGTTTGTAGATAGAGAGCTGAGTTTCCAACAATGTTAATGACTTTAAACACCTTTCTGATAAATCCTCTCGAAGTCGCCAAAAGTAGTACAGAAACTACTTTTGGGAATCGGTGCGGCGCTGCAAAGTCGGCATCGCACCGATTCGGACAGTGCCATTTCCGGCAATAGCCGCCGATTTGTCAAATTGCATGCCAAATCACATGAATGTGAACCTAGGCTTAGCCTGGGTTTGAAATCGTGCAAGTTCAGCTGAACTCGCACAATTTCAAATCCGCATTTCAGTCCAACTTTGGGGGCGATTTCAGAGTAGGGTTGCCACCTCCATCCCTTTAAACCCGAACACATAATAATTACACAGGTTCTGAGGGTAATTTAATGCAGATAAGGCACCAAGTGAGTTTAATTATCACCTTAATCAGCCACAGAACCTGTATAATTCATATGTGTTCGGGTTTAAAGGGATGAGGTGGCAACCCTATTTCAGAGACATTTGGGTTCATGCACAGATGTCTATTGAAATCGACCCCAAAGTCGCCAAAAGTAGTGCAGGAACTACTTTTGGGAATTGGTGCGACGCTGCACTGATTCGGACGGTGCTGTTGCTGGCAATAGGCGGTGACTTGAAATGGGATTTGACATGTATAATGGGCCCGATGTGAACGGCGGCTTAGACACCATATACACTATTAGATTTTCTGAAGATTTTTGTCTTCAGATTTACCAAAACCATGTAGTGCAGGGCCCTGCCTGATTGCATACAATTTGAAACTCTAATGCCGCGTACACACGGTCGGAATTTCCGAGGAAAAAAGTCAGACGGTGTATTCACCGCTCCTACAGCGCCTCAAAGATGCGGCTGACAGGACTTTTTTTACCGTCCTGCTAGCGCACCGCTCCAAGCCCTCAGGCTTTCACACTGGATAGAAAGGAGCGGCTCTTTCAGGGCGCTTTGCAGGCACTATTTTTTAGCACAATAGTGCCTGCAAAGCGCCTCAGTGTGAAAGCAGCCTTAGCCCTGGTTCACACTGGTGCGATTTGACATGTCAAATCGGTGAAATTTGCCGCAAATTGCGGGCAATGGCACCATCCTAATCGGTGCGACACCGCACCGATTTCAAAAAGTAGTTTCTGTACTACTTTTTGCGATTTCAGCCGCGATTTACATTGCCATCTGTGTCAGATGTCTTAAAGTGGAAGTAAACCCTCCTATCATTTTCAGGCAAGGAAGCTGCCATCTTGGCCTCTGTTTAATTTTCAACTGCCATGATGCTGCACATGTGATCAGTTATGACACCTGCCATTGGATGGTTTGAAAGTTTGGTTGAGAGCACAACCAATGTGACAGTTGGCATTCCCGGCATGCCGGGAATGTAACTGCTTTTTGAAACTGTTAAATCGATGGGTTTACTTCCGCTTTAAGGTTTGACCTCATATTATATGGTTTGGGTAAATCTGAAGACAAAAATCTGCAGAAAATCTAATAGTGTGTATGGGGTCTCAGTTTACACTTGCAGGTGGGGGGTGGAGAAAATTGGTGGCTGAGCTGCATTTTAGCCCCCCCCTCTTAACCACTTGCCTACTGGGCACTTTTACCCCCTTCCTGCCCAGGCAAATTTTCAGCTTTCAGCGCTGGCACACTTTGACAATTGCACAGTCTTGCAACATTGTACCGAAACAAAATTTTTATCATTTTTTTTTTCACACAAATAGAGCTTTCTTTTGCTAGTATTTAATAACTATTGGGTTTTTTATTTTTTGCTAAATAATTTAAAAAAGACTGAAAATTTAAGTAATTGTTCTTTTTTACTGATGTGCGCTGATGAGGTAGCACTGATGGGTACTGGTAGGTGTGAGGAAAAGCTGATACCCGGCTTCTGTTTACAGCGTGATCAGCTGTGATTGGACACAGTTGATCACGTGGTAAAGAGCGGTTGATTGGCTCTTTACCTCAATCTGTGATCAGCTGCGATCATGGGAGGACGTCATACCACGGCCTCCCAGAACCAGCCGTTCACACTGTAGCCGTCATTCGTGGCTATAGCGTGGTCGAGAGTGGTTAAAAGATAATGTCTCCTTTAGTTACAACTTATATGTTACACCCATATTTAGGATGTAATATGTTACTAACTGAGCAGCCCGTGAGTCCCCATTGTGACATTGGGCCGGGGATCTCCTCCCTGCATTCGCTGTCACAATTAAAAAAAAAAAGTGGCAGTGTGGGGCGTGTCATTCATTAACAAAGTTCTGTAAAAGGGAGAACTACAACTACTATCATCCATTGCTGCTGACGGCTTGTAGTTGTCTATGAACTACCAGGGTGCTGATGAGCCTTCTTGGTAGTTCAATTAATATTCTGTCATTCGGTAATTGCTTTCCTGTATAAGGTTCCGCAGGTACAATGCTTTACAGGCTCCTAATAAAAAATATATATATACCGTATATACCTGAGTATAAGCACATTTTTTATTTTATTTTTGTGCTGAAAATGCCCCCCTCGGCTTATACTCGAGTCACCTTTTTGCGCCTAATCTCTCGAATTTTGGGGACCCCAAACTTGGCACACATGTAGCCCCACTCTTTCTCTATAAGTGTGCAAATTTTATTGTCCGAGGGACCTACGGCCGGGGAGCAACGATTTTTCAAAGTCGGGCACCCCTTCCATAGACTCCCATGTTAAACTGTAATTTCTCCGGTGAATTTGGGGACCCGGTACCGGCCGGTTGTGGGTACCCTGGACCCGGAACTTGGCACACATGTAGCCCCTACAAGTGTGCAAAGTTTGGTGTCTGGGGGACCTCTGGTTGGGGAGCACTGATTTTTCAAAGCCGGGCACCCCTTCCATAGACTCCCATGTTAAACGTCAGTCTAGGCATGGGCACAGTGAGGCATGGGCATAGGCGTGCGCAGCCTATTGCATTAGGGTGTGCACCCCAAAGCGCAACACATACTACAGCTCACTCACGATGAAAGGGAAGGGGCTGGTAAGTTACATATTTACCTGCCCCTTCCCCCACTCATCCTAAAACATCCCCAGCAGCAACAGCCGGTGGGAGAGGAGAGTAGGGAAGCTGGAAGCGCTGCGAGGGGAAGGAGGGGGGGAGCCAGGACAGTAGGGGGAATCTGTGCTGCACAGTTTGATTAGGGTGTGCCTGGGCACACCTGGCACACCCTGTGTGCACACCTATGGGCACAGTGAGGCATGGGCATGGACATAGTGAGGCAAAGTGAGGCATGCAGATGGACACCCTAGGCTTATACTCGAGTCAATAAGTTTTCCCATTTATTTATTTTTTGTGGTAAATTTAGGTGCCTCGGCTTATATTCGGGTCGGTTTATACTCGAGTATATACGGTAATGCACTTTTTTTTTTTTACCTTCAAAAAGATGTGCATTTATTATTATTATTTTTTTTTTTAAAAGGTGATCTTTTCCTTTAAGCTGCTAAGGTAGTCAGACAAGGGTGTACCACATGCCACAATAATCAACTTTTCATCGCAACTAAAGTGATCCCTCCCTGTCGTGTTCAGTAGTGCCAACAAACACACGTTCTCATGTGAATGGAGCCACAGCATTAAAATGCCAGTGTAAGCCCTGGTTCACATTGGTACGATTTGACATGTCAAATCGGCGGCATTTGCCGGCAGTGGCACCGCCCTAATCGGTGCGACACCGCACCAATTTCAAAAAGTAGTTTCTGTACTACTTTTTGCGATTTCGGGCTGCGATTTACATTTAACAACTGTGCAGAAACTGCACAGATGTCTCGGAAATTGCGGACGAAATCGGGACTGACAGGCGGGAGTGAAATTGTGCGAGTTCAGCTGAACTCGCACGGCTTCATTCCCGCAGCCCAGTGTAAACCGGGGCTGAATGAGGCCCAAGACCTCGGTCTCACATACGGATGTGTTTTTTTCTTTTTGTTTTGTTTTTTACAGCTCTGAAGACCAATTTGTGGTTGAAACTTTTTAAAGCCAGTTGACAGGAGCTTTAGAAGTGATATGTCGACTCTGGGGCGCTTGCAGTGGGATTACTCCAAAATAACATGCACTGCAGTTGTATATATTAGATGGGGTTCCAGCACGGTCCCATTCACTTGTGTGGGGTGCTTTTGGTGGTAGTACCGCCTGCCCTCAGCAACATGCTATATAAAATATGGTGTGCCATGATCGTGGCAATGTTAACTTGTCAGAGTGCGTTACAAACACTGTGAGCGTGATATAAAATGTATGTAGCCTCTGCTACATACAATATACAGTGCTGAGTTCTGGCAGTGGTACAGTGGCATTATGTCACATTCCTGGAACAAAATCGAGTCAGTTGAGTGCTGCGCAGTCATTCACAAGAAGCTTTCTATTTTATGAATAAATGGAAGGTTTTCTCTGATTGGCTGGGGTAGAAAGACGGGCGGATGACATCACAAACTTCACCTCAGTGGAAGCCTTGTATTCATTCATAAAATGCAAAACTCCCTGTGAATCAATAATGGAATCAATAAGACGATCAGTTGGAACCTCTAGTTACACTTCTAGTATTTCAGTCTCCTCCAGCACAATGCTTATTTGTAGACTGTTCCTCTCTCTCCTGTACAATGCTTGGTTCCTGGTACAGCTAACACATGGTAGGCCCAACTCTGACTCTGTCAGGCCTTAGAAACTTTCATTTGCAGGCAGGGACCGTGGGCCCCTTTAGTGTAGCAACAAATAGTAAAAGAAAGTTCCTTTTAATGCTAGCTGTCCTTTTGTGGACAACTGCTCCCAGTCAGTCCTCTTCAGGCCCTGCCAGCTCTCCTGGCTGTAGCTGCCCAACTCCACTGCTCATGACACCACAGTCTCTCCCGATGGCTCTACATCCAACTCAGACTGCACTCTCCCAGTCCACTCCGGCATGTCTCCCCCAGCTCTCCCAACTGTGCCTGTCACTCACCAGCCCTCCTGGCTGCACTCTGATGGATCCCTCCTGGAGACTTGCCTGGCAACACTAGCTCCCGCTGTCCTTCTCGGTTCCTCTCTGTGTCTCCTGTCCAGATCCTTCTTTGTTACTCAGAATGGCTCCAGACTGGGGAGTGCCTCAAACGGCCCCGACAACCTAGTGCTCCATCTCTAGCTTCTTCCACCCGATAACTCCTCCACAGCTGGGCTGGCCCTGGGTATTTAAGGAGGCCTGTCCCCTGTCAATCCAGGTTGGGGATTGGTCAGGGCTCCCTGAGACACCTTCAGACAGCTCCACCTCTCTTCCCCTGCTCCCTTCTAGAATCCTCTAGAAGCCAGAGGGAGTTAACCGAAAGATGATGCTATCGGTGAGTCAACAGCCTACACTGAGCCACTCCCAGCCCACACAGATCAAAACTAATTAAATTAACCTGCAATCACAAAAATCCTACTTCTAGCACCTACCTAAAGTAGAGGGTGATACAGTATTATCAATTGGTGCACTGTTTTACAATAAGGCTGCACTTCAGCTAAGCATCTTTGACTGTTTTTCAGGCTTTTTTTTTATCATTTGTACAGGCAATTTTGTGGGCATCTGGGTGTAAGGCATTTCTGTTTCTCCTAATTCTTATGGGGTTTCATAAGAATTAGATGAGTTTGGGTGTAGAGTTAGTAGAAAGAAGGAGAATTCTGGTCTAGCCCCATGGGACTTGGGGCCCTCCTGGAAGCCATGTAGTCTTCAAATCAAGTGGCGTTCCCCTGCAGGTTCTCTTAGGTTCCATTCACACTTTTACAACTTTGGAGTGCAACTTTGATGCAACTTTGGATGGGTGCGACTTGGATACGACTTTTGGCTTTGACCAGTGATAATAATTTTGATAATAATTATGATAATTGAGTGTTTTTCAGTTGATTTTAGCCAATGAAAAGATAATTACTAGGAAATAGAAACACACAATCTGGGTTATTTACGAAAGGCAAATCCACTTTGCACTACAAGTGCAAACTACAAGTGCAAAGTACACTTGAAATTGCACTGAAAGTGCACTTGGAAGTGCAGTCGCTGTAAATCTGAGGGATAGATCTGAAATGAGGGGAAGCTCTGCTGATTTTATCATCCAATCATGTGCAAGCTAAAATGCTGTTTTTTATTTTCCTTGCATGTCCCCCTCGGATCTACAGAAATTGCAATTTCAAGTGCACCTTGCACTTGTAGTTTGCACTTGTAGTGCAAAGTGGATTTGCCTTTCGTAAATAACCCCCAATATGTGCGTTTTGAGGCACTTCCTTTGCAGACTATTGTGGTCAAATAATCTTAAAGCTTTTAGCTCAAAAGAAGCTTGTGTACTTTTTAGAGCTACAAGCTTCAAGTGAACAGGCACAACCTGAAATAAGTGGGGTTTTGGATGTTGAGTGTTGTGGAACTTCATGCTACAAAACATTCAGGTGTGAATAAAGCCTTACTGAATAAAATGGGGCATTAGTTTAACATGAAAACTCCAGATTTTGTCCCTGGATACGTTTTTGAAAACGTTCCAGTTATATGCATAACTGACTTATTTTCTGCAATTTAATTTATTTATATTGCTCCAACATATTCCTAACTATTTATAGAGAACAATTAACATTTCTCTCTAGTACCTGCACCTGTAGTAGTTTACAATCTAATTTTCCTACCACCATCATGCAAATGCTCTATAGGGCCAGCTTGGGTAGAAGTCCATTAACCTTCCAGTATATTCTTTGGCTGAGGGATCAAAGTCCAGAAACTGCACCCAGAACCCCAGTGTTGCAGGGCAGAGATTTTATCACCATCCTCACCTTTCCTCTCTGGAGTGTTGCATTAACACACACGTGTGTGTGTGTGTGTTTAACATATGTTGTAAATGGGCTGCCAATGCACCACCAGAGCAGGCATAAAAATGTACCTGACCTTTTTTTTCCGATGGTGGGGGCAGCTGGGACGTTGCAGTGGCAAAGATGTATTTTGAAGCGCTCATACAACAGCTGGCTATCATTGTCTTTGGCTATATATCCCATGGGCCCCCTACTGGGAAATCAGTCCACCCCAAGTAAAATTCTTCATAAATACACACTGCATTGGATGCCCTTCTGTAAATAATTCAGTGTAAAGGACACCTTTAGCTCTTTGCTTTCCTTGTGTCTCAAAGGAAATGTATCTCTATTGCCTATACCAGTGGTCTCCAAATTGCAGCCCGTTGCTTTCTTTTATCCTGTCCTTTGGGCGCTATTCCGTTCACTGATGCAAAGCATTATTCCTTCCACTGACACCAACAGTGGGGCAGTATTCTTCCCACTGATATAAATAATTAAACACTATTCCTCCCACTGATACCAATAATAGGGCACTATTCCTCCTATTGACACCAATGATGGCATCTCATTTTTCTATTGGGTAAATCCTGATATATTGCTATGAGCAACTGCCCCATATATGCTTAAACATTGGAAATCAGCCCCATTTTTGTGGAGTGCCGTTCCCCTTGACCACTAAATTCCCAAACAGGCAGATATTGACTGTTGATTAGGCTGTTTGTGGGATATAACTTATAAATTAGTTTTTCTGAAGCCCCCCGCCTTACGAATTTTCAGAGCCTGTGGCAAATTATAATGGCCTACTGTATATTTACCAATGATCTTTAAACATTGGGCACTTGTTACACTTGAGCATTTAGCAGATGTACTAAACCTGCCTTCTCTCACAGGTTCCAGCCTGCCGTGCCATGGCAAGCAACGATGGAGAAAGGCGAAACCCAACAGAGGTGCGCATGAGCCAGATGGTGCTACCATGTCACGCCAACCACCGTGGACAACTCAGTACCGGGCAACTGCTCAAATGGATAGATACTGCGGCCTGCCTGTCAGGTGAGGCTTGTTATAAAGTAGCGCTGGAAAAAAAACTGTGTATGTCTATACAGTGAATTAAATAAGTGAAAAAAGTATCAAAAACACAAGTAAACAGCACAAATAAACAAATAAAGTTCATAAATGCACGTGAAGAGCGAATAATTGAATGTGTAGTGGGTCTTCCCTCTAATTGGATGATGAAAGTTCCACAGAGAAAATATCCAATAAAACTGGTAGATATTATTCCAACAATAAGTGAAGATCCCGCCACCAAAGTGAGAAATGAAGGCTTACCAAACAGCCTGTGACCGCCCTTCTCAGGGGGGGTCAAAACAAGCTTAGCAAAGCGATGTTCACTCCATGGGAGGCAGGAAGACTGCAGTGGGAACACTCCATTCACAGTAGGCGAGTCTCCAGAGACGTGTCTGCACAGCTGATCCAATCCAGAAATGGGAAACACTCTTGATGAATCAGAGTGAATAATCCTCAGCAGATGAAACGAAATCCAAAAAAGAAAAAAGAACTTTCCATAGTGCAGAGTTCATCAAGGAAGTTTTAATTCGATTTAAAAAAAATGTACAAGAGAAAGTACAGTTCTCCTATATGCATAAAATAATAAAAGAAAAAAATCCTTGCAAGGAAGTAAATTGCTCCGAGTTTCTGTCAAAGACCATTCGCGCGTGCACAGTGCATGTGCGTGTCGCCCTACGCCGTTTCGTCACATCTGACATCAGGGGCACGCCCATACAGGCGCGCACACGCTATTTGTAGCCAAAGGGCCCACTAGGGGTTCTCTCATTGGCTACATGTCAGATTGACAGACGGAGCAAATATTAGCCTCTACATTGATCTCTCAATGCATAGGTCTAAACATAGACATAGTTACACTATGACCCCTAGTGGAGCCTCCGGAAATTGCACCAATTTTAATCTAGTCTCCACAGTAACATCTTGTGGATCATAGTGTAAGGCCCCATGCACACGAGACGCAGGTGCAAACTCTGCTGAACACACGTTTTTAAACGCTGAAACCGGCGTTTATAAACGCGCGTTTTGCCGCGTTTGCGGCCGCGTTTAGCGGCGTTTAACCGCGTTTGCGTTTATAAGCGTTTCATCATAGACCCTCCCTAAGCTCAAAAAAGAGTAAATTTTAACCATTTCAGCCAGTTTGTGAGACCAGAGTGAGTAGCAGCAGCTGAGAGAGCAGCAGTGTACTTGTATTTAGCGTATCACTTGCCACATCATCTGCCACAAGTTGTGGATTGTCCACTTGCCACGTCACCTGCCACGTCACCTGGCCACGTCACCTGCCACAAGTTGTGGATTGTCCACTTGCCACGTCACCTGGCCACATCACGTGCCACGTCACCTGCCACAAGTTGTGGATTGTCCACTTGCCACGTTACCTGGCCACGTCACCTGGCCATGTTACCTGCCACGTCACCTGGCCACGTTACCTGCCACGTCAGCTGGCCACGTCACCTGCCACAAGTTGTGGATTGTCCACTTGCCACGTCACCTGGCCACGTCACCTGCCACAAGTTGTGGATTGTCCACTTGCCATGTCACCTGGCCACATCACGTGCCACGTCACCTGGCCACGTCACCTGCCACAAGTTGTGAATTGTCCACTTGCCACATTACCTGCCACGTCATCTAGCCATGTCACCTGCCACAAGTTGTGGATTGTCCACTTTCCACGTCACCTGGCCACATCACGTGCCACGTCACCTGCCACAAGTTGTGAATTGTCCACTTGCCACATCACCTGCCACGTCACCTGGCCACGTTACCTGCCACGTCACCTGGCCACGTCATCTGCCACGTCACCTGGCCACGTCACCTGCCACAAGCTGTGGATTGTCCACTTGCCACGTCACCTGGCCACATCACCTGACACAAGTTGTTGATTGTCCACTTGCCACGTTACCTGCCACAAGTTGTGGATTGTCCACAATGCAATGCAAGTAATTACAGTTTTCTTTTATATTTTTTAATAGTTTTTCATCATTTGCCATCATTTTTGAGATTTCTAATGTTAAAAAATAGGTCACCTTTAAAAACGCTTATAAACGCAAACGCGGCAAAACGCCAGTACCGCGTTTAGCCGCGTTTAGCGTCTGAAACGTGGAAAACTTTTGCGTCTGAACCCATTTTTTTTGCTTCTGGAAAAACGAGGTTAAACGCAACTGCTTGTAAACGCCAAAAAACGAGAGTGTGTGCATGGACACATAGGATAACATTGAATGGGTTCAGGAGCAGTTGAAAAAAGCGTCCAACTGCCTCTGAACGCGCGTTCAACAGCAAATAACAGCGTCTCGTGTGCATGGGGCCTAACTGTTTTCAAAAAAACATTTGTTCAGAGATTATTCTAAAACAAGTTAACACTTGATATATATAAATCTTTTTTTTAAAAACTTTCGTTTCATATGTTAATTAATCGGGCCCCAAAAAAAACATTTCGATGGATTAAAACTCAGATCATAATTGTAAAAGAATAGGAATAAATTTCTTCAGGTAGAATAGAAAATACATCACCCATTGTTAATGAAGCAATTTATATCCCATTCCACATTGAGGCCACCCGGTGTGTGACAACCTAATTTGTGTATCCAACTGGTTTCAGATCTAGAGATGCTTCTTTTGCCATTCCCACCTCTCCAGTGGGGCACATATTTCTCTAAACCAATGAAAATGGTACCTTTTGGATTTCTGTTATGTACAAGATCATAATGCTTAGACACACTATGTTTGTCAAAACCATTTTTTATATTGGTAATGTGTTCTCCCAATCTAATACTCAGTTTTCTAGTGGTCCGACCAACGTATTCCAAACCGCATGGGCACCGCAGAAGGTACACCACGCATTTTGTAGCGCAGGTTATAAAGGACCTGATGGGATATGTGACTCCTGTTCCTGATGAAGTGAACTCAATAGTTCTTCTACCCTGGAGAGCATTAACCTTACAGACTTTGCATCGTTTACAGGGGTAAAATCCCTTTAGGTCCCCAAAAAAGGACGGACGGGTTGGAGGATCTGGTACATTGGGTGCTATTAGGTGTCTTAGGTTAGAAGCACCCCTGAAGAGTACTCTCGGGGTATTAGACAATAGAGGACCCAGTACTCGGTCGTTCTTTAAAACCGACCAATGTCTTTTGATAATCCTTTTTATGGCCCAATGTTGGCTCGAATATGTAGTCAGAAAAGCTAAGCCAAAGTCCTCCCTATTTTCTACTTCTGGAGGTCTGTCACACAGAAGTGTCTGTCTATCTCTAAGGCCCACCTCTGTAATGACAGAATCCAATCTGGCAACATCATATCCCTTGGCTATGAATCTTTGTTTAAGAATTTCTGCCTCTTTACGATATTGTTCCAGATCGGTACAATTGCGCTTTAAACGCAAGAATTGGCCCTTCGGAACCGCCGACAGCCAGGAACTATGGTGACATGAATCCAAAGGAATATAACCGTTCCTGTCTGTCGGTTTGAAAAAGGTAGACGTGACAATCCTGTTATCCACTATTGAAACATTGAGATCCAGAAAATGAATCTGAATGGGACTGATCTCGTGATTAAGAATGATGCCCCTGTCGTTACTGTTTAAGAAAGACAGATAAGAATTAGCTGATTCAACATCACCGTCCCAGACAAACAGGATGTCATCAATAAATCTTTTCCAAAAGATTAAATTGGGTGGACTTTCACAAAGTACTACATCCTCTTCCCACTTGGCCATAAAGAGGTTGGCCATACTGGGGGCAAATTTAGCCCCCATGGCCACACCCCTAATCTGGAGATAGTGTTTACCACTGTGCCAGAAATAGTTATGCTTCATCGCGAAGTCCAGCAACTCCATCACGAAGTTAGACTGCGTGACGGAGATGCTGGAGTCACGATAAAGAAAATGTCGCACCGCCTCATGACCCAAATCATGAGAGATGGCCGTGTAGAGGGATGCGACATCAGCCGTAATAAGTAAGTAGGAGGCCTTCCACTCAATCTTACCAAGCAGGTTAATAACGTGCTTGGTGTCTTTGAGGAAAGACGGGGTGCCCAACACCAGTGGTTGCAAATAATAGTCAATATATTTGCCAATACGTGAGGTGATTGAATCTATACCACTGATGATGGGCCTTCCTGGGGGATTGATCAAGGTTTTGTGAATCTTGGGCAATATATACATCACTGGCAATCTAGGTGCCAGTGGCACTAGATGTTCCCTTTCCTTTAGATTTAAAATGCCCATATTGTGTCCCTTGTCAATTAGGGCTCTGAGGTCCTTCTTGTATTCAACAGTGGGATCCCTGGGTAAATTTAAATAAGTCAGAGGGTCCATCACTATCCTCAACATTTCCTCAAAGTAAGAGTCCTTGTCAAGAACTACGATGGCACCCCCTTTATCGGCTGGTCGCACAACCACATCCCTCCTATTACATAGGGACTCCATGCCCAATCTGAAATTATATTGGGTACGTGCCGGTTTCACGTTTAAATTATTTAAATCCCTTAACACCAGATCACGAAATACAGTCAGGTTTGGCGTCTGGTGGATAGGGGGATTAAAAAGGGATGCATTTGACATCCCTGAATGCAAAATAACTGAGGCCTCCCTACCTGATTGCCTGGTGGGATTGCTCATAATATACCGTTTGATATTTAACTTCCTAGTGTATTTTTGGATGTCTATGAAAGTTTGGAACTTATTAAGATTCCGTGGAGGGCCAAATTTTAACCCTTTGTTCAAGGTAATTAATTCATCCTTCGACAACTCCTTTGTGCTGAGATTAATAATCCCAGCACAATCTAAAACTTCCTTCTCTTTGGAGTGAAGTTTCCTCCCCCCTCTGCACCCTCTCTTGCGTCCCCATTTCTTTTGTGCCTGTTCCTGCCAGCCTGCCGAAAATCCCAACCAGAGCTGCCCCCTCGCTCTTGATTTTGGAAGGAACAAGAGGCTCCATGGTTAACATCCAAAGTGGATGCCCCCTCATTCCCAGCTAATGAAGCAAATCTATTTCTAGTGCTTACAACATTGCTGCTTCTATTGTCAACACGATAGGAGTGATGGTTCCCATGATTCTGTTGATTGTGATGTGCATCAGGATGGCGCCAGGGTGGAGGAGAATGATGGTGGGGATAAGGGGAAGGATTTCTTCTCCTGCCCCTGCCTCTACCTTGTTGATGATATTGTTGTGAGTTAGTACGCCCACCCCGTAAATCTGGAGAGGGACGGGGCATTTGAGATGCACCATAAAATGCACCTTGTTCATTCCTTAATACACCACTCCTTTGAACAGCTCCAATTGGTTGTGAGCCCATTGTATTATCACCCACCATTGGGTCAGGAGATGGAATAACCTGCCATTTAAAAACTGTTATCTCTATAGTCCTTTACGTCTCTATTATACTTTTTCTTTTTCTTAGATTTTTGTTCAGATTCTTCTTTAATTAATATTACTTTAAGAGCCTCAGACCTGTGCAGGTAGTCCTGTTCAGCTTTAAAAGGAATTAATTTGTTTAATCCATCGAAATGTTTTTTTTGGGGCCCGATTAATTAACATATGAAACGAAAGTTTAAAAAATTTTTTTTTATATATATCAAGTGTTAACTTGTTTTAGAATAATCTCTGAACAAATGTTTTTTTGAAAACAGTTACACTATGATCCACAAGATGTTACTGTGGAGACTAGATTAAAATTGGTGCAATTTCCGGAGGCTCCACTAGGGGTCATAGTGTAACTATGTCTATGTTTAGACCTATGCATTGAGAGATCAATGTAGAGGCTAATATTTGCTCCGTCTGTCAATCTGACATGTAGCCAATGAGAGAACCCCTAGTGGGCCCTTTGGCTACAAATAGCGTGTGCGCGCCTGTATGGGCATGCCCCTGATGATGTCAGATGTGACGAAACGGCGTAGAGCGACACGCACATGCACTGCGCACGCGCGAATGGTCTTTGACAGAAACTCGGAGCAATTTACTTCCTTGCAAGGATTTTTTCTTTTATTATTTTATGCATATAGGAGAACTGTACTTTCTCTTGTACATTTTTTTTAAATCGAATTAAAACTTCCTTGATGAACTCTGCACTATGGAAAGTTCTTTTTTCTTTTTTGGATTTCGTTTCATCTGCTGAGGATTATTCACTCTGATTCATCAAGAGTGTTTCCCATTTCTGGATTGGATCAGCTGTGCAGACACGTCTCTCGAGACTCGCCTACTGTGAATGGAGTGTTCCCACTGCAGTCTTCCTGCCTCCCATGGAGTGAACATCGCTCTGCTAAGCTTGTTTAGACCCCCCTGAGAAGGGCGGTCACAGGCTGTTTGGTAAGCCTTCATTTCTCACTTTGGTGGCGGGATCTTCACTTATTGTTGGAATAATATCTACCAGTTTTATTGGATATTTTCTCTGTGGAACTTTCATCATCCAATTAGAGGGAAGACCCACTACACTTTCAATTATTCGCTCTTCACGTGCATTTATGAACTTTATTTGTTTATTTGTGCTGTTTACTTGTGTTTTTGATACTTTTTTCACTTATTTAATTCACTGTATAGACATACACAGTTTTTTTTCCAGCGCTACACTATTTTGTATATCCATTTTTGTTTGTACCTTATATCAAGGTTTTTTTTGGTGTTAGCAGCAGGTTTCCTTAAGGGACTTATTCATTTATTTATTACTTCACATTATTTTGCACCTAGCGCAAATTTTTCTTTTTATAATCACTTGTTATAAAGTAGGTCTTTGCTTACATAGAGGCTTCTCTTCTGAACTGAAAATAACTAAAGGCAAAACCTTTTTTGGGGGGGGTTTAGATCGTGTGGAAAGGGCTTAAAACACTTATAAGGTTTTTATTGCTGTCCCTGTCTCTGATAAACCTGGGGTTTTAAAACCTCTAAAATTTAAAAAAATGTATTTCTGGTTTACATGTAAAATCCTTTTATTGAAGTACATCACGGGACACAGAGCATCTTCATATTCATTGCTATAGTTAGGCATGGCTCCAATTTTTGTAGTAAGCGATGAACCAAAAAGGAGCATGATCTCTGTGTCCTGTGATGTACTCCAAAAGATGATTTTACACGTAAACTTAAAGTCTTTTTTTTGTACATCCTAGGACCCAGAGAATCTTATGTATTACAATAGGGGTGTCCCAAACTACTGAACAGGAGAACGAGTGCAGCACAGCAATATAAAAGCCACCAACCTAAATAAGTAAGAACCTTATGCAGAAACCTGTAAAACGCACCGACCAAAGGTAGCCTCTTCAGCGGCATTCACATTTACTTGGTAAATATGTGCACTGAAGACCGGGTATCAGCTTTACAAAGCTACCAAAGCCTAATGATGGGTATCCCAGGAGGCACCAACACTCCTACTATAATGGGCTTTCTGTTTCAATATGTTAAGAGTTTTCCAGAAAATACACAAATTGTAGGCAAACTATGATTATCAAGGAGTAAGAAAGGCCCGCAATGCAGGTGGAGTATATTCTAAATGTTGGTTAAAAAATCACGCGCACCTTGATCAATAAAACCACCACTGCGCACATAAAAAAATGTGAATAAATCAATAAACCTAACGATCTGCTAATTAAAACAAAATAGTAATGTGAAAAGTATTTTAAACGAAAAAATAGTAGTGCTAAACCATATACAATAGATATGTAACTAAATTAATATATATATCTCAAATACCACCACGTGATAGTGTACAAAATATGTATATAAACAAAAAAAATATATATATATATATATATATATATATATATATATATATATATACTGTATTTATTGGCGTATAACACTCACTTTTTTACCCTGAAAATAGAGGGTAAACTGTGCCTGCGTGTTATACGCAGGGGGCTGTGGAAAGTTTTTTTCCTGAAACCTCCCTCTTAAAGTTAGGGTGCGTGTTATACGCCGATAAATACGGTGTGTGTGTGTGTGTGTGTGTGTGTGTGTATGTGTGTATATATATATATATATATATATATATATATAACGTTCATTTAGTGAATTTCAAAATTGTAAGTGAAACAAACTTCAAAACAGGGGGGTGTTGAAAACAAGTCCCAAAAGGAAATTCCTTTATGTGTGTATCCAAGTGTTTTAACTTAAAAACGACAATCAAAGTCTTTAAATTGACTTCAATAAAGTAATTCCTTCCACCAACACCGCTGTGACTGTGATTCCTCTCCCAAAGGTCTTGCACTCACCAGAATAAATAGCCTAGCACTCTCATGCATAGGAACACCATTGGAAGTGCTTCAATCACCTTGGATGGTGTCTCTAAGCTATATTGCCTATGCATGAGAGTGCTAGGCTATTTATTCTGGTGAGTGCAAGACCTTTGGGAGAGGAATCACAGTCACAGCGGTGTTGGTGGAAGGTGGAGTATATTACTACATCAATGACAGAAGTAAAGAGATCCGAATATTATGCCAAGAGATCTTCTTCAGTCACTAATCACAATTGAAAATACAAACTCAATGTAGCAACAAAGTACTCTATGAATACATACAACAATAGAGCTACAAAAAAGGGGAATAGAATCTCAACATCTCCACAACCCACCGGCCAGCAGACAAGGGTCGTGAGCATGCAGAATGCTCTACATAAGAGTTGCAATCAAAGTAGCTAGGTAGCATCAAGAAAGACAAAGGAGAGGGGGAAAAAAGGGGGAGGCGGAGAATAGAAAAAGATCAAGAAAAGAAAGGAAAAACAAGTTTGCACTCTTCAATCAGCTGGAAGTTGGAGGTATTTAATACTTGGATCCCAAATGCGGTTAAACCTAGCAGACCTATCTTTCATTATACTGACCAGCTTTTCATTAAGCATGATACACATCAGCTTGCATTTCATAACTGCTAGGTCTATGACTGGTTTCTTCCTGGCAGTCGCTGTGGCGATTTTTGCCGCAAGAAACATAAAATAGATTAGAGTCTGGGCGTGTTTGGGTGCATCGGTGACAGGCTCATTAAGAAGAGCCACTCTGGGGTTTTTCTCTATATTCACCATTGTCACAGAATAAATTAGTGCGTGAACTCTTATCCTAAACTGACATTTGGTACAGGTCCACCAAGTATGGGACATCGTACTGGGCTGACCGCACCCACTAAAACACAAAGAGGAAGTCCCCTGTTACATTTTAGAGAGGCGGTCTGGTACCAGGTACCATTTAGAGAGTAACTTGTATCCTGCCTCCACCAGGGCAGTATTTATGATGCTTTGAGGAGACCAAGTCCACCAGTCAGTCAAGTCAATCTCCTCCCCCAAGTCCTGTTCCAAAGCTAGCATATAGGGCACTTTTGCAGTCGTATAGTAGAATGGGCTTTTAAAGGAAAAAGTGGAACCTTACTTTTAATACATAATCTTGTGAAATGGTAGATTTTGGTGCTGCATGACCCTTCCTGGGCCCCCCTGGCATCTGAGGCTTAGGACAAAATAATTGGTAGTAAAATGTCCTGGATGAGATGGAACGAAGAAACCAATTTAGGCAAAAAGGACTGCTGAGGCCGTAAAACTACTAAAGTAACAGAAAAGGTTCCTTACAGGAAAGAGCAGTCCATTCCAAAACTTTGCAAGCTGATATAACAGTAACCAGAAAACAAACCTTTCAAGTCAGAAGAACTAAAGGAACATTAAATGGGTGTAGCACCCTTGACCTAAACAGGGCTGCTAGTAAATTTAGTTGTGCTAGGTGGTAACTAACCTGGCTAATTTGTAGTCTTTGTAGGTTTTTCTCCTAAGCTTGAGTTTAATTGTAATGTATCTCTTCTGTCAATAGGTGGCACTGTTGCCTTTGGCATTAGGATGATAGATTACAGTGAATTCAGGTTATGAGTAGATATGTTGTCTCAGCCAATCAGCAGGATTTTTCTTTGGCCGCTGAGCATGCTGGGATAGTCTATTTATTTGGAAGGTGCCATGTGATCGGGGTTTTTTTCCACCTTGGCTGCGGCCTGGATGGGTGTGTATGGAGCAGCAGCCGAGGTGTAGGCCTATAGCCTGGGGCCTAGCCACTTGTAAAGGGGCTCAGCCTGAGCGGAGCCTGATCACTGCCAGGAGGCAAGGAAGAAGAAGTTGCCAGAGGGTCAACCACTCTTGTTGCTGGAGGCAGGTGCAAAGGGATGGAGTTCTGAAGGAGTACCAGAGAAGACGCTTCACTAGCCGGGCATGGGGAAGTAAGTGGGAAAGTTTCAGGAGAAAACTCGTCCAAGAATCAATCGGGTAGCTGTGAGTCCGAGGAACCCAGCGGGTAGCATGGGTGAAGCTTGAAGAATATAGCGGGTAGCTGTGAGTTGAGCTCGAGGGATCCAGCAGGTAGCTAAGAGTCCAAGAAGTCCATGGGATACTGCGAGCTGAGGTTGAAGATTACAGCTGGTAACTGTGAATAAAGCTTGAGAAGTCTAGCGGGTAGCTGGGAGCTAAGCTTGAGGATCTACAGTGGGATACTGTGAGTGAAGTTGTTGCTATAGGAGACAGTAATTGCTACAAGATACAGATCGCTGCATTCAGCTTAAAGGGGTTGTAAACCCTCAACGTTTTTCACCTTAATGCATTCTATGCATTAAGGAGAAAAACCTTCTGTAGTGCAGCAGACCCCCCTTTTACTTACCTGAACCTGATCATTTCAGTAACAGGGACGAGCACAGCAGCTCCAGCCGCTGTCTTGGGCCCTCAATGGATAGATTGATTAGCAGCAGGAGACATTGGCTTCCGCTGCTGCCAATCAAATCCAGTGACAGGTGGGCAGGGCCGAGTCTGTCTGTGTCAATAGACACAGCAGCAGGACTCAGGAGCACGCTCGCACGAGTGCCCCCATGAAATGCGGCTCTCCGTGGGGGCACTCGAGAAGAGGAGGAGCCAAAAGTGCCGTGGGGGGACCCCAAAAGGAGGAGGATCGGGGCCGCTCTGTGCAAAACCCTTGCACAGAGGAGGCAAGTATAACATGTTTGTTTTAAAAAAAAAAAAAAAAATGAACCTTTACAACCCCTTTTTAAAGGCCCTTTTTCTGTATTGCTGTCTGCCTTGTTCTATTTTTGTCTGTGGAGTCTGCCTATTTGCTATTGCATTTGCCTAAGGGTGTCCTGTGCCCTACCCCTGTCTCCCCTGATCCTGTTAAGAGAGAAAAAAAACTCTCTTTGTTCATTTTTAAAAGTGACTGGCGCCCATCTTTCCACCTTGCACAACACCCACCATGCCTAGTAACCTGCACCCTGAGGAGGAATGTCAGTTCTCTCTGACTCTGGGGGTCACCACTAGGCCTCTGGAGGTCGGGGGGACCGCTACATGGGTTTAAATTGAGATTTCTGCCAAACCGTGCCAGGTTGATGTCCCACAGTATTATTGGCGTCTTAACTGGTGGAACAGTGTGCATATACAGTAATGCCTTGTAAAAAGGCCTGCACCAAAGAGTTTGAGGCAATCTTAAAAAGAGCTGCTAAAACTGAAATTTGACCTTTTGATCATACTCAAGTATAGTTTCTGGTCAACTCCCAACTGAAGGAAAGCAAAAATAAGGCAACCACATACTTGCAAGGGCAAAATCCCTGATCCTCAAACCAGGAAAACCCTCCAAGTCCTGTTGTAAATCTTCCTGGAAGTTGTCTTTGTAGCCTTAAGCAGGGTAGGAATGACCAATTTTGAGACGCTATTGTCCGTTAGGACCTTGGCTTCAAAAGCCATGCCTTCAAAGCCAGCAAATGTAAGAAGGATGGCAAATTAGACCTTGCAACAGTAGATCAGGAGGGTCTAGAAGAGTTCATCCGATGACATGTTCACCATGTCGGAGTACCAAGTCCTCTTGGACCAGGCCAGGGAGATCACAATCACAGGTATTCCTTTCATTCGAATCCTGCAAAGTAGGTAAAAGCTGCAATGGTGGGAAGACCTAGATTAGGGAGAACTGGTCCCATGGTCTAACCATGGCATCCACCATGACTGCTCGAGGATCCCTGGTCCTGGATACAAACCTGCCCAGCTTCACATTTAAAATGGATGCCAGAAGATCCAATCCTGAAATCTTTGGATCGATGCTGCATCCACCTAGGTGAGTATAAATGTTATTTTTTTTTAAATATCTTAAAGCATTTCCTAGACACATGTAAACCCAACTGAATTGTCTCTATCCAACTTTTGCTTACATTACTTCTTAGACCCTAAGTCTGACCGTTGTAATATAATACTGTAGCTCCTATAGAGAAGCATTGTTTTGTGTACTGCACTACCAGATTTCACCATAAGGTGGCACTATTATCAAATCTGTAATTGATGCTGTTTTGATACATACATTGTTGAAAGTGAGAGCAACTGTCCTAGCTCAACTGTCGTGTTCTGGTCTTTCAGCTGAACGACATGCTGGCTGTCCCTGTGTCACTGCCTCGATGGATGACATCTACTTTGAGCACACTATCAGGTAATGAAATGTATTTATGTTTCATTAATCAAACTAAATGAAATGGCTGACTCTTCTGCATACCCCTTGACCCAGCTCTGGCTGTAAATCTTAGAGACAATAAAGTAATTTTTTATTTTTTTCTAAAAAAAGAGAACACCTGCTCTGTGTGACGATATTGCACAGAAAATAATTTCCTCCTCTTGTTACAGTCCCCGCCAGCACCCTCCTTCAGGTGCCTACTATAGCTTCCATTGGGTCCTGTGCTGAGCTGTGTGTGTCCATAGATGCACACAGCGACAGACAACTGCAAGGGTCCATGACTCTGCTACCCTTATTTTATCCTCTGAAATTAGGAAGCAAGGGAAGTGATGCTGGAGTCGGAGACACTGTTGGAGAGGTGACATGGTGCCAGGTTAGCGTTTAAGGATGTGGGAAGGGGTAGGGATTTAGGACTTCTTTTTTTAACTGACTGAAGAGAATGCGTTAAGACAAAAAAAAAAAATTGGACTTCAGTACTACTTTAAGGCCTGGTTCACACCTATGCAGGTTGCAGTTGATGCATATTCCTGGTGCATTTTGTTTTTGATCCATTGAAGTCTATGGAACCAAAAACACAACCTTCTGGTACTTGGTCCTTTCCATAAAGTGCACAGATGTGAATGTGACCCATAGGAAACCATGTTAAATGGACTGTACTGTGTTTCTGGAAAAACTGAAAACTTACTAAAAAATGCATAGGTGTGAACCAGGCCTAAATCTGTTATCTGCTCATTGGTGGTACAGTAGTTAGGTGACCCCAATGTCTGCTCACCACGAGACTGAGTGACCACCAAGAGCTCTGCAATGACCATGAATATTTATGTACCTACCTGCTTCCCCATACCTGGGCATCTGGATAACTGATGGAAGCAAAACAAGTGAGTGAGAAGGATGACATTGTTGACAGTTCACTAATCTTACAACAATAGGCTAATTTTGCAAAAGTAATAAGTCACATGGCTGAATATTGATTTTCTTAGGCTGGTGTTAACCTTTGTGATTTGATCCTAAAGTAACTAACCAATCTAAGCTGGTGGTAGTGGCACCAGGAAAATATCAGCTTTAAAGCTGGCCATATTCCAGTAGAATTTTGTTTGTACAGAAATTCAGAAAAATCGTTTCATAGCTCATTCCATCTTGCCATTGAGACAACGAATTTAGTTTGAAAGGAATTAAAACTTTATCCAGACCTTTTACTTGAATGGAATCCCACATGCATTAAAACGGTTGCTTTTGTGTTTAACACTTGTGCTCTACAATATGTACAATTTTCCAAATGAAAACCACATTCGTAGTTAGAATTTGATGCCTTTTTAAAAAAAAAAAAAAAGCATCCTGTTCCTTTTTTAAATTTTTATCATCATTACTGTCAAAAATGACTTGATTTGACCCCCTTAACCATTTAAAAAAATTAAACAAACATTTAAAAAAAAGTTAAATCTTTGAACAAAATTCTACTGGTGTATACACATTGATAGATCTGCTTTAGCCATTTTATAGGATAAGTCCATCTGTGAGCATATTTCTACCTAATTATAGTTTTCTTTTTTTTGTAGCGTGGGACAAGTTGTTAACTTAAAGACAAAAGTGAACCGAGCTTTTAATTCTAGTATGGAGGTGTGTGTTATTTTTATTTTATTTATTTATTTTATATATATATATATATATATATATATATATATATATATATATATATATATATATTTATAGGTGGATCCACCACACATATTACATTTTAATGTCACCATAGTTAAATTAATGATGTAGCATAGCAAGAATTTAAGTAGATGGGAAAGGTGGAGATAAAAAAAAATACAGCACATAATGTGGTGTCAGTAGTTTTTACAATGTCCCAGTACATAAGTGCCACTTTGTTTCCCTAAATAGCATGTCACCTTGCCCCAGTAGGTACTGGGCTTCTGTGCAGTAAATATGTCCGTACCAATATCCATTCTCTTATCTTGTGAACACACAAACTAAAAACAATAAATGTTAGTGTAAATCAGGATTTCACTAATGTGTTCCCATCTTATTTTAGTTCACAGAGGGATATATTGTATGGATCAGCTGATTTTTTTTTTTTTAATACATTTTTTTTTTTTGCATGACTTTTCAGCAATTTTTACTAAAATAGTTCACATAGATTTAAAAAAACTTTGAGTTGTGACTCAGAATATCTCAGCTTGAGTTATGGAGCTCAGTAAACTTCAGTATTTTTTTTTTTTCAAAAAAAGCAGTTTAGGATTTTTAGGCAAACTTGGATGTAAAGAACATTGAGCACCATCTTCTAGCTTCAGGCTGGCCATAAACTATACAATTTTCTTATTCAATTTCCTTTAGATTTACCTCCAACTATGTAGTGGAAGGGCTTGCTCGATTGCATACAAACTGAAAGGGTTTAGGTTTGACCTTTTTATATTATATGGTTTTTGGTAAATCTAAAGGAAAGTTGAACAAGAAAATTGTATAATGTATGGCCAGCCTTGAACGCATCACAAGACCGCTGTGGGGTCTAGAAGTATAGAAGAATTGCACTGTCCGGTGTTCTGTTAAAATAGCCAATCAATCAAGATCTCCAATCGCGTCCCTTTTCGGTTATTTGGAATTATCAGTAATTGAAGATTTAGACGATTTGCTGTTTTGACACAACACTGGCAACTGTATACACGCCGGTACACGATATGAGCGGCCATTGTTAGTCCGCCCGATACTAACCAACAACATGGCCGCCTCCAAGGCGGCGACAACTTTTCCTCCTTAGCCGCTGTTTTGTCAAAACAGCAAACTCTTTGTGTACCGGAGTGTACATGTTTGCCGGTGTTGTGTCAAAACAGCGATTCGTCTAAATCTCCAATTACTGATGCTTTACAGTAACCAGAAGTGATGAATAGGATTATATCGATGAATAGGGCTATTTTGACGGAACACCGACGGGACAGTGAATTTATGCAGATGGCAGAAACATTAGACCATACATTTGAATAAAACGAATGTGTATACATTTCCGATTTTCTACTTAATTGTTTTGAAAGTTTTAAGTATTCTGTAGCAATAGAGAAATTATCTTTGAGAAGGAAATTATAGATACAGGGTGCCCTTAATATTTTTTGCTAAAGGGCCCCATCACACATAGTTTTGTGCATGTTTAATTTGCATAGCTATATCTCTCTTTAAACAGAAACTATAAAAGTTTGTGTATATAACTATCAACTTGAGCTATGGAGTTCAGTAAACACCAGGATTTTTTTTCAAAAAAGCAAGGATTGATGGGTAAACATGGGTATCAGGAGCACTGAGCACCATCTCCTACATGTAAACGCACCCTAAGACTGCTATGGGGCCTAAAAGTATAGGGGTCTTGCTATACAGAGATTTTATATAGGTAGCAATGGCATTAGGCAATACATAAAAAAAAACCTGATGTGTATATGGTCCATGAAGCTCTGCTGTGTGAGTAGTAAGTATTCTGTAGCACAAATATGCTCAATCTTGGTGGTGTATGGTTGGCTCTACACAGCCATGTAAATGAGGTCTAAAGTTGAGCTGAACTCAAAAAATAAAAATTTCCTGTGTTCTAGGGAACATTTAATAATGTTAATTAGTAGCCTGAAAATGGGCCTTTTTTTATTTATTTTTTTTTATTTCTGAAACATTAGGCCTCATGCCCACGGGCGTTTTTTCAGCCGCGTTTTTGAGCGTTTTTTACAGCTTAAAAACACCTGTCCATGTTAGTCTATAGCTTCATGCCCACCTAGGCGTTTTTGAGCTGTAAAGAGCATAGGCGTTTGTAAGCTGTAAAAAAAAACCAGGACCAGTGCGTTCCTCAGCGTCAGAATTAGGCAGAAAAAAACGCGAGCGTCAAAAAACGCGCACTAACGCGCACTAACGCGCAAAAAACGCGCACTAACGCGTGTTTTTTTTTTTTTTTTTTTTTTTTAAATAAAAATAATAATATTTACAATAACATGGACAGGCATTTTTAAGCTGCAAAAAACGCAGCTGTAAAAACGCCAGTGGGCATGAGGCCTAACAGTGCACTTCCTGGTATGTGAGGTGCCCCATAGCTGTATAGCTACAAGGGTTGGACAAAATTATGGAAACACTACACGATTTGCCAAGACGATAATGCTCCAATTTACACAGCTGGTGTTGTCAAATCGTGGTTTGACGAGCATGCAGATGAAGTATCGCACTTTTCCTGGGCGCTGCAGTCGCCGGACCTCAATATCATAGAGTCAATATGGTAAATTTTTGGAGAACACGGTTCGGGCTCGTTTTCAGTCTCTGGCATCTCTACGAGAACTGGAAAGATTTTGCATGAAGAGTGGTATCAGATTCCATTACCCACCATCCAAGACTTACTGTATGTTTGTCAATTCCCAATAGAATCCAGGCCGTCTGGGATGCCAAAGGCGGTCCAACACCATATTCGGTACAGTTTTGTTATTTTACCTGGTGTTGTTCTTATTTTGTCCAACCTCTGTACATTGTTAACCTAGATACTGCTGTGTGTGACTTTTAGTCTCAGGCAGATCAGCAGTAAGATCTGGTGATGTCACTATTGCACTGCTCACTGTTCTCTTTGCTGGAGGCACTGACATTAGGAAGCAAAGCCTGCCTCTACCAAGATGGCCACCTCCACACAGAGACACCGTACACAATAAGGCCTGGTAAGTCATTAATAGGGGAAGAACAGCTGCTGTGAGTTCAGACAATACTGGAGCCTTCTGGCTGCCTTTTTTTTTTTAGGCAGAGCTTGCAAAGTAGGGTTCCTCTTTAACCTTTCTGTAATTGTGTCTCTGCAGGTCGGGATCCAAGTTACCTCAGAAGATCTGTGTAGTGGCAAAGAGTGGAAAGTGTGTCAGGCCTTCGCCACATTTGTAGCACAACCACAAGGAAATAAAAAAGTGAGCCAATGTTATATCACAATGTGAACTTAGATCTCACCGATTGCATGAATAAATTCCAATAACTTTATGGTAGAGTTAGACGGACGTGGGTCTGAATTTCCCTTTCCTCTGAAGCCTGATTCGCATTTGGATCACGCTTCAGAGGCTAGTTACACGCAGTGAGGAAGCGATGTGACGGCTCTTGACTGCCTGTTTAATCCCATTTTCGCAGTTAAAGTGGTTGTAAACCCACTTGTTGGATCTCTACCTATAGGTAAGCCTAGAAGAAGGCTTACATATAGGTAGTGGAAATATCTCCTAAACGTGCGCCGTTTAGGGGATATTTCACTTGTAGTCCGCCGAAAATCTTCCCTGCGCATGCACAGGGAAGAAACGAAACTAAGTGCCGTTTCTTCCCCAGTCTGTGCAGTGAATTGCGGCTCCCGTGCGCATGCGCAGGAGTGACGTCACGTGGCCCCCAGCGAATCGCAGCGCCGGAGTCAGCGGCCCGGAAGGAAGAGCAGACAGAAGATGTACGCTGCCTACTCTGGGGACATCGCTGGATTCTTTTGCAGGTAAGTGGCACATAATGGGCTAGTATGCGATGCATACTAGCCCATTATGCTTTTCATTTGCAGGCTTTGCATCGGGCTAAAGAGGAAGTAAAACCCATCAGGGTTTACTTCCTCTTTAAACTCGCTGCAACCACAGTGTCCCCCTGGTCACACCGGGGACCCCCCTCCCTTCCCATGGGAGTCCATCCCTCCCTCCGCATGGGAGTCTATCCCCTCTCCCTCCGCATGGGAGTCTATCCCCCTCTCCCTCCGCATGGGAGTCTATCCCCCTCTCCCTCCGCATGGGAGTCTATCCCCCTCTCCCTCCGCATGGGAGTCTATCCCCCTCTCCCTCCGCATGGGAGTCTACCCCCTCTCCCTCCGCATGGGAGTCTACCCCCTCTCCCTCCGCATGGGAGTCTACCCCCTCTCCCTCCGCATGGGAGTCTACCCCCTCTCCCTCCACATGGGAGTCTACCCCCTCTCCCTCCACATGGGAGTCTACCCCCTCTCCCTCCACATGGGAGTCTACCCCCTCTCCCTCCACATGGGAGTCTACCCCCTCTCCCTCCACATGGGAGTCTACCCCCTCTCCCTCCACATGGGAGTCTACCCCCTCTCCCTCCACATGGGAGTCTACCCCCTCTCCCTCCACATGGGAGTCTACCCCCTCTCCCTCCACATGGGAGTCTCCTCCCTTCCCATGAGTACCTCCACTTTCGCATCACATCAAAGTTTGCCCCTTTCATATGCGAGTCTGCCCCTATCACATCAGAATCCTTAGTCACCTCTTCACGAGTCCTACCTTCAAATCTTGGCCATGCCAGTAGTATCGTGGCAGAAGGCTGGAGGAATGATCCTGGGTGTCTTGGTTGGTACCCTTGAAATAAATGATGTGGTGTGGGTGGGACATTGTGCAGTCATGCCGTTATGACATCTGCGACCCCCGACCCTTTCACTTCCCAATATCAATGTCACCGTTTCCGGAGGAGGAGGGTGCAACTAAAATCTGGTTCAGAGTCCCCACAGTACTTCCCTAGATTTGGCCACATAATACCCAATACCTTCTATAGGGCAAAGAAATGTAAATCGTTTTAACTGAGTGGAAAGTTTTTTGTTTCATGTTTTGTATGTTTATGTTGAGTTTAAATGCACCACATCGATTGGACAATTTTCAGTGATAAGGTCATTGTGAGGTTTTTCCACATATTTAGACCTGGTCACCAAACTCCTTCAAACCAACTTAGTATTTAATCTCTCTTTAAACCTGTTACCAGAAACATTTTGTGGGAATGTTTACGAACACGCAGTATGTTATCTGGTAATTGTCCATAGTTGATAAAGCAAAGTCTCTAAAGTGCATAGCACAAGTGACTTAACAATCAACTGTAATGTATAGCATGGGGGAGAGTACCAAATTCCTGAATAAATACATCAAGTAAGAAATTGTTTAGTATTTTTCCTAATAATTAAGCTTGTAGTACGGGGATTTCAGTGCTGGGGGCCCCCTCGCACTAAACCCCTGGAATTCCATCCTCTACACACTGAGGGCCCATCCAGACTTTGGCCATGCACTGTGGTGTGTTATCACTTCTATGTGTGGGAATATATTTGAATGGACATGCGCCATTTTTTTTTTTTTTTTTTTTAACACCGCAAAGCATAGACCACTCACATCATGTGCGTTGTCTAGCTGTGTTTGGGAACCATATAAAATGATTATATTAACGGCACCACCATGCATTGCATCATGTATTGTGCGCATCGTGCATATGTGTTATGTAGATGCACAAATTCTACCACATGCTACTGCAATGCATAGTGGGAATGGGCCTTGAGTCATGCATGAATAGGCCTGCAGGAGCAAATGAAGCCTGTTACAGTGACAACCTACTTGTGTGGGTTCTGTGAAACGCCTAGTCATTGTACTCTGCGTCCAGTCCAAGATTAGCCACTTCCAATTGTTTTCCTTCTCTTGAATTAGAAGCAGTTTTCAGCTGCTGGGAAGAGATCGATAACGGACACAGATATTGCTGCAGCTCTAATGCAAAACAATATAAATATGAAGAGCAAACTATCACAAATAACATAGATTTGTCAAGTACAAAAAATGATGCTTTGCTTTGTATGGGTTACTTGAGCTTGGTCCCAAGCCATTTATTTACTTGATAATGGCATCATGTTTAATACCAGCCAAAAATAACAGGATGAAAAAGCAAAGTCCATTAAAAGATAAAATAACAAAGCCAGCTTTTGCTACAATATTCACTTACGGTCAAGAGATTTCCCCTGCAGTGCTTCATTTCTGCCACTAGACGCCCTCATATTCTGATGGCCAGCATCATTCAACCCACTTCCTCTGAGCCTAGGTCCTCTTGGACACATCCCCAGCCTCTGACTGTACAGTGAAAGGAGAAGCAGCACTTTAATGAGCTAATATCTCTGTCACTCTGCTTCATCCTCCCTTTCAGCAATGAAATGATTGGCTGCTTGTGCTTCTTCTTACTCTCAGACTCCAGGGAGGGAAGTAAAGGGACAGAGAGAAATTGGAATCCTGGTCCTTAATTTGTCTGACTTGAATTCGTAAAGCAGAACTTCACTCTGCATTAACACTTTAGATCCATGCTTCCTCTCCCCCACCCCCCCTTCCTTTTTGCCGTAATAAAATATAATATATATATATATATATATATATATATATATATATATAATGTGTATGTATATGTAGCGGGTGTTTGAATTTATATGGGGACTCTGGTAGTGTGAGGTTCCTTGGGGCCTGCAGGTGGCGTTGTTGCCTTGGGCCGGAGTTGAACTCGCATCGCAAACTGTGCCTTTTTGTCCTCCCCTGGAGCTGGTACAGCAGGGCGGGGAACCCGCTGTGACGCAAAGGGAGAGGTCATAAAAGGGGCTGACGCCCTGATTTGAGGGAGAGAGTCGGAGGACGCGGCCGCACCCAGGCACCTTCAGCTTGGGTGCTGGCGTTCCGGTGTTTCAGGCCTAGGCGCCCTTGGCCTGGCTGGAGCAGGGATGGAGTCCATCTCAGGCACCTTTAGCCTGGGGTGAGGTACTATGGCGGATGCCTGGGGCTCAGTGCCTTCGACTGAGTTCCCCGAGGGTGGAGGAATCCGAGGGGGCCCTAACTCCTTGGGTGCCCGTGTCTGAGTTTGTGAGGACTGGTGTGCGGAACTTCTCTGGAGAGTCCGGCGCAGCATCGCTGGTGACGGAGAGGCCTCCACTTCTTCCTTGGATGGATTTCTTCCTCTGACAGGGGAAAAGTGAGCGAAGGTAATTCACGTTCTATATTACCTAGTCAGTGGCAGTGACTATTCACCACTGGTGACAGCACAGTGGGCAGCAGCAAGGAGGGAAAGGAGTGTGCCTCGATCTGTCCCCATTTTCCAAAGGAGAAAGATTGTTTTATTGCTTGGCAAGAAGAATAAAACTGAGTTGTACCTATTCACTGTGTGGAACTTGGGTTACTAAAGCAAAGGAGTCAGGGACGAAGGACTGGACTTGACTCTAGGACACCGACACAAAAGCCCAATCTCTGGCCTTCACCTCCCAGTTACGGAGGACATGGGCCGTGGTGTGTATCATCTCCCTCTTCCAGGTACCCCTAGACAACAGCCATATGACCGATAAAGAAAGGGAGAGAGGTGAGGCCGCTATAATATATATATATATATATATATATATATATATATATATATATATATAATTATATATCTGTATTTTTTTGCAACCCCCCCCCCCCCCCCCCCTGCTATTCTCGCCTTTGTGAAAATGACGCAGGCTGTGACACCTTAAGAGCATTTCACTGCACACTGCAGGACAACGCTGAATCCTCTGGGTATTGAAGAGAACCCCTTTGAAAGAAATAATTATGTCTTAGCTGGGAGCTTCATCATTTCAAGATGCTAATGGAAAATGGGTAAATGTAGATCACACTGCTGTCTGCATCATATGCTTACCATAAATCTTCGTCATTTAGTATAGCAGAGACCAGAGTACTACATATGTAACCCATTACAACCAAACATAATTTATCTTGGGGTGTTCTGATATTGTGCACAGGTGAAGTTGAAGCCTTTGACCCCGCTCACCGAAGAGGAACAGCTGGAACACAGTATTGCTGCCGAGAGACGCCGCATGAGATTGGTCCATACTGACAACATCAAGGATCTGCTGACCAGGAGCACCCTCCAAGACGGTACATTTCTGCAATCTACTAGTGTGACCAGTCTACCATACAGAATTGCCTGGTGGTATATTACCATACAAATCAAATTATCATTGGAGCTCACATTTCTTCCACTGACACCAAGGATGGGGCACTATTTCTCCCAATACAAAATCTGGATAGACCCTCAACACTGCTACACACTTCCCAGCAAACTACGCAATGAAAAACAGGGATATTTAGTTCACATATATTGCAATACATGTTTAAGCCAGCCGACTGTGTCAAAGTAATGCACTTTGTGGCCAGATCTAAACCTAGAAGGGCTCCCACACTTTGTGTCTTTATGCCCTGTTCTGGCATGGTGTCCACCATAGCATTTGCAATGGCAAGGCAGTGTAGGACCGGCGGCCGTAAGAGGGATTACTTTGATGCAGTCGGCTGGCTTAAACATGTATTGCAATATATGTGAACTTAATATCCCTGTTTTTCATTGCATAGTTTGCTGGGAAGGGTGTAGCAGTGTGCAGAGGGTCCATCCAGATTTTGTACTGTGGTCACACCCCTTTAGCATCTGGTAGTTTAAACACATGTACAAGCTATTGGGATCTGAGCACGGGTATATCTTTTCTCTATTCCTCCCAGTGACACCAAGGATGTGGCACTATTTCTTCCAGTGACACCAAGGATGGGGCACTATTCCTCCCAGTGACACCAAGGATGGGGCACTATTCCTCCCAGTGACACCAAGGATGGGGCACTATTCCTCCCAGTGACACCAAGGATGGGGCACTATTCCTCCCAGTGACACCAAGGATGGGGCACTATTCCTCCCAGTGACACCAAGGATGGGGCACTATTCCTTCCAGTGACACCAAGGATGGGGCACTATTCCTTCCAGTGACACCAAGGATGGGGCACTATTCCTTCCAGTGACACCAAGGATGGGGCACTATTCCTTCCAGTGACACCAAGGATGGGGCACTATTCCTTCCAGTGACACCAAGGATGGGGCACTATTCCTCCCAGTGACACCAAGGATGGGGCACTATTCCTCCCAGTGACACCAAGGATGGGGCCTTGTTTACTCCCACTGACACCGGCTGGGGCGTTTTTCTACTCCCACTCGCCATGGTTTGGCCCCACTAAAGCCTGAAATACAGTAAACTGGCCCTTTGTTTAGAAAATTTGGAGACCCCTGCTTTAAAAGTATACAAAATCTCAAGGCACCCCAGTTTAAAATGTAAAAAAACATTACTTATGTTATGTATTAATGGGAAACCTGAGCCTGGGACAATGCACATAACCACCTTGATGAAATAACTTAAAATAAGTCCCCCCATCACATCAGAGCTCCTATCATGTCAGAGGCCCCCCTAGACGTGAGTCCTTCAGACCTCCTTCACAGAGCCCCCCAATCACACAGTCCCCAACTCACATCCACCTTTTGGCTCCAGCAGTGCTTCAGAAGGTATGAGGTGAATGCTGCTTGGCCTGGATCAGAATCATGCATTACCATGGTGCGAGCAAGCCAACCACCATAACCTTAGCAATGAATGATGCTGTGTGTCCTGGCCTTTTGAGTGTCCTTTGTTATGGTGCTGGCAGCCAGCCTGACGATACAGGAAGCAGACAAAAAGGCAGCACAGGAATCAGGAAGTCAACTCCCAGGAACCCTGTAAGCCACTCTCTGGATTCTAGCTGTAAAAAACTACACAGAACTCAGATTCGGGTCAATTGAGTGGACACAGTTGCAGTGTTTGCTGGATAGTATTAGTAGGCCACTGATCACCTGAAATTTCTTTTGAAGCCTAAATTTGGTAAAGGTCAGTGCATGTGTACCTGTCTTACAGAACACAGCCAAGAACAAGAAAAGAATGGAGAGTTCCTGGCTCAGAAAACCCGTGTGGAGAGTGTGGAACTGGTGCTGCCTCCTCATGCCAACCATCAGGGGAACACGTTTGGTGGGCAGATAATGGCCTGGATGGAGAATATTGCCACAATAGCTGCCAGGTACAATATACTGTATATACAGAGCAAATTTCTGGCATTGTTCTAAATCGTATGTTTAAGGTGAATAGTTGCCTATAGAGGAGTACTCTAGAACATTGTCAAAATGTCTTACACTAAGGCCTCCCACGCTGTTTATAGGTATCAAACATGCCTCACTTTTTTTTTTTTATACCAGATCAGTAAACACCAAGGTGTGTATTTATAAAAACTTTGCATAGCTGTTTGTCCATTGATACAGCATGTCAATTTGTTCTGTGTGAATGGGGCAAAACCAAATGTTCTCAGGGTATATTTTATTCATTGGTAAAGAAAATTGAAAATTTTGGTAAAAATACTGCATTATGGCCACTAGATGGCGCAGGGTATAATTAGAAATAAGTTGGCTAGTCACCTCCATCTAGTGGCTATAATGATGTATTTTACCTATTTACACTTTTCTCAATGAATAACGTTTGATGTGCAGAGAATATAGCCTGAAAACTATTGATTTTGCCCCATTTGCACAGATTAAAATTGCATGCAGTTTCGATGGACAAACAGCTATGCACATTTTTAAAAAATACACCCCTTGAATTCCATTTCTAGATTCCTTTTACACACATTGATTTACATATTGCCTTTACTGATTCAAGTCGTAAAGTATTCCACAGCTAAATATTCTTACTACAAAAAAACTTTCTATAAAGATTGTAGAATTTCCATTTCTTCAACTGTTGTCCTGATGTAAGTTATACTGTATGTAAGGGCAAAAAAATAAAATACAGTTCATACACATTTCCGGATATTTTATCACTAAAAACAGGGCAGGTACAGAAAAGTGCCCGTTAAACCTATCAGAAATCCAGCAAGTTCCTAACTTCTTGTATAAATCTGACTGATATCCTGAGCAGTGTTATCACTGCCTTGTTCTTCCCTGTGGACTACATATCACTTCCACCTATCTTATGGAGATTAGGGTGGTGGTACTGAAATCCAAAAAAAACTGTTAGGGTCTGATAACACTGTTTGGGGGTTTTAAAAGGGAGAATTCTATTGTCAGCTCAAGCAGGAAGTTAGGAGCACATTGGATTTTTGGCAGATCTACAGGTATTTTTCTTTTGCCCAAACGCTTAAACCTGCTGAATCTTTGTACACAATAAATGTTGTATAACAATTTCTTTTTGACTCGCACAGCCGGCTTTGTCATGCGCATCCGACTCTGAAGGTAATTGAGATGTTCCATTTTCGGGGACCCTCTCAGGTTGGTGACCGGCTGATTCTAAAGGCTATTGTGAACAATGCCTTCAAAGACAGGTCAGTATTTGGATGGAGGCAAGTGGGAAGTTGTGTCTGACATCCAGATCAACTTATAGACAAAACTGTTAAAGGTCCTTTTTTAATTTTGTACATAGTTAATATTAATATTGCCTTTAAAAAAAAATAAAAAATTAACAGAGAATAATCAGAGGAAGATCCTGACACCAACTTAAAAAAATGACAGGTAGAAGCACAGAAAAGTCAAGTATTTTAATCTTTTGGCGCAGACAGCACACAAATATGCAGCCTTGGCGCCTCCCGGGCGTATATTTGGCGCCTCCTGGCCGCAGAATTTGCGTGCTGTATTGCAAAAACAGCTGTGCCAAGAGAGTGCGCCATGCACGCCCCCACCACTGTTACCAGTGGCTAACGCAAGGCTCCTGATCGCTGCTTGAGATCTGGAGCTTTCCGATCGTGTGACCCCCTTGACAGCCTATCATGGTGGTCGCATGATCATAAACACTGCCCCATTGCCTGGCATCCAAAACCCCTTAAAGCGCCAAGAGGCGGCCGCGCCAAAGGGTTAAATGCATTTTCATAAATTATTTTCCATCCATTTGCAGTGTGCTTTTGAACTTGCTAGAAAAATTAGCTATTTAAGAAAGTGACTATTCCCCAGTACAGCCACTTCCTCCTTTTACATCATAGCCCTCTCCTCTTTCGGGGGGTATTTAAATCCTGTCGCTGCTGGCCCAGTTCCTCACCTCCCTTACATGACTTTTTTATATAGCAGCTGGGGAAGGAGTGAAAGGAAATACACTTGCGTGACAGCTCTGAGTCTGCTGGGGCTGTCGACATCACTTCCAAGATGGCGGCTCCCAGAAGCCTTTTCTGGCCTGTCTACACAAGGTTTTTTACAGGTAAATTAACATGCCTAAAATATGTTAAATACACATACAAACCTATGAGGAGATTGTTGTTGAAATAATTGGTCTGGTGACAGAGTGTTTTTTTAAGATATACTGGGAAACCTTATATACTTCATGATGGGTGGATACACTATGATAATAGTATTTAGCTATGTAAGGATAAGCATAAGCTCTGATAACACTGGACAATGGGACCCATAGTAAGCCAATGTTTCAGCTACATACCACCATCAAACCCTTTGCAGTTTTTGAATACTTCTTGTGCTATGAGTAGGTCTTATGCATACCACTTTCCTACACTACTACAGCATCATTGCAGCAGTTTTGTATGTTCTCTGCCATCTTCTCCAGAAACTAGCACACAAATTCCCATTCCTTTTAACGGATTACAAGGATGCCAGATGTCCATCCTCTAAGCAGCCCAACATTGGTTCTAAACCATAGCCAAAACCTCTTTTTCAAAGTTGGTTCAAGTACAAACACATTGATAAAAACACAAACTAAGCATATACAGGTGCATCCCAAAATATTTGAATATCATCAAAAAGTTAATTTATTTCAGTAATTCAATTCAAAAAGTGAAACTCGTATTGCGTTACACACAGAGTGATACATTTCAAGCATTTTTTTAATTTTGATGATTATGGCTTACAGCTAGTGAAACCCCCAAATTCAGTATCTTAGAAAATTTGAATATTACATAAGACCAATAAAAAAAAAAAAAAAAAAAAATGGACATGTTGACTTGCTGAAAAGTATGTCCATGTACAGTATTGTATGCACTCAATGCTTGGTCGGGCTCCTTTTGCATAATTACTGCATCAATGCAGCGTGGCATGGAAGCGATCAGCCTGTGGCACTGCTGAGGTGTTATTGAAAGCCCAGGTTGCTTTGATAGCGGCCTTCAGCTCGTCTGCATTGTTGGGTCTGGTGTGTCTCATCTTCCTCTTGACAATACCCCACAGATTCTCTATGGGATTTAGGTCAGGCGAGATTGCTGGTGAATCAAGCACAGTAATACCACAATTAATAAACCAGGTATTGGTACTTTTCGGCAGTGTAGGCAGGCGCCCATTCCTGCTGGAAAACGAAAATCAGCATCTCCATAAAGCTGGTCAGCAGAGGGAAGCATGAAGTGCTCTGTAATTTCCTGCTAGAGGGCTGCACTGACTTTGGACTTGATAAAACACAGTGAACAAACACCAGCAGATGACATGGCTCCCCAAATCAACACCTAATCCAGTAGAATAAGAATAGTTTGTGAGCCAGAATCAGAAGCTAACAGAAGGTTGTTGGTGACTTTGATCAAGGCAGTTTCTGTGCTGTGCATTTGCCAGAAAACCAGATTGGAGGGGTTCAAATCGAGTATTTAAAAGGATGAGAGTGCCACAATAGTTGTGCACAGTTCAGAAGATGTTTTGTTGCACAAGATTTGTGGATTAAAATGTCTTGTAGACTGCACAAACTAGTGTGGCAATCCCATCCTTTTATTTTTCCAAGTACATTTGTTTTGCTGTCTGTGTCTCCACTGAGGAGATCTACCCTCTCCATGTGCCCTAGTGACCTTTCCTGACAGACTCCATGGCAGCCTACGTGTGGGTTAATCCCGCCCCTCATACCTCATAGGACCCTTCTCCCATAAATCTTTGCTCTGGGCCAGAGGCCGTGTTCCTTTTTTTGTCCTTCTCCTAGGACCAAGATATAGTCTTACCTTTTCATGAAGTTTTTCTGTAATCCAGGCCTGGCGGTGTGCACGGCAATACGTTGGTGGTTAGCAGTGATCCTCTCTGCAGTCCAGCAATCCTAGCTATTAGCAGGTGGACATGGGCGATATGATGTGATACCATGAAGAGCTTACTAACCTGGCCATTGGCAGGCAAGCGGCAATATGGCCAAACGTCCCAGCTATTAGCGGGAGGCTTTGTAAACGCCCGATCGTGCGGTGGGTCGAGCGAACAGCTCCCCAGTCCCAGGTTCTGGTCCGGATCGTGCCGTGGTGGTGGTAATGTACAAAGATATTCCTTTTATATGGCAGCCGTGTCTCTGTGTTTTGTGTGTCTCCTTATTTTCTATCAAGCTCCAGTGAGTGGCCACGGCGGCTGGAGCGCAGCTGCGTTCCAGCTCGCCGTTTTAGGAAGTCGCTGCGCATCCGCAAGCCGCGAACGAAGATTCTGTGCTTGGTTCGTGCAGGCGCAGTTTCGACAAAATGGCGGCGGCGGTCGCGCATGCGATTGGCCGCCACCAGATGGCAACTTTTTCCGGCGCAGGCGCGCTGTGGGGCGGTGACATCGTTAACGGTGGCAGATTTAAATAGCTGTCAAAGCAGCTATTACTTGGGATGACTTGCAGGCTTATGCGGTGTTTACCCCAGGCACTGGTCTCTGGTTTACAAGGTAAATTGTTTGCTGCAGGCTCCCTGGGTGCTGGCTATGTTTTGTTATGTGCTCTCTCATGCCTGTTGTCACTCCTGTTTCTCATAAGGCTTTAATGATTCATTTCACTTTCAAACTGCCTTGCCATGGATCTGTCACCGCCCTCTTGTGGCCAACCCTTGCGCTGCAGGTAGGATTTATTTATTTTCTACCTGTAATGCTTGGGTTCACTCATTCAGGAGCTCTTAACCCTTTCTTTTTCACTTAGCTCTTCTAGGTCTGAACACCAAAGCACGGCAAAGACCGTCCTAGGTCTCAACGTTGTCACTCCTCTTCAAGGTCCAGACGTCAGATCTTCCTTTAGATCTAGGTACCACAGATAGGAGTCTAAAACCACCTCTGGGCGTCACTCTCACCGCCACTCCAGCCGCTCTGTGAGGAAAGCCTGCTGGGTATGCGGGGCCCAGGTTCCTGAAGGCAAATCGCTCTGCGAGCGATGCTTTTCTAAAGTCGCATAAGAAAGATGGAGACCAACAAGTGGAAGCACTGGTCAGAAAGGTGGTCCGTGAGTCCCTGAGTAAAGGGGATTCTGGTCATACCCACAACCCTGCTGGCGACACTATGTCAGTCCCTATTAGGGATGATCTCAAGGCTCCAGGCCCTTCACAGCCGAGCCATTCCTCAATTGAAGCCTCAGACAGTGAGGTGGAGGTAGATGACCCTGGTGCAGGTTTTGAATTTGCCCTAGTACCACAGCTGGTCAAAAGCTGTCAAAGAAGCTTTGAGATGGAAGAGCCAGTGGAGGCACCCTCCAAACAGAGGAAATATTTTAAACACCTCAAAAAAGAACGCCCTAATTTCTCCTTTTTGGGTGAACTCAGCGCAATAATTACCGATGAATGGGGTGGTGTTGAAAGGAAGAATTGCCTGTTAATGAAGGTATAAAAAATGTACCCATTTAAAAGCAAGGATGTAAAACACCTGGAGTCGGCTCCTCTCATTGACTCAGCCCTAATGAGGATGGTGAGGCACGTCACACTCCCATTGGAGGATACTGTTTCCTTTAGGGATTGCCTGGAGTGGAAAATTTATACCGACCTCAAGCGGATCTACATTACAGCGGGTATGACCTGCAAACCAGCTCTAGCTCTCGCAGCCCTTTCTAAAGCGATGGAAGTCTGGGCAGACGACGTAGATGCTTCTCTGAGGAGCATCTCGGAAGAACTGGCCAGGAGCTCACCTATTCATGGGCTAAGGTTGACGTTGGCTTTTCTCGTGGGGTTTCCCTAGACATAATTCACCTGGTGGCTCGGATCATGCTGACATCTGTCACGGCTAAGCGTGCCTTGTGGCTGCGCCCATGGGTAGCTGACCCTGCCTCCAAGCAGGCATGGTGCAGGATTCCATTTGGGGGTTCGTCCCTCTTTGGGAACATATCGGACAGTGCCATCACCTGTGCCACTGGGGGCAAGTCGGGGGTTCCTTCCCCAGGATCGCCGTCTGCTAAACCAGAAGAGAACACAGCCCAGGCAAAGTTCAGATCGAGCAAGGAATGCTCGCTACTAGAGGCCTGGCCGTGAGTTCAAGAAGACCTGGAAGAAAAAAACAGCCTTCAGGCCAGAAGTTTTCAAAAGGGGCATCTTCCGGTGGACAAAAATCCCCTAAGTCTTTATGATATTGCACCTGCCTAAAACAGAGCGAGTCGGCATCCTTGCCTCTCTCGGAAGAGAAAAAGCGAATTTTCCTGTCTCTCTTGTGGCTCAGGGCGCTCCAATTCCAGTTCCAGACGACAAAAGGTTTTAAGGGGTCTACTCGCCCCTCTTCATGGTGTTGAAGAAAAACGTCTCCTGGAGGTCAGTTATAGACCTAACCCACTTGAATTCTTTTATCTAGAAGGAGTAGTTCAAGATGGAGACACTACTCATGATCAGTCAAGCAATCCAACCAGGCGATTGGCTTGTCTCTATAGACCTGAAGGACGCCTACTTCCATGTTCCGATCGCGTCAGAATTCCAGAAATACCTTCGCTTTGCTGTCGATCAAATCCGTCTGCAGTTCACCTGTCTCCCCTTCGGGCTTACAACATCGACTCGTGTGTTTTCAAAACTTGTTGGCTGTCGTGGCTCTGATCAGGACCAGAGGTATCCGTCTGTATCATTATCTAGATGACCTGCTGTTGTCTCGGGACAAGGAGCAGTTGCTAATCCACAGATCCCAGGTCATCTCCACTCTACTCGAGTTTGGTTGGCTTCTGAATCTGGAAAAGAGCCATCTGGATCCTACGCAGTCCCTGGTATTCCTCGGGGCACACTTCAACGCTATCAAGAGCACCATCTTGTTACCCCTGGAAAAATCCCAGTGATCCGGGACAGAGTTTGGCTTGCAATGTCGTCCTCCTCATCTCCAAGCCTCTCAATGCCTAAAGATCATTGGCACCATGGTGGCAACAACACCCATGGTAAAGTGGGCTCAGTGGAAAATGCGGCCCTTCCAGAAGGGTTTCCTCCAGCAGTATAATCCAGGGCTTCGGGATCACTTTATCCAAATAACCTCATCCATGCAGGAGAGCTTTCCTTGGTGGCTACAACAGAGGAACCTCCTCAATTGTCACTCCATCGCACCTGTGTCTTGGGTCACCATCACTACAGATGCCAGCAACAGGGGCTGACAGAAGTAGCCCAAGGCATATGGAATTTTCCCTCTCACAGGATAGTCTCCAATGTTCTGGAACTCCGGGCAGCGTTCTGCGCTCTGCAGGCCTTTCACCACTTAACAGCAGGAGACTCAGTCCTCCTAAGACTGGACAACACAACGACAGTCGCATACATCAAGAGACAGGGGGGTACTCGCAGTCTCTCCCTGTCAAAGGAAATAGAGCCCATCATGATCTGGGCCCAGAAAAACCTGGCCAACCTGACAGCTGTCTATCTCCCTGGAGTCCCGAACGTTCAGGCAGATTTTCTGTTGAGAGTTTCTCTGGACAACGAGTGGACTTCCCCCCCGAAGTCTTCAGGTGGGTCCTGTCCCTGGGAGTCATTCCGGAAGTAGACTTGTTCGCCTCCCCATGCAACTTCAGACTAGAGAGATACTACACAAGGTCTTGGTATTCCCAGGCTTTTGGGTAGATGCTCTGACAGACCATTGGCGGTTCCACAGGGCCTATGCCTTTCCCCCGGTTCCTGTCATTCTCCGTTTTTTTGTCGAGGCTCAGGATGGAAGAAGCAGAGATAGTGACAATAGTCCCGTACTGGCCAAACAAGCCATGGTTTCCACTGCTGATGCAACTCAGCTTCCGGGACCCAGTTCCTCTACCCTCCAGACCAGATCTCCTATCACAAGGGGCATTTCTACATCCATGCCCGGCCCATCTACATCTGATGATCTGGTTCTTGAGAGGTGAAGGTTGGAGGCCCTAGGCTGTCCAAGTAGGGCCATCTCCACAATATTAAATGCCAGAAGAACAGGCACCAACAGGGTCTACCAGAGGATTTGGAAAAAGTTTTCAGACTACACCTCTTCCACTGCAGGTTCTTGCAATAACCCAAAGATACATGATATCCTGGGCTTCTTACAATCAGGATTGGATCTCTCATTGTCAGTCAGCTCGCTGCGAGTCAAAATCGCTGTAATCTCTGCCTTTACGGTTGTTTCCTGGGCTAGACACCCTCTTACTCAGTAGTTTTTCAGAGGAGCAATAAGGCTCAGACCTCAGAGCCAAGTTTTTCTAATTGGGATCTTCCCCTTGTCCTGGATTTTTTCTTAGGTAGAGAGTTGAAACATGAAGATCAATCTTCTGTCAAATGACTCTCTCTAATAGTTGTCTTCTTGGTGGCTATAACAGCGACCAAGAGGGTCTCTGAAATCAGCTCTCTGGGATGCAAGGAGCCATTTCTAAACTTTTTAATTCCTATGTTGGGTTCAAACCCCAAAGTGGCATCTGTGTTTCATGACAATCAGGAGATTGCTCTTCCAACGTTCAGATCTACCGAGGATTCCAGTGTTTATCCCTTAGATGTTGGAAAAGCTCTGAGTCAGTATCTTGAAGCTACAGCTTCTTTCCGTCAGACCGACCACCTGCTCGTTCTTTTCACAGGAAGTATAAGGGAATGCGTGCTTCTTCCAGATCTATCGGAGCATGGATTGTTCAGGCCATTCAGTGGGCCTATAAAGCCAAGGACTTGGCGCCACCAGAAGCGGTGACTGCTCACTCAACTAGAAGTGTCTTCATCATGGGCGGCATCACGTCACGTGCCTCCAGAAGTTATTTGCAAGGTGGCCTTGTGGTCTTCAATTAACACGTTCATGGCACACTACTGCGTAGAGCCAGCTTCATTATCTTCTGTTTAATTTGGTTTACGTATCTTGTCTGTTGATGGTGCCAATTAAACCTTTTTTCTTTTGTCCAGCACTCTGCCCACCCGGGTGGGTATGGCTAGTTATTTCCCACACGTAGGCTGCCATGGAGTCTGTCAGGAAAACGGAAAATTTATATCAAATACTTACTGTAATTTTCCTTTCCTGATGGACTCCATGGCAGCAGGAGTTCCCTCCCAGTGGCTGGAGTAGGCTAAATTATGGAACACGGCCTCTGGCCCAGAGCAAAGATTTATGGGAGAAGGGTCCTATGAGGTATGAGGGGCGGGATTAACCCACACGTAGGCTGCCATGGAGTCCATCAGGAAAGGAAAATTACAGTAAGTATTTGATATAAATTTTCCGTTTTATCACTAATGAAGGAAGTGAAAGGAAATTCAAAATGTTACCCTTCAGATTTTCCCCTTCACTTCCTATTGTGTCTCCAGGGCAGAAAGTAAATGGAAATCTCTTTAATGGGACACATACAGAAAAAAAAAAGATTAAATAAATACCTTTTTTTTTTTTTTTTTTTTTTTAAGACCAGCCTTTCTTAACATTTTCAACACAGAGGAACCCTTGAAATAACTTTCCCATTTCAGGGAACCCCATGCTATAAATTACTATCTACAACTCATGATATATTAGTGTGATGATCAGTGAGAAGAATGCTCCTTATGAATGCTTATGAATGCACACACGCTCAGAATTTCCAACAACAAATGTTCGATGGGAGCTTTTGGTCGGAAATATCCGACCGTGTGTAGGCCCCATCGGACATTTCCTGTCGGAATTTCCAACGACAAAAATTTGAGAGCTGATTCTCAAATTTTCCGGCAACAAAATCCGTTCTCGTAAATTCCAAGCGTGTGTAGACAATTCCGACACACCAAATTCCACGCATGCTCTGAATCAAGAACGAGACGGAAGCGCTCGGTCTGGTAAAACTAGCCTTCGTAATGGAGATGGCCCATTCATCACGCTGTAACGGACTGAATAGCACGAAGCTGAAAAACGCGAATCGTCTCTCACCAAACTTTTTTACTAACACGAGATTAGTAGGAGCCCAAAGGGTGGCGCACTTGGTATGGAACTTCCGTTTTATTGTGCCGTCGTACGTGACCGCGTTCTTGATGTTCGCAATTTCCGACAACTTTTGTGCGACTGTGTGTATGCAAGACAAGTTTGAGCCAACATCCGTCGGTTTTGTTGTCGGAATGTCCGATTGTGTGTACGCGGCATTACTCTTGTGGTCATTGGGAAGAATTTCCCCCTTACAGACAGCTAAAAAGATTAATGGTGTCAGTGGTAACTTATCTGAAAGGCAGAAATTACTAATTGCTCAAGGAACACCTAGCAACCTCTGGAGGAACCATCGGGTTCCACGGAACCCTGGTTGAAAAACCCTGCTCTAGATATATTTTAGGGGGAAATAAAAAAGGTAACAGATTTGTTTCTCTGCAACTTAGCCAACTGCCATGCTGATGAGCTGAGGCGTGTTTGGATTCTCATCCAAATCTAGCACTGCGCCCCACCAGTCATAAGCAATTGAGGCATTCCCTGCCCTGCAGCCACACATATACAGTGGGTACGGAAAGTATTCAGACCCCTTTAAAATTTTCACCCTTTGTTATATTGCAGCCATTTGCTAAAATCATTTTAAGTTAATTTTTTTTCCTCATTAATGTACACTCAGCACCCCATATTGACAGAAAAACACAGAATTGTTGACATTTTTGCAGATTTATTAAAAAAGAAAAACTGAAATATCACATGGTCCTAAGTATTCAGACCCTTTGCTCAGTATTTAGTAGAAGCACCCTTTTGATCTAATACAGCCATGAGTCTTTTTGGGAAAGATGCAACGAGTTTTTCACACCTGGATTTGGGGATCCTCTGCCTTTCCTCCTTGCAGATCCTCTCCAGTTCTGTCAGGTTGGATGGTAAATGTTGGTGGACAGACATTTTTAGGTCTCTCCAGAGATGCTCAATTGGGTTTACGTCAGGGCTCTGGCTGGGCCATTCAAGAACAATCACGGAGTTGTTGTGAAGCCACTCCTTCGTTATTTTAGCTGTGTGCTTAGGGACATTGTTTTGTTGGAAGGTAAACCTTTGGCCCAGTCTGAGGTCCTGAGCACTCTGGAGAAGGTTTTTGTCCAGGATATCCCTGTACTTGGCCGCATTCATCTTTCCCTCAATTAAAACCAGTTGTCCTGTCCCTGCAGCTGAAAAACACCCCCACAGCATGATGCTGCCACCACCATGCTTCACTGTTGGGACTGTATTGGACAGTTGATGAGCAGTGCCTGGTTTTCTCCACACATACCGTTTAGAATTAAGGCCAAAAAGTTCTATCTTGGCCTCATCAGACCAGAGAATCTTATTTCTCACCATCTTGGAGTCCTTCAGGTGTTTGTTAGCAAACTCCATGCAGGCTTTCATGTGTCTTGCACTGAGGAGAGGCTTCCGTCGGGCCACTCTGCCATAAAGCCCCGACTGGTGGAGGGCTGCAGTGATGGTTGACTTTCTACAACTTTCTCCCATCTCCCGACTGGAGCTCAGCCACAGTGATCTTTGGGTTCTTCTTCTTTACCTCTCTCACCAAGGCTCTTCTCCCCCGATAGCTCAGTTTGGCCGGACGGCCAGCTCTAGAAAGGGTTCTGGTCGTCCAAAACGTCTTCCATTTAAGGATTATGGAGGCCACTGTGCTCTTAGGAACCTTAAGTGCAGCAGAAATTTTTTTGTAACCTTGGCCAGATCTGTGCCTTGCCACAATTCTGTCTCTGAGCTCTTCAGGCAGTTCCTTTTGACCTCATGATTCTCATTTGCTCTGACATGCACTGTGAGCTGTAAGGTCTTGTATAGACAGGTGTGTGGCTTTCCTAATCAAGTCCAATCAGTATAATAAAGCACAGCTGGACTCAAATGAAGGTGTAGAACAGGGGTCTCAAACTGGTGGCCCTCCAGCTGTTGCAGAACTACAAGTCCCATGAGGCATTGCAAGGCTGATAGTTACAAACATGACTCCCCCAGGCAGAGGCATGATGGGAAATGTAGTTCCACAACAGCTGGAGGGCCGCCAGTTTGAGACCCCTGGTGTAGAACCAACTCAAGGATGATCAGAAGAAATGGACAGCACCTGAGTTAAATATATGAGTGTCGCAGCAAAGAGTCTGAATACTTAGGACCATGTGATATTTCAGTTTTTTTCTTTTTTAATAAATCTTCAAAAATGTCAACAATCCTGTGTTTTTCTGTCAATATGGGGTGCTGTGTGTACATTAATGAGGAAAAAAATTGACTTAAATTATTTTAGCAAATGGCTGCAATATAACAAAGAGAGTGGAAAATTTAAGGGGGTCTGAATACTTTCCGTACCCACTGTACATGCGCCTTGGCTGTGGTGTAGGAAATGCTTCAACCATTTATGATTGGCAGAGCGCAGTGACCGCTTCCTGGCAGGATAGCTCAGGTGGGTTCAGACTTGACTCCGAACATGCCTGAGCTTTTCCCTACTGCTGACGTGTAGCATGCCTTCCCTTCATTTCCATCTGAAATTTGTCAATTTCTAACCCTCTGAAAGAGAAGGCAAACCCATAGGCAGATGCCCTCTCCACAATGTCCAGTAGATCCCAGAAGGTAAATCAATATGGTTCCTCAAGTTTTGGCACAAGGGTTATGGTATTTGCTAGATTTATTTTGGACACAAGTGTTGCTAGCAAGGCTGGGACAAGGGGTGGGCAGGAAGGGCGGCTACCCTGGGTGCAATGGTTTATTACAGGAATGCAGGTGCCTTGGCGCTAACCCTAAGTGGAAGGGGGGGGGGACGCAGTTTGCCATCTTTGCCCTGGGCGCTGGATGGCCTTGTCCCGGCACTGGTTGCTAGTTCCACATTTTGAAAAATACTTCACTATCCCATAGCAAGTACCTTACTATCTGCTTTAAAGTAAACTCATTTATAGCACCCAGTTAAAGTGGTTGTAAACCCTTTTTTATCTTTTTTTTTTTTTTTTTTTTTTACTAACCTGCAAGACAAAGCTATAATGAGCTAGTATGACTAGCATACTAGCTCATTATGTACCACTTACCTTCGATCGGGGCCCCCGAAGTCGTCCGTGTCCCTCCTCTAGCCGCATCCATCGCTGCGGCGATAGCCGGAATGTTACTTCCGGGTATCGCCGCTGCAGCCAATCACAGCGCCGCTCCGGCGCTGTGATTGGCCGGAGCGGCGAAGACGTGACTCCGCGCATGCACGCGTGAGCTGTCGAATTCGGCTACGTCGTCGAATGTTGCGACCTAGCCGAATTTGTGAATGGGGTGACGTCAGCGTCGCCGCATTTACATACAAATATCTCCTTAACCGTGTAGGTTAAGGAGATATTTCATGCACCTACAGGTAAGCCTTAATCTAGGCTTACCTGTAGGTCTTTGTTTAAAAAGTGGGTTTACAACCACTTTAAAAGTTTAGCATTTAACAGTGCCGTCTATTCAGACCTAGTAGCACATTCCGTACCTATGTTAGGTTGCTGTACACCATTTCTTTGCACTCCTATATATTGGTTTCCCTGACATCACCTCTGCAGTTGCGTGATAGTTAGCGCATTGTAAGTCATCCTCATTGTTGTGCTTTTATATGGCTCTTACCAGTTTGTAGAAAGTATTATAATGCTGAGTATTCTGATTCAGAACCTGAAGAACTGCTGTATTGTCTGGACAAGACCAACACAAAGGACAGGGCTTTGGAACCTGATCTGCGGAAGTTTAAATTGCTTTAGAAAGCACAGAGTTCAACATGAACCTGCACAGGTGTGAGTTTCTGTCCAGGTTGTGTAACCTATCGGTTTACAAATTCAGGGACTGCAAAACAGTGTTTTATAAGACATACTGTAATGGAAGACGCCTTTGTAGAACTTAAAGGACAAGCTATTCTAAAGCTGCCATTACAGTGATTGTAAAGAGAATTATTTTTAGTTCAATCTTATTTTATTGAAGAGTATGTAGTAAACATAGCATTTAGCATTATACGTACAGAAACGAGCAGTGTTCTATGTAAAGCATCTTATGATCTGACTTAAGGTACAGAGAATTCGTCAAACTCAATGGATATGTTTAAACATTAAAGCCTAGGAGGATCGATAACATCTTGCAGAACACAATGTGACTCAGTGAACACCACTATCTACTCAATGAGCGGTGCCCACTTGTTTAAAACCCGATAAGGCGTTTGATATTGTGTTGATCGTAATTTCTCGTAAAGGGATATGCTGTTTGGATCACAAATTTCCTTTTGTGGCGAGACTAGGGGTTGTAGTTTGGATATATTCATATAGCACATAGCAAGAAGAGCAGAGAAAAAGGGGAAAAAAAAGGGGGTAATATAATAAGGTAATATAAAGAGGGGGCACTCCACCTAGGCTAACCAGTAGTGTTGGTAGAATAATCCTCAGCCCAGGAGATAAATCCCATGGAATAATGAAACATGTTTTGGAAAATTGTTCCTCCTCTTCTCGGGTCCCTTTCCGGCGCTTCCATCTACTTCCCCAGCTGAGTACCCCCGTAGCAAGCCAATGATTGAACGTTGACAGTCTCAAGTAAGGCTGGGTTCACATACAGTGCATTCACAGTATTCACAGCTTAACTTTTTCCACATTGTTATGTTACAGCCTTATTTCAAAATGGATTAAATTCATTATTTAATTACCATACACAGCACCCTGCATCTCTGGACCTCTTTACATTTATACAGCCCCCCACAGCTCCTGACCCCTTGCATGTTGTGCAGACCCCCCCCCCTTCAGTGCAGACCCCCCCATTCAGTACCTCAGATCAGCGCGGCGCTGGCACATGCACAGCAGGTCCCCTCCCCCTGTGTACATATAAACAGAGAGGAGGGGGAGGCGGCTTCACTCTGCTCGGCTGGGCCTGCCTGTGTGACATCCGGGATCACTCAGACAGACAGCCTGTGGCCGCGAGAGGAAGGGATGGTTGGTACAGCAGTGTCACCCTGTCCCCCCTCACCACACCACTATAGCTCGCCTCCCCTCTCCCTGCTCATACCTACCTGTGCGCTGTCACTGCTTCAGTTGCGGAGAGGGGGGCGCTTGTCTGACCCCCCCCCCCCCAGTGTCTGATACCCGGGGCGGCCCGCCCCCCACTTGGTACGCCACTGCTATTTGTCCTGGAAAAAATAAAGGTTTATTTCACCTAGATACCATAAGTAGTTGTGATGGTATGTACAGTTTAACGAACACATGTCAAAGTTGCATAATTGCACTCGGGCATTAGGATTTGTTTTACCCTCTGTCATGAAGGGGTTAAACAGCAGAGTTTTCTGCTTTCTCTTGCTTGCTGTCAATAATTACCTTTTAATAGTATTATTAATAGTGAGATTTGTGCTGGTGAACTTTACCTGTCCTGTACTCCTGACATTTGGGCAAAGGCCAAAAAACCTGTTTTTAAAGCATGCAAAAAGACCATGTTTATGATACTCATTAGTCTATTGCCTTGGTTTAGAAGACCCTGCAGATAAACATATCAGTGTATGTATGTTCTGTTTGAAAGGTCTAGCATAGTTAATACTAGACGGCTGAATAAATCAATGAAGCAAGATAATCGATTTTGCTTTATTTTTCTGTAACCAACCTTGATAAACTTTTATGAGTCTGGGGCACTTGATATGCCGCACATCTCTAAAGTTGTTTACACTTCTGACAGCATGGGGGGGGGGGGGGGGTACTCAGTCTTCCGGTCAGGACACCATCGACATTGATCTCCATGTGCTTGCATGGGTTTCCTCCAGGTACTCCAGTATCCTCCCACACTCCAAAGACATGCTGGTCAGAAAATTGAATCTATACAGAAAAGGATATTCTACCAAGCGCACCAAAGATGGCTGCCTCGCCATCTGTCCCAATAACAGATATAAAGCAATTTTAATCCCCAGAGAGAAGTGCTACATAAATTATTACATTAAAAATAATTTAGATTGTAAGTTTCGGATCATTCTGGAACTTGAAAATGTAAGTGTGTAGCTGGTTGTAATCATTACCAAAAAACTTCTCTGTTTAAGCATTAGTCAGCATGTTGCAGTGAAGAGTGTTGCAAATGCAAAAGTTGAGAGAGTATGTCAGATCTTGGATATCATAAAAGATGTTCCCCTATTGTGTCCCTTCTTCTTTCAATGACTAGTATCATGTTCCAGCTTAACTATTACAACACCTTCCTTTGTGGCCTACCAACAAACAGACCATCACCACCCCAACCCTTTCTGAGTTGTTTTTTTTTCTTCACTCATTTATGTCTCTTGTTGCTCCTCAAAGTCTTCTCTATATTGGCTCTTCCTCATGGTTGACAGTTTTGCAGAGAATACAGTTGATGTGCCTACCTCCTAAGGAGCCGCTAAATTGTTGGGTCTTCCCTCATGCACAGCCAGGCAATAGGAACTTTTCCAGCACTCCCACTGTAGTCAAGAACCAGTCCAGGGTGGTTGGTTTTGTTTTTATGTTTATTAGGGGATGAACTTGGATAGGTAGGATTCCCAGAACTGTAACTTGAATGCAAACTAAGGACTTTAAACTGTCCTCTGGCTGCTAAAGATCACAATGCTATCCTTCCGTAAGATAAATGGATCAGCTCAACTAATAGCAAAAATTTTCCAAACAGTGAACGCAGATGCTCTCCCTCTCTGTAGAAAATGATGATGCACATGGCTGTCCCTTAGATTTCCCAAGCAAGAGGTGTAGAGTCTTTAAGTGGCTCTAACCTGTTCCTTTAGTAGGAGGCAAGCTGGGTATTGCACCTGGCTGCTTCTCCTTTATCAGGGTCTGGTGGTTGAAGTTACTCACTCCGTCCCTTTAGTGATTCTTGACGTGCAAGCGACTGCTGCACAGACCTCCTGCTGAACAGGTCCTGACCTTGGGTAACAGTATGGCTTCAGCTAAGCCTAGCTGAGGCTGAAAGAGTGTGGGGCTTCATCTTCTCCTAGTCGCTCTCACTCTCTCTCTCGCACTCTCTCTTTCCTTCTGCCCAGGGGCAAAGCCCCCCAGCACAGGGGTCCTCTCTAGGTAACTGGACTCTGCTCCCACATGGCCAGGCTCCAGAATATTTATGATCTATCTCTCCACCTTCTGGGTTGTCCCCGCCCAGGGATTGGAGGAGATTCTGCCCCCTAAGTTCTAGAACCCTCCAGCAGGTCCAGAAGCCAGGGGGAGGTAACAGAGACTCATTCCTGGGCGCTCTACCAGCTAACTCTAAACAAATTAACCCTGGCTCCTCTGCCCAACAACATTCTTCCTAGACTCTAACACAGAGGGTGCTACACAATCCTAACATTTCGAGCTATAAAACTTTCCATTCTGGCCCCTTTGTACATTTCCTCACTAATTTCCAGATTCTACCCTAAGCACAACATCGTCTTTCTTTAGTCTCTATGGCCAAATTTATACCTGTAGGTTGCTATATTATATGACAAAATCCGTATTTTGTCTTGCATTACTGAAACATACAGTGATGCATGAAATCAAGTGCATTACCTTTTCATTTTCAATTTAACCCGAATGCACCTAATAAAGCACACCCACAATGCATGTGTGAACACTTCTGAACAATCTGTACATTCTGTTGCATTACAGTGAAAAAATATTGCAGGTGCGTTATAACCTGCGTTGAGATGTGTGGGTAGCGCATTCAAAATTAACGTGCTGCCTTTCCACAATGCAAGTTATTGTGCAAAGTACAGCATGTCAATCAAGTGGGCAGTAATGTACTGCAAGGCAGTGGGAAGGTCTGAATGGGCCCTTAGACCCATTTCACACTGGGTAATTTTGCAGGGGCTATTGCGCTAAAAATAGCGCCTGCAAACCGACCTGAAACAGCCGCTGCTGTGTCTCCAGTGTGAAAGCCCCAAGGGCTTTCACACTGGAGCGGTGCGCTAGCAGGTCGGTAAAAAAAGTTCTGCTAGCCGCATCTTTGGAGCGGTGAAGGAGAGGTGTGTGTATACCGCTCCTCCACCGCTCCTGCCCATTGAAATCAATGGGGCACCGCAGCTATACCGCCGGCAAAGCGCTTCTGCAGAGGCGCTTTGCAGTGGTTTTTAACCCTTTCTCGGCCGCTAGCGGGGGGTAAAACCGCCCCGCTAGTTGCCGAATAGCACCGCAAATACCGCCGACGCACCTCCTGCCCCAGTGTGAAAGGGGCCTTTAGGCTTTATGTACACAGGACATTTTAAAACCCCTCCTGAACGATTTAACTTGACACATAGTAAACAATGCTTAAAAACGCTTTTGCAGCGTTTACATGCCGCGTTTGCATTTTAGAAGCATTTTTTTTTTTTAAATAGTCAAAAATGTATCTCCAATAACAACGCCTGTAAACAAAATGCGGCTAAACGCGAGTTACCGCGTTTACAAGCTGTTATAGGCATTTGAAACACCAAATGCCTGTGAACATCTGACCTGACAACATTTTTTGGGCTTTCCAAAAAATGCTTCTAAACTCAACTGCCTTGAAACGACAATAAACGACCCTGTGTACATGTACTGATAAGATAACATAGAGGAGAGTTCAGGGGCAGCTAAAAAAAAAATGCCCAACTGCTCCTAAACGTCCGTTTACCAGCACCAGTGTACACGAGGCCTTAGTGTTTTTGGGTAATATTATTTCCTTTCTTGGTTTAATGCATAAAGTGTTTTTGTTTTTTTTCTTGTTTCTATACACTCATTATTATACATATAAACATTTTGTTACAGGGTGTATAAAACACTGGGGTTGATTTACCAAAACTGGAGAGTGGCTACCATGCACAGCTGCACCAGATTTTGCAATCAGTTTTTATCTTCCGCTTGTTCAATTGGAGCCCTTTCACACTGACAGCGCCCAGTTGTCAGCGGTAAAACGCCGCTAGTTTTAGCAACGCTTTACCGTCGTTTTTGTGGTGCTTTTCGGGTGCTAGCGTGGCCCTTTTAACCCCCGCTAGCGGCCGAATAAAGGGTTAAAAGTGCCCGAAAAGCGGCGTTGTTAACCAGCAAGCTATCGCTTGTCAAACGCATCTACCATTGCCTGTATTTGTCTGACCTTTTTGACAATAAAGATGACATGAAGATAAGTTGGAGTTCCAGTGTGCGACCAATTTCTTGTTTAATTCGTCTTCCACGGTGGTGAGCCGAGGTCTGCACCTGTGATCTACCTTGCACCTGATTCTGCCTGGAGCGGTGTGCTTCTCCTTGTTCTTTGCTGCTATTTTAAGCGCCTGAAAAACGCCTCCAGTGTGAAAGGGGTCTTATGCCTCGTACACACGACCGGTTTTCCCAGCAGGAAAACTGCCATGACAGGTTTTCGCCATGAAAAACTGCCAGAAATCGTGGCGGGGAAAAAAGAGAACATGTTGTCTATTTTCCTGCCGCGATTCCCGGCGGTCTTTCCCGGCAGTTTCCCTATAGGAAACACTGCGGTGGAGCATACACACGGCCGGGATTCCCGGCCAAAGCTCTCACCGCAGTTTTCCCGCCGGGAAAACCTCTGGCGTGTACACCGGGAAAGTTACCGAGCAGGTTCTCTGTTTTCCCCCCGGGATTCCCGGCGGTCTTTTTACCGCCCGGAATCCCGGTCGTGTGTACTAGACATTAAGCTTTGATAACAAAAACCTTCAAGCTGATTGGTTTCTATGCAGTGCTGCACCAGATTTTGCACTCTGCAGTTTTAGTAAATCAATCCCACTTTGTTTGGAACATCTACTTAATGTCTTAAAGGCTCCATTCACATTTCTGTGTTTTGGGAATATAGACTTTTCTGAAACATGCAGCACCGCACGGTACTTCCTTTTGGTGTGATGCAATGCTATTCATTCTGAAGCCAAGGCACCTTGCCAACAGAGATGCACTGCAGCGCAATGCGCGGCAACACATTAACATGCGTTGTGGTGCACTGCCACATGAAACTGATCCTTAACTTTATATTGCTGTTACCTTTGGCGCCATACATGTACTGATAAATGAACACAGATTTTAAATTGGTAGTTAAAAGCAAAATGAAAAGATCAATTCAATTTGGGTTTTAATTTGCTTTATTGTCCCTTTTCAATCAAAACAATTGTTTATTGATCAAACTGCCTGTTTTATGAATCGTGTCTTTTAGAAGTTGTTTGCAATAAACGATCATATTGCTGTATGTATGAACAAAAAATTATCTGCTTGGACAGAATGCTGATTGGTTATTGTAGGTTACTGTACTTTTTTAAACTCCTTTTGTGCCTTAATTCATTGAATTAGGCTGCTAGATCATAGAAGATCTGGGTATACCACCTCAGTCTGTTATGATTCACAGTGTGAACATGCTTGTGTTGCAGTATGGAGGTGGGCGTCTGTGTGGAGGCATTTTGCCATGATGTCACTGTGCCTAGAAGACACATAAACAGCGCTTTTATGACGTTTATGGTTCTGGATGAAAATAACCATCACTGTATTCTACCTCACATCAAACCGGAACCTGGGGTAGGAAAATTTTTAACTTTCATTATCATAGATTTTGCTATTTTATTTCATATGTAAAAATAATCGGACATCTACTGCTTGTCATATTGTCTTATAACTCCTTATGGATTCAAATATGATGAATATCTATATGATGATCGATTCGGATATGTCCTAAAAAGCTTTCAACAAAGCTTTTTGAGACATACAGTACCTACTATGTTCAACTCCTTTCACCCTGCCCCACCGCATCTCTACCTTTCCCCTACATTTATTGCTAATTACCGGTATTAGCCGATCCTGTGTAAAAGGGCAATTGCACATGGTCTGCAAGTGTGATTGAGTAAAAACAATGTAACAAAGTATAGTTCATTGTATTTACTATTTTATGGATTTCTTTTTTTTTAAAGGTATAATATATCTTTTTTTAACCCCCTATTAATCTTTAGTTAACCCTAATCAGCCCTTTTTAATTAAATGCTCTCTTTTTCCCCCTTTTAGGCCAGTTTCACGCAGCTGCGCTGCGGTTTGATCACAGAGCGGGCGTATCTGCGGGTTTTGTGCAGTTACCCATGGTTTCCCATAGACTTTCTATTAGGCCACGCATTTTTGGCATGTTTTCTGAAAGCGTGCCAAAGATGTAGCATGCAGGACTTTCAGAAAATGCAAAAAAAACAGCACAACCCAATAGAGAGTCTATGGGAAACTGCAAGTCAATCGTACAAACCCCATGGATATACCCGGCTGTGGCCAAATCACAACGCAGCAGTGTGAACCTACTCTTAGCTAGCTGTTTTCTGACATTTTTTATTTATTTTTACCATTTATCATATTTTTTTTTTTTCTATTTTTATTCATTATGTGTTTTTTTTAGTGTTATATTAGAAAAAATGTGCAACATTGTACAAAAAAGCCTTTTTATCTATTTGCAAAAAACTGCCATGCTTTGTACCAGAAACACAATTTTAGGCCCGACTCACACTGCTGTGACATACGCTCCGACTTTAGGAGCACATGTTGCATGACGTGTATAAATCAATGGTTCCCTATGAGAGCTGTCTTAACTGGTCCGACGTGTCGGTCTGACTTGGGGACGATTTTGGCCCATTCATTTGAATGTAAGTTGCATCCAAGTCGGATCATCATCATCTTAACTGATCCAACTTGTGGCATGCGACTTGTGCTCTGAGGAACTTGAGGGGGAACCCCACGCCCAAATTTTAAGAAAAATTACATGGGGGTCCCCCCAAAGACCATAGCAGACCGAAGGGTCTGGTATGGATTTTAAGGGGAAACCCCTTGCCAAAAATGGCGTGGGGGTTCCCCCCAAAATCCATACCAGACCCTTATCCAAACACGCAGCCCGGCAGGACAGGAAAGGGGACTAGAGAGCGCCCCACACCTCCTGGTCCATACCAGGCCACATGCCCCCCAACATAGGGGGATGAGTGCTTTGGGACAGGGGGGCTCTGCAACCCAACCCTAAAACACCTTGTCCCCATATTGATGGGGACAAGGGCCTCTTCCCGACAACCCTGGGCAGTGGTTGTGGGGAGGTCTGCGGGCAGGGGGCTTATCGGAATCTGGAAGCCCTCTTTAACAAGGGGGCCCCCAGATCCCGCCCCCTCCCCCTATGTGAATGAGTAGGGGGTACAATGTAGGGGGGGCTGTTAATGGAAGTTTATTTTTTTACCTTAATGCAGAGCGTGCATAAAGGTAAAAAAAATAAAAAAACCTCATGCCTTTACAACCACGTGAATTGTATACTATTTACAGCAAAACTACATTTTAAAATGAACACTGGCTAAAATAGGAAAAAAAAGGTACTTTTTTTTTTTTTTTTTTGTATTGATTTACATAAAGAATACATTTTTTGCAAGACCGTATTGCCAAACAAAAGCCTGTTTTGTCCCCACAAAAACCTTATATGTGTTACTTCATTATCTTAACTAATGACACAGTTATTGCTGAATAATTAGGCACTTAGTAGAAATGTAGAAATTGCTTTGGTCCATAAGGTGTATAACTATAAGAATTGGCTAATTTACTTTATTTTTTATATACTTTACTGCTGTTTGGGGAGATTTTTCCCTCGCTTCCTGTTCTGATGACATCCGGGTGTCACCGGGATGGTTCGAGCATGTCTCTCCAATGAAGACACAGTCAGCAATAATAATAAAAAAAAAAAAATTAAATAAAAAGTTTAGGCTGGAACTTGGCTTTAACCTTCTTTTAGAAAGAGATCAATAAATCCACCTTTTTATATAGAAATATGTGATCCATGAGAAGACAATTGCAAAGTTTATTGGTGCATATTTTTTGTCCACTTCTAAAAGTTAATTTCAAATGTTCAGAACAAAAAAATAAATAAAAAAAAATATATAATATATATATATATATATATATATATATATATATATATAAATTGTGTGTGTATGTATATGTAGCGGGTATATGCTTTCTATTTTTTGAATCTGGTGGGGAAACTGTGATGTATGGTTCCCTGGGGCCCACCAGGTGGCACTGTCGCTTTGGGCCCGGGGTTGAGCCATCATTGCGGTGGCGTACCTCTTTTGGTCTCTCTCAGCGGTTGTATGGTGGGGCGGGGAACCCACCGTGCTTGCTGGGAGGGGGTATAAAGGGGGCGGCCATTTTTGGTGGGGGAGTCGAGTCCCGGGCACCTTCAGCCTGAGGGCGGTGGTTCGTGTCGGTCCCCTAGGCGGTCTAGGCCTAGAGGACGTTCGGAGGTCGTGTTCCATCCCAGGCACCTTTAGCCTGGGGTGAGGTACTCGGGAGGAGGTCTAGAACTCAGTGCCCACCACTGAGTTCCGCGAGGGAAGGAGGTCCTAGGGAACCCAGGGATTGGGTACCTGAATCCGGAAGGCGTAATAGACCGGTGGGAGATACTTACTTGAAGACCGGGTGCAGCATATTGCCAGTGACAGGTGAGCCTCCCATCGGAGACCGCCTGGAAGGAAATTCCCCCTCGCTCTGAGACCGCAACCCACTTTCAGGAAGGAAAGTGGAGAGTTCATTGTGTCTGGGCCTACTCGCATCCACACCTCCTTTTCTGTTCTACAAGGGAGTCTAACTGATTGTGTTCATTCAGGAAGAATAAAGGAGTGTTGGACTTTAATGGTGTGGGGCTCATTTTCTGGCAGACATTGTTCAAGGTAACTCTCAATGGAGGTTCCAGGTGCAGAACACTGACCCGAAGGTAAAACAAGAACTTTGCTTCCACCACCCAAACATCTGCGGTGAAGGCTTGGTGTGGTGACCCCGCTCTCTCTCCTGTAAAGTACCCCTAGACAAGAGACAGACGAGCTCCTAGAAGAGAGGGGAGAGAGGAGGCCGCTACATATGTTTGTTTATTTTTTTTGCAGGATGGGGAAAGACGTTACCGGGAGGCGTATGCACGCAGGAAGATCAGACTGGATCGGTAAGTAGAAAAAGCATTGCAGAAAACCGAGTACACCAACGACTGTCCTAGGAGATCGTCGTACTGATAACTTCTTAAGGCTATAATATTCAAGTGTATAACTAGAGCCATATTAGACTGTATGATGGAGCCCAGTAGCATGGGGGGTTAGGTTTTTTTAGATGGCATGCTTGATGATTGTTCTTTTAGAGCCCAATTAAGTCTCCAAAATTAGATATGTATGGAATCGGATAATCTTTCTGTCCAAGTGAACCTAGAAGTTTTAAACTCAGGAATAAGACCGCACATAGAAATTTCTTGCTCAGCTTGCTTTTACTATAAACCCCCAAACAATATGTAACTTGTCGTCAGTGTGATAGTGAAGCCAAAGGGAATCGGCAGGATCACCAGGTATATACCAAGAAAAGATATCATAGAATTTTTACATATATCCCAATAACTGTAGGTATTACAACACATTTAAGAAATCTTCAGTTTTGGGGTAGCATACACTTTAAAGTAGGGCTGTTACTGATTAAAATTTTCGTGTTCGATTTAATCGTGTTTTTTTTTAATCGATTAATCGACTAATTTCTATTAATTATAACACACATAGATCCAACTACTTTTAGCTGATCTCCTTGCAGGCCGATTCCCAGTGCAGCTACCAACCACTGGAAAAATGGATAGCAGGATAAAAAAACACACAAAGGCAGCGCTCGATGGGAATAGCATTAAAACTTTTATAGTCTTCAAGTAGGTAACAAAATAAATATTGCACTGGAGATAAAATCAATGTAGCTACATAAACTGTAAAAATGGTGCGAGTATTACCAAACGGTAGCAAAAGCAGTCATAAAAACCTGTAGCTAAGTATGATACTGGTATAAAAATGTGTACAACGATACCACTGCTGAATCCAGATGAGGAGGGGTTAACATCAGTGCGTCGGCATGTAGATGTCCCATGAAGGGAACTATCACAACTCCCAGTGGATGGCTGTAGAATCCCAGGTTGATAGAGGGAAGTGTAACAGCCATTGCGTGTGGCAGATAGTAAGGTCCCGCCGGCATGCAGATATGAAGGCACAACAAAGGAGCCCTTCAGATGGACACGGCAAGCCCAAAGAATTTTGATCGATCAAAACAATTAATCGAGGAATTAATAGTTAATTTCCACAGCCCTACTTTAAAGTGATTCTAAAGCCTAGACATTTTTTACCTTAACTCATTCCCTGCTTGAAGATAAAATATGTCCCAGTATTTGTATCGCCCCCCTACTCCCCTTTATACTTACCTGAGACCTTTCTGGATCCAGCGTTCTGCCCGTCTGCAGCGGCTCTCTCCTTTCTCTCTGCTCACAGAGGCAGCAGGGAGAGCTGTTATTTCTCACTGCTGCCAATCAAATTTTGTCAGCAGAGAGGAGGCGGGCCGAGCTCAGAATTGACCCTGCAGGTGCGCCGCCATAGGAAGATGGCTTCCTATGGTGGCGCATTGAGATAAGGAGGAGCCTGGAGCACCAGCTGGGGACCAGAGAAGGTTCAAGGCTGCACTGTGCAAAACCATTGCACAGAACAGGTAAGTATAACATGTACCGGTATGTTATTTTAATTAAAAATGCTTATTTATGACTGTGCAGTTCAATAGGCAGCAGAGTTAGACATTCAATAGTGTAACCTAGCTGATGACCAGAGCCTCCTCCTTTTCTTTGCTATTGTCTATGAGGACACTTGTATAAAGGAGTGTGGCTATTACTCGGCTCTACCAGGACAGGACACTGGAATGGAAGGGCAGGGGGCAACATTTCCATAGAAAGTAAAAAATATTTTAAGGCATTTCCCAGTAAAGTCGGTTACAAATTTATAACGTGTGATTTCAAGCTGGAGTTTAAAGGAGAAGTATGGCCAAAGCTTTTGTTTTCAGCCAGTCACTCAGCCGATCTAGGCTCGGGAAAGATCCCAATGATATGGTTGGTATCCACCCAGAAGCCTGGACTGGCACATGGCTCCCCTGAGAGCCTGAGCCAGCCCCCCCCCACCCCCATTTCTTCATTATAAGCACTCATTATCTGGCCTTGTTGTCCAATCCTCTACTTATGCACAATATTTTTTTTTTCTACCAACAGTAAATATGTTATATCCTGTAAGCAATCAGAGGTGCCCCTGTCTGTTCCATGGGATCCAAGCAATCAGGTAGGTCCACTAGAGGATTTTAATTATTTGTTTTGGAGTGGTGTTCCTCAACCGGATTACATTTGTACACTGCTTTGTACCATTTCTTTATCGTACACCACGGGACACAGAGCTAGTCATTACATAATGGGTTAAGGGTCACCAGCGGTGATTGGACACTGGCACAACCAATGGAAGACAGTTCCCCTCCATATAACCCCTCCCATCAGGGAAGTACCTCAGTTTTTTCGCCAGTGTCGAAAGGTGTTGGACGCGTTAGGAGGTGCTAAAGGAAAGCTCTACCAAAGAGACCCTCTGGGGGTAAAAGAGCTATGCTTTCGGATCCATCCAAGACGCCTACAAATGAGCTGAATCTGGATGGGATCCGGGCCTCATCCATGAGGCGTCGCCTGTAATGTCTCTCTTCGGAGGACTGGGCTCTAAGATCCAGCACTTTCGCTATTTCGCTATAAAGTCCTGGTAAGAGTCTTGTACAAGGCCCAGGGGAGAGGTATCCTTTAAATAGGAACCCATATCCCTGAAGGTTGGCACACATAGCCCACCGTGAAGGGTGAAGTTTGGTATCTGTCTGAAATCTTTCAGCAGAAAAACCTGCGGCGTGGATAAGGTGAGATTAGAAGGTCCATAACTAGGTTGGGACCTTTTTCAAAAAATGGATGTCTTCTTTTTTTCCACCACTGGGGGGAGTAAAGAGCTGAATATACTCACCTCACTCTGTTCAGTGTCGGCTTCGGCGAAGTACACTGCTCGTCACCTCCGCTGCTGAGCTTGCTGGGGCACCCCGATCCTCCTTTCGGTGGCCGACCAGACACCTGCAGATGCAGGTAAGTGGGAACAAGGGCTGATGAGAGTCCTCTCTCACTATGGCCACCGCCATAGCGCTAAGGGCCGCGCGCTGCGCGCGGGAGCGCGCTTTATCGGAGGGGGGGCGAAGGCGTGCGCGGGCACGTGGTGCGCGCAGGCACAGAAACGGCGCCAAATTTAAAAGACTGTCAGTGTGAGAAGCACTGCAGCAGCAAGCAAGCTCGTTAGTTCTCTTGTTCCTGGCAGAGAAACACAGCAGCTATACAGGGACGTAAGACTCCATGTGGTTGGATTGGGTACTTCCTAGAAGACATCCATGTTATGCATAGTTATGTGTTAAAAGTTGCATACTTAATGTATTTGCTAAACTGAACACGGTAGTATATGCATTTAGGTACCTTGTATTTTGTCTAAACAGTAAGCCTTCCAGGGGAAGTAATACGGACAAAAAGAGATAAGAAAGCACCACCGCCTGAGAGGAGGCTCTAGCTGTGCTGACTCGGTACCTTCCTCTCCTGTGTTGCCAAATGCACCTGTTCAGGATGAGCCATTACCTCTGTCAGGTATGGCGGCTTCCCCAGTGAAGCCTGGGCCTGTATATGTCACTGAGGACACTTTATCAGCTGCCCTAAATAATCTGGAGGAAAAAATTGCTACCTTAATCGCTAAGTCCTCTAAAAAGGACAATAAGCGAAGCAGGTCTCTTCCAGTATTGGACCTCCCTTCAGAAGTACCTGAGGGAGGAGGATGAGGAGGAGGAGGCTACATCAGCAGAGGATGAGGAGCCAGATTTTAAGGTCACAGGTACAATGCTATAGCAGTGCATTTAAGTTAACCTCTGCGGAGGTAACGGAATTACCTGTCTCCTCCCTAGGGTCATTAAGATCCCTGCAAGGTGCATGCTCCTTCCCGGTTCATCAGTTACTAGAGGATCTAATATACGCAAACTGGCAACATCCAGATAAGCGTTTCTCACCTCCAAAAAGGTTTAACATTCTTTATCCTATGGGGGAAATTTTTTTAAAGAAATGGAGCCTGCCTGCGGTAGTTGCGGCTATTTCTTGTGTAAATAAAAACCTGACATGTCCGGTGGATAATGTACAAGGGTTTAAAAGATCCTTCTGAGAGGAAGTTGAAATCCTCCTTCCTTTTGGCCGGCTCAATTACCCAACCTGCAGTAGCAGCAGTCGGTATGTGTCAGGTCATCAGCCAACAGGTAAAGCAGGGGCTGAAGGAACTGCCTTCAGAGCAGGCTAGAAATTGGGAAAATTTGCCTAAAGCCTTATGCTTCACAGTGGATGCCATGAGAGATTCTATCATACAGGCATCACGCCTTACACTCCAGCTGGTACAGATGCACAGAGTACTTTGGCTTAAGCATTGGTCAGCGGAAACCCCATGCAAAAAGCTGTTGGCAAGTTCCCGTACCATGGCGAACGCCTATTTGGGGAAGATTTAGAAAAATATATACAGAAGATATCAAGTGGTAAAACGACTTTTACCTGAGAGAAAGAAAAACAAGAGATCTTGTTTTAAACGCTCTCTCTCCCCAGCTCCCGGGAAATCTGACTCCAACCAGTGGCGGCGGCCTGTTTTAGCCGCCCACAAAAGCCAAGGGGCAAGCTCAGAAGAACAAGAAGCCGTGGGGTGCAAGAGCTAATAAGCAAGCCCCCAAAGCCTCTCAGTGAAGGGGCGCCCCCGCTCGGCCGAGTGGGAGGAAGGCTTTATCAGTTCTGAGCGACTTGGGGGTCAGAAATCCAGGACAATTGGGTAGTATCCACAATATCCTCAGGGTACAAACTGGAATTTCGAGAGATCCCACCTTCTCAATTCCGAGGTTCAAGACTCTCCAAGGATCCACAAAAAAGAGAATCCTTCTTCAAAGGTTTGAATCACTTAATGGCTCAAGGGGTAGTTACAGACGTACCCCAAAAAGAGCGAGGTGCAGGTTTTTACTCAAACCTCTTTGTGATTCCAAAGCCAAATGGAGATGTCAGACCCATCCTGGATCTAAAATCCCTAAATCGGTTCCTGAACGATCGCCATTTTCGAATGGAAACGATCCGATCCGTGGCCGCCACTTTAAAGGGCGGAAAATTCATGGCGCCCATAGATATCAAGGACGCACATTTACACATACCCATCCTCCCCGCTCACCAAAGATTCCTAAGGTTTGCGGTAGAAGATCGCCACTTTCAATTTGTGGCTCTGCCGTTTGGTGTAGCCACCGCGCCCATAGTATTCACAAAGGTGCTAGCTCCTCTGTTAGCAAACCTAAGAACACGGGGCATTGCGGTAACAGCCTATCTGGACGATCTACTAGTAATAGATCAGTCAAAGGAGGGATTGGGTCACGCTGTACACACTACAGTAGGATACCTGGAGCATTTAGGATGGATTATAAATTTACAAAAATCCTCTCTCCAGGCCCAAAGAAGGATAGTGTACCTGGGCATGATCATAGATACAGCCCAAAACGGGGTATACCTGCCAGAACCGAAGATACAGTCTCTGAAAGACCTGATCCACAAGGTCAAAGCAAACAAGAGGCCGTCTATTCGCCTTTGCATGAGACTATTGGGAAAGATGGTAGCCTCCTTCGAGGCGGTCCCTTACGCCCAGTTTCATTCGAGACTACTTCAAGGCAATATTTTAGCTTCCTGGAACAGGAAGAGCCAAGCTCTGGATATACCCATGCGCCTGTCCTCACAAGTACGCCACAGCTTCGATTGGTGGCTAGAAGCCAGGAATTTACGGAAGGGAAAGTCCTTCCTCCCAGTGGCCTGGAAGGTGGTATCTAGGGATGCCAGCCTATCGGGCTGGGGTGCAGTATTCGAGGAGGCTTCTACCCAGGGAACCTGGGCCAAGACTCAGGGGATCCTGCCCATCAATGTGCTAGAGATCCGGGCGGTATATCTAGCCCTCAAAACCTGGACATACAGGTTACAGGGCTACCCAGTTCGGGTTCAATCCGACAATGCTACTGCAGTAGCTTACATCAATCACCAAGGAGGCACCCGCAGTCGGGCAGCCCAAAGAGAGGTGAACCGGATCCTGGCATGGGCAGAAGAGCATGTACCTTGCCTTTCTGCAATCTTCATTCCAGGGATAGAAAATTGGCAAGCAGACTACCTGAGTCGTCAGCAGCTGCTACCAGGAGAGTGGTCTCTTCACCCCGAGATCTTTCAGGCCATATGTCTGAGATGGGGAAACCCAGATGTAGACCTGCTAGCTGCCAGGTTCAACAAGAAATTGGACAACTTTGTGTCCAGAACGAGAGATCCTCTAGCCTACGGGACAGACGCTCTAATAATACAGACGCTCTAATAACTCCATGGAATCAGTTCTCACTGATCTATGCATTCCCTCCGATCCCTCTTCTACAAAGACTGCTTCGCAGGATCAAGGAGGAGGGAATACCAGTAATCCTAGTGGCCCCAAACTGGCCCAGGAGGCCTTGGTACGCCGAGATTGTAAAAATAGCGATAGGAAGGCCCTGGAAGTTTCCACTTCGACACGACCTGCTGTCACAGGGTCCAGTATTCCACCCTTCCTTACAAAGGCTAAAGTTGACGGCCTGGCTGCTGAGACCCACATTTTTAAAAAGAGAGGGGTCTCTGGTCCGGCTCTTTCTTTTTTTTTTTTGAGAAAAAAAGTTTTTTATTGAACAATTTACATTTGGAACATAATTCTGCAAGTTACAAGGCAATACTGGAGAAATGCATAAAACAAGAAATGTGGCTTATACATATATAGGCACAGTAGATCAAAAAAACTTGTTCAGATTGAACACTGGATTCAGTGACTATCAATAAGTGGAAAACCCTATGTCCACGCTATTCATGGAATTGCACGCTAGAAGGATGTATAGTATTACGGACCATCAGTGCATGTGTCTGCGGACTCAAGCCATCAATCCCAGATTTTGTAGTACTTATCTGGACAACCTCTGTTGATGTATATGAACTTTTTGTAGGGAAGAGTGTTATTTATATCTAGTTTCCAATCGTTGAAGCTGGGGGGAGTGGGTCTCATCCACTGTCTGGCTATAATTTTTCTAGCATTAAACAATGTTTCATGCAAGAATGTTTTAGTGAATTTGTCCATCTCAGAGTCGGGGAATATCCCCAGTAAGCATTGTTTGGGGTCCAGGGTCAATGGGGATCCCATGTCATCATGGAGGAAGTCAACAATCTGCTTCCACAAACCCTGAAGGACCAGGCACGCCCAGAGTAGATGGAAGAATGTGCCCGTCGTTTGGTTACACATTGTGCACAAGGTAGAAAACTGTCGTCTAAAGCGGGCGATTCTTAGGGGGGTGAGATACGCTCGGTGCACCACGTATAACTGGGTCAGCCTGTCAGAGAGCTTGGGGGATACAGTCTTGCACGAGTCTAGTGCTTCACTCCACTCCTCATCCTCCAGTGGGCCCACCTCTCTTTCCCATCTTGGTTTAAGGCTGTAAGCTAGCGTGGTAGATGATGGGGTGAGAAGCATGACATAAAAATCAGAGATCAGCTTTCGCGGGTCCACACCCTTAACCACTGCCATAATAACATTGGACGTAGATTGTGGCAAAGGCTGGGGAAACTGAGCTTGGGCTGCGTGACGCACCTGGAAGAATCTAAAAAGCATAGAATTGGGCAGCAGGAACTCATTTTGGAGGTCCTCAAAGTTTTTAAGTGTGCCATCGGAAATTATGTGGTGCAAATAATATATTCCATATTCGCACCATATCTCTGTGTCAGGGATCAAGAGAAACTCTGAGAGTAGTCTATTGTGCCATAGGGGGGTATAATTGTTGTGTTTAGGGGTCGTTAATGTTTTAGTGGTGATGTCCCATACGCGCCTATATTGGTATAATAGGGACCCACGGTCTCTATTGGAGTTATTCCCACTATGTCCCACTGCAATTGCAGTGAGTGGGTCAGTGGTCAGTTGTGCCCACCGTGGACAGAGGAGGGTGAGGAATCTGAGTCTGTCGGTTTTATCTATGTGGTATAGTTGAGACAGTTGGGACGCAAGGTAATAAAGATTTAAGTCAGGGAGGGCTGTTCCACCTAGGTCAGTAGGGTTCTTAAGGACTCTCCAGGCCAGCTTGTGTCTGTTGTTACCCCAAATAAATGTCTTGAGTATGGCCTCCATTGACTTGAAAAATTTCAAGGGTAAGTATACGGGTGTGTGCCAGAGTATATACAATATTTTAGGAAATAATATCATTTTAACAATGTTAATACGGCCCCACACGCCGAGCGGCAGTCTCGCCCATACCTGGGTTCTAGACTTGATGAGATCGAAAAGGGGTTCTATGTTCAGGGATATATAGTCAGCCGGTGTTCTATTCACCAATACTCCAAGATATTTGATAGTGTTCACTCGCTGGAGTGGTAACTGTGCCTGTAGCTTGGAAGAGGGGAAACTATCCATAGGCAGTATTTGAGATTTCTCCCAATTAATTTTAAGGCCAGAGAACTGACCAAAGTGTTCAATTGTATGCAACGCCTTCCGAAGCGATGTGGCAGAGTCGGCCAGGTATAGTAGCGTGTCGTCTGCGTATAAGCTAATTTTTTCAGTCAGGGAACCAAGGCAGAGACCCTGAATCTCGGGGTCCTCTCTAATGGAGATTGCAAGGGGCTCCGCTGCCAAGGCATAGAGGAGCGGAGACAGTGGGCAGCCCTGTCTAGTGCCCCTGGATAAGTCAAATGTCTGGGAGGCCCTCCCGTTGGCCACTACTTTACCCCTGGGTGCCAGATATAATAATTGAACCCACTTAATAAATTTAGGTCCAAAACCAAAGCCACGGAGGCATCCCCAAAGGTACCGCCACTCCACTGAGTCAAAGGCCTTGGCAGTATCCAAAGCCACCACCACCCGGGACCCAACATTAGTATGTGTCGCTTGTAAGTTAATATACAATTTTCTGAGGTTGAAGGAGGTGTTACGCCCCGGCATAAATCCAGCTTGGTCAGCATGGATCAGGGTTAGAATCACTTGGTTAAGGCGTAGGGCAAGTATTTTAGCCAGAATCTTTATGTCTACCTGGAGTAGCGATATTGGTCTATAAGATTCCGGGAGGCCTGGGTCCTTGCCTGGCTTAGGTATGAGGATAATTACCGCCTCGCCCATCGATGGGGGTAAGGTGAAATTGTCAAATAGATGGTTGAAGAGGGACAATAACTTGGGGGCAAGTATCTCGATGTATTGGGCGTAAAATTCTATGGGCAACCCATCTGAACCCGGGGCCTTGGATCTGGCGAAGCTCCCAATCGCTGTGGTTATTTCGTCGAGTGTAAGAGGTGCGTCTAGCATAGCCATTTGGGCATCGTCTAGCTGTGGAAAGATGATTTCCGCCAGTAGATCTTCCAATTGAGAGTCAGTGGTAGAAACCTGGGACGTATATAGTTGAGAAAAGAAGTCCCTAAATTCAGAAGTGACAGCCTGGGGTTCCGTAATCTTTTCCCCATTAGGACCAGTGAGGGAAATGACAGTAGGGGGTCTATCCTCACTATGTGCCAAGTAGGCCAACAGTTTACCCGCTCTCTCCCCATGTTCATACAATTTTTGTCTGGCAAAGAAAAGTTTTTTCCTGGCCGTCTCGTGTTGTAGCTGATTAACCACCCTGGTTTGTAACCTGAGTCGGGCAGCTCCATCAGGAGAGGGGTTCGACATGTACCCCTGTTCAGAGGAGGACAGATCCCGCATTGCCCCGTCCAGTATGGCTGATGAATTAGCCTTCAGCCTGTTGATAAAGGAGGTCAGAGTCAGACGTGCATGCAGTTTGAAGGCTTCCCATACTACGTCTGGGGATGCAGATCCGTCATTCTCTAAAAAGTAAGTTCTCCAACTGTTACCAAGCTCGTCATCCTCCGACAACAGGGTGAGCCAAAACGGATTCAGGCGCCACGTACGGGGCGGTTTGTTTAATGGGATGGAGAGGTTAATGAAATATGGGCTATGGTCTGAAAGTAATCTGGGGGCAAATTCAGCTCCCAGTAATCTTGGGGCAAGGGTACTAGAAATGAATATAAAATCTATACGGGACATGGTGTTATGGGTAGTTGAGAAACAGGAGTAAGCTCGAGTGAGCGGGAATTTAAAACGCCAGGTGTCAGTGAGATTAAAGGAAGAGATAAGTCGGGAGAATCTAGTGTGGGTTGGAGCTGTAGTAGATAATGGCGAGGGCGACAGTTTGTCTAATGTAGGGTTCAACGTAGCGTTAAAATCCCCCAGCCACACCGCCTGAATCGAAGGATGACGAGTCATATATAGCAAGCCCTCTGTGACTATAGTAGAATTAAATGGTGGAGGTACATAGAATGCCATCAGTAGGAAAGGTTCACCATACAATTTAACCGAGAGAAAGACATAGCGCCCCTGTGGGTCAGACTGAACATCACACAGCTCAAAATGTACCGTCTTGGCAATCAAAACTGAGACTCCGCGGGCGTGGGACGAGTGGGATGAATGATATGCCCACCCAATCCATGGCCGGCGGAGTGCCATCTGGAGCCGACCCTCAACGTGTGTCTCCACTAACACCACAATGTCGGCTCGTTGTTTTTTGAGAAATGAGAAAACTGCAGATCTCTTTACCTTGTCCCCAAGCCCACGCACATGGTCCGGCTCTTTCTACGCTCATTAATGCTAGAAAGCCAGCCTCCAGACTCATCTATCAGAGAGTCTGGAGAGCATACGTTTCCTGGTGTGAATCCAGATGTTGGAATCCTCAGAAATATGAAATAAGTAGGATTCTTGCTTTTTGCCAGTTAGGAGTGGATATGAATTTAGCCCTTAGCACCATCAAAGGGCAAATATCGGCTCTATCAGTCTTCTTTCAGAGACCATTGGCATCTCACTCCCTAGTTCGGACATTCATTAAGGGGGTACTGAGGATAAATCCTCCAGTTAGGACTCCCTTGTGTCCATGGGATTTGAATTTGGTATTGTCAGTGTTGCAAAAGCAACCTTTTGAACCTATTCGCCATATTCCTTTAATTATATTGAGTAGGAAGTTGGCCTTTCTGATTGCTATAGCTTCTGCTAGGAGAGTATCAGAGCTAGCAGCTCTTTCTTGTAAAGAGCCTTATCTAATTTGTCACAAGGACAAAATCGTACTACGACCCCATCCGGCTTTTCTACCTAAGGTGGTGTCGGCTTTTCACTTGAATCAAGACATTGTTCTGCCTTCCTTTTTTCCAAACCCGCGGACGGCGGGGGAAAAATTATTACACTCTCTAGATCTAGTGAGAGCGGTAAAGGTGTATCTGCAAGCAACCGCTCAGATACGTAAAACAGATGTTTTGTTTATTTTACCAGATGGGCCCAAGAAGGGCCAAGCGGTATCAAAATCCACCATTTCCAGGTGGATTAGACAAGTAATTATTCAAGCTTATGGTTTAAAGAACAGGACTCCTCCTTTTCCTGTTAAGGCGCACTCTACCAGGGCGATAGGTGCTTCATGGGCAGTGCGCCACCAGGCTTCGATGGCTCAGATCTGTAAAGCTGCAACTTGGTCTTCAGTCCATACATTTTCCAAATTCTATCAAATAGATGTGAAAGGACATGAGGATTCCGCCTTTGGGCGAAGTGTGCTGCAGGCAGCAGTATAGGGCTTCTGGTCCGCAAGCGGCCTGTTTTGATCTGTGTCTCCCCCCCTTCATATGAGCATTGCTCTGGGACGTCCCATTATGTAATGACTAGCTCTGTGTCCCGTGGTGTACGATAAAGAAAATAGGATTTTTATAACGGCTTACCTGTAAAATCCTTTTCTTGGAGTACACCACGGGACACAGAGGTCCCCCCCTTCTTATGGGAACCTTACTGCTTTGCTACAAAACTGAGGTACTTCCCTGATGGGAGGGGTTATATGGAGGGGAACTGTCTTCCATTGGTTGTGCCAGTGTCCAATCACCGCTGGTGACCCTTAACCCATTATGTAATGACTAGCTCTGTGTCCCGTGGTGTACTCCAAGAAAAGGATTTTACAGGTAAGCCGTTATAAAAATCCTATTATTCCACCTACCCTATTGCTTTTCAATGTATATTGGGCACCATTTCTTGTCTACCAGTACAGTGCCTTGAAAAAGTATTTATACCCCTTGAAATTTTCCACATTTTGTTACAACAAAAACGTAAATGTATTTTATTGGGATTTTATGTGATAGACCAACACAAAGTGATAAATTGTTTTCCAAATTGTTTACAAATAAATATCTGAAAAGTGTGTCGTGCATTTGTATTCAGCCCCCCCGAGTCAATACTTTGTAGAACCACCTTTCACTGACATTACAGCTGCAAGTCTTTTTTGGGATGTCTCTACCAGCTTTGCACATCTAGAGTGAAATTTTTACCCATTCTTCTTTACAAAATAGCTCCAGCTCTGTCAGATTGGATGGAGAGCGTCTGTGAACAGCAATTTTCAAGTCTTTCCACAGATTCTTAATTGGATTTAGGTCTGTACTTTGACTGGGCCAGTCTAACACATGAATATGCTTTTGATCTAAACCAGGGGTCTCCAAAGTACGGCCCGCGGGCCACATCCAGCCCGCTAGGACGTTTCTTCCGCCCCGAAGCTAGAGTCGTCAGACTCACTGCAGGGTCGGTCTCTGCTCGGATCGCAGGGCTTGCTCTGCATACTGACAGGCAGTGAGGGCTGTGCAGCACAAGTCCAGCAACTCGAGAGACCCGACGACAAAGTTCAGATTCATTCAGTGCAGACCGGCTGCTCCTAACGCCTCCCACCCGCAGTTAAATTTAGTGCCCTTAACGCTGTCATGTCACATACAGCGTGCCCATGTAACAGCCAAGCAGGAGCTGGGAAGTGCAGTAAATCTGCACTACAGCCAGCCTTTCAGAGGAGTACCACAGCGGTAACGTACACAGATCTACAGGGGAAGTATAGGACGGTGCAGGGAGACTGATGGAGAAAGAAATGTGCTCTGGTGGGGATGCAAGAGAAGGGGAGACTGTGATGGGGGACAAAAGTGTGGAGGGAGGGAGCTGTAATGGAGGACACAAATGTGAAGGGGGGGTTCTGAGAGGGACACAATTGTGCAGGGCGGGGTTCTGATAGAGGACACAAGTATGAGGGGCTCTAATGGGGACACAAGTGTTTGGGGGGACTCTGATGAGGACATATATTCAGGGGGGATTATGATGGGGACACAGTTGTCCAGGGAGTCTCTGGTGGTGTCACAAATGTGGGAGGGGGACTCTGGTAGGGGACACAAGGATGGGGGGTGGGCTTTGATGGGGGATGATAGGGACACAATTGTTCAGGGGGTCTCTGATGGGGGCACAGGTGTGGTGGGACTCTGATAGAGGACACAAGTGTGGGGGGCTCTAATGGGGACACAAGTGTTTGGGGGGTCTCTGATGGGGACACATATTCAGGGGGGATTATGATGGGGACACAGTTGTTCAGAGTCTCTGGTGGGGACACAAATGTGGGAGGGGGACTCTGGTAGGGGACACAAGGATGGGGGGCTCTGATGGGGACACATATTCAAGGGGGATTATGATGTGGACACAATTGTTTGGGGGGACTCTGATGGGGGCACAAGTGTGGGGGGACTCTGATGGGGGCACAAGTGTTGGGAGGGACTGTGATAGGAATCAACCCATCTAACAGTATGTGTTAAAACAGGTGTTTAGTCTGCACACATTTGCAAATACATGCATAAGACACAGAGCCTTGTCACAGCACCCTGGTATCTGTGGTCCTATCTCTAGCTTATGAGAGACTCCACAATGGAAGCACATGCACTCTGATGGATAGGTGGAGGTCAGGTGGACTGAAGGGAGCCACCCCTTCTTAAAGGTACAGGAGCACACTGAACACCCATCAAATTGCACAATGGCTGCAAAGGTGTCAGTGCGTTGCCTGACCAATATAACAGTAATATTACAACAAAAAACAGTGTCCACCACCCCCACCTATAACTGGCCTTTGCAGCGAGTAGCATAGGAAGGCAACATATGATATTTACAAGTCCAAGGATAAATCCAAGGAAAGATCCAAGCTTTACTCACCGGCCAGCCCGCTGACAACCAAATCAACCTATCTAACAGTATGCCTTAAAACAGGGGTTTAGTCTGCACACATTTGCAAATACATGTTTAAGCCACAGAGCCTCATCACGACACCCTGGTATCTGGTGTGTTCCTTGCCCTTCATGATGCTGTTTGTTCACGAAGGTTCTCTAACATACCTCTGAGGGCTTCACAAAACAGGTGTATTTACAGTGAGGGGAAAAAAGTATTTGATCCCCTGCTGATTTTGTACTTTTTGCACACTGACCAATGATCAGTCTATAATTTTTATGGTAGGTTTACTTTTAACAGTGAGAGACAGAATAACAACAAAAATATCCAGAAAAACGCATTTCAAAAAAGTTATAAATTGATTTGCATTTTAATGGGTGAAATAAGTATTTGATCCCCTATCAATCCGCAATATTTCTGGCTCCCAGGTGTCTTCTATACAGGTAACAAGCTGAGATTAGGAGCACTCTCTTAAAGGGAGTGTTCCTAATCTCAGCTTGTTACCAGTAAAAAAAAACACCTGTCCACAGAAGAAATCAATCAATCAGATTCCAATCTCTCCACCATGGCCAAGACCAAAGAGCTGTCCAAGGATGTCAGGGACAAGATTGTAGACATACACAAGGCTGGCATGGGCTACAAGACCATCGCATAGCAGCTTGGTGAGAGGGTGACAACAGTTGGTGCGATTTAATGCAAGGAACCCAAAATGTACTGTCAATCTCCCTCAGTCTGGGGGCTCCATGCGAGATCTCAGCTTGTGCAGTTTCAATGATCATGAGAATGGTGAGGAATCAACCAAAAACTACAGAATTTTGTCAATAATCTCAAGGCAGCTGGGACCATAGTCACCAAGACAACAATTGGTAACACACTACGTCGTGAAGGACTGAAATCCTGCAGCACCCGCAAGGTCCCCCTGCTCAAGAAAGCGCATGTACAGGCTGAAGTTTGCTAATAAACATCTGAATGATTCATAGGATAACCGATTGAAAGTGTTGTGGTCAGATGAGACCAAAATCGAGCTCTTTGGCATCAACGCAACTCGCCATTGAGGAGAAGGAATGCTGCCCTTGACCCCAAGAACACCATCCCCACTGTCAAACATGGAGGTGGAAACCTTATGCTTTGGGAGTGTTTTTCTGCTAAGGGGAGAGGACGACTTCACCGCATCAAAGGGACATTGGACGGGGCCATATACCATCAAATCTAGGGCGAGAACCTCCCTCAGCCAGGGTTGTGGATGGGTATTCCAGCATGACAATGGCCCAAAACACACGGCCAAGGCAACAAAGGAGTGGCTCAAGAAGAAGCACATTGAGGTCCTGGAGTGGCTTAGCCAGTCTCCAGACCTTAATCCCACAGAAAACATGTGGAGGGAGCTGAAGGTTCGAGTTACCAAACATCAGCCTCAACCTTAATGACTTGGAGAGGATCTGCAAAAAGGAGTGGGACAAAATCCCTCCTGAGGTGTGTGCAAACCTGGTGGTCAACTACAAGAAATGTCTGACCTCTGTGTTTGCTAACAAGGGTTTTGCCACCAAGTGCAAAGTCATGTTTTGCAAAGGGGTCAAATACTTCACTCCTTTAAAATGCAAATCGATTTAACTTTTTTGGAATGTGTTTTTCTGGATATTTTAGTTGTTATTCTGTCTCTCACTGTAAAAATAAACCTACCATTAAAATTATAGACTGATCATTTCTTTGTCAGTGGGCAAATGTACAAAATCAGCAGGGGATCAAATACTTTTTTTCCCCTCGCTGTATACTGAGATTAAATTACACACAGGTGGACTCTATTTACTAATTAGGTGACTTCTGAAGGCAATTGGTTCCACTAGATTTTAGTTAGGGGTATCAGAGTAAAGAGGGCTGAATAAAAATGCACACCACACTTTTCAAATATTTTTTTGTAAAAGAAGTTGAAAACCATTTATCATTTTCCTTCCACCTCACAATTATGTGCCACTTTGTGTTGGTCTATCACATAAAATCCCAATAAAATACATTTACATTTTGGGTTTCAACCTACAATTTATGCATATGCAGAGCGGACACGGACCTGCCCACTCCGCTGATTGTGGCCCGTGACCAGTTACCAAGTCGCTTAAGTGACCCTCGCGCTTCAAAAGGTTGGGCACCCCTGGGCTATATGTTCCCTTTAAATCACTTTTAGGTATGATGTGGTAATTGTGATTAATTACAATCCATCTAAGTCATTGACTTCCCAAATAGTCTCTGACGACCTTGTTTTCCTAAATGGTAATAATTTGGCATTATTTTAATTACTTTTTCTTAAATCCTCAGGTTTACCTTAGTTACAACAATGTTTCCGCTCTGAAAATGTTGGTGTCTAAAACTGACTGGGTCCTAGCTGCAGAAATAAATAAGGTACTTGAGGCTACTGTGTGCTCAATTATTCTTTTCTACTAAGCCTAGTACACACACACACACACACACATGATCAGAAAATCTGATGAAAAATACCGCATTCAAAGCGATTGTACGATGATCTGATAGTTGGTACACAGTTTTCGAGCGTCAATCACGATAGTTCATCCAAAATTAGCCGAAGAGACAAGCGCAAACATTTTTCTTGTACGACACCAGATCGTGCGATTTTCATTTTTCATCTGAAAATACAATACAAACACAATACAAAGGGGGTTATTTACGAAAGGCAAAATCCACTTTGCACTTGAATTTGCTATGTAAAAGTGCTATAGATATAAGAAGGTTATTTAGATTGGTGCCTTCGCCCCATCAAAATATTTTATTGGAAAAAGAGGCTTGGGTGGACTTTGATGGCACCGCATGAGGAACTGATAGTCAGAGATATAGTATAAAAAGATTTTTATTACAAAATATAAAAACAAAAAAAGTTCATGGACATATTTATAGAATAAAAATTATTTTAATTGTGACGATCATGAAATAGCTCGTTATAGACATTCTATTGTTACCAATGAAATATCCACTCATCAACAATACATAGTACAGAGGCTCTACATGTTTCGCGGTTTTATTCCGTAGAATCCGCTTCTTCAGGAGCTAGATACACATACACAGATATATCTCCTGATAAATTTATATCTAGCTCCTGAGGAAGCGGATTCTACGGAATAAAACCGTGAAACATGTAGAGCCTCTGTACTATGTATTGTTGATGAGTGGATATTTCATTGGTAACAATAGAATGTCTATAACGAGCTATTTCATGATCGTCCCAATCAAAATAATTTTTATTCTATAAATATGTCCATGAACTTTTTTTGTTTTTATATTTTGTAATAAAAATATTTTTATACTATATCTCTGATTATCAGTTCCTCATGCGGTGCCATCAAAGTCCACCCAAGCCTCTTTTTCCTATAGAATAGCACTCAAAGTGCACTTGGAAGTGCAGTCGCTGTAAATCTGAGGGGTAGATCTGAAATGAGGGGAAGCTCTGCTGATTTTATCATCCAATCATGTGCAAGCTAAAATGCTGTTTTTTTTATTTTTCTTGCATGTTCCCCTCGGATCTACGGCGACTGCACTTCCAAGTGCACTTTGCACTTGTAGTGCAAAGTGGATTTGCCTTTCCTAAATAACCCCCAATATGTTACAAATTTTTATTATGTCGAACAAGAATTTTCATAACTTTAGTGACCTGCAATAAAAATTTTAAAAAAAGACGCTCATTTGTCCTAAAATCCTATCGTGTGTACCAGGCTTTGGTCTTATCGATTGCCAATACTGGTTACTAGTCCTGCTGCTTTCTTTTTTTTTTTTGGTCAAAACCTCCAAAATTCAGTTCATTCATTTTTTTTTTTTCCCATAATAAAATATTTTATTGAAAAGCACAAAACTAAACATACAAAGTTATACAGGGTTTTTCTTTCTCGTACATCACGGGACACAGAGCGACATAGTCATTACTAATGGGTTATATAGTTACCGTCAGGTGCTGGCACTGGCAACTTCCAAAACCGGAAGTACCCTCCCCTATATAAGCCCCTCCCATCCGGGAGCACCTCAGTTTTTTGCCAGTGTCTAAGGTGTTGGCCAAGAAGAAACATGTGTTTTTCACTGAGCTTGCGTACAGGTTCTTTTGGGCCTCAGTAAGCTATTCCGGATCCGACCAAAAAAGCTTCATAGCTAAACGGTCGGTACCCGGGCCTTGCAGAGAAGAGCAAGGTTCTGCCTGTAATGCTTCTCTTAGGAGAGCTGGACCCTGGGATCCAGAGCTCTGGTCATACCCACGACCAAGATGTTTTCTGTGCAGGGTGCTATACAGGTCCAGGGGAGTGGAATCCTTGGGAACCCGGTCCCTGAAGGTTTGATTACAATGCCTGCCGTGATAGGTGAAGTTTGGGCTTTTGTGGACCAAACAAAGTCCTGCGGCGGGGAACAGGTAAGTGGGGGCCCCCAGGAACTTGGTTCTATTGGGGGACCCCCAAGCCTAATTTGTCTTTCTGTCTGTTACCTAACGGTATTCCCGCTAATATCTGTGCATGCCTGTAACTACTAAAAAAATGTAATAATTTTTAATGGTGGTCAAGAAAAAAAAAAAAAAAAAAAAAGAATGTTTTTTTATATATGTTTAGTATATTAAACTGCGGTACCTGTGTTTGTCCACTAGAGGCCGCTGTGGAATGTTTTTCTTGTCATATGGACTAGTTTCTTCTCAGAGAGCAAAGTCCAGGCAGCTGGTGAGTTCTCCTACAGGAAACTGTTTCCTCTGCCATGTTGCAGTGTTCGTCTATCCCCCGGCCTGCGGCAAAGGGGGCCCTGGCTCCTGTCCCTGGTTTCCATGTTTGAAAATTAGCGCCGAGGCGCACGTGGCCGCGCGCGTGCGCGTGCACGCGCCTCTATATATAGAGGTGGCCGGAAAAAGGGGCGGGGCCTGGGGGATGACGCTCTGTGCGCGCCGCAGCGCTTCTGCGCATGTGCGGGCGTCCCAGCAGGTTTTAAAAAGCCACATTATTGCAGTAAGCTGGCTATGAAGTACAGAGACAGAGCTGACAACATTTAAAGGCATACAGCAAGCGGTTGATACAGGCATCCCCTAGAAAGGCACATTAGTAGACACCAACTGTTTATTATAGCAGCATTTATGCTAGACTATTATCAGTAACTGGTGTATTTTCGGCTGGAATACCTCAGCTTTGTGGCTTAGGAATATGCCGTCTAAAAACTCCGGGACTAGAAATTCCAGGAGGAATAGGGGGTCTCCATCGGGCTCTGAGGATCTTGGGCATGCTTTGGCTGCACCAGTCTCCCCTGAAGAATCAGAGGTTAGTGACCGTAGGGCACCCCCAGGAGTACCTGGTACTGTGGCTGTCCCCAGTTCACCTGCTCCTGTGTATGTAACAGAGGAGGTTTTTTCCTCAGCTCTGGGAGGGCTGGAAGAGAGATTGTCAGCACTAATTGCTGCTTCCCTGTCACAGGAGAAAAGCGCTCGATCTCCGTCTCCTCCCTCAGAGTGCCTGTTAACAGAGCAACAGTCCCATACAGAGGTCGACCTACCTGAGGGGGATCAGGATGAGGTTGATTCGGTTGTAGAGGAATCAACAGTGGAGGAGCCGTTCTCAGCATCACATGCTGAGAGGTTATGGGTTCAGTCCCTGACTAATATGGTCCGATCAGCATTTAAAATGCCACTTGCGGAGCCATCCTCCTCTTCTGTCTCCTCGTTGGGGTCGCTAAAAGCTCCCCAGACTGTTTGTTCTTTCCCGATCCATCCTTTATTGGAGGGGCTCATTTACCAGGATTGGGAGCATCCTGACAAAATATTTACTCCCCCCAAGAGATTTCCGGTGGTCTATCCTATGGAGGATAAGTTCGTCAGAAAATGGAAGGTCCCTACAGTGGACGCAGCCATCTCTTGTGTGAATAAATCACTGACATGTCCGGTGGAAAATGTCCAAATGTTCAAGGACCCAATAGATAAAAAATTGGAGTCCTTATTGAAATCTGCTTTTTCTACAGCAGGATTGGTGACACAACCAGCAGTGGCAGCTATAGGGGTCTGCCAAGCAGTGAAGGATCAGTTGAAACAGGTCTTAAGGGACGTGCCAGATCAGCAGGCTCTTGCTCTAGCTGATCTACCTAGAGCCTTATGCTTTGCGGTGGACGCTATAAAGGATTCAATCCATCAGGCCTCCCGCCTTACGCTGTCTGTAGTACATATGCGCAGGCTTCTATGGCTCAAAAACTGGTCTGCTGAAGCTCCCTGTAAAAAATTGCTGGTCAGCTTCCCATTTCATGGGGAGCGTTTATTCGGGGAAGACCTGGACAAGTATATCCAGAGAATTTCCAGCGGTAAAAGTACACTCTTGCCGGTCAAAAATAGAGTTAGAGGTCCCTCTTTTAAGAGGCCGGCTTCTCCAGTCCCTAGGACATCGGCTGTGAAACAGTTCCGACGGCCTCCCCGGTCAAATCCCGGAGGTAAAAATCAGGGACAGTTGCAGGGTAACAAGAAGCCCTGGAGCAGGAGAGGTACAAAACCTCCCCCAAAGTCAAATGCATGAAGGGTTGCCCCCACCCAATCGGGTGGGGGGAAGACTTCAGTTGTTCACAGAGACCTGGCGGGACACGATCCGAGACAGATGGGTGCTCTCCGCAGTAAATCTGGGATACAAATTGGAGTTAAAAAACTCCCCTCCTTCCCGCTTTATAAGGTCGAACGTGCCAAGGGATCCCCAGAAGAGAGGATCCCTCCTGTTGGCACTGGAACAATTATTGCTTCAAGCAGTAATTATAGAGGTCCCCCTGGAAGAATGGGGGTTCGGGTTTTACTCAAACCTCTTTACAGTTCCGAAGCCAAACGGGGACGTGAGGCCCATATTAAATCTAAAAGGGCTAAACAAATTCCTGCATATCAGGACTTTCCGGATGGAGTCGATCCGATCGGTAGCCACTGCCCTACAAGGGGAGGAATGGTTAGCCTCGATCGACATCAAAGATGCGTATTTGCACATCCCCATCTTTCCAGCCCACCAAAAATTTCTACGCTTTGCGATAGAAGGGCGCCATTTTCAGTTCAGAGCCTTACCCTTCGGTCTGGCCACAGCACCAAGAGTGTTCACAAAAATTCTGGCCCCATTATTGGCCAATCTAAGAACACGAGGTGTAACGATAATGGCATATCTAGACGACTTGTTGCTGATAGACCACTCAGTGGAAAAACTAGAAGTGGTTGTTCACGAGACAATCAAGTATCTGGAATATCACGGTTGGATTATCAACCGAGACAAGTCAGCCCTAGAACCAGTCAAAAGTCTGGAATACCTGGGGCTAAGGCTGGATTCAGACCAGAGAAAAATTTTCTTGCCTCGAGAAAAGGGGTCGTCTTTGAGAGATTTGATCCACTTAGTGGGTTCAAAAAGACAGCCATCCATACGCCTGTGCATGAGGCTGCTGGGAAAAATGGTGGCATCATTCGAAGCAGTACCCTACGGTCAATTCCATTCAAGGAAGTTGCAAAGGGCCATACTGTCAGCCTGGAACAAAAAAGTTCAGGCTCTGGACGTACCAATGTCCTTGTCCCCTTCCGTTCGCAGAAGCCTCCGTTGGTGGTTGGTTCCCCGGAATCTGGAAAGAGGGAAATCCTTCAGTCCGATTTCCTGGAAGGTGGTCACTACAGATGCCAGCCTTTTAGGCTGGGGAGCAGTACTGGAGCAATGGTCTCTCCAGGGCAGATGGTCGGATGCGGAAAAGGCCCTGCCCATCAATCTCTTAGAGATACGAGCAGCCCGGTATGCCCTAGTAGCATGGACATCCAAACTCCAAGGGTCCCCTGTCAGAGTTCAGTCAGACAATGCCACAGCAGTGGCATATATCAATCGTCAGGGGGGCACCAGGAGTCGTGCAGCCCAAAGGGAAGTAAATTACATCCTGAGATGGGCAGAAAGATATGTCCCAGCCATATCTGCGGTATTCATTCCAGGGGTGGAGAATTGGAAGGCGGACTTTCTAAGTCGCCAACAATTATGCCCAGGGGAATGGTCCCTTCATCCCGAGGTTTTCCGGACAATATGTCAGCGGTGGGGAACACCGGATGTAGATCTGCTAGCATCCAGGTTCAACACGAAAGTGGACAGGTTTGTCTCTTGGACAAGGGATCCCCTAGCGTGCGGCTCGGATGCCCTAGTGTTCCCTTGGGATCAGTTCAAGCTGATATATGCATTCCCACCGCCACAATTGTTACCTCGATTACTCCGCAGAATCAGGGTAGAAAAGAAACCAGTGATTCTGGTGGCTCCAGCGTGGCCCCAAAGAGCATGGTACGCGGAGATCGTAAAAATGTCTGTGGGGAGTCCTTGGACCCTCCCACATCGTCCGGACCTGCTTTCGCAGGGACCGATATACCACCCTTCCTTACCAGCCCTAGGTTTGACGGCCTGGCTATTGAAGCCCACATTCTAAAAAAGAGAGGGCTCTCTAATGCTGTGGTGTCTACCATGATCAATGCCAGGAAACCGGTATCCAGGCAGATCTACTATAGAATCTGGAAGGCGTACATCGCCTGGTGTGAAGCCAAGAAATGGCATCCACGTAAATACGTAATAGGTAGAATTCTGGACTTCCTACAATGGGCTGTAGATAGGAAGCTTGCCTTGAGTACTATCAAAGGTCAGATTACGGCCTTGTCAATATTTTTTCAAAGGCCCTTGGCTTCGCATTCACTAGTCAAAGCCTTTATACAAGGAGTGATGCGTATTAGTCCTCCGGTTAATATTCCCATATGTCCATGGGATCTAAACTTGGTTCTGTCGGTTCTACAGAAACAACCATTTGAACCATTACAGCATATTTCCTTAGTGCTTCTCACCAGGAAATTGATTTTTCTAGTAGCCATTTGTTCGGCTAAAAGAGTATCGGAATTAGCAGCTATGTCCTGTAAGGAGCCATATCTGGTTATCCATAAGGACAGAGTAGTGTTACGTCCTCATCCAGCCTTTCTTCCTAAGGTGGTATCGAGTTTTCATTTGAACCAAGATGTGGTTCTTCCTTCTTTTTTCCCCAAGCCTACTTCGGTAGAGGAAAAATTATTGCATTCTTTGGATGTAGTAAGAGCAGTTAAAGCTTATCTAAAAGCCACTGCTCAGATTCGCAGAACGGATACTTTGTTTATTCTGCCGGAAGGCCCCAGAAAGGGTCAGGCAGCGTCAAAATCTACTTTAGCCAAGTGGATTCGACAGGTCATAATACAAGCCTATAGCTTGAGAAGTAGACCGCCTCCGTTCAAAGTTAGGGCGCACTCCACGAGAGCAGTTGGAACTTCATGGGCAGTGCATCACCAGGCCTCCCTGGCTCAAGTCTGTAAGGCCGCAACATGGTCTTCAGTACACACGTTTACTAGGTTCTACCAGGTGGACGTTAGAAGTCAGGAGGATGTCGCCTTTGGGCGCAGTGTGTTGCAGGCCGCAAAAGATCCTCATGTCTGATAGCGCTCAGCTTATATATGGTGTATCCCCCCCCCTCATTTGGCATTGCTTTAGGACATCCCATTAGTAATGACTATGTCGCTCTGTGTCCCGTGATGTACGAGAAAGAAAATAGGATTTTTATAACAGCTTACCTGTAAAATCCTTTTCTTGGAGTACATCACGGGACACAGAGCTCCCGCCCCTCTTTGGGGACACTTATTGCTTTGCTACAAAACTGAGGTGCTCCCGGATGGGAGGGGCTTATATAGGGGAGGGTACTTCCGGTTTTGGAAGTTGCCAGTGCCAGCACCTGACGGTAACTATATAACCCATTAGTAATGACTATGTCGCTCTGTGTCCCGTGATGTACTCCAAGAAAAGGATTTTACAGGTAAGCTGTTATAAAAATCCTATTTTTTTAAGAATGAGAAGGTCAAAAACTCATTAAATGTAACCTGCCATTGTCTTTGAAGTTGCAAACTTCAGTTCTGTTCATCCTCGCTTCACCATGTAGTATGTCATTCGCTTACGACAAGTGTGCAGATCAAGAATATTGACGTCACTGGCTGCACATTTGTTCCATGTAGTGAAGTAAAGATAAATAAGAAAGACCTGGTGATAGTTAGTAAATGAAACTCCCATATTTTTTCTTAGCAGGCTCTCTGTAATTCTATACATCTTTACATTGTTCTAGAGATGACTAGCTCAGAAAATATTTTTGTGCTTTTATCCAAGGCAAGCATTTGCAAGTTATTGTAAACTAAAATAAATCCTACACATTCTACCACTTTGCGTTGACGCTTTGTTGTCTGACACACCTGCCGTGAACAGCTTGATCTAACAACTTGAAAACATCTATCCCGTTTTTCGACAGTGTGCTCCTCTCAATTTAGCACTCCCCCGACGCATTCCCCGGGGACTCTTCTCTTTCCCCTTTCTTTTTTCCCTCTCTTTTTATTCTTTCTGTTCCTTTTCTGCCCTTTTTTAATTTTTTCTTTTTAGCTTTTCCGTTCAATATGCTTTATGCAGTCAAGTGATGTGGATATTGGGCTGACAGATATTGGCCTGGTTAGGATAGTTATTTTGATAATATTGCTCTTTTTGTCATATTTGAATCCCCTTTTTTTTTTTTTTTTGTTTTGTTCAAATTTTTTATTTATTTGTTTAATAATTTGTTATTTTTTTCTTTTGACTTTGTCCGTTTATTACACATTGTAACCATCCTGCTGTTGGTATATGTTGGATTGTTTATTAATAAAACTTTTGTTTAAAGAAAACAGCAGATCCCCCCAACATTTAGTTCAGGACATTAAGGCTCCATGTACACTGAAGCTGATAAACTGCAGTTTATTGGCGTTTTAAAAAAAAAAAAAAAAAGCCCATTAACTGCACTCTATGTTAGCCTATGTGTTCATGTACACATAGCGTTTTTTAGCGTTAATAAACAGCAGTCGAGTTAATGGTCTTTTTTCTGAACGCAAGAAATTTGCATTCAAAGTGCCGTTTTTCGGCGGGAAAAAATGCAAAAAAATGCTCAAACGCTGGTCGCCAGCATTTTTTTGCGTTTTTTGATCAATTGAAAAAAAAAATGAAAAATCGCTACACTGAAAAACGCTAATAAACACTAGTAAAAAACCGCTGATAAAAGCTATATTTTAAAGCAGCTTTTTCTGCCAGAAATCTGGCGTTCAAAACGACCGTTTTTGAGTTTCTGTGTACATGGAGCCTAAAGACCATTACATTTTCAATTTGGATGGAGCAGAAAATGGTTTAAAACCTTTTGTGCCATCCATATCCAATTGGAAAATGTGCCTATACTTCCAACCCTGTGATGCAACAGGGCGAGAGGAAATCTTCTTAAAATTTAAGGAATTTCCTTCACAGTGGTCTTCAGTTGTCCTCAATGGAGGATTCCCCATCTATTCCTATTCCTGTTCTTGTTGGCAACTCAAACTTTTTGGATTTGCATCACTCTTGAAAATGGTCACCAGCACAAATAGAGAGGGTAAATCTCCCTGGCGGGTCACAAACAAACTTGATAGAGGTTTTAATCCTTCCTCCTTTTTTGCTTTAGAGTTATTTGATCATACTGTGAAAGGTTTGAAGAATTCAACACAAGAAATAATTTGTGTGCTTGTTGTGTTTTTTTTGTTTTTTTATATCAGGTTCAGCTGTACACCCTGGAAGATAACACATTTCTGTCCTTCAAGTTGGATATAAGGGTGACTGTCAATGCCAAACAAACCTTCAACCTGCTTTCTGACGTGTGCCGCAGGAAACAGTGGGACCCCTTCTATAAGTGAGCATGGAGAGATGAGATAAGCCGGTGTCTGCTATGTTTTCCTGCATGATAACTATCATGTATTCTCTACAGGGAGTGCCAGCTGCTGCAGCAAGTGAATGAGGATGACGCTATTTATCATGTAATCAGTACAGTGCCCAGTGCAGAAGGGAAGCCACATGATTACATCATCCTGGCCTCACGGCGGCTGCCCTGTACTACTGGGTGAGCAACGGGAGCACCTGTCTAAAAGTGACATCTATCACTGTGTGTAGCAGGCTGGGTGTTTAAGTGTGAGTCTGTGATGCATGCTGACCTTATGGCCAAAAGTTTGTTGACACCTGCCCATCCCACTTATATCAGCTTGTTGGACACCCCATTCCAAAACTATGGGCATTATTGGAGTTTTGCCGATTCTTTACCTCTATAACAGCCTCCACTCTTCTGAAAAGGCCCACTTAGCCAAAAGAGAATTTGTAGAGTCAGGTACTGATGCTGAACAGGAAGACCTGGCTGCAATTAGCAATCCAAACCACTCCAGTGGTGTTTAATAGGATTGAGGTCAGGGATCTGTGTAGGCCACTTAAAGCGGTTGTAAAGGCAGAATTTTTTTTTTTTTTTTCAAAACAAATGTTTTTTACTGAAAAAAAAAAAAGGTACATTACATCCATTATTGGCATCAGAGCAACACAATACATTAAACCTGTGCAATGCTTAGTTTCAGAGAATACTGCACAGTTCATACAAACATGTACATTGTATGCATCTTCACACTCAAAACAATTAACAATAACCTGAGACAGTAGTGCAACTAGCTAATCTGAGTCCCTGCTACAAATGCAGTGATATAAGGAGATTCACAACAATCTATCCAATACCAGCTCCACCGGAGCCAACCCAGGCACACTTAACCATGGATCCCAGAGTTTGGAAAATGTTGCCATGCTGCCTCTATGTTGGTAGATAAGTTTTTCCAGTTTCAAAGTGTTACCCATTTGCTTTATCCACTCCTTTTACAGTAGGGGGTTCTGTTGACTTCCAGTGCCGTAAAATCAGCATCCGGGCCTGAAAGAGGGCCCTGGCTATCACCTGCCTGGGCACCTCCTCAAGTGTGTCACCCTCAATAATACCTAACAAGCAAAGTTTGGGATCTTTTTCAATTTGAACGTGGAAGGTTTGGTTAATGACCTCTATCACCTCCGTCCAGTAAGCATGTAGTTTGGGGCAACGCCACAGCAAGTGTATCAAGTTGCCGCGATCCCGCATGCAACGTGTGCACGAGGGATCATCTCGCACCCCCATTCTAACCAATCTGGGGGGCATATAGCGAACTTGGAGAAGTATATACAACTGCGACAAGCGCTGGGCAACATTCAGCGAACACTGAGAGACTGCCAAAAGTGCCTGCTCCCATTGTTCCTCCTCAAAAGGCCCAACGTCTCCCTCCCATTGAGCTATCACCTTTCGGGTCAGATCAGGCAAAAACAAATTAAAAAGCATAGCATCGTTTTTTTTTTTTTTTTATCTTAATGCATTCAAAACATTAAGATAAAAATCCTTCTGTGTGCAGCAGCCCCCTCAGTCCCCCTAATACTTAAGCCCATCTCATTGCACAAGAGACTCGGCTGTCTCCCTCATTGGCTGAGACAGCAGTGAAGCGCCATTGGCTCCCGTTGCTGTCAAAGTCAGTGAGCCAATGAGGAGAGACAGGGGGCGGAGGCAGGCCACGGCTCCGTGTCTGAATGGACAGACGGAGCTGCAGCTTGGCTCGGATGCCCCCATAGCAAGTTGCTTGCTGTGGGGGCACTCAACAGGAGGGAGGGGCCAGGAGCGCTGAAGAGGGACCCGAGAAGAGGAGGTTTGGGACTGCTCTGTGCAAAACCACTGCACATAGCAGGGGAGTATAACATGTTTGTTATTTTTAACCAAAAAAATGGGACTTTATTATTATTCCTTTAAAATAATAAACATGTTATACTTACAAGAGCCGCCCCGATCCTTCTATTCTGGGGTTCCCCATCAGCTCTCCTGGCTCCTCCTCTTCAGCGAGTGCCCCCATAGGAAGTCGCTTCCCATGGGGGCAATTGTACGGGCTTGTTCCCAAGCCTCCTTGTCTGCGTCCATTGACACAGGGCGTCTCTGCCCCACTCGCTTGTCACAGATTTTGATTGACAGCAGCAGGAGCCAATGGCCCCCGCTGCTATCAATTTGTGCAGTGAGGTGGGACAGAGCAGGGAGAGCCTCGGCTCTCGTGCACATCGCTAAATCCGACTCGGACTCAGATAAGTATAAGGGAGAGCTGGGGGGACACATAAGGTTTTTTACCCTAATGCATAGAATGCATTGAGGTTAAAAACCCTAAGCCTTAACAAACACTTTACATTCCTCGATTTTGTGTTGGGTCGCATTCATAGCCATCTTGGGCCGCAGATTGGACACCCCTGTTTTACAGTGTCTTTGTTTGTTGTAGAATTAGCAATATCCTTCACTGTGTGAAGATGGCATTTAACTGGAATGTATAGGAAATCGGAGAGATAGAAACCGTGATTGCTTATTTGGGGTTGTGGTTTGGTTTTTCAGCAGTAGATTTTATTTATTTCTGGTGTTCTAATGTAACCATTTTGTACAACGATTATAAATAAGAATAAAAAATATTTTATTTACAGGGACCCATATGTTGTGGCCTTTCGATCTGTTTCTCTCCCTACACATCCTCCTATTGATGAATACTCCCGGGGTGAGAGCCTTTGCTCTGGATTCTGTATATGGTCAGAAGGAGACAAGACAAAGGTATAGCCTTCATGATATCACATGTTAACGTCTTAGAGATAGTTGGCATTCTCATGTATGGTGCCATATTATAAGACAATACAGTTCTGTAAGGGACAGGGTTGCAGAGGTTGTGGCCGTGCACAGCCAACCCTTCTAGAGCTGTCCTTCATGCATCAAATATTTGTGATGCAATTACAAATAGATGATGTGATATCACTTTATATGTAGTTGCTTTTGTTGAAGTTAATGGATTTAGAAGGGCAAAATTCTTTATGTGCATTGTCTACTCTGCTAAAGAGTCAGTGTTAAAAGGGTTGTAAAGCTTCATGTTTTTTCACCTTAATGCATCCTATGCACTCTCCGGCCCCCCGAGCCCCTGTTTTACTTACCTGAGCCCCAAATCTCCGTGGGCGCGATCCCGTGTTGCTTTGCCCCAGCTCTTCATTGGATGATTGATGGCAGCGCAGCCATGGCTCCCGCTGCTGTCAATCAAATCAATGATGCGGCGTGCCGGGGGGTGGGGCAGAGTAATACACTCGGCGGCTATGGCCGCCGAGTGTATCACATGGGAGCGCGCCCGCAAGCTAACCCCCTTGGGAGAGCGCTTCCCAGAGGGGGGTTAGCTCTTGCGGGGAGGAGCCGAGAGAGCTGCCGAGGGACCCCAGAAGACGAGGATCGAAGGCCACTCTGTGCAAAACTAACTGCAGAGTGGAGGTAAGTATAGTATGTTTGTTATTTATAAAAAATTAAACCTTTACAACCCCTTTTACTGTTACTGTTTGAGTGTTCCCCTCGCTTGTTGCCTGGTCAAACATTGTCAACTGGACAGGAAGTGAAGGTAACTCTCTTACAAAGCCCTGAATGGCATTACAAACCTGTCAGAGGTTCTAATCATCCCCTACTCCACAGGTGTCAAACACAAGGCCCGCGGGCCGAATCCGGCCCTCCATGCCATTTTATGTGGCCCTTGCACCTCTTCTGCAGCTGCCGGAGCGCTCCAGCCTTCCTCTGGTCCTCCTCCAGACCCTTACTTTCTGCTTTCAAGCATGCATCCAGCTTCTTCCCAGCAGCAGCATAAGGAAAGGGGGGTGCACTGTGATGTAAGGGACAATGGGGGTCTCAATTTCTGATGGTGGGGTGGCTCTTGACATCTAATGTAAGGGGAGGGGATGTGCTGGACATCTAATCTTACAGATACAACCGCCCTTTTGAGGGCAATCATAATGCTGATGCGGCCCACAATGAAATTGAGTTTGACACCCTTGCCCTACTCTATTCAAAACTAAGAAATAAAGCTTTGGCTGGACATACCCTTTAAAGTTTTATACATGAGATCCAATGCCAGAGCACATAAACATTTGAAAAGGTTCTTCACTGATGAGGACATTCTGGAATACGTGAGAATATAATTGGGCTATCAGTCATCGTTTTTTGTATTTCCCATATCTGCTATCTCAGAATTTATTGTATAATACATTGACCATGATAAATGGTACCGTTTTATGTCATTCACTCAACAGGTGTCTTACTATAACCAGTTTACACCCGGCCTCGTCTCACAAGTAACAACCAACATTGCTGGACTGTCCTCTGATTTTGCCAGCACGTACCAAGCCTGTGAGAGGTTTCTGGTTGAGAACACAAAGGACTCTGCAGGAGATGTCAACACACCAGAACCATAGGAACCAGATTTTATATTCCTGTAACTGTACAGAAATATATATAAACTTTATAAAGTACTGACAGCTTCCACCTCTTTACCTTGATGAAATATGGGAAGGGTAGTTAATAGAGAACATAAGTGTGTCACCTTTATTGCAGGAGCATGTAGATGATGTGAATGTATAGTATGCAAAGCAGTGTGTAAATTGTAAGAGCTATATGAATACTTGTAGTAATGTAGCAGATGGTTGCTACTGGTTACTAACATCCACCAAATCACCCTGCTGCCAGACCTCCATATATCATGCCTTGTACACACGATCGGTTTTCCTGGCAGTAAAAAGTCCGCCGGGAAAACCGTGAACCTGCTCGGTAGTTTTTTCCCTCCTACACACGGCCGGGTTTCCCGACAGGAAAACTGCCATGAGAGCTTTGATCGGGAATCCCGGCCATGTGTATGCTCCATCGGCACTGCCTCGCAGTGTTTAACATTGGAAAATTGCAGAGAAAAAAAATGCCGGGGATCCCGGCAGAAAAATAGAGAACATGTTCTCTTCTTTCCCGCTGGGATTCCCAGCAGTTTTCCTGCCAGGAAAACTGCGATGGTGCATACACACGGCCGGTTTTCCTGGCCAAAAGCTTTCATGGCAGTTTTCCCGACGGGAAAACCGGTCGTGTGTACGAGGCACTCTCAGAGACAATAAACAGTCATTTTGCTTTGTTTGTTTTTTTATTTTTATTTGGGGGGTATATAACTTGTTTGGGGAAAGGGGTTAGGGGTTATGGGCTGCCCATAGGAAAGATCACTTTGCCATCATTGTTTAAAGAATCACTGAATGAATTGAGCTTTGAAGAACTGATGGACTCTAGCATTCACAGTCTCTTCCCCTGCATCAACTCCTGCAGACTATTGCTCCCAGGACTCTTCTCCTCCTGCACAACACTTCACTGGGCAATGATAGTTCCTCCGCCCCATCATCTTCACATTACACCAGGGATCACTCTGAATGGTCCCAGGTACTCACTGAAGACGCTGGCTTGTTAATAGGCCAGGGACCTGCAGTACCCCATCTTGCGGCCTAGTTGATTAGCAGCTTGAACTAGTTGGTGGACTACTGATCCCAGCTAGCCCGACATGCAAATCCTGCACTGTAGGCCACATCGATTTGACACAAAACCCCACAGTCTCTCCTCTGGCCTTGCACCCAGTTCCCCTGGTATGCCTCTTCCAGATATCCACTGTGTCTCACTCACCGACCACCTCCTGCCCTGAGTCCATGGTGAAGAACTTAACCGCACATGCATACCGGCTGCTTCTCTTTCTCCTCTGTTCCAGGGCACCTCCTCCATGACATGTAAGGATGAGGCTCCCTCCCAGCTCCTGAGCTCCTCGCACACCCCCCCCCCCCCAGATGGGGATGGGCCTCCTGCTTGCTGGCTAACACTTCATTCTTCACGTCTCCCAGCCGACAACTCCCCTCCAGTTGGCTGGACCTGAGCTTAGGGAGGAGGCCTGCCTGCCTGCTGCCAATTCCAATTGGGGATTGGTCAGTGCTCCTCACATGAGCTCCCTGTCGCTCCAATTCCCAGCCCTACCCCTCTTCCAAGACATTCTCCCTGGAAGCAGGGGAGGCGCCCAAGAACTGAAGCACAGGTGGTCACACCCACTGTTACACTAACCACTCCCTGCCCCCAGATCAAAACAAGCAGGCCTAGCCTGAAGCATAGGCCTGCCTAAATTTACCTGCTCTGGCAGCTACCTCACAAAAATCCTCACTCTAGCACCTACCTATGGTAGAGGGTGCTACAGTAATAATATTAATAATATAGTAGCTTAGTGACTAAAATATATGTAAATCCAGTCACTAAAATCTCATTAACTTTAACGTGTTTATGACTTTCCAAAGTAATTAACCATATTTTAAATTTGCATCTTTCATTTAAAATAATTCCTGGTAATCCTGCCATGAAGGCCGGTATTCAGACACTTCCTGTTACAGGGAGACAGCGCTCTGTTCAAGTCTCCTGAAGGCTTACTACAGGTGGCCATGCTAATGTACATTACACAGGTATGGTCCACCCTCCTGAGAACTGATGTACAGCCTATCTGTGCAGAAAGGAAGAGCCTGCCAGAGAACAGTAGCACTGAGATACAACAAAGAATAGAAAAAATGGTGAAAACATGGCAATGGTTTCTGATACGCAGTGCTTTAGCATTCTAAATGCCATTCAGTCAGGGGATCTACTTAATTCATAAAGAATAGCTATTGATTACTACACAGATGGCTCCCTATAAGTAACATGCAGTAGTTATGTAATCAGTTATGGTCTAATTTTTTTAATTTTTGTGATTATTCCCTACTACATACTACTTATGTAACTCAAATCATAGGGAGCCATTTGTTCCATGTATAGTGATCGATTCCCTGCTTTTAGCAAGTGATCACCGGCTCCTATGTGCTCCTGCATTATATGATAATAAACTAAGATTTGGTCTTCATTCTTGAAACTCTAATATCTTTTGCACAGACAGCACTTTCTTTTGGTAGGAGTGGAAGGGCTTTGATATTAGTGTGCTTTTGTATGAGATACAGATATTGTCAGAGTGTACAGTGTAAATTTTTTAATACAGAAAAATATTAAACTCATTCTGTAACCATCTAAAAGTTTTGCTTTTGTATTATGCATTTGTTTCAGACGCATTGCATGTAATACACTCAAAACAAAATGTGGCAAGATTTTAACCATGAATTGTGGGTAGAAAACCTTTTATTGAAATATATTCCTTAAAGCGGACCTTCAGTCATTTTTTTTTTTTTTTCATCTTTTCATTAAATCCTCGGCCCTCGTTGCTTTAACTTTATGTAGCGGGGGTCCTAAATTGAGGTTATGTTATGCCAAATTTAGGGGTGACTTGAGTGATAGTTGGCTCAAGTCTTTCAATTACTGGACTCTGCCTTGCTGCTGCTTCACCTGGCTTGCAGTTCCCATAAGCAGTATGGGTGGCGCTGTCACTTGTACTTGGGTTTTAACCACAGGTGTTGGAGTGGCGATTTGGTGTCCTCTCTCGGCAGCCGTGCGGTGGGCGGAGTCGGCCTGATGTGCATGCTGGGAGAGGATACAAAGGGGGCGGACACCATTGTTCAGGGAGAGATCCAGGAGAGTGATCCGGGGACCTGTACCCGAGGGAACCTGCGGGTTCGGGAGTCGAGTGCGTGGCCTTCCAGGCCATGGGGCCACGTACGCCTCATTCCCAGGCACCTTTAGTCCTGGGACTGCAACTTCAGCCCTTGGCCCAGCACCTTTAGCTGGAGCCCACTTCGGAAGGAAGAATCTCAGGATGCTGCCTTGCGAGGAGACCCATTTCTGGATGAGGAGGCTGGGGGAGGACCATTCCGAAGGACTAGTGAGCCATCACAGTGAAGGAAGGGGCCCAGTAACTCTCCAGGGGGATGTCGTCCATCCGGAACCCAGGGGCCTAACAATCTGGACCTTCAGGAGGTTTGGGACACTATAGATCCTGTGGCAGAGGATCACCTAGACGAATCTATTAGGGATCTAGATTGACTGTTCGAGCTGCACGCCGGCTGCTAGCACCATAGGTGGCTATCCGGGTGAGCTATACCCAGTGTTGGTCATCTTACTTTAAAAAAGTAATTAGTTACAGTTACAAATTACTTCTCCCAAAAAGTAATTGCGTTAGTAACTCAGTTACTACATTGAAAAAGTAATTAGTTACTCAGCAAAGTAACTGACTTTTTTTTTTGAGGGCACATAGCACATCAGGGCATGGGGCACGGGGAGCTAATAGTACATCAGGGCGCACAGCACATCAGGGCGCATAGCACATCAGGGCGCATGATAGCACATCAGGGGACCTAGCGCATCAGGGCATTTTTACACTGTTCTTTTCATTTTTTTTTTTTCTTTGTTTTATTCATTTTTATTGTTATCACAGGGAATGTAAATTTTACCTGTGATAGAAATAGGTAGTGACAGGTACAATTTTTTTATTGGGGTCTATTAGACTCTAGATCTCTCCTCTGTCCTCAAAGCATCTGACCACACCAAGATCGGTGTGATAAGATGCTTTCCAAATTTCCCAATGGCGCTGTTTATATCTGACGAAACTAAAGTCATTAAATGCTTGTAGCTTCCGGTTCCTTAAGCCATAAAGATGATTGGAGCCATTCTGGTCTCCAATTAGCTCTATGGTCAGCTGGCAGAACCACCAGGTGCATTCTCAGCCCGAGAAAACCATGCAAGATGGCGGGAGGAGGGGGGAGTTCCCTCCCACTGCTTGAAAAAGCAGTCTAGCGCCAAATTAGCTGCTAGGATTGCTTTTATATGAAAGCCGACCGCTGGCTGTCTTTCACAATATAAAAAAAACTGGGCTAACTTTACTGTTGTCTTATTTTTTAGTTTAAAAAAGTGTATTTTTTCCAAAAAAGTGCTCTTGTAAGACCGCTGTGCGAATACGGTGTGACAGAAAGTATTGCAACGACTGCCATTTTATTCTCTAGGGTGTTAGAATATATATAATGTTTGGGGGTTCTGAGTAATTTTGGGGGCAGTATGGGGGAGGGGGTCCGGTGTAATGTTAGGGGGAAAAAATTGCATGGGGGGCTCAATAAAATGTTTGTCTAGGGTCCAATCAATTTTAAAGATGTCCCTGGCTGCGCCTGTTACTAAGTGCATACAGCACCCAGGAGCGAACTGTGCATTCAGTGGTCAGTGAGGAGCCCCATAAGAGGTTCCGGTCGGCGGTTGATGCAGTGGCCCTGGAAGAGGATGAAGGACTTGTGCTGGCTGGGATGAGAGGGATGGCTGAGCCATGCGAATGAGGGCAGCCATTCCTGTTACTTCTCCTCCTGAGAGGTTCTACATAGGGACACACACCACCTACCATCCCCCTCTGTGTTCAGTGGAGGGGCGGGGCCATAGTCCACATCTCCGCTGTGGGGAACAGTAAGTCGGTGCCAAGAAGAGAGCCGGAGGTGGCAGAGTGTACAGAGCACCAGTCTGCCTTGTGTGCAGGTCAGTGATCGCCAGCAGCTTAGTGCGTGCATTATGCTATAACAGGCTTAATGTGACAGTGAACCCCAAGATTTGCAGAATTACAAAGTTTAAGGTCACCACATCCCTGAATTGTATAAAGAAAAAGGAAAAAAATCCTGGTTTTGTGGGACTTTAGAAGTGACCGAAAACAAATACCGTATATACTCGAGTATAAGCCGAGTTTTTCAGCACATTTTTTTTGTGCTGAAAATGCCCCCCTCGGCTTATACTCGAGTCACCTTTTTGCACCTAATCTCCCGGATTTTGGGGGTTTTGGGGACATGGTTTCAGCCGGCCGTAGGTCCCCTGGAATCCAAACCTGGCACACATGTAGCCCCACTCTTCCTCTACAAATGTGCAAAGTTTATTGTCCAGGGGAACTATGGCCGGGGAGCATCGATTTTTCAAACCCGGGCACCCCTTCCATAGACTCCCATGTTAAACGGTAATTTCTCTAGTGAATTTGGAGTCCCGGTACCGGCTGGTCGTAGGTCTCCTGGACCCGGATCTTGGCACACATGTAGCCCCATTTCTCCTCTACAAGTGTGCAAAGTTTTTTGTCCGGGGGACCTACAGCCGGGGAGCACCGATTTTTCAAAGCCGGGCACCCCTTCCATAGACTCCCATGTAAAACGTCAGTCTAGTCATGGACACAGTGAGGCATGGGCACAGTGAGGCATGGGCATAGTGAGGCATGCACATGGACACAGTGAGGCATGCAGATGGACACCCTAGGCTTATACTCGAGTCAATAAGTTTTCCCATTTTTTTGTGGTAAAATTAGGTGCCTCGGCTTATATTCTGGTCGGCTTATACTCGAGTATATACGGTATGTATTATAAAAAAGTTTTATTCATGAAATTACAAAAATGGTCCAATTTAAAAATTAGATCAAGTAAGGCAATAAATGTACAGTTACATGAATGGGTATGATACATATACAGACACATGTGGTCTCCTGAATGAACCCAACGTTTCTGGCTTCAGGGGTTTTATACACACAGAGCCAGGTGTCTATTGGAAAAAAATGTATATATCAATACAACAGTACATTTATAATAATAATAGCAACAGTTTTGGGGCATAATGATACACATACCAAGGAAGTATCGGTAACCCATGTACAAGATATAGGACCTAAATAGGTCCTATATGACAGAGAGACGGATAAAAAACTGTTCCCAAAGGTATCCTCACATTAAAAAATGGATATCTCAACGAGGGTCCGGATGAGTTTCCCAACAAGTTGAAATCAAATCAGAGAGATCTACAAATAAAAGACAGAATATAGTACTATTCCTTAATTGTTTTCCTAGGGTTTTGCTTTTGTAGTTCCTTCATTTAAAATAAATACCTGAATTTTAACTAATTATTTGAAGAGTCAGTTTTCTTTACAACATTTTTTTATTGTAAAAGTTTTAAAACAATTAAATTTAGATGTCAGCGCTAAATTCGTTTTTTTTTTTTAATACATTATATAAATATAATTGCCAACATCCTTTATTAAAAACATGGTGCTATTGACATTACCACTTACAGAGGCTCCCTCCCCCAGCTACGACTATATTTACCTATAGTTCTTCTCAATGAACAAGAAGTTTTTCTGACTACATATCCTTTTTTAATCCAGCTGACCGATTGTGGAAATATTTTGAGAGAAATTTAAGAGTTTGTTCATCGCTGGCTATTGCCACAAAATGTTACATCCATTGTAGATAATTAAATATTTTTCTTCTATGTGGTATAAATGCTTGTCATAAGGGAAGAGTAATAATCTGGGGATAGTTTGTAATAAACTCCATTTGTGGTGTGTGTTCTGATGGTTATTAAGCCGTGGTATCCTTCCATGAATGTGCCCTGGTCTTTTGTATGCTCCACCGTTAGTGTGTATGTAGAGGAGGCCTTCAAAAGATGGATAGTGCTCAGCCAACTCTTGCCAAGAGCCACCGCCTGTAGTTGGAAGGACACATCCTGCCACACCCCTTCAAAGAGCTTTAGCATATCCAGCACCATCGGATCTGTGTATCCATTATCCAGCTTCTCAGGAGGCCATCTAGGGGCAATGGTGACCCCTGGGAAAATCTCATTGATGCTGCTGATGAAGTCTTCTCCTTTGATATATCCCGGTGTGCTGAAACTGCCATAAGATATCTCCATGCTGATCCACACTGGAACATACAGCAGTTTATCGTTGTTTAGCTTATTTAGTAGATGCAAAGTCTCATTGAGAGAAACATGATCTTTAGGTTTCAGATAGACGCCCCATGGGAGAGCGGAAGCAATCACCAGCTTTAGACAGTCTTCCAGTGGAAGTGTAGCAGATGACTGGGCAACCACCACCACTGGCATAAGAGTGGAACTGACCAACCGAACTTCAACTTGAAATGTAAGCATTCCAAAGCTACCTGCAATACAGAGAACATTGTAATTGTATGCAATGGGATACACATTATTACATAGATGCCTGTACATATGCTCAGGCTTCAGGAGTATTACATGACTTTTCTCCAAAATACATTATCACTGACTGAAGGACCTAGTTCCCCATTGACAACGTCACATATGACGAAACGCGTCTGTAGGAGGATACGTGCTGACGTCACTACGCTGTCTCGTTAGGAGGACGGGAGTTTGTTTGCAGCCGGCCGGCTTGCTGTTTTTATGCGCAAATTTTAACCGGTCTAAATGTAAGTGCAATACTATGTTTTATCCAATAAATACCAAGTGAGGCAATATTACACTATAGTTGGTTTTCTCTCCCTGGGTTTACTGCCGAGCTATTGCTGAACCAATGGTCCTGGTTAAAACGGTGATATCGGTGTTTGAACATATATATGCGGCCATCCATCCAGAGTTTATCCCTACGATCTTCCGTGCAAGCAAAGGCCTTGGCTGGGCTATAGCCACATGCCTGGTGTTGCTTGCCATCTGGTAAGCAAGTTTTTATTTTTTCTGTGGTGGCACAATTTGCTAAATAATTTCACTGTGGTGTCTATCTTAGAAGAACCTGATTTATCGTTTCATCATTTCGGCCATTAGGATTATGATGATTATTTCTACAATCAATTAATTTGCAATAATTGTACTTTAATAGCGCGGCTTCTCAAATTTAGGTGAGCTGGTAAGACAGGTTTGAGCAATAGATGGACAAAGAAGGGTGCACCAACCCAGTGCATTACCTGAACTTCTCTCTCTCAACCAACATTGACTATTAATAATCCTTATGTGGCCAGCATTCGTAAATAGAGAGGAAAGTATATTTTATTCACTTGTTTTAAACTTTTTTTGAACTTCTTCAGTTAACTCCTAGTTTCCAGGAGTCTTCAGGAGGGGAGGAGGGGTTTTCTTAGCTAAGCACACCCTCCTGCCTGCATGCCTGAGCTAAGGGCAGATGGATCCCTGGAAGTAAATGCTACATGAATCATTTGCCTTTTGATGGCCAAGATGACCACAGTCAGAAATGCTAGGGGATGTTTTTCAAAGTGATTTCTTAGCAAAATAAAGCATGGGGACATGGATGGATCGGTGAGTTTCCTTTGAATATTAAAAATTAATTAAATTGTGGTTTTGATTTGTGGTGCTGAGATGCAGTGTAGTTCCATTTCAAAGCACCATTTATTTGTAAAAAGTAGATACAGTAAAATATACTCACAAACAACAAGAGTTACAGGTATATAAATCGCTGAAGTGTTAATTCATTTTGAGGACCTGGACAACACCACATAGCAGATGCAAGTGCTAATGTGTTTCGAGGGGTATGCCCTCTTTATCAGAATAAATGGTGCACAAGGCTAGTGTGCCCCTCTTGTTTTTCTTTATAGTATCTAGTAGGGATGAGCTCCGCGTTCGAGTCGAACATACGTTCGACTCGAACATCGTGTGTTTGATCGTTCGACGAAGATCGAACGTTTTGGGTCGTTCCCGCCAAATTCGAGTGACGTGAACGGCCCAAAATCCAGGCGCTGTGATTGGCCAAGCATGCACTGTGACCCCGCATGCTTGGCCAATCACAGCGCCGGCAGCGAGGAGAGCCATAATTGGCCACAGGCAGGCCCCTACTTTCAAACATCCAACTTACAAACGACTCCTACTTGCAAACGGAAGGATACAACAGGAAGTGAGAGGAAATCTACCCCATGGAAGGGAAATTCTCTCCTGTAAGAGTTAATATGGGAAAAAGGCGTCTCCTCTCCACTGATGCTTTATCACCAATTCTTGTTTCAATAAAAACCCCACTTTTCAAAAACAGTTGTCATTGGGACGGAAAGTGAGGTGAAATGTTCTGAACAGGGGCACAGACGGCAAAACAAATGTTACAGGGGTGATAACCCTTCCCTATGTTTTCCAAAAAGCTTAAAAATATATTTTTTGGCTGGAGCTACACTTAAACAATGTACCTGTTCAAAATTACAAACAGATTCTACATAAGAACAAACCTACAGTCCCTGTCTTGTATGCACCGGCTGTATACGGCTGTTCAGAGTATATAGGGCCTTTTTTATTTTGTGTGCGGGGTTCCCCTTAATATCCATACAAGACCCAAAGGGGCTGGTAATGGGCTGGGGTAGGGGGGGGGGGTCATGGGGTAGCTATGCCATTTTTCTCAAAGATTTTCATCCTTATTGCCGGGACCAGACATTACATTAAAGCCGCAAGCAGTTTTAAATGGCTTTTTTTTCCTTTAGAAGTGTCATTTTGTGCAGGGACAGTTCTAAACACGGGAAACACGTGGCACTTCACAGGCATACTTTAGACACCCCCCAGGTACGATATTTAAAGGAATATTTGACTTTTTTTTCACTTTATGCATCATTAAAATGACTGCTCTAGAAAAACGGCCGTTTTTAAAACTTCTTTTTGCATTGATACATGTCCCCTGGGGCAGAACCCGGGTCCCCAAACCCTTTTTAGGACAATAACATGCATATTAGTCGTTATAATTAGCACTTTAGATTTCGAACGTTCGCATCCATTGTATTTAATAGGGTTCTAACGTTCGTGCGAACTTTCGGTCCGTTCACGGGTTCTGGTGCGAACCGAACCCGGGGGTGTTCGGCTCATCCCTAGTATCTAGGATGAAGAGGGCAGCAAGGCCAAATGCTTACCCAAGCACTCTACTGGAGTATAGAACCAACAAGTTCTTCTATTTCATGGATGACTTATACACTTTCTACTGGTTCACAACACCTTAGCACTGATATGTTCATGTTTTCATTTTATTAAACAAACGAGGATAAGATAAATGTCTACCTACTTTTCATTATTTTGTTCTCATTTCTTAAACAGTAGCTGCAACCAAAACTTTTTTAAGTTTAAGTAAAGTGGGCAAGAGTTAGAAATGTTGTCATGTTTTTATTGACCACTGTCACTAGTAGCTTATTGTCCATTGTATTAGGGATAGCCATATATGGATAGATTTCAGTCAGTGAGCTGAATAAGAGAAATTAATAGATTGCTAAACAACGTGGATAGGGAATCTCCTGATTATTGTATTCTCAAACTAAAAATATAGAAAGGAGCACCAGACCAAAACCAAATAAAAGGGTCCAAGATAAATGTTGGTTAAAATAAAGGACATATACAAACATTCAACATGTTTTGAGGGCAACACCGCTCCCCTTCATCAGGGCTGACACAGGATAAAACTGGGTTGGAGAACAGTGACTTCAGACATCCTCACTGAGTAACAGCTTGACACCAGTTGCTGATGAGCAGCAATAGGGGTCTCCATTCTGGAGGCTATTGTATTCTGGCAGCCACAGCACCCACTGCTGTCTGAATATCCAAACAGTGACTACTTCTGATTGGACGCACTGTTGTGCTGAGAAAGTTCCATTTGGCTTTTTTTTTTTTATACTGACTATCAGCAGGAATCAGCTGGATTTTGAGCTGTGTATGGTAAGGTGACCAGATTTTAAAAATGAAATCCAGGGACATTTTTTTTTTAGTAGTAATGGCGGGAATCAGCGACTCTCTGCCCGTCGCTGCCCGCCTCACAGCCTGTCAAGTCTTACTCTCCGGGCCCCGGCTACTACTGGGTGGGGAGCGGAGGAAGATCACTCCGCCAGGGAAGGCAAGAAGATAAGCAGGCAGGCGGCTGGCTGGGACTTGAGCCAAGGCAGAAAAACATGTGAGTGGAGCTGAACGGGCACCCGAAACTGAAGAAATATTCCTTCTGCTCCGACCAGCACATGATCATCAGAAAGGGGCACAGATAATGGAAAAAATACACCCCCCTAAGCTAGTAGGTGCGGTAGGGGGGGGTGTAATTCAGATGTTTTTTTTAATTCTGCACTGACTGTCTTTGAAATTGCCCCAGCCCCTGTTCAAATCCAATCCGGGGACAAAACTGGGGACAGACTTGGTCCGGGGACAGTGTCCTCAATCCGGGGACTGTCCCCTGAAACCGGGGATGTCTGGTCACTCTAGTGTATGGCCAACATATGTTTTAAATGAATTATATAGAAAAATGTAACCTATGTGGGCTCACATAATATTCAAAGTATTCATAACATCTGGATAGAGCTAAATCAAATGGTGATTAAATGAAAAAATGCTTCCTTTAGACCTAAACAGCTTGCAAAGCTGGCCTTGCCAAGCTTCAAATTTTACAGCCATTTGTTTGGACGCTCTTGTGGGCAGGGTCCTCCTAACATTATTCTCTATAATTGTATTGTAACTGTACTGTCTCCCTTTCTTTATAAAGCGCTGCACACTGTTGGCACTATATCCTGCATAATAATAATATTTTTTTTTCTCTTAAAATTAGTTGCAAGATATTTTCCTGCAATTTATACAAAAGTTGTACAATAAGACCGTAGTGTGTGTAGGCCCATCTTTTTCCTTGTCAGTTCCTTGACAGTTTTAGAATGCTAGAAAAGGAAGGACTTCAAAACATACAGTCCTAACATGTAATGTTTTATAAACTCTCTTCATGAGTTTTTCCTCTGTGACGGTTGGAATAGCTGCAAATAGCAGTATTAGGTCCTGTCCCTGTACAAGTTTTCTTTAAAAACATGTGCAAACCACGTGCCTCTTTTAAGTATCCCTATTTACACCTTTCACTGTTTTTGCAGCATGTGTTCATTTTTTAAAAGAGAAATAAAAAAGCATGAACCCCAAAATTTGAAAACAGGTAGGGATGCAATCATGCAACATACACCGATCAGCCATAACATTGTAGCCACTGACAGGTAAAGTGAATAACACTAATTATCTCATTGTAATGGCATCTGAAAGTGGGTGGGATATATTAGGCAGCAAGGGAACAGGTTGTCCCTGAAATTGATGTGTTGTGAAGCATCCTCCTACTGTAGATAGGTATTTTTTTTTCTTTACTGTAATTAATGAGAGAGTTTGTGATTGCTTTGGGCTGTTCTGGGCTCTGCAGGCTTGATTGCTTTCCCCTGTCTTCTGGAGGGTTCCAGAATATAGTGGGTGGGAGGAGGCAAATCAGCAGTTTGAATATTTATGTTGTCTCAGCCAGTCCTTGGGGGAGGGTGCCCAGAAGGTGGTTCTTGTCCAGGAGGAGAATTTCCCAACCTGAAAGGCTACTGTCCTTCTAGGAAGCCCCAGATGAAATTCTACATGAACATGTAGTTCCTAATGTGGTAGAGCTTTGGGTCCTGTTCTGCTAAGAATCTCTGAAGCTAAGAATAGGATTTCACTTATGCCGCGTACACACGGTCGGAATTTCCGACAAGAAAAGTTCGATGTGAGCTTTTCTTTGGAAATTCCGACCGTATGTATGCTCCATCGGACTTTTGCTGTCAGAATTTCCGCCAACAAAAGATTGAGAGCAGGTTCTCTATTTTTCCCACGGAAAAAGTTCCTATCGGAAATTCCGATCGTCTGTAGCAATTCCGACGCGCAAAATTCCTACGCATGCTCAGAAACAATTCGACACATGCTCGGAAGCATTGAACTTAATTTTCTTGGCTCGTCGTAGTGTTGTACATCACCGTGTTCTTGACGGTTAAAAGTTCAGAGAACTTTTGTGTGACCGTGTGTATGCAAGCCAAGCTTAAGCGGAATTACGTCAGAAAAACCATCCAAGGTTTTTCCGTCGGAAATTCCGATCATGTGTACGCGGCATTAGGTTCTGGTCTGAAGAGTTCACTCGAGCAATGTCTGGCTGATATTGAAAAGAGGCATCCAAATTACCAGAGACATTGTGAGTACAGACCTGAGTGTAGGATCCTGAGGACTGCTGCAGCTGCTATCCAGGACTGCTGTTAGAAATCACGGGCCTATGCCCATAGGGCCAGTAGAGGGAAAAAACATCTTTCAACTGCTGCAGGGAGAGCAGCACAGTGAATTGTTTCTGTAATTGCCCCGCCGCACTGATCCAACTCCCTGTCCGGGCCCTTTTATGTATCTGGGCCCCCTACAAGAGGACTGTTGGCTCCCCCTATCAGCGGCCTTACTGCTTTAAGCATCTGTGATAAAGCGTAGAGTGTCGTCTGATTGCTGTTCTGTGTTCCTGGGGTATCCCACAGCTCCCTATGTCCTACCCAAAGAATTCAGCAATAACTTTAAAAAGGCAACCCCCTAGACTGTTCATTGAGCCAGAAGAGTGGATGCTGCTATGTGCCTGGCTGCTGTTGAACAAATTTGGGGAAAAAAACCTATGGCAAACCAGCAGCCCCAATGGGGATTAACTCTACTGACAGCAGAAAAAATGAGCAAGCATAAGGATTTGAGCAACTTTGACAAGGACCAAATTGTAATGGCTAGCTAGACGACTGGGTCAGAGCAACTCCAAAACTGAAGTTTATGTAGGATTTTGCTGGTCTGCAGAGGTGGGTCCAACTACCAAAAGTGGTCCAAGGAAGGAGAACCAGTAATGCAGCAAGAGGGCTTAGGGTAGCCAATGCACATGGGGAACAAAGGTTTCCCTGTGTAGTACGATCTAATAAAAGAAGTGCTGTAGCTCAAATTGCTGAAAAAGTTAATGCTGGTCCTGATATTAGGTGTCAAACCACACAGAACATCTCAATATGTTGTGTAGGGGCTGCGTAACCACAGACCAGTCAGGGTGCCCATGCTGACCACAGTCAAAAATGCCTATAATGGGTGTGTAGGCTTAAGAACTGGACCACGGAGCAATGGAAAAAGGGGGCCTGGTTTGATGAACTCAAGAATGGTTTAAGGAACACAACAATGGGTTTGAGGTGTTGTCTTGGGCCTCCAAATTCTCCAAATTTCAATCCAATCGAGCATCTGTGAGATGTGCTGGAAAAACAAGTTCTATCCATGGAGACCCCACCTCTCAACTTACAGGACTTATAGGATCTGCTACTGAGAGCTTGGTGCCAGATACCAGAGCATACCTTCTGAGGTCTAGAGGAGTCCATGCTTCAACTGGTTATGGTGGGTGGTCATAATGTTATGACTGATCGGTGTAAAACACACTCTCCCCTTCTCTTTCACTGCATTGATATAATACACTATCCTAAGGTATCTCCATGTTTTTATCAAATAATGAGAGCTAAGCTTCCGGTTCTGTATTGGAAGAAGAGTGACCATATTGGTTCTGAATTGTGCAATCAGCTGTGGTGATACATGTGTTGCATTAAAGCCGAACTGAACCTTCAGTTTTAGGCCCCTTTCACACGGGCGGCTGTTCTGCCCCAGTTAAAAGCATGTTTCTTTCTTCTGAAATTCAGCTGCATTTGTACACTGCGATTAGCTGCGTTTACATGCGGCTGCGTTTAGCTGCGGTTGGCCATTATTGTCATCCCCATAGCAACCATTTTTATTTTGATGTGCTTCCTGTTGTTTTTTTCTTTTGTTCACGCTGCTATCCGCAGCTGACACAGTGCACTGCGATTACCTGCAGTTATGTGCAGATAGCTGCGCTACATCGCACCTGGACGCATTCAATTCTATTTTTTCTATTCGCACCGAACCGCATGTAACGAAATCGCAGCTAAACGCTGTGTGTGAATGGGGCCATAGGAAAGCATTGTGTGCTTTTAGCTGCAGTAGAAAACTAGAAAATCCGCAGCTAAAAGCACCATTCTATCCGTCCGTGTGAAAGGGGCCTAAATCAGCTAAAAATATTTGCACTAGGTACATCAAAACAAAAGATGTTTAAAGTCATACAGTTCATTTTCTTGGGAAAGTAGCCATAACCTAAGTAGAAAAGTCTCTCTCCTGCCAGCACTTGCAGAAAGGGACCCATGTTTCTTGTGTAGAAGCAGTGACCTCTTTCGGAGTCCACCATACCTTCTGCTGAGTGAGGCCTCGTACACACGACCGATTTTCTCGTCGTAAAAAACACGTCGTTTTTTTCGACGAGATTCTTGTTAAGCTTGTCGATTTTCTCGTCAAGCTTTCTATGCGTACACACTGTCATTTTCCAATTTCCTCGTGGTTCTCTGCGCTCACGTCCAGCACGTACGACGGCACTATAAAGGGGAAGATCTTTTTTCTTGGCGCCACCCCTTGGGCTGCTTTTGCTGATCTCGTGTTACCGCGTGTGAAGTAAAAGTTTGGGAAGAGACGATTCGCGCTTTTCAGTCTTCGTACTTTTCAGATCGTTTTCTGCGGTTCAGTTTGTGCTTGTGGGTTCGTATCTTGACTTTCAGGGCGTCTAGGCAGGTCGTATCTGTTTTACAGTGCGTTATTGCCTGTTCGTTTCTGAATTTCAGTTCGTTATTCATAGACCTTGCTGTTCTAAAGTGCGTTCTGTTCTGTACGTTCTGATTAGACGACCGTTTCCTAGCCATGTCGCCTGGACGTTCTCGTCGTCGAGTTCGTGCTGTGCGTGCGCTTGGTGTTGGTCTGCTTGTTTTGGACCAAGACCAGTCCATGAATGGTGTGAGGAGGAGTTCATGGACCAAGAATTGGTTGCTCCAGCGGGACCAATTCTGCCACATGCCTCTGCTGCCCCACCCCCTTCTGCTACCCCTCCACCTTCTGCCCCACTCCCTTCTGCTACACCTCCACCTTCTGCCCCACCCCCTTCTGCTACACCTCCACCTTCTGCCCCACCCCCTTCTGCTACACCTCCACCTTCTGCCCCACCCCCTTCTGCTACACCTCCACCTTCTGCCCCACCCCCTTCTGCTACACCTCCACCTTCTGCCCCACCCCCTTCTGCTACACCTCCACCTTCTTCTTCTGCCCCACCCCCTTCTGCTACACCTCCACCTCCTCCTCCTGACAGGAGTACCCCTCCAGTGGGCCAGCCTCCAGCTAAACGAAGAAGGAAGGCTGCAGGAAAGGCTGCAGGAAAGGCTGCAGGAAAGGCTTCAGGAAAGGCTGCAGGGAAGGTTGCCAGGAAGAAGAGGAAGTGATGGCCTTGCTTCATTGTGGTCGCACTGGTCGGACAGAAGGCAGCCTGTTGTAGTACCACACACTTGGGACATATATCTCACCTGCTGCTGTTCCTGACCTCTGGGAGGCCAGCATCAGATTGTGTTCTGAAATGTGGGCCTTCTCAAGCTCCCAATTTTAGTGTCCACACAGGGTTGGTGTGTGCTCTGGGGTCCCTGGGATGCACAAATGGCAGCAGCTTCTCCAGCGCTGCCTTCTCTTTATTTAATTTATAAACATGAATAAATGTGTTTTTTGTTTAAGTTCATACTTGACTATGTGTATTTTTAAATAAAAAAAAAAAAAGCTTTGGAGTAAGCAGATACATTTGACTGACAATAAAAGGCACAGATATCACCCCCCCAAAAGAATAACTAAATCTGATTAGCTCAAAAACATGGTGTGAAATTTTAAAAATATAGATTAGAAAATTAAATGTGAGATCGCTATCAAAACATTGAGAAATTATAATTAACATCATTTTGAAAAATCTAACCATTTAAATTATTCCTAAAAACTTGCACGATATAATACACATAAATCTTATAAAGAGCAGCATGAAAAAGGTTAAAAATAAGGCAGAACTCTGTGTGAATATCAGCAGCAAAAGAAGGTCTCTCGTTTTGATTAATGTAACATTCTAACGAAGAATTCAATGCAGAACATTTAAACGATGAAATATTTATGAGCGTGACGAATGTGCTCTCTCCATTATGAAGGCTTGTTTTACCAGAAGATGCGCTCCCGTCTCATAGTTGCTTGTGAGCATGCGCGCTTTTGGAAGAGTCGTAAAAGCATACACACGAACCATTTTCTCGTCACAAAACAGGCCGACGAGAAACACGACGAGGAAATCTGGAATCCTGACGAGAAAATAGAGAGCAGGTTCTCTATTTTCTCGTCGAGATTCTCGTCAAGTTTCTCGTCGTAAAACCATACACACGAACGTTTTTCTAGACAAAAAAACTCTCGCGGCACTTTTCTTGACTGTTTACGACGAGAAAATCGGTCGTGTGTACGAGGCCTCAGAGCTTTCCAATTAGGAAGAATATGCTTTGCGGATTGCAGAGCTATAGCAGTGTTTCTCAACTTTAGTCCTCAAGGCGCCCCAACAGATCATATTTTCAGGCTTTCCATTATTTTGCACAGGTGATTTGATCAGTTTTTCTGCCTTATGCCTTGTACACACGATCGGAATTTATGATGAAAAAAGTCAGACGGAATTTTTTCATTGGATATTCCGACCGTGTGTGTGCCCCATCGGACTTTTTTGTGTCAGAATTTAGAAATTTCGTTTGTCGGTATGGAACTCCGACGGAGAAAAAAAACACGCATGCTCAGAATCAAGTTGACGCATGCTCGGAACTTAATTTTTTTCAGCTCGTCGTAGTGTTGTACGTCACCACGTTCTTGACGGTCGGAATTTGGTGTGACAGTGTGTATGCAAGACAGCTTGAACGGAATTTCGTCGGAAAATCCGATCGTGTGTACAAGGCATTAGTAATTACCACAGCAGTTTTATTTGAGAGAGGTCCTGAAAACATGACCTGTTGGGGCTCTTAGGGACTGGAGTTGAAAAAAAACTGAGCTATAAGCAAACCTTCCAGCCATCCTGGATTCGCTGGGACTGTCCTAGGATTTGATGCAAGTCCCGGCATCCCAGCGCAGCAAAGCAAGTCTTTGTCCTGGAGTGGAGCCAAGTGCCGAAACAAGTTTCGGCACTTGGCTCCAGTGGCTTTCCCACAAGCACGCACTAGCGCAGGCACCAATAGCCTGATGAAGGAGCACGCATGCTCCGAAGGCGTGCAGGTCATAGCATCCTCCCACTGAGACCAGGAACCTTCCGAGTGACGACTTCCTTCTGCCCCCATTATGTTCAAGCCCGGGACACCGGAAACCACTGGCGCCGCCGAGCAAGACACTAAAAGCGCTGCCTGGATGATCGTTTGTGGACCCCTGCTGTCCATCCGACTTCTACAAATATGTGCTTGCTTTTATCATATTCTGAGTGAGTGCATCACTACTTGAATTAAACGTGTTACAATTACTGCTGCACTTAGATTGGCGCTGCTTGTCTTTCTTGTAATTTTCCCAGAGGTTCTTCTATCCTTCAGCGTGCTGCCTTCCCTGTGCCAGCTACACTCCCTGTGGTAAACACCCAGGCTACAGATCCCGCTTAAAAAACATTATATTCCCATCAGGAGTCACCTTTAAACATTTCATTTATTGACTCTCTGCTGTTCATCTTTTGGAACTTTGGACTATATGTCTTGAATCCTGAAATTTTAACCATTTCCCTTATACCGTGAATGATACAGCTTTGCATGTTGGTAATACCTTAGCGCAACAATCGTTGTGTTTTTTTTCCAGCGGGCACCAGTAACACCTGCCCTGCGACTTTTGCGGAGTGTCTCGGATCCTGCACTGCTGTGTATATATGACAGGCAGCTGGGGATGAGCGATGCCGGTTGCCGCACACATATACAGTGCACTGCAGAGTGGCCTGCAACTCCTCCTCCCCCTTGGCTGTGATGCAGACAGGAGAGTGGAGGCGGGGAGAAGTCATGTCATGGCCGGGTCTATGGTGGTGGTGGGGTGGGGTAGGGTAGGCTGGGCTACCCCCCCCCCCCCCAGATTTCACCTGTCCCCCCCCCCCCCCAGGCCAGCTCCCCATAGATAGCGTACCTGGCCGCTGAGCAAAGTGACAACAGCTGTGCTCTCCATCTCCTGTCATTCCAGCAATCCTCCATATGGCAGGTGATCTATAGATCAGTCTGTACACAATATGATTAGCGCCCCCTATGTCCTCCAAGAGCTGCTCATCTTCCGAAAGCAGGTAATGTGGATGGAGGGGGTGGGGGCGGTAATCATACAGTGTACAATCTGATCTATATGTAGCGGGGTCCCCAAATTTAACCCCGCTATACCTAAATTTAGGGGTGACCAGAGCAAAAGTTAGCTTGGGTCTTTTGATTATTTGGACTCTGCTTTACTGCTGTGTCATCTGGCGTGCAGTTCCCCTTTGGTCGTATAGGTGGTGTTGTCGCCTATGCCCGGGGTTGAACCACAGGTGATGGAGTGGATATTGGATGTCCTTTCTCGGCTGCCGTTGGTGGGCAGTTCTGGCCTGCTGTGCATGCTGAGAGAGGATATATAAGGGGCAGACGCCATTACACAGAGAGCCATTCCCCAGGCCCATGCCCGGAAGAGAGCTATTCCCGGGGCCCATGCCCGGAAGAGAGTGATTTCCCGGGGCCACATTTTATGCAAGAAGGGGCTACCTCTCCACGGTGGGGGTGCGCCCCATCATGAGAAAGGAGTCTCGGGCACCTTTAGCTCAAGACTACTGAGTTCCGGATGGGCTCAGTACCTTTGACTGAGTCCATAGAAGAAGCTGAGGAAACCCAGGGAACCTTGGAGGGGTGACCGCTCTGACTGAAGGGGAACCGGGGGAGGATCGATCCCATAACAAGAGGGTAGTGATAAAGATTAAATATAAATAGTGGCGCTAAACCAAAGTTAAAAAACAACTAGTGACAATATGACATACTGATTTGTCATACATACAGTGCATAAAACCCTTGTTAATAACGTGTCAAAAAATAATAAACAAACCTAAAAATATATAATTGACTTATAACAAAAATCAATGAATTCCCTATATATGTGGTATAAATGTAAATAAACATGTGATATACTACACATATGTCGCACTAAGCGTCAGTCTGCGTAATCAAAAATTCTGTCCAAAGCAAATAAACTGAAACACCCGTGCATAAATCAAATCCAAAAAATTCCACAGTGCTTGTCTGAAGAGTGATAACCACCACCGAATACAGGTCAGCAGCTTACCGGATTAAATTGGTCCCCTATGACGGAGGACCTATAATCGCATCAAAGCAATCCCAGTTAGATGGTAAGAATTCCTGTATCCACCTCTTCAAACGAAACTCCCACAGAAAAAGGCAAGCAGTGTGACCGCAACAGTACCATGTAAAAGAGGAAAGGAATGCCTCGCTGGTGTAAAATCCTTGGGTTTATTAATACAAATATGAAAAAACACTTACAGAAATGTTGCAAGGAAACAGCCTTGAACTTGCGGCGCTGGCCGGACGCCGACAAGTAAACCCGTCCTAGGAGATCGAGCAGTAAGGGGATGACGTCACCACGTCGCTCGGTCCGCCCCACGCGTTTCGTGATAGGTCACTTCGTCTCGGGGCACGACCTGTATTCGGTGGTGGTTATCACTCTTCAGACAAGCACTGTGGAATTTTTTGGATTTGATTTATGCACGGGTGTTTCAGTTTATTTGCTTTGGACAGAATTTTTGATTACGCAGACTGACGCTTAGTGCGACATATGTGTAGTATATCACATGTTTATTTACATTTATACCACATATATAGGGAATTCATTGATTTTTGTTATAAGTCAATTATATATTTTTAGGTTTGTTTATTATTTTTTGACACGTTATTAACAAGGGTTTTATGCACTGTATGTATGACAAATCAGTATGTCATATTGTCACTAGTTGTTTTTTAACTTTGGTTTAGCGCCACTATTTATATTTTTTCTTTTGTTTCACTGAGTATGTTTATCAGGTTAGTGGCAGCTTGAGACCGTTACCCAGGCAATTTGGAGCCACCCAACAATTGCCACCCCTTAATTCTGAGCGCAATTTTTCTTCTCCTTTTCACATAGTGATAAAGATTGCTAACTCGGGAAAGGCCTGGTGACCTGTCAGAGGGAAGGATTCCTAGCTTCACGGACTGCCTTAGAGGAGCTGTTTGCTGCTTAAAAAGGAGGGATCGCCTTGACTTGGTCCTTGGAGGGGACTGAGTCATTGTTCCAGCATCACGCCGGCTGCTAGTGCTATTGAGTGACTATCCGGGTGAGCTGTACCCACTCGGGATCGAGTGGCGACGAAGCCAAGAGTGTGCCTGAATCCACTTCTATCTGCTAACCTTTTCTCACTTCAACTCTCTGCTTCCTGGAAGCAAGATAAAATAAACTCACGCTGGAGTTGATATGTTGTGTGGACATTGACCTCATTGGGGAAAGTTAAAGACTTGCCTCTATAAACATAGAGGGGAGAACTAGAAGAAGGGGACTTTTCAACTGCAGGACCAAAGTATGTAACACCGCCTGACCTCTATAACCTAGAGGACACGGGCATGTGGCATGGTGTGTCTTCTCCCCCTGCTTGAGGAGCTAAGAGGGGGAAAGGGATCCGTGTGCTACATATAGATCCGGTATCATGTGCTGTATGGTGGAGCGCTGGTATGACAGGAGGGGGAGAGCACAGCCCCTAACCCCCCCCCCCCCCCGCACCATAGCGATTTTCTGCTTGTAAGTTTGTGGGGAGATAGAGGGTGAAACTTACAAGTGGGGAATTGTATTGAGACTACAGTGGGAGGAGGGGAGGGGGTAAGAATCACAAGGAAGGTAAATTTGGGGGAAGGGATTTTTGCTAGGAGGTAGTGGTGGGATTTTGGTTAAGAGAAGGAATGGGGGGGGGATTTGACCCCCCTGTACCCTGCCCTACTGACTCCTGTCCTGCTGGCCCCTGTACCCTGCCCTACTGACCCCGTGTCGTCCGTCCTGCTGACACCTGTACACTGCCCCACTGACTCCTGTCCTCCTCCCTGCTGACCCCTGTACCCTGCCCTACTGACCCCCTGTCCTCTGTTCTGCTAATCCCTGTCCTCTGCCCTTGTGACCCTTCTTCACTGCCATAATGACCCCTGGGTCCTGCTCTGCTGACCTCTGTACTCCTTAAGCCCCTCCCACTGTTAAGAGTTTGGCCACACCCACATTCTGCCGTGACTACACACGTCACAGTTTACTTCCTCCATCAAGTGTCCCTCATTCTGAAGTTCAAAAGTTAGGAGGTATGCTATAGGTCTGATTCAGTAGGGGGTGTGTCCCCACAGAGAACAAATGTCCTTCTCTGCACATGCTGGCAGGGCACAGGTTTTTCTAATCAGACTGTGGCTGCTTTCTAAAGGAATCCAACCAAGACTTTGATCATCCCTTTTCTGAATGACGCTGGAATGTATTTAGCTAATTTAAGCCAAAAAGTGCAATTGAGCTTTAAGGCAGCCCATTTATTTTGAACTGGCTGCCAACGCGCTGCAATACTTTTAATGGACATGCATTATTTTATACAATGCAGTGCACCATAACGCACAGATGTTAAAAATCTGGTGTGCCATTTGTTGCAGTGCACTTGGTTTGTGTGTTGGGCAGGGCCGGGACAAGGGGTGGGCAGGAGGGGCGGCTGCCCCTGGCGCAATGGTTTATTGCAGGGATGGAGGGGGCACCCAGACCCTAACCCTAAAGGAAAGGGGGGCGCAGTTTGGCATCTTTGCCCTGGGCGCTTGATGACCTTGTCCCGGCACTGGTGTTGGGTATCCAGTGTTTCTGTTAGTTCCGTGCATTAAGGTGAATTGACATTTAAATCTATCCAGACATAAGATGATCCTATGAAATGTACAAGCAGTGCATTTGCTGCCATAAGGGACGTTGATTAATGCAATGATGTTAGTATGTTATGTCAAGTTCCCTGCCATGATGACAGAATCTCTGCTTACTTTGTAGAAGGCTCTGCACAGCGGAAACGTCACCTTCAGCATCAAACCATTTCACAAGAATTCCGTCATTGTCCTCCGGGTGGAAATACAAACGCAAACTGCCACCGGAATAGAACAATTTCTTCCTATTTGGATTCACTAAGTAAAAGAAAGAAAAGGCGTTAATGCGTCCCAGCCCCTCCCTCACTAATGGACAACATACAGTAAATGAATACAATATGTCTAGATTTACAGTATGTAAAGCTTCCCCCTCAAGGTCCCTTACAATTTTTTACTGTAACTCCAAAATGCTGGATAGGACTTTACAGTCAGGGGCTTAGATACACTGGTACATTTTCGGAGGATATTAGGATTTGCTGAGAGGGGGGGGGGGGGGTTTGTTCTGCCCACTTTCATGTATTTTTTATGTCTGGAACTGCGTGAGATTATTATTTTTCTGTAGTATGCTAACAACTAGCGGCAATTTGTTTGTTAATATGATTTTGGTATCTTTCTCTGCCCTCTTCTTCTGTTTAGTGCGGGAGTCAGCAACCCATAGATCGTGATCTACCAGTAGATTGCACCCAAGTGACTGGTAGATCGCAGTCTGGGCTTGCTGACCCGCCATCCCAGAGCAGCAGAGTGCAGTGCAGAGGGACTACTTGTAAAGTTGGAGCTGTAGTAGGGAACAAGAGCTGCATAAGCCAATGCCTCCTCTGTAGTGCTGACTCCTGTGCCATGCGGAGTGATACCAACTGCACTCCACCTCTTATCCCGGCTCTCGGTCTCCAGAGTGGTGCCAGCAGCAGTAAAGAAGAGATCTTCAGGTCAGTGTGAAGCAATACACTGGGCATAATAGCATACGGCTGCATTCACACTTATGTGCTGCGGCTTACCCACACCACGGGTGCAGTGCAGTGTACCTGCAGCTTTCCTGCGGGTTTGCTGCATATAGCCATAGACGTCTATTATGTATGCGGATTTGGTGCACTTTCTGAAAGCACACCAAAACTCCTGAATGCAGGAGTTTTGGTGCGCTTTCAAAAAGTGCACCACACCTGCAGGATATAATAGAAGTCTATGGCAAAGCGCAGCTAGCCCAGGAAAATCACAGAGGCACTGCACTGCACCCGCGGTACAGGTAAACCACAGCACATCAGTGTGAAAGCAGCATTATAGGGGGAGTCAGATAAGAGTACATTACGGATTTATTAGAGACAAGAACAGAAGGCAACTCACATGAAATCTGTTAAAACTGGATCATCAGCAAAGAGAGAGTCTCTGGTGAACAACTTCAGCCCAGCAGGGTACCCCAGTCAAGGGTAAGCACACCGGGTATGTCAGTGGTATTCCCGCACAGCCAAGAAAACATACTATTAATGTGTACTAAGCTTTAGGCTTCATATACACTACAGCTCCTAAACTTGAATTTAGGAGCTTTTGAAATTTTTTTGCCAAAGCTCCTAAACTCAACTCCATAAAAGCCTATGTGTCCATGTACGACGTCCACGACGTCTGCGTTTGACACGTTTCGTCACACGCCGCATGACTTTTCCAAGGGAAAAGTCCAAGGGAATATATTGGATGTTCAATTAGTTCTTTCAGATAACTGGGAGCCAGCTCATTTAAGCTAAACCTGCCATTACTAACCTACTTCTAAAAATGCTTGATGTCTGGCTGCTATGCTGGTTCACGGACTTTGACACATCCTAAATTGTTGGACTGAAAAAGGGTATGTAGTATCAGAATAGCCAAAGAAAAGTCATAAGGGTTTCTATCCTACTGGCACTCTCTCCCTCATTATTGTATGGCCCCCATAGGATTTGTCTCCTGGAATGTCAGGGGTCTCAATGACAAAATCAAATGCTCTTAAACAGCACAACCCCCATGTATGCATTTTGCAGAAGACCCATCTGCTGGATAGGAAGGTGTTATGTCTTAAAAAAACATGGGTGGGGCACTACCATCATGCCACTTACTCTGGTTATGCCAGAGGGGTTACCATACTGGTCCATAAGTCCCTGACCTATGACTTGTTATACGTCAAGATTGACCCAGAGGGCATGTATATGGTATTACGTGTGATAATAGATACACTGGAGATGCTGATTGTGGGAATATATATACCTCCACCTTCCACTGTCTCACTATTGAAAAGCTTGATCCCCATTCTCTCTACCTTTGCAATGGATAATATTCTTATTGCTGGGGATTTTAACATGCTTCCGAACCCGTCTCTAGATCAGCTGGCTTCTGGCCCTGCCACAGACTCTGCTTTGTCTAGCTATGCATCCCTCTATGGTTTCACTGATGTTTGGAGGTGGAAGCACCCTACTGAGCGTGCTTTTAACTGCCATTCAGCTTCTTATAATACCCTCTCTCGCATAGACTTGGTCTATGTTAGTGGGGGACTACTGACTAAAGAAAAGTCATAAGGCCTTATCCACACACTTGTACTAGGACAGAAATTCAAAGATTTAAAGCCAGAAGGTCAGTATGGCATTCAGGTAAATTGCAATTTTGGGAGAGGTCAGCAGCCATTGCTGACCTCTCCCGAACCTCTTTAAACAGATTGCTTTGATATGAATATCTAAAAAAGAAACATAAAAACTCTCTGATTTCCCTGCTTGTTGATGAAGGCCAATTTCACACAGACAGCCAGGGGGGAAAGGAGGGTAAAAAAATTGGCTGTTCATACTCGCTGACTACTTACCTACAGTGTGACATGGTGCCACATTAGGGCAGTTCACATTGCCACAGCACTTAACTCAGCATGTTGAGTTTGGCAAGTGGTGCAGCTTGAAAAACGTACCTATTGAAGTCAATGGGACCGTACCGCAATCGCATGCCAAACGCATTCAGGGCAGAGTGATAGCCCAATCCCCAGCAAGGCACACTCACCCATCCACATTCTTTTTTGGTGTTGGATGATGTGGGAGCTTACCCGGGTATGTGTTGTCACTGTTCTCTCCATTGGACAATGTTCAAATTTGGCAATTGTCCATTCAGTGGATGGTGGTGAAGGAGCGCAGATCAGCGAGTATAACTTGTGGGAGGCTATCAGAAGGCATTGGGCGGGAAAAAGCGAGTGTCTCTTTACTTAAAGTGGAAATAAACTTTGCGATACTTACCCATCCTTTAATGGTCCGTCGTCCCTCGTGGATTTTTCTACTCGGCTTCTTCCAGATGCTCGGCTGCTTAGTGTACATTACAAAGAAAAATGTGAGTAGGCAAGTAGGTGATTTTCTTCCATCATTTCATTGCATGTCTCTTCTGCAATATAGAGCCTGCTGCTTGCAGTTTTTGAAAGTGAGACTTTAGTTCCATTTTAAATATAACATTAATAACTCAAAATGCGTAGTAACTGAAACACACAGATTTTTCCCTTTAAAGCTGTATTAAACCCCAAAATATTTTTTTTTTATATTGCCAATCATTAAATGTAGTGGATGCATTTGTTAGATGGACTAGCAGGTTTTGGTACACTAACAAATTGAAGTCAAACTCCAGCCCATGATTCATAAGCAGTTACATTATAGGGGAGAATAATAGAAAATGTCTGACATCTGTAAATCAAGTGGCACCACATCCCGTTTGGGTAAAACACAACGAATATTGATGGATGGGATTTTTAAGGTGCAGGAAGACACAATGTATATCAAAAGTTAAAATTTATTTATTAGATAAAAGTAGAAAAATTTTAAGTATACATGTAATAAAATTCATCTATATTACACTTAATAATCAAAGTAGTATACAGACAAATAATCTCGACGTTTCGCTAATTTAACTGGCTTCTTCAGGAGTCTTTGTCAAGTATTACTGAAACGTAAGATATACAACATGAGTATACAATAACAGTATACAAATAAATAATCTTTACAAAATAATCAGAAAACTTTCACAAGCAGGAATGATACAGACAAGAACCACAAGACCACATAGGAAAATCAATAGTACCTGTATATTATAGATGAAAGAGATCAATTAGCTGAATTTAGAATCCGGAATGCTCTCAAACGTGGAGTAGATTTGGTGACCATAGAGGAGATGCTATTTTACAAACAACACGGAATAGATCCATGTGAATAGGCAGATACTGAAAGATGATGAAGATTCATCTGGGGGAGAGGAATATTACTTGGGTTGAATATGCAAATATATAATTAATTAATATTATTGATGATAGGGAATCAATGAATCAACTCCACGTTTGAGAGCATCCCGGATTCTAAATTCAGCTAATTGATCTATTTCATCTATAATATACAGGTACTATTGATTTTCCTATGTGGTCTTGTGGTTCTTGTCTGTATCATTCCTGCTTGTGAAAGTTTTCTGATTATTTTGTAAAGATTATGTATTTGTATATTGTTATTGTATACTCATGTTGTATATCTTACGTTTCAGTAATACTTGACAAAGACTCCTGAAGAAGCCAGTTAAATTGGCGAAACGTCGAGATTATTTGTCTGTATACTACTTTGGTTATTAAGTGTAATATAGATGAATTTTATTACATGTATACTTACATTTTATTTATTAGATAAAAGTAGAAAAATATAACTTTTGATATACATTGTGTCAGTTACATTATAGGTTTTGTTCATTTTGGGATAAAGATTTTACATTAAAATATAAAAGCTGATCAGATTGTAAGCTTACAGGGACAGGGCCCTCCTAACCCTCTTGTATTAAATTGTATTGTTGTTGTATTGTCTCCATGTGCCGTGTCTTTCTGCTGCTCCGTTCCTTTGTTATTGGCATAATAAAGGCAGCTGAAAATTTGTGTCGGGGAGGGAGCTAAGAGGTAGGTTAGCAGAGAGCTGGTCTATTCAGACTGCAGCTCTGCAATTTTCTTTGTTCCTCTGCCTATGTGGAGGGGGGGGGGGGGCTTCCTTCCAATCAGCTCTTACACAGTGTATGCCCAGATTCCACACCCACTGCTGGAAGAAAAAGAAAGATTTATAGCACAATGTGCACTTTCTAAAGGATGTAGAAAGAGAAAGACTGCAGATATACATGCAAAACTTATGTATGGAGATTTGTATCATCTGAGGCTGTTCCCTTTACTGGGTATTTGTAAGGGTTTACAACCACTTTAAGCACTTCTGTCAATGTTAAATGGTTTGACTCAACCCTCTAAGTGCTACATCTGCAGAACGGCGAGTAAGACTTACTGGCAGGATTACCAGGTGAAAATAAAAGAAAGGAAACCTATGCAGCTGTTACATCCAATAATTGGTAAGCTGCAATATAAGAAAAGTTTGCTTGGCTTTAATCAACTTGCACATCTTTTGAACTGATTCATCTTCACCTTGTCACACTGTAGACTTTGGACCGATACTTACACACTATCTTTTTGAATTCCGATAAGAGCGGTTCATAAATGTCATAATAGATTTGCTCGGGATTGCTGTTATCTCGGATGTACAACAGGTCGCGCACAGTAAGTGGGTCCGAACTGCCTTGCCATAAAGTCAGCGTGTACCTGTGCAGGGAGCAAAAACAACCCATACATCAAACCAACACAACCACTATGCACTATGAATGTACAACTGTCAATCAACAGCAATTAATCTAAAAGGTGCACAAAACCAATATTTCTGTTGTGATCATTACAAAGTTATATATGTGAAAATTTTTAATTAATTCTTCTTAAACCTTAATAAACAATGTGCATCACATGAATGGTAAAATAATAATCACATCATAGATTTGTGCATAACAAAAGGGGTAAACTTCACAGAAAAATATATAAAAGACTGTTGGAATACAGAATTGTATTTTGTGCAACTATTGTATATCAGTATTCAGTAGACATACTTTATATTCTTCAACCAGTAGATGGCAGTGTTTATAAGTTTGTAGCTGCATCTATGGTATGCTCTATGTCTTTTCCCTGAATAAAGTTTCCTTTTCCTGTCTGCAGTTAAGCAGCAAAGCCCATTTGGACTGTGCACTGTCTGTCTGTTCTGTATGGCTGAATACTGCACAGCGCAGAAATCATCCAAATGGGAAGCCACACCCAGGGTATCACTGACTCCACTGCCTCCACGGTCCTTAGCTGGTTATCCAAAGGTACCAAAATGATACAGAGTAACACAGGCAAAACACATCACACCAGGGATCAACAGCTGATGTAAAACATCATATGCTCGAGGCCAGTGGCGTATGATGTTGTACACCCGCCATTGTATTTCCTTGTGTCCGTTAAGGTTGTTGCATGACTTCTTTTGCACTAAGCACACTTTGTTTATATTTTGCATTTAAGCGGTAGTAAACCTATCCTGTTAATTTTCCACCATCTCAAGCATTGTAAAGCATTACACTGGTTGCTTTGTGCAGAATCCTTCCTACCTTCTTTGTTTCTATGAAAACCATCCTTTTATTTGCACTTACGTCATCGGCGCATGCGCACTTGTTTCGATTTTGCCGGCCCACTCTTCATGCTGTAAGTCCTGTGCTGACATGCCGGGGATACATTTCCTTGCCCAGCGTCAGCTCTGAGATCCCGCAAGACTCAGTTTCCATTCACAGTCTTAACCCATGTGACTGTGGCAAGCACAGCACGGGACTGAGCAACGAAAATGAGGCTTGGCTTAATAATTACTGTGCATCCATGAGAAGGAAAAAGGGCGAACGTTCTTATTGCATTGGACGCGGAAGACAGCACTTAACATGGCAGCGACTGCACCCGGAAACAAGCATATGCATAAAGTAGGAAAATAAAAGTAAGAACATCCTATGTGGCTTCAATTTGCGGCGCAATGTTTTAAGACAATTACACTGCCTTGAAAAAGTTTTCATACCCCTTGAAATTTTCCACATTTTGACATGTTACAACCAAAAACATTCATGTATTATATTGGGATTTTATGTGATAAACCAACACAAAGCAGCACATAATTGTGAAGGGGAAGGAAAATGATAAATGGTTTTCAATTTTTTTTACAAATAAATATCTGAAAAGTGTGGCGTGCATTTGTATTCAGCCCCCTTTACTCCGATACCCCTAACTAAAATCTAGTGGAACCAATTGCCTTCAGTAGTCACCTAATTAGTAAATAGAGTCTACCTGTAATTTAAACTCAGTATAAATACAGCTGTTCTGTGAAGCCCTCAGAGGTTTGTTAGAGAACCTTCATGAACAAACAGCATCATGAAGGCCAATGAACACACCAGACAGTTTAGGGATAAAGTTGTGGAGAAGTTTAAAGCAGGGTTAGGTTATAAAAAAAATATCCCAAGCTTTGAACATCTCACGGAGCACTGTTCAATCCATCATCTGAAAATGGAAAGAGTATGGCACAACTGCTAACCTACCAAGACATGTCCGTCCACCTAAACTGACAGGCCGGGCAAGGAGAGCAATTGTAAGAGAAACCCGGAGACAAAGCACGCAGCCGTGCACAGACGTGCACTTTCCAAGAAATGTTCAAAAAAGGACATGTTTTGGCGCATGCGCGTACGCGCACAACCGCGCATCGGCGCGCACGTTGGCGCCGGTCTGCCTATTTAAACTTGTCAGTGACATGCACATCTTGCTGAGTGGTCTTTGGGCTAGTGCCTGACTTACCTGATTTGTTCCTGTTTTCTGTTAACCCGACCCGGCTTGCCTGAACCTTCCTCTTGACCTCTGCCTGCCTACTTGTGACCCCAGCTTGTGCTTGACTCCGCCTATGCCTGATGTTCCTGTGCCTCATTGCCCGACTGTGTACCGAACCTGGCCTGTGTCCTGTCTCTGCCTCACGTCTCGGTACCTGCCCTGTCCGGCTGTTGATGACCCACTGGCTTACGTCCCGGCTACGCTTCCGGCTGCTGATCCAGTGACACGGAGCTCCTGTTCTCAGTTCCTGCCCAGCGCTCTCCAGCTACCTGGTTACTGCCAAGTCTCAGCCAGAGCCATCTGCTACATCGGCCCTCGTGCCACTCTGTGTCCTCCACTCCCTGTCACCACTATCAGGGGTGTTGGACAGGAGGTGCAAGAGAAGCCCCCTCTACAGCTCGATCTCCACCAGGTACGTGACAGCAATAATCAGAGAAGCAGCCAAGAGGCCCATGGTAACTCTGGAGTAGCTGCAGAGATCCACAGTTCAGGTGGGAGAATCTGTCCGCAGGACAACTATTAGTCGTGCACTCCACAAATCTGGCCTTTATGGAAGAGTGGCAAGAAGAAAGCCATTGTTGAAAGAAAGCCATAAGAAGTCTCATTTGCAGTTTGAGAGAAACCATGTGGGGGACACAGCAAACATGTGGAAGAAGGTGCTCTGGTCAGATGAGACCAAAATTGAACTTTTTGGCCTAAAAGCAAAACGCTATGTGTGGCAGAAAACTAACACTGCACATCACACTGAACACAACATCCCCACCGTGAAACATGGTGGTGGCAGCATCATGTTGTGGGGATGCTTTTTTTCAGCAGGGACAGGGAAGCTGGTCAGAGTTGATGGGAAGATGGATGGAGCCAAATACAGGACAATCTTAGAAAAAAACCTGCTAGAGTCTACAAAAGACTCAAGCCTGGGGCAGACGTTAACCTTCCAGCAGGACAACTATCCTAAACATACAGCCAGAGCTACAATGGAATGGTTTAGATCAAAGCATATTCATGTGTTAGAATGGTCCAGCAAAGTCCAGACCTAAATCCAAATCAAAATCTGTGGCAAGATTTGAAAATTGCTGTTCACAGACGCTCTCCATCCAATCTGACAGAACTTGGGCTATTCTACAAAGAATACAAATAAGGGCGCACACACCTCAGGCAACGAAAATGGACACACCTGGTTCAAGGTGCTAATCTCGGCTCACCACCGTCAGTAGCATAAGGAAGAAGAAATTGATTGCACACTTGAATCCAAAAGATGCTGATGAAGTTTTCTTTATTGTCATAAGTAGGGATGAGCTTCGTGTTCGAGTCGAACATACGTTCGACTCGAACATCGGCTGTTCGATCGTTCGACGAAGATCGAACGATTTGGGCCGTTCGCGCCAAATTCGAGTGACGCGAACGGCCCACAATGCACTACGCCATCGCAGTGTCATCCAGGCGCTGTGATTGGCCAAGCATGCACTGTGACCCCGCATGCTTGGCCAATCACAGCGCCGGCAGCGAGGAGAGCAATGATTGGCCACAGGCAGGATGCCTGTGGCCAATTATTGCTGAGGGTGTTTAGTACACGCCCCACACTATAAAAGGCCGCCAGCACGGCGGCCTAGTGTAGTGTGTTCCGGAGCAGGGAAAGACAAGCATAGGCAGGGACAGTGACATTTATTTATTTCTTGCTTAACCTGGATTCCTTTAGTTTAGGGAAAGAGAAGGATAGGTAGGGAGAGTGTCAGTGTGTTTTACTGTGCGAATCCTTGTTTCTAGGGACAAAGAAGGAAAGTGAGGGGAATTCTCCTTGTGCTATAGTGTGCTTTAAAAAAACATTTTTTCTAGGGACAGAAAACTCTAGGTAGGGAGAGTGTCAGTTTCTTTCACTGTGCGAGTCCTTGTTTCTAGGGACAAAGAAGGAAAGTGAGGGGAATTCTCCTTGTGCTATAGTGTGCTTTAAAAAAACATTTTTTCTAGGGACAGAAAACTCTAGGTAGGGAGAGTGTCAGTTTCTTTCACTGTGCGAGTCCTTGTTTCTAGGGACAAAGAAGGAAAGTGAGGGGAATTCTCCTTGTGCTATAGTGTGCTTTAAAAAAACATTTTTTCTAGGGACAGAAAACTCTAGGTAGGGAGAGTGTCAGTTTCTTTCACTGTGCGAGTCCTTGTTTCTAGGGACAAAGAAGGAAAGTGAGGGGAATTCTCCTTGTGCTATAGTGTGCTTTAAAAAAACATTTTTTCTAGGGACAGAAAACTCTAGGTAGGGAGAGTGTCAGTGTCTTTTACTGTGCGAGTCCTTGTTTCTAGGGACAAAGAAGGAAAGTGAGGGGAATTCTCCTTGTGCTATAGTGTGCTTTAAAAAAACATTTTTTCTAGGGACAGAAAACTCTAGGTAGGGAGAGTGTCAGTTTCTTTCACTGTGCGAGTCCTTGTTTCTAGGGACAAAGAAGGAAAGTGAGGGGAATTCTCCTTGTGCTATAGTGTGCTTTAAAAAAACATTTTTTCTAGGGACAGAAAACTCTAGGTAGGGAGAGTGTCAGTTTCTTTCACTGTGCGAGTCCTTGTTTCTAGGGACAAAGAAGGAAAGTGAGGGGAATTCTCCTTGTGCTATAGTGTGCTTTAAAAAAACATTTTTTCTAGGGACAGAAAACTCTAGGTAGGGAGAGTGTCAGTTTCTTTCACTGTGCGAGTCCTTGTTTCTAGGGACAAAGAAGGAAAGTGAGGGGAATTCTCCTTGTGCTATAGTGTGCTTTAAAAAAACATTTTTTCTAGGGACAGAAAACTCTAGGTAGGGAGAGTGTCAGTTTCTTTCACTGTGCGAGTCCTTGTTTCTAGGGACAAAGAAGGAAAGTGAGGGGAATTCTCCTTGTGCTATAGTGTGCTTTAAAAAAACATTTTTTCTAGGGACAGAAAACTCTAGGTAGGGAGAGTGTCAGTTTCTTTCACTGTGCGAGTCCTTGTTTCTAGGGACAAAGAAGGAAAGTGAGGGGAATTCTCCTTGTGCTATAGTGTGCTTTAAAAAAACATTTTTTCTAGGGACAGAAAACTCTAGGTAGGGAGAGTGTCAGTTTCTTTCACTGTGCGAGTCCTTGTTTCTAGGGACAAAGAAGGAAAGTGAGGGGAATTCTCCTTGTGCTATAGTGTGCTAAAGCATTCCTCATCAACCATCTTTGAAATCCTTGTTTTTTGGACAGTCAGGGAAATTGTCGTTGTGCTATTCTGTGCAAAAGCAATCATCCTCAACCATATTTAGAAATCCTTAAGTAAAGGGACAGAGAAGGACACCTGAAGGTAGCCCTTATTGCTTTTTTCCCATCTCCCTGCAGGCTATCTATTAGAATGTCTGGAAGGCAAACAAGGAGAGGCAGACAGTCAGGAGGCAATAAAAGAGGGCAAGCAGGCTCTGTGTCTGGGGGCAACAGTGCTGGTCGTGGACGCGGTGCATTGTCATCAGCACATGACCATGGGACACGCTTGTCCTTCTTTTCGGCAGCTGGACATGTTGAGCCACATCATGCCGAAGACTTGGTAGAGTGGATGACCAAGCCCTCCTCCTCCTCCTCATCCTCTCTCACCCAGGCTCAGGGTACTGGCAAAGCAGCTGCCAAAGCGTCCTCTTCCCTGGTATCAATGTCAGACTCATCATCAGTCACTCCTTCCCTAGACCCACCATGTCCTCCTCCTGAGGAGTCCCCCGAACTGTTTGAGCACAGTGTTGGGTACATGCTCCAGGAGGATGCCCAGCGTTTCGAAGGGTCTGATGATGAAACCCAGCTACAGGAAGGCAGTAGCGTGAGAGCAGACAGAGGGGATGCTCAAGAAGGACACCAATCTGGCAGTCATGTTCCAGCAGCTGCAGCATACTGCCAGATTGGCTCCAGTGATGAGGAGGGAGGGGATGATGAGGTCACTGACTCCACGTGGGTGCCTAATAGGAGAGAGGAGGAGGAGGAGGATGAGGAGGAGGCACATCTCCAACGAGGCAGGATGCCCTTTGGTGGCCAGCGTAAGGGCAGTACACCGACGGAATCACACCGCAGAGCTCCGCCTGTGCAGGGCGCTGCCTCTGCCCGTCATTCAAAAAGTTCCTTGGTGTGGGCCTTTTTTGAGGCTAGTGCATCAGATCGCACAGCTGCTGTTTGCAACATATGTCTCAAGCGTATATCGCGTGGCCAAAACATCAGCCGCTTGGGTACCACATGCCTGACCAGACATATGTTGACCTGCCATGCAGCTCGTTGGCAAGCCTACCTCAAAGACCCACACCAAAGAACAAAGCGGACCTCTCCTTGCACCGCATCAGCTGGGATCTCCAACCCCACTATAACTTCAGTCCTCTCTGAAACATGCACTGAGAGGAATGAAGGTGTAGAATTAGGTGTGTCACAGCCAAGTACTTGCGGCCACTCTGCTAGCAGTACACCGACGTCCGATTCTAGCAGGCAAATTTCCCTGCCCCAGCTGCTGGACCGTCGAAAGAAGTTCACTCCCAGCCATCCACATGCCCAGCGGTTGAATGCTAGCTTGGCTAAATTGCTAGTGCTTCAACTGCTGCCTTTTCAGTTGGTAGACTCGGCCCCCTTCCGTGAGTTTGTGCAATGTGCGGTTCCTCAGTGGCAGGTTCCCAAACGCCACTTTTTCTCACGGAAGGCTATTCCGGCTCTCTACCGGCATGTGGAAGGCAATGTCTTGGCCTCGCTGGACAGGGCGGTCAGCGGTAAGGTGCATATTACCGCTGACTCATGGTCCAGCAGGCATGGACAGGGACGTTACCTTTCTTTCACGGCCCATTGGGTCACTCTTTTGGCAGCTGGGAAGGATGCAGGACAAGGTGCAGTAGTGTTGGAGGTTGTTCCACCGCCACGCCTCCAAAATGCTACTACTGGTTGTGACACACCTCTCTCCTCCACCCCCTCCTCTTCTTCTTCCTCCATGGCCTCTTCCTGTGGTTTGTCCTATGAACCAGCGGTGCTCCGTAGCCGTTCACGGGGCTACGCAAGTACGCAGGCAAAAAGATGCCATGCCGTGCTTGCGCTGGTGTGTTTGGGGGACAGAAGCCACACTGGGGCAGAGGTCCTGTCTGCTCTGCAGGGCCAGGCCGAGAGGTGGTTGACGCCACGCCAGCTTAAGCCAGGAATGGTGGTTTGCGACAATGGCACCAACCTCCTCTCCGCCCTCCGACAGGGACAACTGACCCATGTGCCCTGTGTGGCTCACGTCCTTAACCTGGTGGTGCAGCGGTTCTTGGGCAGGTACCCGGGCTTACAGGATGTCCTGAGGCAGGCCAGGAAAGTCTGTTGCTCATTTCCGCAGATCTTATAATGCCAGTGCTCGCCTGGCTGAGCTGCAAAAGGAGTTGAACCTGCCCAAGGACCGCCTTATATGTGACATGCCCACCAGGTGGAACTCAACGTTGGCCATGCTGCAGCGGCTGCACACGCAGCTGAGGGCCATCAATGAGTACCAGGACAGGGTCAGGGGAGCTTGGTTTTTTTTCTCCACGCCAGTGGGGCATGATCAGGGATGCATGCACTGTCCTGGCACCATTTGAGGAGGCCACGAGGATGGTGAGCAGTGACAGTGCATGCATCAGTGACACTGTACCTCTTGTCCACCTGTTGGAGCACACGCTGCGTGGAATAATGGACAGGGCACTTGAGGCAGAACAGAGGCAGGAAGAGGAGGACTTCCTTGCCTCTCAAGGCCCCCTTTACCCAGACAGTGTTCCTTCTGTCCCACCCATCGCACAGGAAGAGGAGGAGGAGGAGGATTGTGTCAGCATGGAGGTGGAGGCTGGCACTCAGCATCATCAGCAGCAGTCTTTTAGGGATGATTTACAGTCCCAAGAAACCAGTGGACTTGTACGTGGCTGGGAGGAGGTGGCTGCGGATCATGTCGTCCTTAGTGACCCAGAGGACTCCGGAGCGAATGCCTCAGCAAACCTACGCTGCATGGCCTCCCTGATCCTGCAAAGTCTGCGGAAGGATCCTCGTATTCTTCGGATCAAGGAGAGGGACCATTACTGGCTGGCCACTCTCCTTGATCCACGGTACAAGGGTAAGGTTGCGGACCTTATGTTACCTTCGCAGAGGGAGCAGAGGATGAGACAACTCCGGGAGGCCTTGCAGAAAGGTCTGTGCAATGCGTTCCCAGAGACTGGGAGGTTACAAACTCCTGGTCCTGGACAACGAGTTGCTGAGGCTTCGGCCAGTCAAAGAAGGAGCGGTGGGGAAGGTGGCCGTCTGACCGATGCGTTCAGACAATTCTTTAGTCCGCAGCCCCAAAGTATGATCGGTTCCAGCAACCATCGCCAGCGTCTGATAAACATGGTGCAGGAATATCTAGGGGCAAGGTCAGACTTGGACACCTTCCCCACCGAAAATCCTCTGGCTTACTGGGTCTTGAGGATGGATCACTGGCCAGAGCTTGCACAGTATGCAATTGAGCTACTGGCCTGTCCTGCATCCAGCGTTCTTTCGGAACGCACATTCAGTGCTGCTGAAGGATTTGTCACGGATCACAGGGTGCGCCTGTCCACCGACTCGGTTGATCGACTGACTTTCATCAAGATGAACCAGTCTTGGATCACCACCAGCTACCACACACCTGATGCTGATATAACAGACTAATTGATTTTAACATGTCACATCCCTTCAAGACTGATGCTGATGCTGAGTGCCTGTGCTGTTATGTTGACTGGCTATCCTCCTCCTCCGAGTCCTCAATGATACGATTGATGATGATAGCTTGGAAGATCATTTTTGTTTATGGGTGCCGCCACCAGTGGCTAAGGCCCAATTTTTCAGCCCCTGTTTTACAGGGGCGTGTAATTACAATTTTTTTAGCAATAATTTGCCATAGGGCTCATTGCTGTGCTCCAAGTACAGTATCTGTGAGGGGTTGGAGTGTTGTGGCACCAGTGCCTAAGGCCCAATTTTTCAGCCCCTGTTTAAAAGAGGCGTGTCATTACAATTTTTGAAGCAATACTTTGCAACAGGGCTCATTGCTGTGCTCCAAGTACAGTATCTGTGAGGGGTTGTAGTGTTGTGCCACCAGTGCCTAAGGCCCAATTTTTCAGCCCCTGTTTAACAGGGGCGTGTCATTACAATTTTTGAAGCAATACTTTGCAACAGGGCTCATTGCTGTGCTCCAAGTACAGTATCTGTGAGGGGTTGTAGTGTTGTGCCACCAGTGCCTAAGGCCCAATTTTTCAGCCCCTGTTTAACAGGGGCGTGTCATTACAATTTTTGAAGCAATACTTTGCAACAGGGCTCATTGCTGTGCTCCAAGTACAGTATCTGTGAGGGGTTGTAGTGTTGTGCCACCAGTGCCTAAGGCCCAATTTTTCAGCCCCTGTTCAACAGGGGCATGCAATTACAATTCTTGATCTAATAATTCACAGCAGGGCCCATTGCTGCACCCACCAAGAGTAACTCTGAGGGCTTACAGTGTTGTGGCAACGCCACCACCACCACCACCACGAAAGGCCCAATTTTTCAGCCCCTGTTCAAAAGGGGCATGTAATTACAATTCTTGATCTAATAATTCACAGCAGGGCCCATTCCTGCACCCACCAAGAGTAACTCTGAGGGCTTACAGTGTTGTGGCAACACCACCACCACCACCACCACCACGAAAGGCCCAATTTTTCAGCCCCTGTTCAACAGGGGCATGCAATTACAATTCTTGATCTAATAATTCACAGCAGGGCCCATTGCTGCACCCACCAAGAGTAACTGTCAGGGCTTACAGTGTTGTGGCACCAGCACCACCATCAAAGGCTCAATTTTTACTACCACTGTTCAACAATTATATGTAATTAAAATTCCTGATATAATAGTTGACAGCAGGGCGTTCCAGCACCAACCAAGAGTAACTGTGAGTGCTTACAGTGTTGTGCCAACACCAACAACTAAGGGGCCTATTTCTGCAGAGTATATACGGCAGGTCCCTACTTTCAAACATCCAACTTACAAACGACTCCTACTTGCAAACGCAAGAAGACAACAGGAAGTGAGAGGAAATCTACCACTAGGAAGGAAAATTCTCTCCTGTAAGAATAAATATGGGAGAAAGGTGTCTCCTATGTACTGATGCTTTATCAGCAATCCTTGTTTCAAGAAAAACACCACATTTCAAAAACAGTTGTCATTGGGACGGAAAGTGAGGTGAAATGTTCTGAACAGGGGCACAGACAGCAAAACAAATGTTACAGGGGTGATAACCCTTACCTATGTTTTCCAAAAAGTTTAAAAATAGATTTTTGGGCTGGAGCTACACTTCAACAATGTACCTGTTCAAAATTACAAACACATTCTACATAAGAACAAACCTACAGTCCCTGTCTTGTATGCACCGGCTGTATACGGCTGTTCAGAGTATATAGGGCCTTTTTTATTTTATGTGCGGGGTTCCCCTTAATATCCATACAAGACCCAAAGGGGCTGGTAATGGGCTGGGGTAGGGGGGGGTCATGGGGTAGCTATGCCATTTTTCTTAAAGATTTTCATCCATATTACCGGGACCAGACATTACATTAAAGCCGCAAGCAGTTTTAAATGGCTTTTTTTTCCTTTAGAAGTGTCATTTTGTGCAGGGACAGTTCTAAACACGGGAAACACGTGGCACTTCACAGGCATACTTTAGACACCCCCCAGGTACAATATTTAAAGGAATATTTGACTTTTTTTTTTCACTTTATGCATCATTAAAATGACTGCTCCCGAAAAACAACCGTTTTTAAAACTTCTTTTTGCATTGATACATGTCCCCTGGTGCAGAACCCGGGTTCCCAAACCCTTTTTAGGACAATAACATGCATAATAGTTGTTATAATTAGCACTTTAGAATTCGAACGTTCGCATCCATTGTATTTAATAGGGTTCTAATGTTCGTACGAACTTTCGGTCCGTTCGCGGGTTCTGGTGCGAACCGAACCCGGGGGTGTTCGGCTCATCACTAGTCATAAGCCAGACAAACTTGCATCATGCTTGTAAACAAGCACAATTCGTACGTTTGAAACGCATCAACTTTTCATTCTTGCAAGTTTGTCTGGCTTATGACAATAAAGAAAACTTCAACAGCATCTTTTGGATTCAAGTGTGCAATCAATTTCTTCTTCCTTATTCTACAAAGAAGAATGGGCAAAAACGTCACTCTCCAGATGTGCAAGGGCTGGTAGAGACATCCCCAAAAAGACTTGCAGCTGTAATTGCAGAGAAAGGCGGTTTTACAAAGTATTGACTCCGGGGGGCTGAATACAAATGCACGCATTTTTCTTCCACTTCACAATTATGTGCCACTTTGTGTTGTTCTATCTCATAAAATCCCAATAAAACACATTTACTGTACGTTTCTATTTGTAACATGACATGAATGTGGAAAATTTCAAGGGGTATAAATACCTTTTCAAGGCACTGTGCTTCTTTGAAATTTAGGTGTGGAGGGTCTATGTTTACTACCGCTTTAAGGCCCCTTTCACACTGAGGTGTTTTTCAGTGTGAAAGGCCGAAGGCTTTCACACTAAAGCGGTGCGCTAGCAGGACCGCTCCAAAGGTCCTGCTAGCCGCTTTTTTTGGAGCGGTGAAGGAGCGGTGTGTTTACCGCTCCTTTACCGCTGCTGCCCATTGAAATCAATAGGACAGCGCGGCTATACCGCCCGCAAACCGCTGCTGTAGCAGTGGTTTGTGGGCGGTTTTAACCCTTTCTCGGGCGATAGCGGGGATTAAAACCGCACCGCTAGCGGCTGAATATCGCGGAAAAAACGACAGTATAGTGGCGCTAAAAATAGCGCCGCTATACTGCCAGCGCACCTCCCGCGCCCACTGTGAAAAGGGCCTAAAGAAAGTGCAAAGGTTTGTTTAAAAAAGAAAAAAACAAACAAACATGTTATACTTACCTCCTCTGTGCAGTTGGTTTTGCACAGAGTGGCCCCGATCCTCCTCTTCTGGGGTCCCTCAGCGGCGCTCCTGGCTCCTCCTCTTCTCGAGTGCCCCGTTGGAGAGCCGCTCTCCCTCGGGCACTCATGCGGGACATGCTACCGTGTCCTGCTGCTGTGTCCATTGACAGACAGCAGGCTCGGTTCCACCCCCGGCTCCCACGTCATTGGATTTGATTGACAGCAGCGGGAGCCAATCAGGACCCGAGAAACCGTCTGGAGCTGGTGTGCTCATCCCCGTCGTGGAAAGACCGGGCTCAGGTAAGTAAAAGGGGGGCTCTGGGTGGCTGCTGCATCACAGGAGGTTTTTCATCTTAATGCATAGAATGCATTAAGGTGAAAAACCTTGAGGCTTTACAACCCCTTTAAGGTAAAGCACTAAAAAGCCTTAAGGCTTGTTTACACTTGCTTCAAAATGTGGCTTTGGACATGCTTATTTAAAGCACTCTGAATGCCAATCAAAGCCCCTGTCACTAAATAAAATGGTTACCTTACAGTCCTGTTCTCAAGTTGTATTTGCTTTGCTTCGCTTCAAAAACTATGCCCCATGTTGCTTTCTTGGTGCTTCAAAGCATCTCCAAAGCCTCCAAAGAAGTCTATGACTACGCTCGCTAACAGCACCTGAAGCTTTTGATTTGAGTTGAGTTAGCTTTGTTTTGTTTCAGAGATATTGCAGGTATGAGATATCCCAGGATGCACTGGGAAACCATCAAGCGAACTGGAAAGGCGTCATCAGCAGTCACTTTCTGTTCATGTGTATATAATTCTAGGAGTAACTGGTACAGAAGTCACATCTGGTATGCAGCATGGAGCAACTGGGAGGTGAGTGGGATCTGCAATGGAGCGGAGCACCTAGCAGACAGCACACGTGGTATGCAACATGGGAACACTATAGCCAAAAGTGAGCCAGGACTAGATACAGAGGAGAGGACTGAGTGGCAGAGGATTAGCAGAATGGGGGGCCGGAGTAGGAGAAACTAGCATTGTCACATGTGGTGAGCAGCGTGAGAGCAATATAGGGGGAGGTGAGCGGGGACCAGAGAGAGGGGAGGATCAGTACAGATGGGGGTTACTACTGAGCTGTGGATCAGCAGAGCTGGGGGTTACTATTGAGTGGGGCATCAGCAGATCTGATGAACGAGGGTACCAAAAAGCTGGGGCTCTGCTGAACAGGGGTACTAATGAGTTGGGGATCTGCTGAATGGGGGTACTGCTGAGTGGGGGTACACATAGAAAATCAATACACACACACAGGGCATTTTCCAATCTTCATTAAAGCTTCAAAAAAGCATCACCGAACCATCAAAAAAGCATGTTGAAGTGGTAGGCACTTTTATGTGTTAAAGTCAAAGTAAGTGTAAATGAGCCCTTAAAAAATAGCTTTTAGTCTTTGAGAGGATATTAATTTTAGGTCCTGGTTCACACTGGTGCAGCTTTGGAATCGGGCTACTTCTCTACTATGTGGCTGATTCACACTACTGCATTGCACTGGTGTGTGGGCGGTGGGTGCTGAAAAAAGATCAGTGCAAGTTGAACCTCCAATTTCATTGCGACTTGTGACTTTGTATGACAGAAGTCTGTGCAAGTGGCAATGAAATGAAAAAAAAAGTAGTGCAGAAACCTTTTTCAAAGTCACTGCGACATGAGTCGTGGCAATTTGAACAGTTCCATTGCCGACAATAGGCTGGGACTTGTCATGCAATTAAGAACTGTCAAATCGCATGACAAATCACACCGGTGTAAACGGGGGCTAAAGCCTTGTACACACGGCCGAGAATCTCCTCAGGAAAAAACTCGTCGGTTTTTCCTGACGAGATTCTTGGACAAGAATCTTGTCCCGGCTGAGTGTACACACGTACCTTTCAAAAGAACCGCCGTTCTTTTGAATGGCACGAACGCGGTGACGTCATCGACTACGACGAGCTTGCGCTCGTCACATTCGATGCCATCGCCGCCATCTTGCTACACCCTACCTATGCCTAGGAAGCTACCGCGCATGCGTCAAAGTAATTTCGAGCATGCGCGGGTTTCCACGGCGACAGGTAAGTGTACACACACTCGGGTTTCTCGTCGGGAAACAGGCCGACGAGAATCCCGACTAGAAAAAAGAAAGCAGGTCTTCTTTTTTTCTCGTCGAGATTCTGGGCAGTTTTCTTGACGAGAAACCTGAAAGCCTCGTACACACGACCGGTTTTCTCGGCAAGAAATCTCTGCAAGCAGTTTTCTTGCCGGTTCTTGCCAAGAAAACCGGCCGTGTGTACGAGGCTTGAGAGTCCATTCACACCTACGCCTCAAGGAGGTGTATTCCTTGATAACGTGCACGAAACACATCGGGAGGGGCCTACATGCTGACGTCACGCCGCTGCGTCCACGTGTTTAGAGCGGCGGCTGCCATTGTAAGCTTTGGCCGGTCTGCTAATGCTGCAGCTTCTATCTGGATGTCGTTTTTAAAGTTTTATAATAAACTACTACACGCTACAAGCTCTTTTTGGGCTCCTGTTTGGTGAGCTCTTTATACACAGTTTGTGGATCCTTGAAGGAAGGAGAGCACATTGTCCACATGAAATGATGAGGTGTGCCTACTAAGGGCTATTGACTGGAGCTGTTTTATATCCTTATTCTGGTGAGTGCATAGTTTGAGTAGACCTCCTGGCTTTAGCACAGTTGCAGAATCTGCTGGCTAGTATCAGCTTTCATTGTTCCCTGGAATTATTCATTAAACTCTGAGGTGGACAGCACTGATGAAGGGCTAGAGTAGCATCTAAGTATCTAACATGCAAGACATGATGCTGGTTACCGGTTAGACTTCTCCAAAAGCCAGTTGAAGTGAGGCCAGGCAGAGGGGGTCAGGACAGCTCGAGCTGGGAAGGTGATTCTCTGGGGAAGATCCTTCACTAGATCATACATCTTCACAATCATTTCTCTGGTGTACGTTCTGTTGGAGATAATCGGTGGCAGGTACAGTGTCACCCAGCCAGGGGAGATTGTGATATCCGGGAATTTCTCCTGGATTAAACCCAGAAACCTGTAACAATGGATCGCAGTTACAATAACTACTTTCATCAATTTATCCTATTTGTCAGAATATCTCTAACTTGCAAACAATATCACCAAATATCTTCGGGATACTGACTGTGTGGCATTGACTCCTATCTCATGGTTGACGTTGGGTCCGGCCACGATGTCCGCATTTATCCACACAGGGCGGTTAATGTTCACCTGTGATGACTTTTTCAGCAACATGTCAAGTGACGGGCTGACAGCTTGGATGCTCTTGAAGTCCAGTTTGATGCCTTTATAGAACAAAAGGTTAAACTGTACAATTGATACATAAGAGGTTAACATTTATCTAAACTTAAATACAAAAATGTAATATTTGCAGCTTGACAGTACTTAGATGTGGTGACTGCATGAGTTTTTCTGGCTTTTTTTCCCCTTTTATTTTCACCTGGTGATAATGTTAGTAACACGTTTAGGACTACAGAATACCCCTTTTATTCTTTTTCATAAGGGGGAGGTGTATTATAGTTCACAGCGCTAGCTGGAAACAAAGCTAACTAATAACATTCAGCACAGGCAGAAAGCACACAAGATTTCTAATATCATAACAGAGAAAATTGAGTACTGTTCATCATACTTTTTTTATTTGCACTAACATATAATTTTGCATGGACAAGCTTTCGGGTATGTCCCCTTCTTGAGTGCCGGTTCACACTTGTTCGAGTTGATACCGAATGCGATGCGTTAAACACAAACTAGATTCGCATGTCATCCAAAAAGTAATTGTTTTCAATGATGGTGGTTCAGGTCTATGCATAGCGATTCCTCTCCGAAGGCGATGCAATGAAAAAAAGGGTCTTGTGCGAGTTTAGAGCGTTGCGTTGCGAATTTAGTCTCCATAGACGTCAAATCGTTCTGGAATCGCATTTGATGGTTTACATATGTGCGAATTCCACCACACTATTCTCCACAAAAACATTACCCACTCCTGAAATTTGCATTAAAATCGCGGCAAAAACTTGGTAAATTTGCGGTAAATTCGTACCTCAGAATGGACTAAAAAAACGGAACAAATTCACAGCGCAGCAGTGTAAACCGGCACTTAAGGTCCAAGAAGTACTGATTCACAAAAGTTTTAGCAGAATGTTAAAATGTTAAAACAAAAAAAAACAAACACAATCTCTGAGCGAAAGGAAAAAGAAAAACAAACACATACAAATCAATGTGTATGGCAATGGTAATAAAGCTAGCAGCAAGTGAAATAAGACAGAGGGAGAGCTATAGACTGGAGGGGAGGGGAGGGGGGGGATAATAGTCACAGAGGGGGGTCATAAAACTGTAGTATAATGGGTAATGCCATGTACACACGATCGGAATTTCCGATGGGATAAAATCCGATGGAATTTTCCGTCGGAATTCCGTTCAAGCTGTCTTCCATCAGTCTTGCATACACAGTCAGACCAAATTCCGACCGTCCAAAATGCCGTGACGTACAACACTACGACGAGCCGAGGAAAATGAAGTTCAATGCTTCCGAGCATGCGTCGACTTGATTCTGAGCAGACGTGTTTTTTTCTCCGTCAGAGTTCCACACAGACGATCGGAATTTCTGATCGGATTTTTTTCCATCGGAAAAAAAAAAAACATGTTCTATTTCTAAACTCCGATGGAAAAAAATCCGATGGGGCCCACACACGGTCAGAATATCCGATGAAAAAATTCCGTCAGACTTTTTTAATCGGAAATTCCGATCGTGTGTACAGGGCATTAGGAAACCAATATCTAAAATTTAAGCCATTATTTTTTGTGTCAAAAAGAAGTATCATTCTTAGTTTTCCTTTCCTGGATAGTTCTGAAATTTCCATTAAGAACTAAAACATTGAGGTCTTCTATAGTGTGGTCCGGTTGTGAGAAATGATGTCCCACATGTGTGCAGAAACTGTCTTCTTTATGTTCCTTGATGATATGTCTGAGCAAATTCATCCTCGCTTGCAACTTCTGTCCTGTTTCACCAACAATCCTTTGCTACACCTAAGATCCTTTGCTACACCTTTTGCATTGGATGAGGTACACGACATTACTGGAGGTACAGCTGTATGATCCAATGATATTGAAGGTCCCAATCGTGTGTGTGACACTTTTGGATAGATTGATCTGGTTGCACAGTTTGCAGCATTTTTTATTGCAGGGTTTGGAAAGGCATTTCGGGCACACAAAGCTTATTTTGTGACTACTGGGGTGTATATTTAGATGGAAATTTTTATGCCTGGAGTTAAGCTTTAAAGTGGTTGTAAACCCACTTTTGCAACTTGCACCTACAGGTAAGCCTAGATTAAGACTTACCTGTAGGTGCAAGAAATATCTCCTAAACCTACACGGTTTAGGAGATATTTGCTAAAAATTACATTGCTCCGTGTCTACGGCGCATGCGCACCGTAGACAACGGCACATTCATGGGGTTAATCCCATTCACAAATTCGGCTAAGTCCCAGCAATGCTTGGGCTTAGCCGACTTTGACGGCTCCCGCGCACATGCGCGGAGTGACGTCTTCGCCGCTCCGGCCAATCACAGCGCCGGAGCGGCTCTGTGATTGGCTGGAGCGGCGATACCCGAAAGTAACAATCCGGCTATCGCCGCAGCGATGGCTGCGGCTAAAGAGGGAGACGAGGACGGCTTCGGGGGCCCCGATCTAAGGTAAGTGATGCATAATGAGCTATTATGCTAGTCATATTAGCTCATTATGCCTTTCTTTTACAGGTGGTTTAAAAAGAATTTTTTTTTTATAGGGGTTTACAACCACTTTAACAGGTCAAAAAGGAGCAAATAACAGACGTTAATTGTTATAATTTACAGATGCTTTAAGTAATTCTCCATTGTACCCTTTATAACATTGTAACCTTGTCTGTTCCACATGTAGGCAGGTGCAGTCTACTTTCTCCACCGCAGGTAGCGCTCTTCTGCCGCGGCACTGTTGATGGAGAGAAAGTCAAGATGAACAGGATTCCTCTACAGTTTCCTGGGTCACTGGGGAAGCTATTCTATTGGATGCTGTCAGCCCATGTGATTCTGGTGGCCATCTTTGATCAGGCAGACCCTTTTTAAGGCCCTGAGAGCAGTTTTGGCACGCATTTGGTAAGTGGGTAGTGTAGGGAAATGTACCCTGTCTGTTAGGGATAATACTAGCGGTAGGGAAAGGTTTCAGACAAGGAGGGAAAGCATAGGGACTTCAGCTCCTCTGGACATACCTCCTGATTGGGTACGAGACGGCCAGGCCGCATTCTACGCTCTTTACAGGCGCTGTCAGTCTGGCTGAATATTGCTCTTTTCACGTTGCTGGAAACCATGAGTGCACCCGGTTGGGTGGTCTTCCCTCCGGGTTTTGTTGTTAACTGTTACTGCATTACTTCAATTACCTCCTGATTGGGTACGAGACGGCCAGGCCGCATTCTACGCTCTTTACAGGCGCTGTCAGTCTGGCTGAATATTGCTCTTTTCACGTTGCTGGAAACCATGAGTGCACCCGGTTGGGTGGTCTTCCCTCCGGGTTTTGTTGTTAACTGTTACTGCATTACTTCAATTACAAGTTCTCTATCGCACCTGACTGAGTGAATTATTGATGCCACACCATGCTGCACACCGCCTATACACAAATAACCATTAAATGGTCATAGATTACATATAACTTTCTCTGATCCAGTCACATGAAGACCAGAATTTTACCTTTAGAAGAAAGAAGCACAGCGTCCAGCCATTCTTCCAGTGTATTGTCACTGTATATATCAGGGGGATGAGCCATGATAGGTATATTTGTCTCATTGACTGTTCCTTGTCCCTCAACATTGACGTCAGCCTCCAACACCATGATGCCACCTGTAGGGTTTTACATATTAATCAGATCAGGATTTGTAGGTGTTCTCTCAATTAATATTAGGCATTTCAAACTGCATTTTTGTATCATGACTGCCAGACAAAACCAATTACAAGATAAGTCACCTAAGAAGCAGGAAATCTCCTTAAAAAGGGCATAGACTGATATCTTTTCACTGAGTCACATGCAGAGCCGCTGACAAGAGGGTAGCACCCGTGCTCCTCTATGGGGCACAGGCCCCAAAAGTTCAGCAGGGGGGCCCAGAGCTGCAGGAATGGGAGCAATTACTGGAACCCATCCCCATGTGACCCTCCCTGTGTTTACAATGCTTCAGATTATGAATGAAGAGGGAGTGTCTGTTTAAAGTGCTTTCTGTTCATTCACCCGGCAAAGAAAGGATTGAGGAATCTGTGTCCTCAATCTCTTTCTCGGTCTCAAAAATTAGACAGCCCCACAAGGCTGTTAAAAAATGTAATAAAGAAAACCTAAAATTGTAAAAAATAATGCAAAAAAAAAAAAACATAATTAAGGGCTCATTCTTACAGGTATTTTGGTTGTGTGAATGAGTGGTTTGTTCATGTGGCTGGGGGCCGCCTGTTAGACTTGGTTCACTTGGCCCCATGATTTCAGCAGCCCTGGTCACATAATTCATAAACTTAAAGCGGAAATAAACCCATTGATTTAACAGTTTAAAAAATCAGTTACATTCCCGGCATGCCGGGATTGCCACCTGTCACATTGGTTGTGCTCTCAACCAAACTGTCAAACCATCCAATGGCTGGTGTCATAACTAATCACATGTGCAGCATCATGGCAGTTGAAGATTAAACAGAGGCCAAGATGGCAGCTTCCTTGCCTGAAAATGATAGGAGGGTTTACATTCACTTTAAACTGACCATACGCTTATCGAATTTCTACCAGTTCAGTAGGGACCAGCCAAATTTCCATCAGCGTGTGACCATCCCTACTCAGCAGAGGTTGTTCGTTTGATCCACGTCTGTCAAAGGCACATGCTGGAAAACCTTTCCTGATCAGTGGCTGAAGCCATTGATCAGTGTACCCTGACAGCTTTAGGTCCCGCTGTCAAAATACAATGTCCCGGGGGTGGGGATTCCATTTACTGTATTTGTATGGATGGAGGAATTTTTTATATTTATTTTTTTCAGTAAACTAGTGAGAACTTGGCCAGCTCAACGTTGTGAGAAGGAGATGTAAAGCAGAACCATTATGCTCCATTACAAAGTTGAAAGCAGAACCTGAGTATTTAATAAGCTGATATGGCTGCCTCGTGTGTGTGTATATATATATATATAATTACAAATTATATACAGAAACAAGATTCTTAAAACATATCTTAATAGGATTATAAATATAAAGCTGTTCTCTTCAAGTGAATATCCAAAAAGACTATGAAAAGATTTTCCTTTCCTTTTAAATGTTGAAAAGACCATTATATGCACATCAATGCAAAATAATCTACTCAACATCACAACAAATACATAAGGTCATTTAGACGACCCACAAATATTTCCTTATATTTGTATATCACATGATCAAGACAGCTTTACAATACTGAGTATACACCCATCAGTAATAAAATTATGATGACCCACCTAATGTTAGGTAGGTCCCCCTTTTGCCTCAATAAACAACCTGACTCATTGTGGCATGCACACCACTAGACCTCTGAAGGTATGCTGTAGTATCTGGCACCAAGACATCAGTAGAACATTCTTTAATACCTGTAAGTTGTAAGGTGAGGCCTCCATGGATCGGATTTGTTTTTCCAGCACATACCAGAAATGCTTCATGGATTAAGATCTGGAGAAATTGGAGGCCAAGTCAGAACCTCAAACTCGTTGTGTTCCTCAAACCATTCTTAAAGGGGAGCTCCACTCTAAAGTGGAACTTCCGCTCATTGGAACCCTCCCCCCCTCCGCTGCCACAATTGGCACCTTTTAGGGGGGTGCAGATACCTGTATAATACAGGTATTTGCACCCACTTTCGGGCATAGATAGTTCCCAGAACACAGCAGGGAACCAGTGAAAGACACGCAGCGCGACTTGCGCATGCGCATTAGGGAACCCGGGCAGTGAAGCCGCAACGCTTCACTTCCTGATTCCCTCACCGAGAATGGCGGCGGGGGCAGCCGAGAGACGAGCGATTGCTCGTCTTCTGCTGCCGTCATCGCGGGCACCCTGGACAGGTAAGTGTCCATTTATTAAAAGTCAGCAGCTGCAGTATTTGTAGCTGCTGGCTTTTAATAATTTTTTTTAAGGGGGAGCTCCGCTTTAATGCATAGAATGCATTAAGATGAAAAACCTTTGAGGGTTTACAACCCCTTTAATTATGATTTAGGGTAATGCTAGAGAAAGTGGTGTACTATTTGCATTTTGGTAGTTTGATTTTCTGTTATTTTTCAATCTGTGCTGTTTATTCTATGTTGTATTTTAAGGCTGGGTTCACATATCGACGGCTGCAGTTTGCAGTCCAGTGACCTGTGCGCTTCTGTTCACCGGTTCAAGTGCGATTCAGGTGCCAATTTTCCCCTGAATTGCCACCTGAACCGGGCGGCTTTATGTGCGGCTCATGGGGGACCCTGGACATTGCTCAGGGCTATTCCGGGCTGTCTGTTTCCTCCCTGGGGCCGCCTCTCTTGTGCGTCGGTGGACCGTGTCGGAATGACCCACCATGTTTTATGGGTGGGCACCGTGCATTTGCGATCCGAGGGATTATAATTTTGACCCCACCACACATGTGCTGACTACAGGCACCGCACTGTTGGTTTTTATTAACCGCGATGCGTGGTCGGTGTGACGTCAGATGCACGCTCGGTCCCATTGCGCATGTGCAATTACTATTTACTAGCACTGCTGACGGAGCAGCTTATGCTCTGGTGCGTCGCGCGTGCAGGATGACCTAATCCCTTCGCACGGCCGCACTATTGGCTGTGAGCTTGCGCTGGCGTCTCTGCATATATTTAAGGCAGCGGTTTTGCATTGGATGCATGCTGCCGCCTCAACCTTGTGGATAGCCATGTTTCTGGAGTCTCTGAGGATCAAGGTAGATATTAAAACTCATTGGAAATGACCGTTCAATGTCTTTCCCACCCATTTCACTTACTTTGCTTTATGGGGCACTTGTATATTTTGCTGCTATTGCGGGATACAATTTTCCCTAGAGTTCTCAACATGTTTGCTGCAGTCATGTCTCCATATGTTTATACTGGTGGTAGCTGTAAGAATTGGAATCCAAATCCATAGCTATATTTGAACCCATTGGCTTGATTCCATATGTAAAAATAGAGCTGCCATTTGGAACTATTATAATTAGGCATTTATGTGTTCTAGATATATGTAGGTGCATGTATGTATGTTTATGTGTATATACTGTATACATATGTGTATATGTGGGGGGTATTAGGAGATAATTCTATCCATATGCACCCCTGTCCTCCTTTCTTTTTGCCATTCCACTAGTATTATCTCCCTTTATAGGCTAATTTTCCAACTACCACGGCTCCATATCTATATTCTGCGTTACCTTAAAACATTGTTTGGGGATCATACCCTGGATCCTTGTGTGGAACATCTGAGGCCTCAGAAAACTCTTTTGGAAGTGAGTGTGGGGGATCTTTCCAATCTTGGCAGATGAACAATCTATGTTTATAGACATTATGACCTCTGTGCTGATGGTTCTGTAAGTACGAGACGATTTTCCAACTTTGATAACTTATTTTTGAACTATGAATATGTTATACCCCAGTTTCGAAATTTTAAACAAGCTATGTTCTGTTATAGATTATAGAATGCTTTGATCTTATGACATTCACTTTGAAAATATCCCTGAAGAAGGGATCTAGGTTTTGTCCTGAAACACGTCGGGCATAAGAGAAAACATCTGAAAATACAGCAATATTTCCATATCAGAAATTTTCATACTATGTCATGTCTTGTTTTAACACAGTGATGTGTAGCCAAGGTTTGCTACTATGCTTATGATTAAGGGACAGTTTATTTATTGTTATAATGGATTTGGCTCCCTCTGGTGCATGCTGGACTCTATGGGGTTGATTTACTAAAGGCAAACCCACTCTGCACTAAAAGTGCACTGCAAGTGCACTTGGAAGTGCAGTCGCTGTAAATCTAAAGGGAAGATCTGAAATGAGGGGAAGCTCTGCTGACTTTATCATCCAATCATTTACAAGCAGAAATGCTGTTTTTTATTTTCCTTGCATGTCCCCCTCGGATCTACAGCGACTCCACTTCCAAGTGCACTTGTAGTGCAAAGTGGATTTGCCTTTAGTAAATAAACCCCTATGTGTTTTATTTTCTCCTGTGTGAAGACTCAGAGCAAGGCATCATGGAACATGTAGTCCGGGATGAGGAAGTGACACTGTTAGCAGGATCAATCTGGACTACAGGTAACAGAATGCTGTGCGCACAGAACAGCCTGCTGGGAGAGGAAATAAAAAGGGCTCGTGCGGCCTGATTCACTCTCTCTGGATGCCATTCTGACCCTGCCAGCAGGAGGTCTGTATGACAGGGAGTGCTGAGAATCTGCTGCCTACACAGCGGGGAGCCAAATAGCCAGCCCCAGAGGGATCTCGGAGGACTGCATCGCTATTCCGGTACAGCGGACCGGCGTGTGTTCCGGACCATCCAGAGGCACCTGCAATCCAGTCTACAGGGAGCTGCAGCATGGCGCGGTGCTGCCATTTCTACAGGACAAAGATACAGAGACAGAGAATTCCGGCCGGAACCCTCTTTTCATCTGATCCATTCATCTGACGTTCGTAGTGGTGAGCGGGCACAGCCCTTGTGATAGTTAACAACAGTACTGCCGACTAATACTTATACAGACTGGCTGGTTATACTTGTAGTTCACGGATGTGAATCTACTTCTATACAGGCCACATACAGCAGGCGCTTGGGGTCAATAAACCCATTGTGCTCTAAAATCAGTATTGTGAACACTTCTTTGTTACAGTTAAAGGAGGAATATACACCTCATTTTGGTTATCATTTCTTTGGATAAGGTGCAGTTTAGTTCATTCTTATGACCTCTTACATCTTGGATTACAATTAACTGCAATACAAAGAACGCAGGCTAGCTAAAGATAACTGGAACTAAAGGAACAATTCTTTTTTCCTCTCTTTTGTGCACAACTTCTTTATGCTCAGTTGCATACATTGCATTAAACTACTACAGGGAGCCGCCCTATAGGATATTATTTGGGTTTATACTGTCATTGATATTTTACAGTTTGCTGGTCTGTGTGTTGAGGACACAGAGGGGAGAGATCCAACACGTGAGATATAGTGTTGGGTATTTACTCCTCTGTCTACCTGTCCACATAGGTCTTGTATTGGGTATATGTTACGTATTCATGCATAATAATATATGGGGCATATTCATTGTTAACTTAAGCTGAGTTACTTATGCAATTTTCTGTGTTTCTTTCACCTCAGTAAACATATCTGATTTGTTTCATTGATATTGTGTGAGTCTCTATTTACTCGCACATCTGTGACAGGATGGACCCAAGCTGTCAGAGGTAAGAGAGGATTTGCAGAGTCGAGGTAACCAATGGGGTACAGAGTCTATTAGCAACCCTCACGGGGGTATCGTTACATATGTATACACCAATTTTTTATCTATGTATTTAAATAAAATTGTGTATTTTTAATATTACTTTGGTCTATGTCTTGCTGTTAAAGTCCCACTGTACTGGGGGGTACATGTTTACAAACCTGAACCCGACCCAAAATTGCACAGGACCCTTTTCAAAACTGCACCGCAGCTGCCCCGAACATGTGTGAATTGGATGCGGTTAAAATCCCATCTAATTTGCATATATGTGAACCCTGCCTAATAGTATGGATGGTTTATTAGAGTATAGTTTTAATTTAATTTAATTTGATACTAATTGCTGTTATTGGTAATTTTATTGTGTCATTGTGTCTTGCTCCATTTGTTATTGTGATCTTGTGTTGTCTTAGTTGAATGTAACTGTATCTTAACTCCTTCAGATCCACGCTATAGCCGAATGACAGCTACAGCGCAGACCTGCTTTGCCGGGAGGCCGTCAATAGACGTCCTCTCCTTTGCAGCGCGTGCTGCGATCACTGAGTCACTGAGACTCGGGTGATCACAGATCGAAGGGGCCAATCTTGGGCCCCTTACCATGTGATCAGCTGTCAGCCAATGACAGCTGATCATGTGATGTAAACAAAAGCTTGGTAATCGTTTTTTTTTCTCCTCGCACTGATAGCGCGAGGAGAAAAACAAGCCGATCACCGGCCTTTGTGCAAGGGACATTGGTCCTGAAGAGGAAGAGGCACATCCGCCTCATCTGTGCCCACCAGTGCCACCTGCCAGTGCCCACAGTGCCAAAATTCAGTCTCCACCAGTGCAAAACAGTGCCACCTATCAATGCCCATGAGTGCCCCCTATCAATGCCCACCAGTGGTGCCAATCAGTGCCACCTAACAGTGCTGCCTATCAGTGTCACCTACCAGTGCCAATTAGTGCCCATCATTGCCACCCATCAGTGCTGCCTATCAGTGTCACCTACCAGTGCCAATCAGTGCCCATCATTGCCACCCATCAGTGCCCATCACTGCCACCCATCAGTGCCCAACACTGCCAGCTATCAGTGCCACCTATTAGTGCCACTTCTCAGTGCCCACCAGTGCCACCTATCAATGTCCTTTAGTGCCAACCTTCAGTGCCACCCTTCAGTGCCACCTCTCAGTGCCAACTATCAGTGCCCACCAGTGCCACCTATAAGTGCCCACCAGTGCCGCCTTATCAGTGCCCATCAATGCAGCTCATCGGTGCCCATCAGTGCAGCCCATCAGTGCCGCCTCATCAGCGTACATCAATGAAGGAGAAAAATTACCTGTTTGCAAAATTTTATAACAAAATATAAAACGGTTTTGTATTTTTTTTATATTTGGTCTTTTTTAATTTTTTTAACAAAAAATAAAAACCGCAGAGGTGATCAAATACCACCAAAAAAAGCTATATTTGTGGAAAAAAAATGATAAAATTTTCATTTGGGTACAGTGTTGCATGACCGCGCAATTGTCATTCAAAGAGTGAGAGAGCTGAAAGCTGAAAATTGGTTTGGGTAGGAGGGGGGGGGGGGGGGGGTTGGGTGGGTGGGGGGGGGGTTAAGTGCCCAGTAAGCAAGTGGTTAATTTCCCTTTGGGATTAATAAAATATTCTGAATCTGAATACCTGTCAGTGTGCTTATTGTTATGGCTGATTAGTGTATGGTGTCAACATGGACCATTACCTGCTTTTTATATTTTTAAAGAGTCCTGTTTCTTCTTCTTGTGCTTGGGCTTTTATTACTAAATTATATGAAGAGCTTTACTGTTAAAAATTAATTATCTGAAGAGAGCTAGTAAAAAATAATCAGTTGTGTTTATTGGAAACGTTAATAAAAATACAATTATATAAAAATGTCAGCTGTGTAATAAAATTGGGGCCATTTGGTTGGCTTCACATCTTTGCCCTGTGGTAACACATTTAAAATGTGATTATACAACTCCCTGTAGCAGAATGATATTCACTATAGCCCCGTACACACGGTCGGACTTCCATCAGACTTTTCCGTGTTTTTTTGTCCGAACGGAGTTGGTCGGGAACACCCATAGCATACACACGCTCGGACTTTTCTGCAAACTTTACCAAAACTTTTTGCAACATCACGTGGTTTTTCTGCTCTTTTCTGCTCTTTACCGCCACCCTTTGGTCAACTTCTGCTATTGTTGGTTGATTTTAACATTAGTTGTTTTGTCCATCGGACAAAAGTCCAATGGTTTTCTGTACACACGGTTGGACTTTGCTCCATCGGACTTTTGTTGGGCAAAAGTTTGTCCGTTTGCAGACCCAACTTTTGTCCGATGAAAACAAGAAAAAAGCAAAAAAAGTTTGTCCGATGGAGCGTACACACGGTCGGATTGTTGGTCCAACTTGCTCAAAATGAAGTTTGTTGGCCAAAAGACAGACCGTGTGTACGGGGCTTATGAATGCCACTCCAAAGGACCTTGCAAATGCACACCAACACGTGTCCACTGCAGTGCACCACAAGCCAAAAATATGAACCATCTGTGACTGTGGTGCTTTTAAAAAGAGTTCAGTGTCTTGAAAAAGAGTCAATACTTTGTAGAACCACCTTTCGCTGCAATTACAACTGCAAGTCTTTTTGGGGATCACCAGCTTTGTACATCTAGAGAGTGACATTTTTGCCCATTCTTCTTTGCAAAATAGCTCAAGCTCTGTCAGATTGGATGGAAAGCGTCTGTGAACAGCAATTTTCAAGTCTTGCCACATATTTTCAATTGATTTTAGGTCTGGACTTTGACAGGACCATTCTAGCACATGGATATGCTTTGATCTAAACCATTCCATTGTAGCTCTGGCTGTATGTTTAGGGTCGTTGTCCTGCTGAAGGGTGAACCACCGCCCCAGTCTCAAGTCTTTTGCAGACTCTAAAGCCCCATACACACGATCGGATTTCCTATGGATTCTAATCCGATGGATTTTTCCATTGGAAATCCGATGAAGCTGACTTCCATCAGTCTTGCCTACACACAATCAGTCAAAAATCCGACCGCCCCAAACGCTGTGACATAAAACACTCAGACGAGCCGAGAAAAATTAAGTTCAATGCTTCTGAGCATGCGTCGACTTGATTCTGAGCTTGCGTGGGTTTTTTCTCCTATGGAGTTCCACACAGACGATCGGAATTTGCTATCGTTTTTTTCCCATCGGATAAATTTAAAACATGTTCTATTTTTTCTCACCGATGGAAAAAAGACCGATGGGGCCCATACACGATCGGTTTGTCCGACGAGAAAAGTCCATCGGACTGTTTTCATCGGTAAAACCGATCGTGTGTACACGGCATTACAGGTTTTCTTCTAAGATTACCCTGTATTCAGCTCCATCCATCTTCCCATCCATTCTGACCAGCTTCCCTGTCCCTGCTGAAGTAAAGCATCCCTACAACATGATGCAGCCACCACCATGTTTCACAGTGGGGATAGTGTGTTCAGGGTGATGTGCAGTGTTAGTTTTTCACCACACATAGCGTTTTGCTTTAAGGCCAAAAAGTTCAATTTTGGTCTCATCTGACCAGAGAACCTTCTTCCACATGTTTATTGTGTCCCCCACATGGCTTCTCGCAAACTGCAAACGGGACTTCTTATGCCTTACTTTCAACAATGGCTTTCTTCTTGTCACTCTTCCATAAAGGCCAGATTTGTGGAGTGCACGACTAATAGTTGTCCTGTGGACAGATTCCCCCACCTGAGCTGTGGATCTCTGCAGCTCCTCCAGAGTTTCCATGGGCCTCTTGGCTGCTTCTCTGATTAATGCTCCCCTTGCCCGGCCTGTCGGTTTAGGTGGACGGCCATGTCTTGGTAGGTTTACAGTTGTGCCATACTCTTTCCATTTTCGGATGATGGATTGAACAGTGCTCCGTAAGATGTTCACAGCATGGGATATTTTTTTATAACCTAACCCTGCTTTAAACTTCTGCACAACTTTATCCCTGACCTGTCTGGTGTGTTCCTTGGTCTTTATGATGCTGTTTGTTCACTAAGGTTCTCTAACAAACCTCTGAGGGCTTCACAGAACAGCTGTATTTATACTGAGATTAAATTACACACAGGTGGACTCTATTTGTTAATTAGGTGACTTCTAAAGGCAATGGGTTCCACTAGATTTTAGTTAGGGGTATCAGAGTAAAGGGGGCTAAATACAAATGCACGCCACACTTTTCAGATATTTATTTGTAAAAACAAAAGAAAACCATTCATCATTTTCCTTTAACTTCACAATTATGTGCCACTTTGTGTTGGTCTATTACATAAAATCCCAATAAAATACATTTACATTTTTGGTTGTAACATGACAAAATGTGGAAAATTTCAAGGGGTGTGAATACTTTTTCAAGGCACTGTACATGGGCATTTTTTAGTGCATTGGCATCTCTCAATGAATGGACTGTATTAACGCAAAATCTTAAATACAGCAGTGGAATGTAAAATGTAAAGCATACTCACTGTTCAGGGCTTCCTGCATTGCACTCTTGTTATTGGCTCTATGATACCAGGTGACGAGTAACCCATCCTTGGCTTCGATCTGCTCATTGGACATTAGGTAGTCTAACATATCTCCATCCGTGCTGAACCCAGGCTTGAAATCTGCTGAGAATCATAAGAGCATTAAACTGATAAAGAAAAGCTGTTTTGTAAGCCCATATAGATGAAGAGAAGATTATGGAGGTTTTCAAGGAGGCCGAGAGTTGCAATATTTCTGTTTACTGTAAATTGAAGGCCTTAGCTATTAATGACCAGCAAGTGTGTGCAGTTTTGTATAAGCGATACCAAAGCCCTACACATGATCAGGATGTTCGCCCCAATCTCTAAAAGTTTAGAGCTGAAAAAACCCATACAGTATGTTTGTAGGTACCCCCATGACCCTGTATGGCAAAACCTCCTTTTGGGGAATTGGTAGACCAGACTGTGTGACTCCATGGAGGAGACCAAAAACGCATGTAAGTGAAGAAAAAGGTGTTTATTAACCACTTCTCCACCGGGCCTATTCTGGCACTTCTCTCCTTCATGTAAAAATAATAATTTTTTCGCTAGAAAATTAATCGGAACCCCTAAACATTATATATTTTTTTTAGCAGGCACCCTAGGGAATAAAATGGCGGTCATTGCAACTTTTTATCTTGCACGGTATTTGCGCAATCATTTTTCAAACGCCTTTTTTTGGGAAAAAAACGGTTTCACAAATGAAAAAATAACAAAACAGTAAAGTTAGCCCAATTTTTTTATATAATGTGAAAGATGCTGTTACGCTGAGTAAATAGATAGATACTTAACATGTCACGCTTTAAAATTGCGCACACTCATGGAATGGCGCCAAACTTCGGTACTTAAAAATCTCCATAGGCGACGCTTAAATTTTTTTTACAGGTTACTGTTTTTGAGTTACAGAGGAGGTCTAGTGCTAGAATTGTTGCTCGCACTCTACCGCACGTGGCGATACCTCACATGTGGGGTTTGAACGGCATTTACATATGTGGGTGGGACTTACATGCGTGTTCGCTTCTGAGCGCGAGCTACCGGGGACAGGGGTGTTTTAATTTTTTTTTATTTTACTGAATTTTTTTATTTTGACACTTTTTTTTAAATTTTTTTTTTTGATCACTTTTATTCCTATTACAAGGAATGTAAACATCCATTGTAATAAGAATGTGTGTGACAGGTCCTCTTTATGGGGAGATGCGGGGTCAATAAGACCGCACATCTCTCCTCCAGGCTGGAAAGCATGAGATCTGTGAAAAAATTCACCGAAACTTATGCTGACAGCCGCAATTGCGGCTTTGCTTACTTCCGGGTACCGGGCGTGACGTCACAACGTCGCGCCCGGGACTCCGACGGTCATAGAGATGACTGGTGACCATCTGGTCACCGGAAATCTCTATCGTCGTGAGCCGGCGCTGGCCAATTCATTCTCTGGGCCCCCGATGGCACGGGAGAGCCGGAGAAGCACCAGATGGCGGCGGGAGGGGGGGATGTCCCCTCCCGCCGCCTATAAGAACGATCAAGCGGCGGAAATGCCGCTATGATCATTCTTATGATGCGCAGAATCGCTGGCTGCAAACAATGATATCTGAATGATGCCTGTAGCTGCAGGCATCATTCAGATATCCCTCCTCAAAGTCAGCGACGTCATATGACGTCCTTGGTGGACAAGTGGTTAAAAAGGTGACAAACAAGTGAAAACAACCAGTGCACAACCAACAACAAGTAATATATACAAATAAAGGGGAGATACCACAATCATAAACAAAGCCAGGCCGAGGTCATACACAAGGGGATATCAGTAGATGGGTAAGGACGGGAGAACAACAGGACAGAGAGAGGATGGATGGACAGGCTGCAGGGCAGGGATCCAAGGTAAACAGGTAACAGGAGGGGCAGGTCCAGGATGGGCTCGGGATAGGGATCAGACAGATCAGGTCGGGTCGGGTCGGGTCAGATGCAGGCTCAGGGTCAGGATTGCAGGCTCAAGGTCAGGAAGAGAGATACCAAGGCAAGCATGTGAGGGCTTGCCGGGTATTTATAAGACTGAGATAATTGTGCTCAGGTAACACCTGAGCGCAGGAGATCCTTTTTCACAGATCCTGGCTGCAAGAAGACACCTGCTGGTGGACACTGGTACCGTGATCCACAGGACCAACAGCGCCACCAACGGGGGAACCCTTTCCTGACACCTCCTTTGGAAAACCAGTCAGCATAGATTTTCTAATCAGATTTCTACTATTTTCCCCACAGCACGCCCTCTACGCCACAGACAAACTTGCAAATCTCCTGATACAAACATCATTGTCTGTTGCATACGTGCACAGCCATCCTGCAAGAAATATCTCTAGACAGCTTAAGGCTCACATCTCTCAGATTTTGCCATCAGAATCAATAGCCCAACCCAAGGTCCACAGGTAAGCAGCAGATGTGCTGGGCTATTCTTTGTGTCAGTGCATGGCAGAGAATTCATTACAGCCAACTTTAAGCTGAATTAGAGGTTTTTGTTATATGACAAACAAACCCCTAAGCATATCTAAACCCAAAAATAAAAACTTTATATATTGCAGTATACCAGTCCTTAGATGTGATGGTTTTCATAGTTTTTAACTTTTACAATAAGAAAACCCATAGTTACATAATTAGTAAGGTTGAATAAAGTAACTAGTCCATCCAATTCAACCTGTGTGCATGGTGTACAGTATGTGTGTTCAAGTCGATAATTATTTCCCATATGCCTGTCTATTGTGTTCACTAAGATGCACATCCAAGAGTCTTTTAAAACGATCAATACTTCCTGCTGACACCACCAATTATTGCCTTCCTGACAGTGAAAAACCCCCTATGCAGCTTAGGGTTAAACTGCTTCTCCTCCAATCTCATTGTGTGGCCCCGTGTCTTCCTACACTCTCTGAGACTGAATAGTTTCCTACCTACACTGGGATCACCATTGAGGTATTTGTATTTCGCTATCATATGTCTTCTCATGCATCTCTTCTCTAGGAAGAATACCTTTAGTCCTTGCAGTCGTTCCTCATAATTGAGTTTCTCCAGTTCCCTTATTAATTTTGTTGCTCTTCTCTGGACTCTCTCCAGTTCCAGAACTTCCTTCCTGAGGATCGGTGACCAGAATGGACAGAATACTCCAGATGTGGCTGAACCTGAGTTTTATAAGGTGGCAGGATTATCGTTTTATCTCTGGAGTAAATTCCCTTTATAATGAATGCTAATAGTCTGCTTGCTTTGCTTGCGGCGGCTTGACATTGCATGCTATTTCTCAGTCTGTCTTCTACTAGGACCCCCAGATCTTTCTCCATCCTGGATTCCCCCAAAGGTTCTCCCCCTAGTGAGTAACTTATGTTCATATTTTTAGCCCCCAAGTACATTACTTTACATTATTCAATATTTAACCTCATTTGCCATGTAGTTGCCCCATTATTATATTCAGGTCTTCTTGTAAAGTTTCTATATCCTTCTGTGAAGTTATTGCCCTGCTTATTTTTGTGCCATCAGGAAACACTGAGATTGAGCTCTTTATACCAACCTCTATATCATTTATAAATAAATTAAACAGAATTGGTCCAAGGATAGAGCCTTGGGGTACCCCATTTACCACTCCAGACCAATCTGAGTTCACGTTATCCATCACTAGGGATGAGCTTCGTGTTCGAGTCGAACATACGTTCGACTCGAACATCGGCTGTTCGATCGTTCGACGAAGATCGAACGATTTGGGCCGTTCGCGCCAAATTCGAGTGACGCGAACGGCCCACAATGCACTACGCCATCGCAGTGTCATCCAGGCGCTGTGATTGGCCAAGCATGCACTGTGACCCCGCATGCTTGGCCAATCACAGCGCCGGCAGCGAGGAGAGCAATGATTGGCCACAGGCAGGATGCCTGTGGCCAATTATTGCTGAGGGTGTTTAGTACACGCCCCACACTATAAAAGGCCGCCAGCACGGCGGCCTAGTGTAGTGTGCTCCGGAGCAGGGAAAAAGAAACATAGGCAGGGACAGTGACATTTATTTTTTTCTTGCTTAACCTGGATTCCTTTAGTTTAGGGAAAGAGAAGGATAGGTAGGGAGAGTGTCAGTGTGTTTTACTGTGCGAATCCTTGTTTCTAGGGACAGGGAAGGACAGTGAGGGAATTCTCCTTGTGCTATAGTGTGCTTTAAAAAAACATTTTTTCTAGGGACAGAAAACTATAGGTAGGGAGAGTGTCAGTGTGTTTTACTGTGCGAATCCTTGTTTCTAGGGACAGGGAAGGACAGTGAGGGAATTCTCCTTGTGCTATAGTGTGCTTTAAAAAAACATTTTTTCTAGGGACAGAAAACTATAGGTAGGGAGAGTGTCAGTTTCTTTCACTGTGATAATCCTTGTTTCTAGGGACAAAGAAAGAAAGTGAGTGAAATTCTCCTTGTGCTATAGTGTGCTTTAAAAAAACATTTTTTCTAGGGACAGAAAACTATAGGTAGGGAGAGTGTCAGTGTCTTTTACTGTGCGAATCCTTGTTTCTAGGGACAGGGAAGGACAGTGAGGGAATTCTCCTTGTGCTATAGTGTGCTTTAAAAAAACATTTTTTCTAGGGACAGAAAACTATAGGTAGGGAGAGTGTCAGTGTGTTTTACTGTGTGAATCCTTGTTTCTAGGGACAGGGAAGGACAGTGAGGGAATTCTCCTTGTGCTATAGTGTGCTTTAAAAAAACATTTTTTTCTAGGGACAGAAAACTATAGGAAGGAAGAGTGTCAGTTTCTTTCACTGTGATAAACCTTGTTTCTAGGGACAAAGAAGGAAAGTGAGTGAAATTCTCCTTGTGCTATAGTGTGCTTTAAAAAAACATTTTTTTCTAGGGACAGAAAACTATAGGTAGGGAGAGTGTCAGTGTCTTTTACTGTGCGAATCCTAGTTTCTAGGGACAGGGAATGACAGTGAGGGAATTCTCCTTGTGCTATAGTGTGCTTTAAAAAAACATTGTTTCTAGGGACAGAAAACTATAGGTAGGGAGAGTGTGAAGCCCCATACACACTATCAGTTTTCTTGCAGGTTTTTCTCTTCAGGTTTACCAAAACCATCTAATATGAGGTCAAACCTTAAGAGTTTCAATTCGTATGCAATCAGGCAGGCCCTTGCACTACATGGTTTTGGTAAACCTGAAGAGAAAAACCTGCAAGAAAACTGATAGTGTGTATGGGGCTTCAGTGTGTTTTACTGTGCGAATCCTTGTTTCTGGGGACAGGGAAGGACAGTGAGGGAATTCTCCTTGTGCTATAGTGTGCTTTAAAAAAACATTTTTTTCTAGGGACAGAAAACTATAGGAAGGAAGAGTGTCAGTTTCTTTCACTGTGATAAACCTTGTTTCTAGGGACAAAGAAGGAAAGTGAGGCCTCGTACACACGACCGATTTTCTCGTCGTAAAAAACACGTCGTTTTTTTCGACGAGATTCTTGTTAAGCTTGTCGATTTTCTCGTCAAGCTTTCTATGCGTACACACTGTCATTTCCCAATTTCCTTGTGGTTCTCTGCGCTCACGTCCAGCACGTACGACGGCACTATAAAGGGGAAGATCTTTTTTCTTGGCGCCACCCCTTGGGCTGCTTTTGCTGATCTCGTGTTACCGCGTGTGAAGTAAAAGTTTGGGAAGAGACGATTCGCGCTTTTCAGTCTTCGTACTTTTCAGATCGTTTTCTGCCGTTCAGTTTGTGCTTGTGGGTTCGTATCTTGACTTTCAGGGCGTCTAGGCAGGTCGTATCTGTTTTACAGTGCGTTCTTCCCTGTTCGTTTCTGAATTTCAGTTCGTTATTCATAGGCCTTGCTGTTCTAAAGTGCGTTCTGTTCTGTACGTTCTGATTAGACGACCGTTTCCTAGCCATGTCGCCTGGACGTTCTCGTCGTCGAGTTCGTGCTGTGCGTGCGCTTGGTGTTGGTCTGCTTGTTTTGGACCAAGACCAGTCCATGAATGGTGTGAGGAGGAGTTCATGGACCAAGAATTGGTTGCTCCAGCGGGACCAATTCTGCCACATGCCTCTGCTGCGGGAGATCGTCGAGAATAATCCTGAGGACTACAGGAATTTTCTGAGGATGTCTGACCCCGTTTTTCAGGAACTGTTGGCTTTGGTGTCCCCCTATATTACCAGGAAGGACACCGTTATGCGGGAAGCCATCAGTGCTGAGCAGAGGCTCATCGCCACGTTGCGTTACCTGGCGACAGGGAGAAGTCTTCAGGACTTGAAGTTCACCACAGGCATCTCCCCCCAGGCTCTGGGCCTCATAATCCCAGACACCTGTTCTGCTATTATACAAGTCCTGCAGGAGGACTATATTAGGGTAAGTTTTCTCCCTTCACATCACATTTTATGTATTACATGTATGCTAATGTATTGTATTTCTTTCATCCTTTCCTAATTACCATGATTGTAATATGCTGAGAATGTCCCCTTTGTCCCCATGCATGCTGGAAGTTTTTAAATGCCCCTTTTTTATCCTCCCTAAATATTTCCCCTCACTAACTTTTCCAGCAGGGGCGCCTGTTGCTCCAAATGTTGGGGGGTTACAACCCCAATTTCGGAAATAAACTTCCTCCTTTTTTGCTCTGTTGCCTAATAAACGCCCCCAGTTGTCCCCTCCAATGCAGCCATTTAGTCCCCTCTATTGCAGCCAGTTTCCCCCCAGCCCTGCACTTACCTTCTTGTGGTCAGCGCCATCCTTCTTCTGTCCTTGATGTCTTCTCCTTCCCTTCATGTTGCATCAGCCAATCATGTTACCATTAAACAGACTTGGTGAACATGATTGCCAGAGCTGCCTGTCAGTGTTTACACAAGGAATGCCCCCTCCTTGCGTCCCCGATTTTTCTTTGAGGAAGCCAATTACATCCCTCAGGTTGTAATTTGCAAGACTTTTTTAATACCTGTTTCTGCTCTGCAATTTTAACCCCCTAAATGACGCAATTAATCATATGTCGGTCGCTTTACAAGAGGCCATCCACCTGAATAGTGTGCGGCATAGACAATACATAGGTTCATGCAACGCATGAACCTATGTATTGTTCTGAGTGATGGGCACAGGAGAGAGGGGACAGTGCTCCAGCGCCCACTCTGGACGCACCGCCACTGCAATGCTATCCTGTGGCCAAACACATCTCCCCCCCCCCCAAAATAATTTAGTAATGGCCCATCAGAGGGGGTGATGAATATGATAAATGAGCCTTCCATTATACTTTTTTTACACACCTTAATAAACGTATAATTAGATTGATGTTGGTCTCTAATTTTTTGGTCTTGAATTTGCTTGTAATGTATGCCTTTGTTTTTCTAATATTATTTCATCTTGTTTCACTCCACAGCTTCCTTCAAAGCCACAGGAATGGCAGACTGTGGCATCGGAGTTTGCCACGCGGTGGGACTTCCCCAACTGCGGTGGTGCCATAGACGGGAAGCACGTCCGCATCGTGCCGCCACCCCGTTCTGGATCCTACTACTACAACTACAAGGGGTTTCATAGCATTGTGCTGATGGCGGTGGTGTCAGCACGGTATGAATTCCTCTATGTTGATGTAGGGAAGAATGGCCGGATGTCCGATGGGGGATCCTTCATCCAGACGGAGTTTGCCCTCCGTCTCCAGAGTGACGACCTTGCATTGCCACCGGATGCAGGGAATATTGAAGGACTCCCCTTTGTTTTCTTGGCTGATGAAGCCTTCGGACTCGGACGGCATCTTATGAGGCCATTTCCACAGAGGACCCTGACCCCAGAGAAGAGTGTGTTCAATTACCGGCTGGCCAGGGCCCGAAGAGTCGTTGAAAATGCCTTCGGCATAATGGCCAGCCGGTTCCGCCTTTTTATGACTTCCATCCACTTGGCGGACTACAAAATAAACTATGTAGTGTTATGCTGCTGTGTGCTACACAATTTTCTTTGCCGCAAAGCGAATTCATATATGGCCTCAGTTTTGCCAGAGGCTGGACTTTCCCCTGCAAATCCCCTTCCGGGCCTGGAATCTGCCCGTCTTGGCTTGCCCCCCCAAAATGCCCGTGTGGTTCGGGACAAATACATGGAGTATTTCACGGGTAGGGGGGCAATTCCTATGCCAGCCTATGTCTAAGTATCCCAATAAAAATCTTGTTTAAACCTTTAATTATTTGTTCTTTCCTGTCTCCTAGTTTGTCTTTGTGCATTTGTAGTGGCAAGTGTATTTTACTTTAGTAAATAACAACCAATTTCACTATGTTACCTTACAAAAGAACCAAATAAGCTTAGAGAGTATTATAAAAAGAAGCTACACGTTGTTTGTGGTCAAATATTTTACTCTCTGCACATTTTTTTTTGTTTTACTTTGGGGTTGGCCTGACCACAACCCGTCAAATTTTGGCTTATGAAAATACAAAAATACCACTTGCATTTCTAAAATGACAACATTGGATACCTCTGAGCAATCTGAGACATTCAGTTACACAAACTATGTCTCTATGTGCCCGTCCTAATATGGGGTCCTGCCACCCCTTGCCCAGCCAAAAATTCAATATGCACACATTTTTACTTTTTTGCAAATAGGAAGTTTACAATCCTGATCCCTATTGTCAACATGTGCTATCTGCCATCAGGGGTGATCAATGGATGTGTTTTGGGGGTGCATCCCCTTCCTCAGTTCACCGACTTTTGATACGAGGAAGGGGTTGCACCCACAAAAGACGTACATGGATATCCCCTGATGGCAGATAGCACATGTTCACACACTGTGTGCATATTCAATTTTTGGCTGCTTTGTTACTCAAAAAATTAGTAAAAATATAAAAACAAACATGTAAAAACAAATGTGTTTGGATGGCTTATTGAATTCTCCCCAAAACATCGAGAATGTCTTTAAATGTTTGTTCCATCACATGGATTCTTTGTTTAATTAGGTCCAGTTCCGTGCTACATTCCATCACTTGCTGGATGAGGCGGAGGGCACTGTCAGCAGAGAACGGTGTGCTATCCTTCACAACATTTCCATCCCCTAAAAACCATAAAAAAAAATTAATAAAACTCTGCAGGCCTACCTCGCTTACCTTAAGCTGTGGTGTCAGATACTGACCTGTTGTGGTGACCAGATCCACAACGTCATCCACCTCTCCTTCCTGCACTTCTCCTTCCTCCACCTCAACTTCCTGCACATCTTTCGGTTGTGGATCTTTGGGAGTTTGGGGTTGCTTGGAAGTTGTGGGGTGCATGTGCTCCCTGGAGTGTCCTCCTCCCAGTCTTCTCTCCCCTATGAGAATAAAACCAAAGGTCTATTTATCACACTGTAAAAATCTCATTTTTAAACTTAAAACAGGCTAAATTGTTTGGAAGTGGGGTACAAGTGTGTGTTTGTGCGGAATTTAAAGAAAAATGCATTCTTTATGACCCCAAATATGTTTATTATTCACATTTGGATGTAATTTTTTGGACATGGAGGCACCACAAATAAACTCTGATGCACCTGTGTGGGACACCCAAAAAAGGCGGGTCTGGTGGCCCACACTATAGTGCTCCAAAGTACAGATGTGGAAGCAGCTGCTGAGTGTCCTCTCCTTTACACTGATTAAAGTTTGCATTTCATTCTCCTTACAAACACATCATCTAGACTTAAAAATTATCCACAATACTTGATCAAAAATGGCAGATGTCTAATTACTTTTGGGGGTCTTAAATAAGCCAAAACCACGGATAGTGGCCGAACGAAGTGTCGGTAACGTAACGAACGATTACTGTGCCCAACCTAGTTCAAAATAATACATTTTGGAAGGGAGTCCAATATGCTTTAAAAAAAAAAAAAGTCAGTTTCTAAAAAGATTAATAGCAGAAAGGTCGTCATTTTACTTACTTTTAGCGAGCATCCTCTTTATGCTCCTCAACTGGTCTGGCTCCCTCAGTTTGAGGTCTGACCACCTCTTTCTGAGCTGCTCATTTGAGCGTTTCACCCCGAACTTCGCCCTCAGACTCTTCACAACTTTAGTGAGGATTTTGGCCTTCCTTCTATTTGGTTTGCTATACGGCCCATGCTTGGCATCATAATCAGCCTTGACCAAGATGTCCACCATCTCCGCCATCTCCGCCAAAGACATATTCGATGCCTTGAATCTCCTCCTTGATCGTGACGTGTCCTCGGTCTCCGGGCTTGTCTCCTCGCTAGTTGCGGAATTATCAGACACCTGCTGTAACTCCGCCATATCTGTCTGCGCGCCGAAAGAGAAGGGGCGGGGAAAAGATGTTAGTTAGAACGTCATGGGCGGGCGACGTGTGCGGAGCGACGTGTTCGAATTTGGACGCATGCGTGGTGTGTATATAGCAAACACACATGTGACTATAGTACGTTCGGTGTGCGGAGAGAGGAGTTCAAGTGACGGACGTGCGAACGAAGGTATGTGATTTTGTGAGACTTGTTAAAATTGTTGGCCTATACTGTCTTGAGATTGTTGGAGGATATATATGGTGACTAGGATGTGAAGGAGGTTAGACTGTTTGCCTCACATTATTTAAATATAATTTATTTTACTTGCAGATACAATATGAATGTATTTATTAGCGACAAAGAGTTCCTGGCGGAATTTATTGACCGGGTAAGGGAGCTGCCGGCTCTGTGGGAGACCAAAAACCCCATCCATAAAAAAAAAGGGGTGAGAAAAGCAGCGCTGGTGAAGCTGCTCCCATTTGTGCATACCAAGGTGCCCACAGCCACAGCAAAACAAGTGGACACTAAAATTGGGAGCTTGAGAGGTACCTACAGGACTGAACGCTCTAAGGTGCTGGCTTCTCAGAGGTCAGGAGCAGCAGCAGATGATGTTTATGTCCCGGTTTTGTGGTACTACAGCAGGATGTCCTTCCTGGATGACCACATTGAGCCAAGGCCATCACTCTCCACTCTTCCCCCCAGACTTCCCTGCAGCCAACCTGAGCCTTCTCTGGAGCAAGAGGAGGCAGCCATCCTGGATGATCCTGATTTGGCCATCTGGAGCCAGGTATAGTATTAACTGAAAATGTAGTGGGATAAAATTAATGTTTCCCAAATATGTCAGGATGAGAAACATACATTATTTTGTATTCAACAAGTGAAATCATGATCTGTAGACATTATTCTGCACTTAATTGTGTGGTAAATAGTCAAGCTGATGTAGTGGTAAATTTAAAGCAAGGATTTATGCATTTACATTCTAATTGCTTCCATCAGGATTACAAAGTTTGATGCAAAGATTAAACCAACATATTAAACTATGTTTCTTTTTCATACACAGGATGAAATCAGCCAGGAGGAGGGTCTGGAAACTGTCAGGCAGGAGGAGGAAGGGCCCAGTGGCAGCCAGGAGGTGGCAGGGCCCAGTGGCAGCCAGGAGGTGGCAGGGCCCAGTGGCAGCCAGGAGGTGGCAGGGCCCAGTGGCAGACAGGAGGTGGCAGGGCCCAGTGGCAGCCAGGAGGTGGCAGGGCCCAGTGGCAGACAGGAGGTGGCAGGGCCCAGTGGCAGACAGGAGGTGGCAGGGCAAAGGAGAAGCACCAGATCCCAGGTGCCTCCCATCAGGCTTCACAAAAGAGGCAGGAGGGACAGGACCACCAGTGAGGCAGCAATGGCCCTTATTAAAGAGGCCCATGCCACCCTCAAGGAGCCCACATCCCCTGAAGAGGCCATTGCCGGCCTAGTGGAGGCTAAGTTCAAGGTGATGAGCATGGAGCAATGCCTCCTATGCGAACCCCTGCTCATCACCTTGCTCAACAAGGGGGTGATGGAGCAAATTACCCCCAATACCGCCATATGTGAGGTGGCCCAACTGACCCAACCTCAACCTCCACCTCCACCTTCCTCTTCTGCCCCACCCCCTTCTGCTACCCCTCCACCTTCTGCCCCACCCCCTTCTGCTACACCTCCACCTTCTTCTTCTGCCCCACCCCCTTCTGCTACACCTCCACCTTCTGCCCCACCCCCTTCTGCTACACCTCCACCTTCTGCCCCACCCCCTTCTGCTACACCTCCACCTTCTTCTTCTGCCCCACCCCCTTCTGCTACACCTCCACCTCCTCCTCCTGACAGGAGTACCCCTCCAGTGGGCCAGCCTCCAGCTAAACGAAGAAGGAAGGCTTCAGTAAAGGCTGCAGGGAAGGTTGCCAGGAAGAAGAGGAAGTGATGGCCTTGCTTCATTGTGGTCGCACTGGTCGGACAGAAGGCAGCCTGTTGTAGTACCACACACTTGGGACATATATCTCACCTGCTGCTGTTCCTGACCTCTGGGAGGCCAGCATCAGATTGTGTTCTGAAATGTGGGCCTTCTCAAGCTCCCAATTTTAGTGTCCACACAGGGTTGCTGTGTGCTCTGGGGTCCCTGGGATGCACAAATGGCAGCAGCTTCTCCAGCGCTGCCTTCTCTTTATTTAATTTATAAACATGAATAAATGTGTTTTTTGTTTAAGTTCATACTTGACTATGTGTATTTTTAAATAAAAAAAAACAAGCTTTGGAGTAAGCAGATACATTTGACTGACAATAAAAGGCACAGATATCACCCCCCCAAAAGAATAACTAAATCTGATTAGCTCAAAAACATGGTGTGAAATTTTAAAAATATAGATTAGAAAATTAAATGGGAGATCGCTATCAAAACATTGAGAAATTATAATTAACATCATTTTGAAAAATCTAACCATTTAAATTATTCCTAAAAACTTGCACGATATAATACACATAAATCTTATAAAGAGCAGCATGAAAAAGGTTAAAAATAAGGCATAACTCTGTGTGAATATCAGCAGCAAAAGAAGGTCTCTCGTTTTGATTAATGTAACATTCTAACGAAGAATTCAATGCAGAACATTTAAACGATGAAATATTTATGAGCGTGACGAATGTGCTCTCTCCATTATGAAGGCTTGTTTTACCAGAAGATGCGCTCCCGTCTCATAGTTGCTTGTGAGCATGCGCACTTTTGGAAGAGTCGTAAAAGCATACACACGAACCATTTTCTCGTCACAAAACAGGCCGACGAGAAACACGACGAGGAAATCTGGACTCCTGACGAGAAAATAGAGAGCAGGTTCTCTATTTTCTCGTCGAGATTCTCGTCAAGTTTCTCGTCGTAAAACCATACACACGAACGTTTTTCTAGACAAAAAAACTCTCGCGGCACTTTTCTTGACTGTTTACGACGAGAAAATCGGTCGTGTGTACGAGGCCTCAGTGAAATTCTCCTTGTGCTATAGTGTGCTTTAAAAAAACATTTTTTCTAGGGACAGAAAACTATAGGTAGGGAGAGTGTCAGTGTCTTTTACTGTGCGAATCCTTGTTTCTAGGGACAGGGAAGGACAGTGAGGGAATTCTCCTTGTGCTATAGTGTGCTTTAAAAAAACATTTTTTTCTAGGGACAGAAAACTATAGGAAGGAAGAGTGTCAGTTTCTTTCACTGTGATAAACCTTGTTTCTAGGGACAAAGAAGGAAAGTGAGTGAAATTCTCCTTGTGCTATAGTGTGCTTTAAAAAAACATTTTTTCTAGGGACAGAAAACTATAGGTAGGGAGAGTGTCAGTGTCTTTTACTGTGCGAATCCTTGTTTCTAGGGACAGGGGAGGACAGTGAGGGAATTCTCCTTGTGCTATAGTGTGCTTTAAAAAAACATTTTTTCTAGGGACAGAAAACTATAGGTAGGGAGAGTGTCAGTGTGTTTTACTGTGCGAATCCTTGTTTCTAGGGACAGGGAAGGACAGTGAGGGAATTCTCGTTGTGCTATAGTGTGCTTTAAAAAAACATTTTTTTCTAGGGACAGAAAACTATAGGAAGGAAGAGTGTCAGTTTCTTTCACTGTGATAAACCTTGTTTCTAGGGACAAAGAAGGAAAGTGAGTGAAATTCTCCTTGTGCTATAGTGTGCTTTAAAAAAACATTTTTTCTAGGGACAGAAAACTATAGGTAGGGAGAGTGTCAGTGTCTTTTACTGTGCGAATCCTTGTTTCTAGGGACAGGGAAGGACAGTGAGGGAATTCTCCTTGTGCTATAGTGTGCTTTAAAAAAACATTTTTTTAGGGACAGAAAACTATAGGTAGGGAGAGTGTCAGTGTGTTTTACTGTGCGAATCCTTGTTTCTAGGGACAGGGAAGGACAGTGAGGGAATTCTCCTTGTGCTATAGTGTGCTTTAAAAAAACATTTTTTTCTAGGGACAGAAAACTTTAGGAAGGAAGAGTGTCAGTTTCTTTCACTGTGATAAACCTTGTTTCTAGGGACAAAGAAGGAAAGTGAGTGAAATTCTCCTTGTGCTATAGTGTGCTTTAAAAAAACATTTTTTCTAGGGACAGAAAACTATAGGTAGGGAGAGTGTCAGTGTCTTTTACTGTGCGAATCCTTGTTTCTAGGGACAGGGAAGGACAGTGAGGGAATTCTCCTTGTGCTATAGTGTGCTTTAAAAAAACATTTTTTTCTAGGGACAGAAAACTATAGGAAGGAAGAGTGTCAGTTTCTTTCACTGTGATAAACCTTGTTTCTAGGGACAAATAAGGAAAGTGAGTGAAATTCTCCTTGTGCTATAGTGTGCTTTAAAAAAACATTTTTTCTAGGGACAGAAAACTATAGGTAGGGAGAGTGTCAGTGTCTTTTACTGTGCGAATCCTTGTTTCTAGGGACAGGGAAGGACAGTGAGGGAATTCTCCTTGTGCTATAGTGTGCTTTAAAAAAACATTTTTTCTAGGGACAGAAAACTATAGGTAGGGAGAGTGTCAGTGTGTTTTACTGTGCGAATCCTTGTTTCTAGGGACAGGGAAGGACAGTGAGGGAATTCTCCTTGTGCTATAGTGTGCTTTAAAAAAACATTTTTTTCTAGGGACAGAAAACTATAGGAAGGAAGAGTGTCAGTGTGTTTTACTGTGCGAATCCTTGTTTCTAGGGACAGGGAAGGACAGTGAGGGAATTCTCCTTGTGCTATAGTGTGCTTTAAAAAAACATTTTTTCTAGGGACAGAAAACTATAGGTAGGGAGAGTGTCAGTGTGTTTTACTGTGCGAATCCTTGTTTCTAGGGACAGGGAAGGACAGTGAGGGAATTCTCCTTGTGCTATAGTGTGCTTTAAAAAAACATTTTTTTCTAGGGACAGAAAACTATAGGAAGGAAGAGTGTCAGTTTCTTTCACTGTGATAAACCTTGTTTCTAGGGACAAAGAAGGAAAGTGAGTGAAATTCTCCTTGTGCTATAGTGTGCTTTAAAAAAACATTTTTTCTAGGGACAGAAAACTATAGGTAGGGAGAGTGTCAGTGTCTTTTACTGTGCGAATCCTTGTTTCTAGGGACAGGGAAGGACAGTGAGGGAATTCTCCTTGTGCTATAGTGTGCTAAAGCATTCCTCATCAACCATCTTTGAAATCCTTGTTTTTTTGCACAGTCAGGGAAATTGTCATTGTGCTATTCTGTGCAAAAGCAATCATCCTCAACCATATTTAGAAATCCTTAAGTAAAGGGACAGAGAAGGACACCTGAAGGTAGCCCTTATTGCTTTTTTCCCATCTCCCTGCAGGCCATCTATTAGAATGTCTGGAAGGCAAACAAGGAGAGGCAGACAGTCAGGAGGCAATAAAAGAGGGCAAGCAGGCTCTGTGTCTGGGGGCAACAGTGCTGGTCGTGGACGCGGTGCATTGTCATCAGCACATGGCCATGGGACACGCTTGTCCTTCTTTTCGGCAGCTGGACATGTTGAGCCACATCATGCCGAAGACTTGGTAGAGTGGATGACCAAGCCCTCCTCCTCCTCCTCATCCTCTCTCACCCAGGCTCAGGGTACTGGAAAAGCAGCTGCCAAAGCGTCCTCTTCCCTGGTATCAATGTCAGACTCATCATCAGTCACTCCTTCCCTAGACCCACCATGTCCTCCTCCTGAGGAGTCCCCCGAACTGCTTGAGCACAGTGTTGGGTACATGCTCCAGGAGGATGCCCAGCGTTTCGAAGGGTCTGATGATGAAACCCAGCTACAGGAAGGCAGTAGCGTGAGAGCAGACAGAGGGGATGCTCAAGAAGGACACCAATCTGGCAGTCATGTTCCAGCAGCTGCAGCATACTGCCAGATTGGCTCCAGTGATGAGGAGGGAGGGGATGATGAGGTCACTGACTCCACGTGGGTGCCTAATAGGAGAGAGGAGGATGAGGAGGAGGCACATCTCCAATGAGGCAGGATGCCCTTTGGTGGCCAGCGTAAGGGCAGTACACCGACGGAATCACACCGCAGAGCTCCGCCTGTGCAGGGCGCTGCCTCTGCCCGTCATTCAAAAAGTTCTTTGGTGTGGGCCTTTTTTGAGGCTAGTGCATCAGATCGCACAGCTGCTGTTTGCAACATATGTCTCAAGCGTATATCGCGTGGCCAAAACATCAGCCGCTTGGGTACCACATGCCTGACCAGACATATGTTGACCTGCCATGCAGCTCGTTGGCAAGCCTACCTCAAAGACCCACACCAAAGAACAAAGCGGACCTCTCCTTGCACCGCATCAGCTGGGATCTCCAACCCCACTATAACTTCAGTCCTCTCTGAAACATGCACTGAGAGGAATGAAGATGTAGAATTAGGTGTGTCACAGCCAAGTACTTGCGGCCACTCTGCTAGCAGTACACCGACGTCCGATTCTAGCAGGCGAATTTCCCTGCCCCAGCTGCTGGACCGTCGAAAGAAGTTCACTCCCAGCCATCCACATGCCCAGCGGTTGAATGCTAGCTTGGCTAAATTGCTAGCGCTTCAACTGCTGCCTTTTCAGTTGGTAGACTCGGCCCCCTTCCGTGAGTTTGTGCAATGTGCGGTTCCTCAGTGGCAGGTTCCCAAACGCCACTTTTTCTCACGGAAGGCTATTCCGGCTCTCTACCGGCATGTGGAAGGCAATGTCTTGGCCTCGCTGGACAGGGCGGTCAGCGGTAAGGTGCATATTACCGCTGACTCATGGTCCAGCAGGCATGGACAGGGACGTTACCTTTCTTTCACGGCCCATTGGGTCACTCTTTTGGCAGCTGGGAAGGATGCAGGACAAGGTGCAGTAGTGTTGGAGGTTGTTCCACCGCCACGCCTCCAAAATGCTACTACTGGTTGTGACACACCTCTCTCCTCCACCCCTCCTCTTCTTCTTCCTCCATGGCCTCTTCCTGTGGTTTGTCCTCGGAACCAGCGGTGCTCCGTAGGCGTTCAAGGGGCTACGCAAGTACGCAGGCAAAAAGATGCCATGCCGTGCTTGCGCTGGTGTGTTTGGGGGACAGAAGCCACACTGGGGCAGAGGTCCTGTCTGCTCTGCAGGGCCAGGCCGAGAGGTGGTTGACGCCACGCCAGCTTAAGCCAGGAATGGTGGTTTGCGACAATGGCACCAACCTCCTCTCCGCCCTCCGACAGGGACAACTGACCCATGTGCCCTGTGTGGCTCACGTCCTTAACCTGGTGGTGCAGCGGTTCTTGGGCAGGTACCCGGGCTTACAGGATGTCCTGAGGCAGGCCAGGAAAGTCTGTGTGCATTTCCGCAGATCTTATAATGCCAGTGCTCGCCTGGCTGAGCTGCAAAAGGAGTTGAACCTGCCCAAGAACCGCCTTATATGTGACATGCCCACCAGGTGGAACTCAACGTTGGCCATGCTGCAGCGGCTGCACACGCAGCAGAGGGCCATCAATGAGTACCTGTGCGACGACGGCACCAGGACAGGGTCAGGGGAGCTTGGTTTTTTTTCTCCACGCCAGTGGGGCATGATCAGGGATGCATGCACTGTCCTGGCACCATTTGAGGAGGCCACGAGGATGGTGAGCAGTGACAGTGCATGCATCAGTGACACTGTACCTCTTGTCCACCTGTTGGAGCACACGCTGCATGGAATAATGGACAGGGCACTTGAGGCAGAACAGAGGCAGGAAGAGGAGGACTTCCTTGCCTCTCAAGGCCCCCTTTACCCAGACAGTGTTCCTTCTGTCCCACCCATCGCACAGGAAGAGGACGAGGAGGAGGAGGAGGAGGAGGAGGAGGATTGTGTCAGCATGGAGGTGGAGGCTGGCACTCAGCATCATCAGCAGCAGTCTTTTAGGGATGATTTACAGTCCCAAGAAACCAGTGGACTTGTACGTGGCTGGGAGGAGGTGACTGCGGATCATGTCGTCCTTAGTGACCCAGAGGACTCCGGAGCGAATGCCTCAGCAAACCTACGCTGCATGGCCTCCCTGATCCTGCAAAGTCTGCGGAAGGATCCTCGTATTCTTCGGATCAAGGAGAGGGACCATTACTGGCTGGCCACTCTCCTTGATCCACGGTACAAGGGTAAGGTTGCGGACCTTATGTTACCGTCGCAGAGGGAGCAGAGGATGAGACAACTCCGGGAGGCCTTGCAGAAAGGTCTGTGCAACGCGTTCCCAGAGACTGGGAGGTTACAAACTCCTGGTCCTGGACAACGAGTTGCTGAGGCTTCGGCCAGTCAAAGAAGGAGCGGTGGGGAAGGTGGCCGTCTGACCGATGCGTTCAGACAATTCTTTAGTCCGCAGCCCCAAAGTATGATCGGTTCCAGCAACCATCGCCAGCGTCTGATAAACATGGTGCAGGAATATCTAGGGGCAAGGTCAGACTTGGACACCTTCCCCACCGAAAATCCTCTGGCTTACTGGGTCTTGAGGATGGATCACTGGCCAGAGCTTGCACAGTATGCAATTGAGCTACTGGCCTGTCCTGCATCCAGCGTTCTTTCGGAACGCACATTCAGTGCTGCTGGAGGATTTGTCACGGATCACAGGGTGCGCCTGTCCACCGACTCGGTTGATCGACTGACTTTCATCAAGATGAACCAGTCTTGGATCACCACCAGCTACCACACACCTGATGCTGATATAACAGACTAATTGATTTTAACATGTCACATCCCTTCAAGACTGATGCTGATGCTGAGTGCCTGTGCTGTTATGTTGACTGGCTATCCTCCTCCTCCGAGTCCTCAATGATACGATTGATGATGATAGCTTGGAAGATCATTTTTGTTTATGGGTGCCGCCACCAGTGGCTAAGGCCCAATTTTTCAGCCCCTGTTTTACAGGGGCGTGTAATTACAATTTTTTTAGCAATAATTTGCCATAGGGCTCATTGCTGTGCTCCAAGTACAGTATCTGTGAGGGGTTGGAGTGTTGTGGCACCAGTGCCTAAGGCCCAATTTTTCAGCCCCTGTTTAACAGGGGCGTGTCATTACAATTTTTGAAGCAATACTTTGCAACAGGGCTCATTGCTGTGCTCCAAGTACAGTATCTGTGAGGGGTTGTAGTGTTGTGCCACCAGTGCCTAAGGCCCAATTTTTCAGCCCCTGTTCAACAGGGGCATGCAATTACAATTCTTGATCTAATAATTCACAGCAGGGCCCATTGCTGCACCCACCAAGAGTAACTCTGAGGGCTTACAGTGTTGTGGCAACGCCACCACCACCACCACCACCACCACCACGAAAGGCCCAATTTTTCAGCCCCTGTTCAAAAGGGGCATGTAATTACAATTCTTGATCTAATAATTCACAGCAGGGCCCATTGCTGCACCCACCAAGAGTAACTCTGAGGGCTTACAGTGTTGTGGCAACACCACCACCACCACCACCACCACGAAAGGCCCAATTTTTCAGCCCCTGTTCAACAGGGGCATGCAATTACAATTCTTGATCTAATAATTCACAGCAGGGCCCATTGCTGCACCCACCAAGAGTAACTCTGAGGGCTTACAGTGTTGTGGCAACGCCACCACCACCACCACCACAAAAGGCCCAATTTTTCAGCCCCTGTTCAAAAGGGGCATGTAATTACAATTCTTGATCTAATAATTCACAGCAGGGCCCATTGCTGCACCCACCAAGAGTAACTCTGAGGGCTTACAGTGTTGTGGCAACACCACCACCACCACCACCACCACGAAAGGCCCAATTTTTCAGCCCCTGTTCAAAAGGGGCATGTAATTACAATTCTTGATCTAATAATTCACAGCAGGGCCCATTGCTGCACCCACCAAGAGTAACTGTCAGGGCTTACAGTGTTGTGGCACCAGCACCACCATCAAAGGCCCAATTTTTACTACCACTGTTCAACAATTATATGTAATTAAAATTCCTGATATAATAGTTGACAGCAGGGCGTTCCAGCACCAACCAAGAGTAACTGTGAGTGCTTACAGTGTTGTGCCAACACCAACAACTAAGGGGCCTATTTCTGCAGAGTATATACGGCAGGTCCCTACTTTCAAACATCCAACTTACAAACGACTCCTACTTGCAAACGCAAGAAGACAACAGGAAGTGAGAGGAAATCTACCACTAGGAAGGAAAATTCTCTCATGTAAGAATAAATATGGGAGAAAGGTGTCTCCTCTGTACTGATGCTTTATCAGCAATCCTTGTTTCAAGAAAAACACCACATTTCAAAAACAGTTGTCATTGGGACGGAAAGTGAGGTGAAATGTTCTGAACAGGGGCACAGACAGCAAAACAAATGTTACAGGGGTGATAACCCTTACCTATGTTTTCCAAAAAGTTTAAAAATAGATTTTTGGGCTGGAGCTACACTTCAACAATGTACCTGTTCAAAATTACAAACACATTCTACATAAGAACAAACCTACAGTCCCTGTCTTGTATGCACCGCCTGTATACGGCTGTTCAGAGTATATAGGGCCTTTTTTATTTTATGTGCGGGGTTCCCCTTAATATCCATACAAGACCCAAAGGGGCTGGTAATGGGCTGGGGTAGGGGGGGGGGGGTCATGGGGTAGCTATGCCATTTTTCTTAAAGATTTTCATCCATATTACCGGAACCAGACATTACATTAAAGCCGCAAGCAGTTTTAAATGGCTTTTTTTCCTTTAGAAATGTAATTTTGTGCAGGGACAGTTCTAAACACGGGAAACACAGGCATACTTTAGACACCCCCCAGGTACGATATTTAAAGGAATATTTGACTTTTTTTTTTTCACTTTATGCATCATTAAAATGACTGCTCCCGAAAAACGACCGTTTTTAAAACTTCTTTTTGCATTGATACATGTCCCCTGGTGCACAACCCGGGTTCCCAAACCCTTTTTAGGACAATAACATGCATAATAGTTGTTATAATTAGCACTTTAGAATTCGAATGTTCGCATCCATTGTATTTAATAGGGTTCTAATGTTCGTACGAACTTTCGGTCCGTTCGCGGGTTCTGGTGCGAACCGAACCCGGGGGTGTTCGGCTCATCACTATCCATCACCACCACTTTGGGTATGCCCCTGTAACCAGTTTTCTATCCATGAACAAACCCTATGGTAGATGCCTACAGACCTCAGTTTGTAAATTAGGCATCTATGGGGGACTGTATCAAATGCTTTTGCAAAATCCAGATAGGCCAAGGTTGCCTATCTTGGGGATTTTCAGCAGGCAGTGGGGTCCTTAATGAACAGATGAACTTTAGAGCATGACATCCCATCCCAATACAGAAAAAGGGATGAGGGGTAGGGGATGCCTCTTTACAGCACTAAAAAAAAAGACAGGAGAACTTGTTTATATCTCATACAAGGATTAATAAGCACCGGAGCCCCAGCATCTCTCGACACCAATAAGTCTCTTTTCCATTGCTATGTTTGGGAGCAGATCATGAAGCACATTTTCTTCTTCTATGCCCAACGCTACCAATTATTTCATAATAAATAAAAGCTTTATTTTTGGGGTAATTTCTTGCCATAACCTTGTATAAGATGGCCAACGGAAATTAGAGTTGAAAAAGTGTTTGTCAATTTTATATATATCACAGTGAACAACATCAGAACTTACAATCTAGAGACAGTCGCAAATAAACATGTTTAGTGAGTCAGCCCAATGGCTATCACCCATAGCTGGACTCCGATTGTCATTCACAGCACAGTGGTGTAGTGGGTAGCACCCTCGCTTAGCAGTAAAAAGGGTCGCTGGTTTGAATCCCAACCATGACACTACCTGCCTGGAGTTTGCATGTTCTCCCTGTTTCCTCCGGGTACTCCGGTTTCCTCCTACACTCCAAAGACATGCTGATAGGTTAATTGGCTTCTGTTTAAATTGGCCCAGTATATGAATGTGAGTTAGGAACCTTAGATTGCAAGCTCCTTGAGAGTAGGGATCGATGTGGATGTACAATGTATATGTAAAGAGCTGCGTAAAATTGACGGCGCTATAGAAGTACCTAAATAATAATAATTCAAGACAGTGCTAGAGTTGACAACTGTCGCTCGGTTTGAGGAGTAATTGTGCCCAAAGAGCCTTGTTGTCTTTAATAAAATTCTATGTTTGAGTTATTAGGATTTAAAAAAGAAAAAACAGGTCAGAGGAAAAACAAAAAGGGGGGAAGAAGCGACCCAGGGATGGGTGAGAGAGAGCAAGAGGTAGAGAGGAAACAAGGAAGGAGGAGGCCAACAGAAATGATACAATCAGTCCACATGTCTATCCTTACCTTTCTTTGGAGGCTTTCCCAAAGTTAAGCAGAGAGCAGCGATTGCGACACACACCCCTACAAACACTAAGACTCCTGCTATAGTTCTTAGATCTGCCAAACTGCAGCGCTTCATTATAGCATGAACAACTTCTTCTAAACTCCAAAGTAATAGAGGACTTTCCGATCTGTGAATGGCGAGCCTTCCTATGGATGTAAGTGAACGCTACTAAGCTCAACGTCCTTTATTCACGACCACAATAAACGTTCTGCTCTTTTTAGGCGTCTTCTCGCATTACAGAAAATCCTCCAGCTCCCCCTCCATTAAACAACAGCTCCGTTCTATGGGCGATACAAGATACACGCTAAGAACTCTGCCCTTGGAGTTTATGCTTCAGCATTCTTTCCCATAACAGCACAGAAATGCAGCCGTTTTCCTTTTCAATAGATAGCGTGTATGTATTATTATCATGGACTTCAGTACATCCAGCTCCAATTACAGCTTTCTACACCCCTTTCTAACAAGGCAATTTCCAGCAAAATCATGGCTCAACAGTTCTGTTTTTGTTAATAGTAAACTAAATAGTAATAGTAATCTAAAACTTCACTTTAAAGGGAAACTGTACAGTATCATCGGCGAATACACATTTTGGAACTATAGGCAAAATAAAAAATTACATGGGTGATGTCCCTAGCTTTAACCCCTTCTTGATGGATGAAAAAAAAATCTTGAAGGGGTTGTAAAGGAAAAAGTTTATTCACCTTAATGCATCCTATGCATTAAGGTGAAAAAACATCCGACAATACCGCCCCTCCCCCCCCCCCCCCCCCGAGCCCCTGTTTAACTTACCTGAGCCCTCGAAAAGTCCCGCGCTCAGCCCGGACATCCTCCTCGCCGTTCAGCCTGGCCATTGATTGGCTACAGTGGATGGACTGAAAGCAGCGCAGCCATTGGCTGGCGCTGCTGTCAATCACATCCAATGACGCAGCCCGCCGGGGGTTGGGGCCGAGTGATACAGTGAGCGGCAATAGCCGCTGGCTGTATCACTGGAGCGCGCCCGCAATCACTCACCACCATGCGAGCTCGCTCGCATATAGGTGGTGAGTGATTGCGGGGAGGAGCCGAGACAACCGCCGAGGGACCCCAGAAGACCAGGATCGGGGCCACTCTGTGCAAAACGAGCTGCACAGCGGAGGTAAGTATAACATGTTTTTTTTTTTTTTTATCTTTACAAACCATTTAATGCCTGAACACAGTTTTACAACTTTGCTATGTGTTAGTAAAACTGTACAAATTATTGCAACTACTTAGTGCAGCCATGTGAATAATATCTTGTTTTTTTTTTTTTATGATAATAGAACCTTTATTTGGTGGCAATTGTTAATAAATATCTCCCTATTCTTTTTAATTATCAAAAGAAAATTGGCCCGAAATACAACACCAATTCCAAAAAAGTTGTGTAGCGGCTATGTGCTTTTCTATCATGTTTAAAACTGGCAGAGACACCAGTGATGTATAGTTTCTTGCGGCCCAGCAGGTGGCGTTGTCACTTTGAGCTGGGGTTGAACCATCACTGCAGTGCCGTACCCTTTGTGGCCTCTCGCGGCACCTGTACAGCGGGGCGGGGAACCCGCCGTGCTTGCTGGGGGAGGGTATAAAGGGGCCGGCCATCTTTGTCACGGGGTCTTTGAGTCCCAGGCACCTTTAGCCTGAGGGCTGCTGTCCGTAATCGGTGTCCAGGCGGCCTAGGCCTGGACACCAGGAGTTCGGGAGCAACCCCAGACACCCTTAGTCTGGGGTGAGGTACTTTATTCCAGGCCTGGGGCCCAGCTACTTCCACTGGGTTCCGCCCGGGAGGGATCGTCCTAAGGTACCCAACGGACCGGGTACCTGAATCTAAGACGCAATGGACCGCGCAGGTGACCTTCCCGTAGATCTGGTGCAGCATATTGCCAGTGCCGGGACAGGGCCTCCGGAGACTGTCTGGATGGATGCCTTCACCAAATAGGGGCCTTATTCACATGGAAGGTGGTTCATACACTACAAGGTCGGTGGCAGAGACCGTTACTTTCAGGCCTGTGGCAGGGGCTGCAACAGTTCACCCGGTAGGTGGCAGCTACCAATTCACGGTCGGTGGCAGAGACCGTGCGCCAGGCCTATTCGCTAAAAAAGGAATAGGAGAGTTCATTGTGCCTGGGTCTACTCGTATCCACACCCCCTGTCTGTTCATTGAGGGAGTCCAACTGATTGTGTTTCATCCTGACATTGGAAAATAAAGGAGTGTTGGACTTTTATTGGTGTGGGGCTCATTTACTGGCAGACACTGTTCCACAGAAGAAGCGGAGGCTCCAAACACCGAACACCGACCCGAAGGTAAAGAAACTTTGCTCACACCACACAAACATTTGCGGTGAAAGCTTGGCGTGGTGACCCGCACTCTCTCCTCCAGAGTAACCCCTAGACAACAACGAGAACACAGAGAGAGAGAGAGTGGAGGCCGCTACACGTGGGGGCTCCGGGTCTGGGATGGTGTTCGTGTTACTGTGGAGCTAGAATGGACGGAGTTTGAACGTGTCTGCCCGGAGGAGTTCCGAGTAGGTCGGCCATATTATTGGCCAAAGTGCATCCCTGCTCGAAGTCGTGGGCATGACCCTAAGAAGGGAAAGGACTACGCAGAAGAGCGAGAAGAGGGAGGAGTCAAGCCGTGTGAAGTAGTACATGTGGGGGCTTCTATTGCACTGCGCCACGAGGCACACCCTCCCTGCTCAGTTCGTGGGCGTGACCTAGGCCGGGAGAAAGCCCGCGAACTGGGGCGCAATGCGGGAGGAGTCCAGTCGTGTGAAGGACTACACGTGGGGACTTTGGCGCCAACCTTGCAGTGCACAATGGATCAGCAGCGAGTCACCATGTTCGGAAATACATTGTGGATTCCACTTCACTCTTCTACCACGACCTTGACTACTGCTGCTCCAGTGACAGATACGGGGATCCGGCTAAAGCCCCAGGGACGATTTGCCCTGTACTCGTGCATGGACGTTGAGGCCCTGGGTTTGATTTGTCCCGGCTGTTCGGGACTGGTGTGTCAGCTGAAGCCGTTCGGGCAATGCGAGGCCTGCGGGGAGTTTTTATTTGAGGTGAACCCAGTTATCGAGAACCATCCACCTCCACCGCACAACAGGCAGCACCACTCAAGTAGGAGGAATCACCACTTTGACAGCCATCCCTGTGCGCACTGCAGCGACCGCGGAGGAGGTCGCGATCACTGAAGTATGGGAGAAATCCGAGGATGCTGACTCGGTCACCACTGTCTCCCAGCGTCCACCGCCAAAGAGTAAGACCGGCATGGTAGCCCCGTCCAGTGGTCACGGTGGATCATCCTGCCCGCGTACGCCCAGCCCGGATAGATCCGGTAGGAAGAGTCCCGGACATACCGTTTCAAGTAAAGGCCGAGGTAAGCCGGGCGGAGGGACTTGGTGTGTGGGCGGAGGTGTCGGGGAGTCACGGCCCTGTGTGTCCGCGGGAGGCGGCAGTTCAGTCTCCACTACGGGCTACCTGCCCGCGGAGGAGTGTGACACCTCTGACCTGGAGTCGCTCTCCGATCTGGAAGACGATGTTGCCATAGATGAACTCTTTGCCAGTAAGGGTTGGGACAAGATGCCTCTCTCCTCGAGGGCTGCTGTCCGCTGCTGTCCGCTGCTGTCCGTGGTCGGTGTCCAGGCGTCCTAGGCCTGGACACCAGGAGTTCGGGAGCAACCCCAGACACCCTTAGTCTGGGGTGAGGTACTTTATTCCAGGCCTGGGGCCCAGCTACTTCCACTGGGTTCCGCCCGGGAGGGATCGTCCTAAGGTACCCAACGGACCGGGTACCTGAATCTAAGACGCAATGGACCGCGCAGGTGACCTTCCCGTAGATCTGGTGCAGCATATTGCCAGTGCCGGGACAGGGCCTCCGGAGACCGTCTGGATGGATGCCTTCACCAAATAGGGGCCTTATTCACATGGAAGGTGGTTCATACACTACAAGGTCGGTGGCAGAGACTGTTACTTTCAGGCCTGTGGCAGGGGCTGCAACAGTTCACCCGGTAGGTGGCAGCTACCAATTCACGGTCGGTGGCAGAGACCGTGCGCCAGGCCTATTCGCTAAAAAAGGAATAGGAGAGTTCATTGTGCCTGGGCCTACTCGTATCCACGCCCCCTGTCTGTTCGTTGAGGGAGTCCAACTGATTGTGTTTCATCCTGACATTGGAAAATAAAGGAGTGTTGGACTTTTATTTGTGTTGGGCTCATTTACTGGCAGACACTGTTCCACAGAAAAATGGTTATAAAAAGTAAAAATTTGCGCTAGGTGCAAAGTGATTTAAAAAAATATATAAATGAATATGTCCCTTAAGGAAACCTGCTGCTAAACACCAAAAAAACCTTTGATATAAGGTACAAACAAAATGAGTATACAAAAATAGTGTAGCGCTGGAAAGAACTGTATATATCTATACAGTTAAAATTAAATACGTGAAAAAAGTATCAAAAACACTAATAAAACAATGCAAATAAACCAATCAAGTTCATAAGTGCCCGTGAAGAAAGAAGATTATCAAATAAATGTGTAGAGGATTTCCTCTATATTGATGATAAGAGTTCCACAGAGAAGATATCCGATGAAGCTGGTAAGTGCTATTCCAACAATAAGTGAAGATCCCGCCACCAAAGTGAGAAATGAAGGCTTACCGGGGGCGTGGCCTGGATAGCAATGGGATAGGTCGCATGTGATGTGAGCTCCGTCTGCCCATACTCCTAACCTACCATCCTGCCTGCATCCTGCTCGGTTCCTGCCATCCCCTACATCCGAGGACGTGTCCTGCTTTCCCTGCGGTTCCTGAAGCCTGTTAGCCCGCTGGTTTGCCGCCACTGCCGTCGCGGCGCTTCCCGGTCCTCTGCTTCAGGAAAGGCCCCGGCTTCGGCCTAGCTCCTGGTTCGGCGGCCATCTTGGCCCTCCCGACGGCGGCCCTGGACACTTCTCCTTGCCTCCCTGGGCGCACTGGGCTCCATCCTCTTCTACATCGGCCCCCGGATTACCTGCTGTAGCTGCTGGGGTGTCTTTGCACTCTACACCTGCTGTGTGAGCGGACCACGGTCTCGGCCTGACTCCCGGAACGGCGGCCATCTTGCTCCACCCGGAGACATCTTTGGCAAGTATTACAGGCCTCCCTGACTCCCCTGAGCTCAGATTCCCCTGCATACAGCCTGTTGCCATTACAGCTGCTTGAGAGTGACCTGCTGCCTACGTTGGGCCGTCCCTGGGCAGCGGAGGGGGGGGAGGTTGTGGAGGACCCGGCCTCCTTAACAGCGGCCATATTGGTGCACCCAGGGATCTTCCCTGTCGCCTTACAGCATGTCTCCGTCTAAAAATAATTCTGAAGCCATCGATAAACTGGCCAGATACCGCAGGCTTGAGGAGGGGGATCGGCAGGTCAGAGACGGCGCTGCTGCTATCCTGGATGCGGATCACTCTGTGGTGGCTACTAACAAATTACTGGATGCCATCGCCATGTGCCAGAGCACGCTTACCACCAAGATCGAGGAGGTAAAAATTGATGTGTCCCTTATCCGGCAGGATCTCTCTACCCTCAGGGACCGCGTGACGGAGACGGAGACCCGTATTAGCAGAGCAGAGGATATCTTACACCCTTTACAACATACCACCGATGAGGTGCGCCGCCAGTTACAACAGATTAGCGCAAAACAGGATGACATGGAAAATCGCCTTCGGAGATGTAACCTCCGCTTCATCGGTCTTCCTGAGTCTGCTGAGGGCACCGATCCGGAGAGCTTCCTTGAAAACCTCCTAACCTCAACCTTCGGCAGAGACGCATTTTCGGTAATGTTTGCAGTGGAGAGAGCTCATCGAATCCCTGGCCGCCCTCCTCCCCAAGGAGCTCCACCGCGTACCCTGATAGCGAAGTTCCTTAATTTCAGGGATCGCGACAAGATCCTCCGCCTAACCAGAGAGAAGGGGAATATCCCCCATACCAACGCTCGTGTTGCCGTCTTCCCGGACTTCTCCAATGAGGTGCAACGGCAGCGGTCCAGGTTCCAGGATGTTAAGAAGCGCCTCCGCACTCTACACCTCAAATACGCCATGCTGTACCCTGCAAAGCTTCGTGTGGAGTGCGACGGTCGGACCCACTTCTTCGAGGACCCAGAGTCTGCATCCACTTGGATTGACCGGAGAGATCGGCGAGATTGAGCATACCGCGCTGTCTGGGAGCTGTGAGTACTTTTCTTTTCTCTCCCCTGCCGCCCCCTGTGCCGGTGGCACTCCCTGTTCGTGCCCTGGTGATTCGCCTCACGGTTGCTCTGTTGCTGGTGAGTGCCCTCCGCCGGGACGGGGGAGACAGACCTAAAAGCCTTTTCCGCCCCTCCTTGGATCTCACAGCGTGCTCGCCACCTTCGGGTGATCTAACTGTTAATTCCCCGTTCTCCCCACGCATGGGAGATGCTTGTAGAGGGCAGCTTACCGAACGTTGCTGGAACTTCCTATCCTACTTTACGTACCACCCTGATGGCAGGCGGGGCTCCCTTCTGCACGGCTGCAATGGTGTTGTGCTTTTGTGGCCCCTACACCCCATGCACTTCTCAGAGAAGAAGTCGTCCCCCTAGGTTCTCTATGGACTTTTTTCACTCCCCCCGTTTACCTGATTGTTTTTTCCTCTTTTTTTGTTTTCTGTTCATCACAGGTATCTATGTCCCTTTGAAATTAAGTCCCTCGCCTCCAATGCTTTTTTCACGTTGGATGTCCCCGGTTGATACCTGGTTTTGGGATACTATGTTCATGCCGAGTTGGGGTGGCACTGGACTGGGAGGGAGGGGAAATGTTTTGGCTGTTTTTTATTTGCCACTATGTTCACAATTGTTCATTTCTGCTAAAGGTACTATGTCATTGTCATACATGCACTATCAATATTGGTTGCTGATATGTTCTGTACTGTCTGATGTGTCCTTATCTGCTCTGCTGGTCCTGGTTTGGCTGCGGTCTATTATACACACCATATACCCACCATGAGTTCCCTGAAGTTCCTCACGTGGAATGTTAGAGGCTTACGCAATAAGATCAAACGCACAGCGGTCCTGACATTTCTCAAATCTCAGAGAGCTGACATTATCACACTGGTCGAGACCCACGTCACGGGCCACTTGCAATCCTCCCTTAAAAAACCTTGGGTGGGGTGGGCTTATCATGCCACTCACACCTCATATTCCAGAGGAGTATCGGTCCTGGTTGCCAAACGGGTACCTTTTGAGCTTATACTGCTCCGCACGGATCAGCAGGGCAGATATGTGTTTATGCACGCCACCATTAATGGGTCTCCTATCCTGCTACTTGCCTGCTATATTCCCCCCCCCGTACAACTCAGCTGTAATTCAGGAAGGCCTTGCCTTTATGACACAATACCCCTCCGTACCGGCAGTGTGGATGGGGGACTTTAATATGACCCTGATCCCCGCTCTGGACCGTCTGGGCACACTGGATCCCCCCCTTAACCCACCGACCCATACCAGACTGCATCGCATAATGACCGACTTTGCTCTTGTCGACACTTGGCGCCACAGACACCCGCACACTAAAGTCTTCTCGTGCTTTTCAGCCAGTCATAACACAATGTCACGAATTGATTTTGTTTTTATCTCAATGTCCCTGCTGCCTAAGTTAGGAGATGTGGGCTTTGCTCCGAGAGTACTCTCGGATCACGCCCCCTACTGGGTCACGATTCAGCTCCTGAGGGCTTCCCCTGCTCCTTCTTGGCGGCTAAACCCGTTCTGGCTGACTGCCCTGCAGGACCAGGATGACATCCCCACAGAATTGCAATACTATTTTACGGCCAACAGGGACACTGCCGCGCATGATGTGGTGTGGGAGATGTTTAAACTTCACGCTCGTTCCCTACTTTCCACACGTATTAACAGGCTTAAACGGTCATCAACATTTATTGTCCAGCAGGCTGCGGAGTACCTGCAGGTGCTGGAGGAGGCGTTCCACCGGGACCCCTCACCCAGCGCGGCCAATAATCTAAAGATTCAGGCGTGCCAGGTCTCCCAATTGCACATAGAGAAGGCTAAACAACGTATCTTCTTCTGTAGACAGAGGGTGTTTGAGTATGGAGAGAGATCAGGCAAATTGCTCGCATATCTCGCCCACTTGGATATGCGTCCCCCTGTGGTGGTGTCCTTGACCGACCCGCAGGGGAACGACATCACCGATCCGCAATTGGTGGCGGAGGAATTTGGGAGATTCTACCGTGCACTTTACACTTCCAGGGTCGCCCACACTCCCCAAGACACCAGGGACTACCTAGCGGGAGTTCAATTCCCTAAACTGACAGACGACCAGCTTGAAATTCTGGAAGCCCCTATTACTGAGGAGGACATCTCCGAGGCCATTTCCTGTCTGGCCTCATCCAAGGCCCCAGGATTGGATGGCCTACCTCTTGAATTCTATGCCACCTACTCCGAAATCCTAATCCCTGAACTTAAGTACCTGTATAAATCTATATTTGACTCAGGAGTTCTACCCCCATCTATGCGAGAAGCCCAAATAGTCGTAATTCCCAAACCCGGAAAGGACCCTAAATACCCGGAGTCGTATAGGCCCATTTCCCTGTTACAGGTAGATATTAAAATATTAGCTAAGATTCTAGCCTCCCGCCTTAACCAGGTTATTCTGTCATTGATACACCCTGACCAAACCGGCTTTATGCCAGGGAAGAACACGGCCATGAATATTCGGCGCCTATTTATGAATATTCAGGGGTCCCATGATGAAATTGGCTCGAGGGTTGTGGTGGCGCTGGATGCCGCCAAGGCCTTCGACTCCGTGGAGTGGAGCTACCTGTGGGAGTGTCTCTCAAGATTTGGATTTGGCCCCAGCTTCATTCGCTGGGTCCAACTCCTCTATCAATCCCCGAGGGCCAGAGTGTTTGTGAACGGTTGGCTTTCTGACCAGTTCCCGCTGGAGAGGGGGACCCGGCAGGGCTGCCCCCTTTCCCCCATGCTTTACGCATTGGCTGTGGAGCCGTTGGCCATAATGGTCCGTGCGGACACTTGCATCCGAGGTCTCAGGATGGGGAACCTGGAAGAAAAGATTGGGATGTATGCCGACGACACACTTTTGTATCTGGCGGACTCCGGTCCTTCTCTTATAGCAGCCCTCCAGTCCATAGAACGTATGGGTGGCCATTCGGGTCTGAGTATTAATTGGGCTAAGTCCCAGATCCTTCCGATTGACCATTTCCCCTCCTCGTGCGCGTCCCCTCCTCTGGCTCTTCCAAGGGTCTCCCAGATTAAATACCTTGGCGTACAGGTCACCAGATCGCTCTCAGATTATAAACTACTGAACATTGAACCCCTGTTTGCTCTGATCAAGAACAAGACGCAGACTTGGGCCAGACTACCCCTGGGTGTTATGGGTCGCGTCAGCTTAGTTAAGATGATACTCCTTCCCAAGATACTCTATTTGGTCTGGCATGCTCCCCTCTATATACCACAAAAAAATTTCAGGACAATTGAATCCATCCTGAATTCATTTATTTGGGGTCATGGCAGACACAAATTATCCTGGAGAATCCTGAAGAACCCTGTGACGTTGGGAGGAGCTGCTCTCCCTGACTTTCAGGATTATTATTTTGCCTCCCAGCTGTCCCACTTCTATTATTTTGATAAACATGAACTAACGAGATACCAGACACTACTCTGTGAGCACCCAGATGACTCGGCCCACACCCCACTTCAATCGGTCCTGAGAGCCCCATTGACAAGACGCCCCCCCCAACACACAGCAGACATGTTGACTCACCACCAGAGGGTATGGCGGGCGGCACTGCAAAGAACTGGGACCCCAAGGGTACACTCTCATACCCCTCTCTGGTACAATACATGCTTGCCAGAATTATTGTCCATTCCGGACCCCGCGGCGTGGATACGCCATGGGATCTTATACATACACCAGATCATGACTAATTCAGGCCTTAAATCATTCCAAATGCTGAAGGACGAATTTTCCCTCCCCAATTGCCTGTTTTTCAGGTATTTGCAACTCCGCCACGCCATACAGGCCCAGTTTTCTGGCTCTTGCCCGTCCCTGGCAGTTCCCTCCATAGTGGACACAGTCACGGGTAATGTGCCTGCTAAGCTCATCTCCACTTTGTACTCCGCCATTCGTCTCCCTAGCACCACAGCATTGGCCTATACTGCTAAGACTAGATGGGAGGCGGATGTTGGACTTATAGAGGATGGGGACTGGGGCGAGATTTTGGAGGACGTGAAAAAGGTTTCCCCCAAGCTGTCGGACCGCCTCACACAGCTGTACATTATACATAGAACATATCTGACCCCTCAGAGAGTGGCACGTTTCAGGCCCACGTACAATCCGGGATGCCGCCTCTGTGACCATACCCCGGGCTCCTTTTACCACCTCATATGGTTCTGTCCCACCATTCAGGCATATTGGACACAGGTGATATGCTTCCTACACGATCAGATGGGCTCCCCTGCTACCCTTGACCCAAAGATGTGCCTACTTGGCCTGTTGCCAGACTTGGATGCCGACAAACCCCTCCGTACCTTTTTACATGAGACGCTATTCTTGGCAAGAAAAGTAGTGGCCCGTAATTGGATGCAGGCCCTGCCCCCTACAATTCAGTGCTGGAAAAAGGCGGTTAACGATGCTCTCCCATATAAAAAACTGATTTATGTACTGTGAGGGGGTTAGCTCGGCAGCGGGTGTGTGTGACCCCCGGGATGGGCTCCCCACACAAAACAGGCCCAGCAAACGGAGGTTGTGGTTTTCAAAATCAAAAAAAGGTGCGGTTTATTTTCTATTTACAGTGACAAAACACAGCAAAGCAAAAGAAACATAACCAAAATAAATCCTGGTCAAGTTGACCTCTGACTAAACATACAGGTTTCCTAACTAACAACTGGGATCAGCCTAGTGCTGTCCTAGTCCCTAAGTCCCTGGTTTAGTAAAAGTCCAAACAAATAGCCACACAGGCTTTGCCTCACCGCACAGGGGTTCACTCTCCCTAGACAGTCCACACAGGTCTGGTTCCAGGCATGAGCTAACATCTAATGAAGCTGGGAGTTCTTATAGAGGCCTAAATGAGCTGACAAGGTTCAGCTGGTCTCCTCATCTCTGTCTGCACGACGCCCCACACTCTCCCTAGAGGTATGAGTCATCCATGAGCCCACTAGCCTTATACAACTCTCCACCTAGTTGTATAAGTCGGCGTAAAGCCTGAATCTGGGCGAAATATATCTACCCCCCTGGATGCAACCAGGTGACTTTACCTTCCTGCTGTCACATACCCCCCCCTCTTGTTTTAACCTCGGGGTTGGAACACCAGCAATCAGGCATTCATGTACTCGAGACAAAGCATCCACATTCCCCATTTGAATGCCAGGGCGATGCTTTACTGTGAAGTTGAATTCCTGGAGGGCCAGGAACCACCTATTCACTCTTCTATTTGTTTCCTTGTTTTGAGCCATCCACTATAACGGAGCGTGATCCGTAACCATGTCAAAGTGCCTACCTAGCAGGTAGTACCGAAGGGAATCTAGAGCCCACTTCACCGCTAAACACTCCTTTTCAACGGTGGCGTAATTTACCTCATGGGACTTCAACTTCCTGCTGAGGTAAATGACTGGGTGCTCTTCCCCGTTCCAGACCTGGGACAATACTGCTCCTAACCCCACATCTGACGCATCACTTTGTACGACAAAGTCTTTAGAGAAGTCGGGTGAGTACAACACTGGCTGGCTACATAAGGCTTGTTTCAAGAATTGGAATGCTGCCTCAGCCTCGGGGGTCCATTTAATCATGACCGACCCTTTCCCCTTCGTCAGGTTGGTTAGGGGCACAGCCTTAGAAGCAAAGTGGGGAATGAATCGCCGATAATACCCAGCGATTCCCAGAAAGGCTCGTACCTGCTTCTTGCTGTTGGGACGTGGCCAACTCTGGATGGCCTCGACTTTGTTGAGTTGGGGTTTTATTACTCCTCTCCCAATGGTGTACCCAAGATATTTGGCCTCCTCCTGCCCAATGGTACACTTCTTGGGGTTAGCCGTAAACCCCGCTTCCCGAACAGAGTCCAGGACTGCTTGCACTTTTGGCAGATGTGAGGCCCAATCTGTGCTATGGACAATTACGTCATCCAGGTAAGCCGCAGCATACTTCCGATGGGGCCTCAGCATCTGGTCCATTTTCCGCTGGAATGTGGCCGGCGCATTCTGTAACCCGAACGGCATTCTTTTATATTGGAACGCCCCGTCTGGGGTTACAAATGCGGTTTTCTCTTTGGCCGACTTGGCCAGGGGGATTTGCCAATACCCTTTTGTGAGGTCAAGAGTCGTCATGTATCGAGCTGTTCCCAGCCGGTCGATCAACTCATCTATACGTGGCATGGGGTAGGTGTCAAATTTTGTAACTTTGTTCAACTGACGAAAATCGTTACAAAATCGCCAGCTCCCATCCGGTTTAGGCACCAACACGATGGGACTAGACCAATCACTTTGGGACTCCTCTATCACCCCTAAGTTCAGCATTTTCTGTACTTCCTCCCGTATTGCCTCCCGTCGAGCCTCTGGGATCCGATAGGGTTTTAACTTCACCCTTTCACCGGGCGGGGTAATGATGTCATGCTCTACCCCAGATGTTTGTCCCGGCAGCTCAGAGAATACCTCCTTGTTGCGAAGCACAAACTCCTTAACCTCCTGTTGTTGGGGTTGTGACAAGGTGGCTGCTATTCCAACCTCAGGAATCACGCAACCAGTTTGAGCTGGTGACCAAGTGTCTGCGACTAGGGACTCTCTATCCCTCCAGGCTTTCAACAGATTAACGTGATAGATCTGTTCGGGCTTTCGCCTTCCTGGTTGTCTGACCTTGTAATTCACTTCGCTCACTTTTTCCATTATCTCGTAGGGGCCTTGCCATTTGGCAAGGAATTTACTTTCAACCGTAGGGACAAGTACCAATATCCTATCCCCCGGGGAAAAGGTACGGGTCTTGGCTCCACGGTTGTACACTCTCTGCTGTGCCAACTGCGCTTGGGCCAAATGTTCCTTCACGATGGGCATTACCTGTGCAATTCGATCTTGCATCAGGGCGACATGCTCAATCACACTCCTGTGGGGAGAACTCTCACTTTCCCAAGTTTCCTTGGCAATATCCAACAGCCCTCTTGGGTGTCTCCCATACAGTAACTCAAAGGGGGAGAATCCCGTAGAGGATTGGGGCACCTCCCTAATAGCAAACATCAAATAAGGAAGTAAACAGTCCCAATCCTTTCCATCTCTATCCACCACTTTCTTCAACATTTGTTTTAGGGTTTTGTTGAATCTTTCAACCAGCCCATCGGTTTGGGGGTGATACACAGACGTACGCAATTGCGTCACTTTGAACAATTTACACAGCTCTTTCATAACCCGGGACATAAAGGGTGTACCTTGGTCCGTAAGCAGTTCTTTACAAATACCCACCCGGCTAAAAACAAGAGATAGCTCTTTGGCTATGGTTTTGGCCGAGGTATTTCGGAGAGGGATCGCTTCTGGATAACGGGTGGCATAGTCCATTATAACTAATATGTACTGGTGCCCCCTAGCGGACTTGATTATAGGACCTACCAAATCCATGGCGATCCTCTCAAACGGGACCTCAATGATGGGTAGAGGGACCAGCGGGCTACGGAAATGTGGCATCGGGGCCAACCTCTGACACACAGGGCAGGAGGAACAATAATTTTCTACGTCCTTCATCACCCCCGGCCAATAGAATCTCTGTAATACCCTCTCTCGGGTTTTCTCCGTCCCCAGATGACCTCCAAGAATGTGCCCATGGGCCAACTCCAACACCAACTTCCTGTAAGGTTTGGGCACCACAAGCTGCTCAACGGTTTCTTCTGCCCTTTTTGCCACCCGATACAGTAGGTCCTTCTCTACGCTGAAGTATGGGTAAGTGCAGGTATTATCTGGGTTCACTAACTCACCATCTATTTTCACTACGTTTTCCCGTGCCTTTATTAGGGCGGGGTCTTTCAACTGTTCTGTGGCAAAGTTTTCCCTGTGAACCTCAAGATCAGAAAACTCCACAGACGGTAGGTTTTCGTCTGAGGAGGTGGGCTCCTCTCCAGTTTCTTGAGTCTCCCCTGCCAATACTGATAAGGGAAATTCCGGAGAGTCCTCACCACTCTCAGGGGAGTTCTGGCTATCACATTCCTGGTACATAGGGGCACCAGTGAGGGGCTCAGGATCATCCCACAGTTCCCAGAACTTCGGAAAATCCCTTCCCACAATGGCGTCATGCGGTAACTGAGATACTAAGCCCACTGGATGAGAGAGGGTACCTTTGGGGGTCTCGAAACACACTGTAGTCACTGGATACTCTCGGGTGTCCCCATGCACACAAATAACAGCTACCTTGCTATTCCCAGAGACCTCTGTTTTAACTAACTCAGCCTTTATCAGGGTCACAAGGCTACCTGAATCCAGCAATACCACAACATTTCTACCATTAACACACATTTTGCATAAATGTTTCTCAGTTCCTCGAATGGCAGTGCATGCGACTGTCGCACACAGCGACTGACGTCTGCCCGTCAGAAAGTCACACTGCATGGGTTCCTCCACAACCGGGCAATTGGCTGCAATATGTCCCGCTTGCCGGCAGCGGTAGCAAACGATCCTTCTTGCCGCCTCTTGAGCCGCTGATTTCCCAGGCTGTTCTCGCCAAACTTGGGGTAGAGCTCCCACCCTCTCACTCTCTCCACCCTCACCCCTTGGAATCCTCTTATCCGCCCCTGGGGATGGTCTGGTCTTAGGGTGGAAAGTCCGAGTGTCTCTGGAAGAGGCCGTCAGGTTCTCTGTAGCCAAGTATTTCTCCACACGATCCACAAGACCATCGGCCGTCTCTGGGTCTCCATGGCTTACCCACTTTTGGATGGCAGTAGGAAGAGCTCTCAAAAACCGATCCATTACAACACGTTCCACAATCTTTGGTGCGGACAAAGTCTCTGGCTGTAGCCACTTTCTGCTCAGGTGAATGAGATCATACATTTGAGACCTGGGGGGTTTTCCAAGCTGGAAAGTCCAGTTATGCACACGCTGAGCCCGGACAGCCTGGGTGACACCCAGCCTTGCCAATATTTCAGCTTTTAGCATCACATAGTCTTTTGCTTGGTTAGGCTCTAGGTCATAGTAAGCTTTCTGCGATTCACCAGTTAACAGAGGAGCCACCAGTCCAGCCCACTGCTCCTCAGGCCACTTTTCTCTTTCAGCGGTCCTTTCAAATGTGGTCAAAAATACCTCTGGATCATCCTCTCCAGTCATTTTTGTCAATAAACGACTCACCCCAAAGGACGCGGTATTAGTGGGACGGCTTTCCTCACTGGTCTGCGGACGTTGCTGCATTACTGCTTCCATCTGTTGTTGTAGTCTCTGCTCTTGCTTCTGCAACAGGTCTATGAAGCGGGCCTCAGATTGCTGCTGGGCTCGTTGCTGAGCCTCCAGACTCTGTTGCAAAGTTGCGTTTGTCTGCTGCTGGGCTGCAAGGCTCCTTTGCAAACCTGCATTTGTCTGCTGTTGATTGGCATTTGCTAGAGCCAGCTGCTTCAGTATCTCCTCCATGCTGGCTTAAAAAAAACTGCCACTGGTTCTCCACCAACTGTGAGGGGGTTAGCTCGGCAGCGGGTGTGTGTGACCCCCGGGATGGGCTCCCCACACAAAACAGGCCCAGCAAACGGAGGTTGTGGTTTTCAAAATCAAAAAAAGGTGCGGTTTATTTTCTATTTACAGTGACAAAACACAGCAAAGCAAAAGAAACATAACCAAAATAAATCCTGGTCAAGTTGACCTCTGACTAAACATACAGGTTTCCTAACTAACAACTGGGATCAGCCTAGTGCTGTCCTAGTCCCTAAGTCCCTGGTTTAGTAAAAGTCCAAACAAATAGCCACACAGGCTTTGCCTCACCGCACAGGGGTTCACTCTCCCTAGACAGTCCACACAGGTCTGGTTCCAGGCATGAGCTAACATCTAATGAAGCTGGGAGTTCTTATAGAGGCCTAAATGAGCTGACAAGGTTCAGCTGGTCTCCTCATCTCTGTCTGCACGACGCCCCACACTCTCCCTAGAGGTATGAGTCATCCATGAGCCCACTAGCCTTATACAACTCTCCACCTAGTTGTATAAGTCGGCGTAAAGCCTGAATCTGGGCGAAATATATCTACCCCCCTGGATGCAACCAGGTGACTTTACCTTCCTGCTGTCACAGTACATAGAGGGTGTCCGCTAAAGTTTGAGAAGGTCTGGGACAGATGGATGGCGGATGGTGAAACGTGTACTTGACATGTCGATTTTTTCTTTTTGTTGTATACCGGTTTTACTTTCACTGCTGTTATTATCTTTGTGACACACAGATGCTTCACTGTGTTCATGTATGTACTATTATATTGGCCATACTGGCTTATGTTGATTTATGTACCATGCATACTTTTCAATAAAGTTGGTTTCCAATTAAAAAAAGAAATGAAGGCTTACCAAACAGCCTGCGACCGCCCTTCTCAGGGGGGTCAAAACAAGCTTAGTAGAGCGATGTTCACTCCATGGAAGGCAGAGAAATTCCAGTGAAGACACTTCATCCATAATAGGCGAGTCTCCAGAGACGTGTCTGCACAGCTGATCCAAATCAGAGATGAAAAACACTCTTGATTGATCAGAGTGAATAATCCTCAGCAGTTAAAACGATGTCCAAAGAGAAGAAAGAAAAACTTTCCATAGTGTAGCATTCATCAGGGAAGTTTTATTAGAAATGAACAGGAGAGAAAACAGCTCTCACATAGGTATAAAAATAATGATAAAACGAGAAAATCCTTGCAAGGAAATTAAAAAGCTCAGAGTTTCTGTCAAAGGCTGATTCGCGCGTGCGCAATGCATGTGCGTGTCACCCTACGCCGTTTCGTCAAATGTGACATCATCAGGGGCACGCCCACATGAGCACGCACACGCTATTTGTAGCCAAAGGGCCCACTCGGGGTTCTCTCATTGGCTACATGTCAAATTGGCAGACGGAGCAGAAAATTGTACTAGCCTCTGCATTGATCTCTCAATGGAGAGGTCTTGACATAAAACACAGTTGCACCATCACCCCCAGTGGAACTTACGGATATTGCACCAATTTTTAAAACTGATTTTCAAAATAATCTCCAGTGGAGATTATTTTGAAAATCAGTTTTAAAAATTGGTGCAATATCTGTAAGTTCCACTGGGGGTGATGGTGCAACTGTGTTTTATGTCAAGACCTCTCCATTGAGAGATCAATGCAGAGGCTAGTACAATTTTCTGCTCCGTCTGCCAATTTGACATGTAGCGAATGAGAGAACCCCGAGTGGGCCCTTTGGCTACAAATAGCGTGTGCGTGCTCATGTGGGCGTGCCCCTGATGATGTCACATTTGACGAAACGGCGTAGGGTGACACGCACATGCATTGCGCACGCGCGAATCAGCCTTTGACAGAAACTCAGAGCTTTTTTATTTCCTTGCAAGGATTTTCTCGTTTTATCATTATTTTTATACCTATGTGAGAGCTGTTTTCTCTCCTGTTCATTTCTAATAAAACTTCCCTGATGAATGCTACACTATGGAAAGTTTTTCTTTCTTCTCTTTGGACATCGTTTTAACTGCTGAGGATTATTCACTCTGATCAATCAAGAGTGTTTTTCATCTCCGATTTGGATCAGCTGTGCAGACACGTCTCTGGAGACTCGCCTATTGTGGATGAAGTGTCTTCACTGGAATTTCTCTGCCTTCCATGGAGTGAACATCGCTCTACTAAGCTTGTTTTGACCCCCCTGAGAAGGGCGGTCGCAGGCTGTTTGGTAAGTAGGGATGAGCTTCGTGTTCGAGTCGAACATACGTTCGACTCGAACATCGGCTGTTCGATCGTTCGACGAAGATCGAACGATTTGGGCCGTTCGCGCCAAATTCGAGTGACGCGAACGGCCCACAATGCACTACGCCATCGCAGTGTCATCCAGGCGCTGTGATTGGCCAAGCATGCACTGTGACCCCGCATGCTTGGCCAATCACAGCGCCGGCAGCGAGGAGAGCAATGATTGGCCACAGGCAGGATGCCTGTGGCCAATTATTGCTGAGGGTGTTTAGTACACGCCCCACACTATAAAAGGCCGCCAGCACGGCGGCCTAGTGTAGTGTGTTCCGGAGCAGGGAAAGAGAAGCATAGGCAGGGACAGTGACATTTATTTCTTTCTTGCTTAACCTGGATTCCTTTAGTTTAGGGAAAGAGAAGGATAGGTGGGGAGAGTGTCAGTGTGTTTTACTGTGCGAATCCTTGTTTCTAGGGACAGGGAAGGAAAGTGAGGGGATTCTCCTTGTGCTATAGTGTGCTTTAAAAAAACATTTTTTCTAGGGACAGAAAACTCTAGGTAGGGAGAGTGTCAGTTTCTTTCACTGTGATAATCCTTGTTTCTAGGGACAAAGAAGGAAAGTGAGGGGAATTCTCCTTGTGCTATAGTGTGCTTTAAAAAAACATTTTTTCTAGGGACAGAAAACTCTAGGTAGGGAGAGTGTCAGTGTCTTTTACTGTGCGAATCCTTGTTTCTAGGGACAAAGAAGGAAAGTGAGGGGAATTCTCCTTGTGCTATAGTGTGCTTTAAAAAAACATTTTTTCTAGGGACAGAAAACTCTAGGTAGGGAGAGTGTCAGTTTCTTTCACTGTGATAATCCTTGTTTCTAGGGACAAAGAAGGAAAGTGAGGGGAATTCTCCTTGTGCTATAGTGTGCTTTAAAAAAACATTTTTTCTAGGGACAGAAAACTCTAGGTAGGGAGAGTGTCAGTGTCTTTTACTGTGCAAATCCTTGTTTCTAGGGACAGGGAAGGACAGTGAGTGAATTCTCCTTGTGCTATAGTGTGCTTTAAAAAAACATTTTTTCTAGGGACAGAAAACTCTAGGTAGGGAGAGTGTCAGTTTCTTTCACTGTGATAATCCTTGTTTCTAGGGACAAAGAAGGAAAGTGAGGGGAATTCTCCTTGTGCTATAGTGTGCTTTAAAAAAACATTTTTTCTAGGGACAGAAAACTCTAGGTAGGGAGAGTGTCAGTGTCTTTTACTGTGCGAATCCTTGTTTCTAGGGACAAAGAAGGAAAGTGAGGGGAATTCTCCTTGTGCTATAGTGTGCTTTAAAAAAACATTTTTTCTAGGGACAGAAAACTCTAGGTAGGGAGAGTGTCAGTTTCTTTCACTGTGCGAATCCTTGTTTCTAGGGACAAAGAAGGAAAGTGAGGGGAATTCTCCTTGTGCTATAGTGTGCTTTAAAAAAACATTTTTTCTAGGGACAGAAAACTCTAGGTAGGGAGAGTGTCAGTTTCTTTCACTGTGCGAATCCTTGTTTCTAGGGACAGGGAAGGACAGTGAGTGAATTCTCCTTGTGCTATAGTGTGCTTTAAAAAAACATTTTTTCTAGGGACAGAAAACTCTAGGTAGGGAGAGTGTCAGTTTCTTTCACTGTGCGAATCCTTGTTTCTAGGGACAGGGAAGGACAGTGAGTGAATTCTCCTTGTGCTATAGTGTGCTTTAAAAAAACATTTTTTATAGGGACAGAAAACTCTAGGTAGGGAGAGTGTCAGTTTATTTCACTGTGCGAATCCTTGTTTCTAGGGACAGGGAAGGACAGTGAGTGAATTCTCCTTGTGCTATAGTGTGCTTTAAAAAAACATTTTTTCTAGGGACAGAAAACTCTAGGTAGGGAGAGTGTCAGTTTCTTTCACTGTGCGAATCCTTGTTTCTAGGGACAGGGAAGGACAGTGAGTGAATTCTCCTTGTGCTATAGTGTGCTTTAAAAAAACATTTTTTCTAGGGACAGAAAACTCTAGGTAGGGAGAGTGTCAGTTTCTTTCACTGTGATAATCCTTGTTTCTAGGGACAAAGAAGGAAAGTGAGGGGAATTCTCCTTGTGCTATAGTGTGCTTTAAAAAAATTTTTTTCTAGGGACAGAAAACTCTAGGTAGGGAGAGTGTCAGTGTCTTTTACTGTGCGAATCCTTGTTTCTAGGGACAAAGAAGGAAAGTGAGGGGAATTCTCCTTGTGCTATAGTGTGCTTTAAAAAAACATTTTTTCTAGGGACAGAAAACTCTAGGTAGGGAGAGTGTCAGTGTCTTTTACTGTGCGAATCCTTGTTTCTAGGGACAAAGAAGGAAAGTGAGGGGAATTCTCCTTGTGCTATAGTGTGCTTTAAAAAAACATTTTTTCTAGGGACAGAAAACTCTAGGTAGGGAGAGTGTCAGTGTCTTTTACTGTGCGAGTCCTTGTTTCTAGGGACAAAGAAGGAAAGTGAGGGGAATTCTCCTTGTGCTATAGTGTGCTTTAAAAAAACATTTTTTCTAGGGACAGAAAACTCTAGGTAGGGAGAGTGTCAGTGTCTTTTACTGTGCGAATCCTTGTTTCTAGGGACAAAGAAGGAAAGTGAGGGGAATTCTCCTTGTGCTATAGTGTGCTTTAAAAAAACATTTTTTCTAGGGACAGAAAACTCTAGGTAGGGAGAGTGTCAGTGTCTTTTACTGTGCGAATCCTTGTTTCTAGGGACAAAGAAGGAAAGTGAGGGGAATTCTCCTTGTGCTATAGTGTGCTTTAAAAAAACATTTTTTCTAGGGACAGAAAACTCTAGGTAGGGAGAGTGTCAGTTTCTTTCACTGTGCGAATCCTTGTTTCTAGGGACAAAGAAGGAAAGTGAGGGGAATTCTCCTTGTGCTATAGTGTGCTTTAAAAAAACATTTTTTCTAGGGACAGAAAACTCTAGGTAGGGAGAGTGTCAGTTTCTTTCACTGTGCGATTCCTTGTTTCTAGGGACAGGGAAGGACAGTGAGTGAATTCTCCTTGTGCTATAGTGTGCTTTAAAAAAACATTTTTTCTAGGGACAGAAAACTCTAGGTAGGGAGAGTGTCAGTTTCTTTCACTGTGCGAATCCTTGTTTCTAGGGACAAAGAAGGAAAGTGAGGGGAATTCTCCTTGTGCTATAGTGTGCTTTAAAAAAACATTTTTTCTAGGGACAGAAAACTCTAGGTAGGGAGAGAGTCAGTTTCTTTCACTGTGCGAATCCTTGTTTCTAGGGACAGGGAAGGACAGTGAGTGAATTCTCCTTGTGCTATAGTGTGCTTTAAAAAAACATTTTTTCTAGGGACAGAAAACTCTAGGTAGGGAGAGTGTCAGTTTCTTTCACTGTGCGAATCCTTGTTTCTAGGGACAGGGAAGGACAGTGAGTGAATTCTCCTTGTGCTATAGTGTGCTTTAAAAAACATTTTTTCTAGGGACAGAAAACTCTAGGTAGGGAGAGTGTCAGTTTCTTTCACTGTGATAATCCTTGTTTCTAGGGACAAAGAAGGAAAGTGAGGGGAATTCTCCCTGTGCTATAGTGTGCTTTAAAAAAACATTTTTTCTAGGGACAGAAAACTCTAGGTAGGGAGAGTGTCAGTGTCTTTTACTGTGCGAATCCTTATTTCTAGGGACAAAGAAGGAAAGTGAGGGGAATTCTCCTTGTGCTATAGTGTGCTTTAAAAAAACATTTTTTCTAGGGACAGAAAACTCTAGGTAGGGAGAGTGTCAGTGTCTTTTACTGTGCGAATCCTTGTTTCTAGGGACAAAGAAGGAAAGTGAGGGGAATTCTCCTTGTGCTATAGTGTGCTTTAAAAAAACATTTTTTCTAGGGACAGAAAACTCTAGGTAGGGAGAGTGTCAGTTTCTTTCACTGTGCGAATCCTTGTTTCTAGGGACAGGGAAGGACAGTGAGTGAATTCTCCTTGTGCTATAGTGTGCTTTAAAAAAACATTTTTTCTAGGGACAGAAAACTCTAGGTAGGGAGAGTGTCAGTGTCTTTTACTGTGCGAATCCTTGTTTCTAGGGACAAAGAAGGAAAGTGAGGGGAATTCTCCTTGTGCTATAGTGTGCTTTAAAAAAACATTTTTTCTAGGGACAGAAAACTCTAGGTAGGGAGAGTGTCAGTTTCTTTCACTGTGATAATCCTTGTTTCTAGGGACAAAGAAGGAAAGTGAGGGGAATTCTCCTTGTGCTATAGTGTGCTTTAAAAAAACATTTTTTCTAAGGACAGAAAACTCTAGGTAGGGAGAGTGTCAGTGTCTTTTACTGTGCGAATCCTTGTTTCTAGGGACAAAGAAGGAAAGTGAGGGGAATTCTCCTTGTGCTATAGTGTGCTTTAAAAAAACATTTTTTCTAGGGACAGAAAACTCTAGGTAGGGAGAGTGTCAGTGTCTTTTACTGTGCGAATCCTTGTTTCTAGGGACAAAGAAGGAAAGTGAGGGGAATTCTCCTTGTGCTATAGTGTGCTTTAAAAAAACATTTTTTCTAGGGACAGAAAACTCTAGGTAGGGAGAGTGTCAGTGTCTTTTACTGTGCGAATCCTTGTTTCTAGGGACAAAGAAGGAAAGTGAGGGGAATTCTCCTTGTGCTATAGTGTGCTTTAAAAAAACATTTTTTCTAGGGACAGAAAACTCTAGGTAGGGAGAGTGTCAGTTTCTTTCACTGTGCGAATCCTTGTTTCTAGGGACAAAGAAGGAAAGTGAGGGGAATTCTCCTTGTGCTATAGTGTGCTTTAAAAAAACATTTTTTCTAGGGACAGAAAACTCTAGGTAGGGAGAGTGTCAGTTTCTTTCACTGTGCGAATCCTTGTTTCTAGGGACAGGGAAGGACAGTGAGTGAATTCTCCTTGTGCTATAGTGTGCTTTAAAAAAACATTTTTTCTAGGGACAGAAAACTCTAGGTAGGGAGAGTGTCAGTTTCTTTCACTGTGCGAATCCTTGTTTCTAGGGACAAAGAAGGAAAGTGAGGGGAATTCTCCTTGTGCTATAGTGTGCTTTAAAAAAACATTTTTTCTAGGGACAGAAAACTCTAGGTAGGGAGAGAGTCAGTTTCTTTCACTGTGCGAATCCTTGTTTCTAGGGACAGGGAAGGACAGTGAGTGAATTCTCCTTGTGCTATAGTGTGCTTTAAAAAAACATTTTTTCTAGGGACAGAAAACTCTAGGTAGGGAGAGTGTCAGTTTCTTTCACTGTGCGAATCCTTGTTTCTAGGGACAGGGAAGGACAGTGAGTGAATTCTCCTTGTGCTATAGTGTGCTTTAAAAAAACATTTTTTCTAGGGACAGAAAACTCTAGGTAGGGAGAGTGTCAGTTTCTTTCACTGTGATAATCCTTGTTTCTAGGGACAAAGAAGGAAAGTGAGGGGAATTCTCCCTGTGCTATAGTGTGCTTTAAAAAAACATTTTTTCTAGGGACAGAAAACTCTAGGTAGGGAGAGTGTCAGTGTCTTTTACTGTGCGAATCCTTATTTCTAGGGACAAAGAAGGAAAGTGAGGGGAATTCTCCTTGTGCTATAGTGTGCTTTAAAAAAACATTTTTTCTAGGGACAGAAAACTCTAGGTAGGGAGAGTGTCAGTGTCTTTTACTGTGCGAATCCTTGTTTCTAGGGACAAAGAAGGAAAGTGAGGGGAATTCTCCTTGTGCTATAGTGTGCTTTAAAAAAACATTTTTTCTAGGGACAGAAAACTCTAGGTAGGGAGAGTGTCAGTTTCTTTCACTGTGCGAATCCTTGTTTCTAGGGACAAAGAAGGAAAGTGAGGGGAATTCTCCTTGTGCTATAGTGTGCTTTAAAAAAACATTTTTTCTAGGGACAGAAAACTCTAGGTAGGGAGAGTGTCAGTTTCTTTCACTGTGCGAATCCTTGTTTCTAGGGACAGGGAAGGACAGTGAGTGAATTCTCCTTGTGCTATAGTGTGCTTTAAAAAAACATTTTTTCTAGGGACAGAAAACTCTAGGTAGGGAGAGTGTCAGTGTCTTTTACTGTGCGAATCCTTGTTTCTAGGGACAAAGAAGGAAAGTGAGGGGAATTCTCCTTGTGCTATAGTGTGCTTTAAAAAAAACATTTTTTCTAGGGACAGAAAACTCTAGGTAGGGAGAGTGTCAGTTTCTTTCACTGTGATAATCCTTGTTTCTAGGGACAAAGAAGGAAAGTGAGGGGAATTCTCCTTGTGCTATAGTGTGCTTTAAAAAAACATTTTTTCTAGGGACAGAAAACTCTAGGTAGGGAGAGTGTCAGTGTCTTTTACTGTGCGAATCCTTGTTTCTAGGGACAAAGAAGGAAAGTGAGGGGAATTCTCCTTGTGCTATAGTGTGCTTTAAAAAAACATTTTTTCTAGGGACAGAAAACTCTAGGTAGGGAGAGTGTCAGTGTCTTTTACTGTGCGAATCCTTGTTTCTAGGGACAAAGAAGGAAAGTGATGGGAATTCTCCTTGTGCTATAGTGTGCTTTAAAAAAACATTTTTTCTAGGGACAGAAAACTCTAGGTAGGGAGAGTGTCAGTTTCTTTCACTGTGCGAATCCTTGTTTCTAGGGACAAAGAAGGAAAGTGAGGGGAATTCTCCTTGTGCTATAGTGTGCTTTAAAAAAACATTTTTTCTAGGGACAGAAAACTCTAGGTAGGGAGAGTGTCAGTTTCTTTCACTGTGCGAATCCTTGTTTCTAGGGACAGGGAAGGACAGTGAGTGAATTCTCCTTGTGCTATAGTGTGCTTTAAAAAAACATTTTTTCTAGGGACAGAAAACTCTAGGTAGGGAGAGTGTCAGTTTCTTTCACTGTGCGAATCCTTGTTTCTAGGGACAAAGAAGGAAAGTGAGGGGAATTCTCCTTGTGCTATAGTGTGCTTTAAAAAAACATTTTTTCTAGGGACAGAAAACTCTAGGTAGGGAGAGTGTCAGTTTCTTTCACTGTGCGAATCCTTGTTTCTAGGGACAAAGAAGGAAAGTGAGGGGAATTCTCCTTGTGCTATAGTGTGCTTTAAAAAAACATTTTTTCTAGGGACAGAAAACTCTAGGTAGGGAGAGTGTCAGTTTCTTTCACTGTGCGAATCCTTGTTTCTAGGGACAGGGAAGGACAGTGAGTGAATTCTCCTTGTGCTATAGTGTGCTTTAAAAAAACATTTTTTCTAGGGACAGAAAACTCTAGGTAGGGAGAGTGTCAGTTTCTTTCACTGTGCGAATCCTTGTTTCTAGGGACAAAGAAGGAAAGTGAGGGGAATTCTCCTTGTGCTATAGTGTGCTTTAAAAAAACATTTTTTCTAGGGACAGAAAACTCTAGGTAGGGAGAGAGTCAGTTTCTTTCACTGTGCGAATCCTTGTTTCTAGGGACAGGGAAGGACAGTGAGTGAATTCTCCTTGTGCTATAGTGTGCTTTAAAAAAACATTTTTTCTAGGGACAGAAAACTCTAGGTAGGGAGAGTGTCAGTTTCTTTCACTGTGCGAATCCTTGTTTCTAGGGACAGGGAAGGACAGTGAGTGAATTCTCCTTGTGCTATAGTGTGCTTTAAAAAAACATTTTTTCTAGGGACAGAAAACTCTAGGTAGGGAGAGTGTCAGTTTCTTTCACTGTGATAATCCTTGTTTCTAGGGACAAAGAAGGAAAGTGAGGGGAATTCTCCCTGTGCTATAGTGTGCTTTAAAAAAACATTTTTTCTAGGGACAGAAAACTCTAGGTAGGGAGAGTGTCAGTGTCTTTTACTGTGCGAATCCTTATTTCTAGGGACAAAGAAGGAAAGTGAGGGGAATTCTCCTTGTGCTATAGTGTGCTTTAAAAAAACATTTTTTCTAGGGACAGAAAACTCTAGGTAGGGAGAGTGTCAGTGTCTTTTACTGTGCGAATCCTTGTTTCTAGGGACAAAGAAGGAAAGTGAGGGGAATTCTCCTTGTGCTATAGTGTGCTTTAAAAAAACATTTTTTCTAGGGACAAAAAACTCTAGGTAGGGAGAGTGTCAGTTTCTTTCACTGTGCGAATCCTTGTTTCTAGGGACAGGGAAGGACAGTGAGTGAATTCTCCTTGTGCTATAGTGTGCTTTAAAAAAACATTTTTTCTAGGGACAGAAAACTCTAGGTAGGGAGAGTGTCAGTGTCTTTTACTGTGCGAATCCTTGTTTCTAGGGACAAAGAAGGAAAGTGAGGGGAATTCTCCTTGTGCTATAGTGTGCTTTAAAAAAACATTTTTTCTAGGGACAGAAAACTCTAGGTAGGGAGAGTGTCAGTTTCTTTCACTGTGATAATCCTTGTTTCTAGGGACAAAGAAGGAAAGTGAGGGGAATTCTCCTTGTGCTATAGTGTGCTTTAAAAAAACATTTTTTCTAGGGACAGAAAACTCTAGGTAGGGAGAGTGTCAGTGTCTTTTACTGTGCGAATCCTTGTTTCTAGGGACAAAGAAGGAAAGTGAGGGGAATTCTCCTTGTGCTATAGTGTGCTTTAAAAAAACATTTTTTCTAGGGACAGAAAACTCTAGGTAGGGAGAGTGTCAGTGTCTTTTACTGTGCGAATCCTTGTTTCTAGGGACAAAGAAGGAAAGTGAGGGGAATTCTCCTTGTGCTATAGTGTGCTTTAAAAAAACATTTTTTCTAGGGACAGAAAACTCTAGGTAGGGAGAGTGTCAGTGTCTTTTACTGTGCGAATCCTTGTTTCTAGGGACAAAGAAGGAAAGTGAGGGGAATTCTCCTTGTGCTATAGTGTGCTTTAAAAAAACATTTTTTCTAGGGACAGAAAACTCTAGGTAGGGAGAGTGTCAGTTTCTTTCACTGTGCGAATCCTTGTTTCTAGGGACAGGGAAGGACAGTGAGGGAAATTCTCCTTGTGATATAGTGTGCTAAGGCATTCCTCATCAACCATCTTTGAAATCCTTGTTTTTTGGACAGTCAGGGAAATTGTCGTTGTGCTATTCTGTGCAAAAGCAATCATCCTCAACCATATTTAGAAATCCTTAAGTAAAGGGACAGAGAAGGACACCTGAAGGTAGCCCTTATTGCTTTTTTCCCATCTCCCTGCAGGCCATCTATTAGAATGTCTGGAAGGCAAACAAGGAGAGGCAGACAGTCAGGAGGCAATAAAAGAGGGCAAGCAGGCTCTGTGTCTGGGGGCAACAGTGCTGGTCGTGGACGCGGTGCATTGTCATCAGCACATGGCCATGGGACACGCTTGTCCTTCTTTTCGGCAGCTGGACATGTTGAGCCACATCATGCCGAAGACTTGGTAGAGTGGATGACCAAGCCCTCCTCCTCCTCCTCATCCTCTCTCACCCAGGCTCAGGGTACTGGCAAAGCAGCTGCCAAAGCGTCCTCTTCCCTGGTATCAATGTCAGACTCATCATCAGTCACTCCTTCCCTAGACCCACCATGTCCTCCTCCTGAGGAGTTCCCGAACTGTTTGAGCACAGTGTTGGGTACATGCTCCAGGAGGATGCCCAGCGTTTCGAAGGGTCTGATGATGAAACCCAGCTACAGGAAGGCAGTAGCGTGAGAGCAGACAGAGGGGATGCTCAAGAAGGACACCAATCTGGCAGTCATGTTCCAGCAGCTGCAGCATACTGCCAGATTGGCTCCAGTGATGAGGAGGGAGGGGATGATGAGGTCACTGACTCCACGTGGGTGCCTAATAGTAGAGAGGAGGAGGAGGAGGATGAGGAGGAGGCACATCTCCAACGAGGCAGGATGCCCTTTGGTGGCCAGCGTAAGGGCAGTACACCGACGGAATCACACCGCAGAGCTCCGCCTGTGCAGGGCGCTGCCTCTGCCCGTCATTCAAAAAGTTCCTTGGTGTGGGCCTTTTTTGAGGCTAGTGCATCAGATCGCACAGCTGCTGTTTGCAACATATGTCTCAAGCGTATATCGCGTGGCCAAAACATCAGCCGCTTGGGTACCACATGCCTGACCAGACATATGTTGACCTGCCATGCAGCTCGTTGGCAAGCCTACCTCAAAGACCCACACCAAAGAACAAAGCGGACCTCTCCTTGCACCGCATCAGCTGGGATCTCCAACCCCACTATAACTTCAGTCCTCTCTGAAACATGCACTGAGAGGAATGAAGGTGTAGAATTAGGTGTGTCACAGCCAAGTACTTGCGGCCACTCTGCTAGCAGTACACCGACGTCCGATTCTAGCAGGCAAATTTCCCTGCCCCAGCTGCTGGACCGTCGAAAGAAGTTCACTCCCAGCCATCCACATGCCCAGCGGTTGAATGCTAGCTTGGCTAAATTGCTAGCGCTTCAACTGCTGCCTTTTCAGTTGGTAGACTCGGCCCCCTTCCGTGAGTTTGTGCAATGTGCGGTTCCTCAGTGGCAGGTTCCCAAACGCCACTTTTTCTCACGGAAGGCTATTCCGGCTCTCTACCGGCATGTGGAAGGCAATGTCTTGGCCTCGCTGGACAGGGCGGTCAGCGGTAAGGTGCATATTACCGCTGACTCATGGTCCAGCAGGCATGGACAGGGACATTACCTTTCTTTCACGGCCCATTGGGTCACTCTTTTGGCAGCTGGGAAGGATGCAGGACAAGGTGCAGTAGTGTTGGAGGTTGTTCCACCGCCACGCCTCCAAAATGCTACTACTGGTTGTGACACACCTCTCTCCTCCACCCCCTCCTCTTCTTCTTCCTCCATGGCCTCTTCCTGAGGTTTGTCCTATGAACCAGCGGTGCTCCGTAGCCGTTCACGGGGCTACGCAAGTACGCAGGCAAAAAGATGCCATGCCGTGCTTGCGCTGGTGTGTTTGGGGGACAGAAGCCACACTGGGGCAGAGGTCCTGTCTGCTCTGCAGGGCCAGGCCGAGAGGTGGTTGACGCCACGCCAGCTTAAGCCAGGAATGGTGGTTTGCGACAATGGCACCAACCTCCTCTCCGCCCTCCGACAGGGACAACTGACCCATGTGCCCTGTGTGGCTCACGTCCTTAACCTGGTGGTGCAGCGGTTCTTGGGCAGGTACCCGGGCTTACAGGATGTCCTGAGGCAGGCCAGGAAAGTCTGTGTGCATTTCCGCAGATCTTATAATGCCAGTGCTCGCCTGGCTGAGCTGCAAAAGGAGTTGAACCTGCCCAAGAACCGCCTTATATGTGACATGCCCACCAGGTGGAACTCAACGTTGGCCATGCTGCAGCGGCTGCACACGCAGCTGAGGGCCATCAATGAGTACCTGTGCGACTACGGCACCAGGACAGGGTCAGGGGAGCTTGGTTTTTTTTCTCCACGCCAGTGGGGCATGATCAGGGATGCATGCACTGTCCTGGCACCATTTGAGGAGGCCACGAGGATGGTGAGCAGTGACAGTGCATGCATCAGTGACACTGTACCTCTTGTCCACCTGTTGGAGCACACGCTGCGTGGAATAATGGACAGGGCACTTGAGGCAGAACAGAGGCAGGAAGAGGAGGACTTCCTTGCCTCTCAAGGCCCCCTTTACCCAGACAGTGTTCCTTCTGTCCCACCCATCGCACAGGAAGAGGAGGAGGAGGAGGAGGAGGAGGATTGTGTCAGCATGGAGGTGGAGGCTGGCACTCAGCATCATCAGCAGCAGTCTTTTAGGGATGATTTACAGTCCCAAGAAACCAGTGGACTTGTACGTGGCTGGGAGGAGGTGGCTGCGGATCATGTCGTCCTTAGTGACCCAGAGGACTCCGGAGCGAATGCCTCAGCAAACCTACGCTGCATGGCCTCCCTGATCCTGCAAAGTCTGCGGAAGGATCCTCGTATTCTTCGGATCAAGGAGAGGGACCATTACTGGCTGGCCACTCTCCTTGATCCACGGTACAAGGGTAAGGTTGCGGACCTTATGTTACCGTCGCAGAGGGAGCAGAGGATGAGACAACTCCGGGAGGCCTTGCAGAAAGGTCTGTGCAACGCGTTCCCAGAGACTGGGAGGTTACAAACTCCTGGTCCTGGACAACGAGTTGCTGAGGCTTCGGCCAGTCAAAGAAGGAGCGGTGGGGAAGGTGGCCGTCTGACCGATGCGTTCAGACAATTCTTTAGTCCGCAGCCCCAAAGTATGATCGGTTCCAGCAACCATCGCCAGCGTCTGATAAACATGGTGCAGGAATATCTAGGGGCAAGGTCAGACTTGGACACCTTCCCCACCGAAAATCCTCTGGCTTACTGGGTCTTGAGGATGGATCACTGGCCAGAGCTTGCACAGTATGCAATTGAGCTACTGGCCTGTCCTGCATCCAGCGTTCTTTCGGAACGCACATTCAGTGCTGCTGGAGGATTTGTCACGGATCACAGGGTGCGCCTGTCCACCGACTCGGTTGATCGACTGACTTTCATCAAGATGAACCAGTCTTGGATCACCACCAGCTACCACACACCTGATGCTGATATAACAGACTAATTGATTTTAACATGTCACATCCCTTCAAGACTGATGCTGAGTGCCTGTGCTGTTATGTTGACTGGCTATCCTCCTCCTCCGAGTCCTCAATGATACGATTGATGATGATAGCTTGGAAGATCATTTTTGTTTATGGGTGCCGCCACCAGTGGCTAAGGCCCAATTTTTCAGCCCCTGTTTTACAGGGGCGTGTAATTACAATTTTTTTAGCAATAATTTGCCATAGGGCTCATTGCTGTGCTCCAAGTACAGTATCTGTGAGGGGTTGGAGTGTTGTGGCACCAGTGCCTAAGGCCCAATTTTTCAGCCCCTGTTTAACAGGGGCGTGTCATTACAATTTTTGAAGCAATACTTTGCAACAGGGCTCATTGCTGTGCTCCAAGTACAGTATCTGTGAGGGGTTGTAGTGTTGTGCCACCAGTGCCTAAGGCCCAATTTTTCAGCCCCTGTTCAACAGGGGCATGCAATTACAATTCTTGATCTAATAATTCACAGCAGGGCCCATTGCTGCACCCACCAAGAGTAACTCTGAGGGCTTACAGTGTTGTGGCAACGCCACCACCACCACCACCACGAAAGGCCCAATTTTTCAGCCCCTGTTCAAAAGGGGCATGTAATTACAATTCTTGATCTAATAATTCACAGCAGGGCCCATTCCTGCACCCACCAAGAGTAACTCTGAGGGCTTACAGTGTTGTGGCAACACCACCACCACCACGAAAGGCCCAATTTTTCAGCCCCTGTTCAAAAGGGGCATGCAATTACAATTCTTGATCTAATAATTCACAGCAGGGCCCATTGCTGCACCCACCAAGAGTAACTGTCAGGGCTTACAGTGTTGTGGCACCAGCACCACCATCAAAGGCCCAATTTTTACTACCATTGTTCAACAATTATATGTAATTAAAATTCCTGATATAATAGTTGACAGCAGGGCGTTCCAGCACCAACCAAGAGTAACTGTGAGTGCTTACAGTGTTGTGCCAACACCAACAACTAAGGGGCCTATTTCTGCAGAGTATATACGGCAGGTCCCTACTTTCAAACATCCAACTTACAAACGACTCCTACTTGCAAACGCAAGAAGACAACAGGAAGTGAGAGGAAATCTACCACTAGGAAGGAAAATTCTCTCCTGTAAGAATAAATATGGGAGAAAGGTGTCTCCTCTGTACTGATGCTTTATCAGCAATCCTTGTTTCAAGAAAAACACCACATTTCAAAAACAGTTGTCATTGGGACGGAAAGTGAGGTGAAATGTTCTGAACAGGGGCACAGACAGCAAAACAAATGTTACAGGGGTGATAACCCTTACCTATGTTTTCCAAAAAGTTTAAAAATAGATTTTTGGGCTGGAGCTACACTTCAACAATGTACCTGTTCAAAATTACAACCAGATTCTACATAAGAACAAACCTACAGTCCCTGTCTTGTATGCACCGCCTGTATACGGCTGTTCAGAGTATATAGGGCCTTTTTTATTTTGTGTGCGGGGTTCCCCTTAATATCCATACAAGACCCAAAGGGGCTGGTAATGGGCTGGGGTAGGGGGGGGGGGTCATGGGGTAGCTATGCCATTTTTCTTAAAGAATTTCATCCATATTACCGGGACCAGACATTACATTAAAGCCGCAAGCAGTTTTAAATGGCTTTTTTTTCCTTTAGAAGTGTCATTTTGTGCAGGGACAGTTCTAAACACGGGAAACACGTGGCACTTCACAGGCATACTTTAGACACCCCCCAGGTACGATATTTAAAGGAATATTTGACTTTTTTTTTTTCACTTTATGCATCATTAAAATGACTGCTCCCGAAAAACGACCGTTTTTAAAACTTCTTTTTGCATTGATACATGTCCCCTGGGGCAGAACCCGGGTTCCCAAACCCTTTTTAGGACAATAACATGCATAATAGTTGTTATAATTAGCACTTTAGAATTCGAACGTTCGCATCCATTGTATTTAATAGGGTTCTATTGTTCGTACGAACTTTCGGTCCGTTCGCGGGTTCTGGTGCGAACCGAACCCGGGGGTGTTCGGCTCATCACTATTGGTAAGCCTTCATTTCTCACTTTGGTGGCGGGATCTTCACTTATTGTTGGAATAGCACTTACCAGCTTCATCGGATATCTTCTCTGTGGAACTCTTATCATCAATATAGAGGAAATCCTCTACACATTTATTTGATAATCTTCTTTCTTCACGGGCACTTATGAACTTGATTGGTTTATTTGCATTGTTTTATTAGTGTTTTTGATACTTTTTTCACATATTTAATTTTAACTGTATAGATATATACTGTTCCACAGAAGAAGTGGAGGCTCCAAACACCGAACACCGACCCGAAGGTAAAGAAACTTTGCTCACACCACACAAACATTTGCGGTGAAAGCTTGGCGTGGTGACCCCGCACTCTCTCCTCCAGAGTAACCCCTAGACAACAACGAGAACACAGAGAGAGAGAGAGAGTGGAGGCCGCTACAGTTGGGACAGTGTAAAATCTACATAAAAACAGAATGCAATGTTAAAAATCCAAATCCATATTTTATTCACAATAGAAAACATATCAAATGTTTAAACTGTTTTTTTTTTTACCATTTTAACCACTTGCCGACCGCGCTATAGCCGAATAAAGGCTACAGCGCGGACGGCTAGTTCCGGAAGGGTGTCTATTGACGCCCCTCTTGTGATCAGGGCCGCCACTTGCTCACTGCAGGGCGGGGAATGCTGTGATCCTATTGTCCGTAGGACACTGCTGATCAGAGATTGAGGTAAATAGCCACTTAGCGGCTCTTTACGATGTGATCAGCTGTGTCCCATCACAGCTGATCACAGAGGTACAGTGGGTTTATATTTTTCACAATTTGATTTGTTTTTTTATGGTCATGATTTTTTTATATGTTACAATTTAGTTTAATTTGGCATTTATTTATTTTTGAGCTTGGAGTAGGTTATGGTGTGTAGCGGCACAGTCAGTATGGTGGTCGAGTCCTCCCATCTTCCGGGTGCCATTTACTGTCTTTCCAGCCTCTGGAGCGCAATTAGTTGAGTGGGATGTGCCTCTTTTCCCTTCCTAAATATAAACAGCGTGATGTTGGGTCTTAGCCACGCCCCGGATGATGTCATTGATGATGAAACATGTAGGTTTGAGTCATTATGCACCAGACGCAGTGGCCATTTTGTTGGTTAGAAACTTTCTCATGCAATTTTTTAAGGTTTTATATGTGGGTGTATTATTTTTATCTGGAATAACTTTTGATTAGACATGTGCAATTAGTTAGTTCCAAATTAGTTTTTTAACTAATTTTGTCAAATTAGTTCATTTCCAAATTTCCAAATTTCCGAAATGTCGAATTTCCCAAATGTTGAATTTCCGAAATTTCGAAGAGTCGGAATTTTGAAACTTCTAAATTTTGAAAAGTCGGGAATTCGAAAATTCAGATATTCGATATTTCGGAAATTCAATATTTCGGTAATTCGAAAATGCAAAATTTGAAAATTTGAAAATTCCAAATTGCAAAATTCCAAATTCCAAAATTAGAAAATAAACAAATTGCACATGTCTAATCAAAAGTTATTCCAGATAATTTCAGAATTTCGAAAATCGGAAATTCGAAAATTCTAAATTCGAAAATTAAAAAATCGGAAATTTAAAAATTGGAAATTTAAAAATCGGAAATTCGAAAATGCGAAAATCGGAAATTTGAAAATTTAAAAATTCGAAAATCAGAAATTCCAAATTCCAAAATGTAAAAAATTCGAAAATTTTAAATTAGGAAATTAGAAATTTGAAAATGTGAAATATTTGAAACCAAAATCCGAAAATTCGAAGTTAGCAAATTCGAAAATAGGAAACTCGAAAATTCGACAATCGAAAATTCGACAATCTAAAAAATTGGAATTTTGGAATTTGGAATTTTCGAATTTAGAATTTCCGAATTTCTAATTTTCGAATTAGAAATTCGAAAATTCCAAATTCCAAAATTAAAAAATTGGAAATTTGAAAATTTGAAAATTCAGAATTCTAAAGTTTGAAAATCTGCAAATTTAGATTTTTCGAATTTCAGAATTTTCGAATTTCTGAATTTTCAAATTTCTGAATTTTCGAATTTTCGAATTTCTGAATTTTCGAATTTCTGGATTTATTTTTTTTTCGAATTTTCGAATTTCAGAATTTCAGAAAAAAGCAAAAAAACAAATGAAACGAAAACAAACTAATTTTTCAGCAGTGCACATGTCTACATTTGATTTTAACTAGGTTGCTGCACTATGAGCTCACCTATTGGGAGTCTGGATGGTCATCAGGATAGGAAATTCTACTGTATTTAGTTATCCAAGGGAAATCTGGAGAGATGTTTCATTTCTGAAGGGAGTCATCAGACTGTGCTTTCTGACCGTAAGGTCAGGTCTAATTGGTAAGAGGCTGTCTATGTGGTTTGGTGGTGAAGGTCTGTGTGTCACTTTCCTTTATGAGCACAGTTTATAATTCACCCAAGGACTTTATGGATTTGAACAATTTTGTTCTCCCTGTATCAAACTCTGTCTATTTGTAACATTTGTGCTGCACCTTCCCATGTCTAACTGTCCTCATGTTGTTACCTGCAATACAGTGGCAGCTGCTTGCTTTTTGTAAATTGAGCCTTAGCGCAGGTATTATTTGTGGTCAACTCTATAGAACTTAGTAAAATGGTGACATCATAACCATGAAGCTGCCTTGCAAACCTGATAAACAGAGGCACAGTGGCGAAAAGCCCAAGATGCACTCAGAGCCTTGGTAGAATGAGCAGTAAGAGGAAACTGAGGTTCCAGACCTGACACAGTGTGACAGATTCACCTGGAAATGGTGTACGAAGAGCCTATTTGTCCTTTCCTAGAACCATGAATGACTATGAGTAGGGAATTCACCTTCCGCAGATAGAAAGTAGAATTCAGGCAGACCCTAATAGCCTGAACCCAGGGCAGGTGCAAGGATTTTTGCCACTCTAGGTGAAACTTCATTTTGCCAAACCCCCTTGGCTCCACCCCCATTGTCCTGCCCATGTATACCCCACCCTTTTAACCACTTCCCGCCCGGTCAATAGCAAATTGAGGTCAGGGAAGTGGTTCTGTTATCCTGACTGGATGCCTATTGATGTCCAGCAGGATAACATGCCAGCGCGTGCCCGTGAGGGCGCGTATCGCGGCGATCACGAGTGCGGCGCGTCAGTCTGACACGCCGCATCTCCGATCGTGATCAGAACCTCTGTCAGAGGCTTCTTACCACGTGATCAGCTGTGACCAATCACAGCTGATCATCGCGTGAAGCAGGAAGTGCCGGTAAACGGCATTTCTCGGTTCACGCTGACAGGGAGAGCCGATCGGCAGCTCTCCCTGTCAGAGGGGGGGGGGAGGTCTGTGCTGATAATCAGCACATTGATTATCAGCACAGCCCCTTCCAATGTACCAATCACCTACCATGTCAACCAGTGCCCCCATAATAAAGTATGCCAGTGCCCACCACAGTGCCAATCACTGCCCAGCAGTAACACCTGTCAGTACCTCATGATCAGTGCTGCCAATCAGTGCCACCTGTCAGTGGCAATCAGTACCGCCTATCAGTGCCAATCAGTGCCGCCTGTCAGTGCTCATCACAGCCGCCTGTCAGTGCCCATCACAGCCGCCTGTCAGTGCCTATCAGTGCCGCCTGTCAGTGCCCATCAGTGCCGCCTATCAGTGCCGCCTGTCAGTGCCTATCAGTGCCGCCTGTCAGTGCCCATCAGTGCTGCCAATCAGTGCCACCTGTCAGTGGCAATCAGTACCGCCTATCAGTGCCGCCTGTCAGTGCTCATCACAGCCGCCTGTCAGTGCCCATCACAGCTGCCTGTCAGTGCCTATCAGTGCCGCCTGTCAGTGCCCATCAGTGCCGCCTGTCAGTGCCCATCAGTGCCGCCTATCAGTGCCGCCTATTGGTACCTATCAGTGCCAATCAGTACCACCTATCAGTGCCTATCAATTCTACATATCAGTGCCAACTCATCAGTGCTCGTCAGTGAAGGGAAAAACAAAATTTTATGACAGAAAAAAATAAAAACCGCAGAGGTGATCAAATACCACCAAAAGAAAGCTCTATTTATGGGAAGAAAATGATAACATTTAGTTTGGGTACAGTGTTGTATGACCGCGCAATTGTCATTCAAAGTGTGACAGCGCTGAAAGCTGAAAATTGTCCTGGGCAGGAAGGGGCGTAAGTGCATGGTATTGAAGTGGTTAATGACTGCTACTATTTTGCATGCAACACTTTGCTAGACCAGCTTATTTTTGGAAATTTTACGGTTTTGCCCGCAAACCAGCTTTTGGATCAAATAATTCAAAAAGATAAATGGTAAAATAGTAGATTTTAATTGTAAACATCTTCTCATTTGCAAAACATAACAGCATTGCACGTGTATCAACTGGCAACAAGACTCACAAAAATAAGATAGATAAATAACATGACAACGTTATAGAAACATAACATTATAAAAAATAAAAAAAAACACTATGAGACAGGTGAGATATTAAAGTCTAACATTCCAATATTTCTAACATCTCTCAATAAATTTGGTACAATGAAAAAATAAACTACAGTACAAAAGAGCAAATTATAAATTAAATTATAATGCAAAAGAACTTATAACAGTTCAAACCTAAAAACAATCAATAATGAAAGTGCCAACTCTGTGCTGTTCAAGCATCTTTTAACGAAGGCTATTGGGTCTACAAAAAATTGACCTTCCTTGCTTTAGCATTAGCAAACTCCTTCAGCAATATTTCAAACTCCAATCTTTTGAGCAATGGACTCAATAGACAGAGCGGCAAGACCCACCATTTTTAATGATTTTAAATTTTGAGAAGCTGCTTTCACCTGAAGCCACTGTGACGGGAAGTGTCAACAGTATGCAAAGTGCTAGAGCTACATTTGGAGCAAAACCACTCCTGACTGCCCAGGACCGTCTTAATAGCATCATGGGCCCCTGGGCAAGTAATGCTTTGGCCCCTCTACGCCCTAGATATCCCCCCCCAGCACTGTAACCATATCCCATAAGATACCCCTTGTATTGTGACCCCACTACATCCCTGATACCCCCTACACATCCCTAATACCTCTAGCACTATAGCCACCCAAGCTACCCCAAGCATTGCTACCCCCTATACACCCCAGATCCCCCCTCAGCATTGTTTTCCCTCATACACCCTTGATATCCCCCAGCACCATTATTCCATCCATGTAGTACGCCCTTTTCCAGTGGAGACACAGTGCATGTAAACTTTTGGCTCTGTGCCCACCTCCAGCACTGGATTTACCATACCAATCAGGCAGGCAAAAGGAGGGGTGGAGGAGGGAGAATCCCTCCGGGCATTCCAAGCCTTTCGGTGCAAACAGTGCTGGACAGCTGGGCTCACCATGACACCATCCACAATGCTACTTCTGCAGGTGGGCTCTCAGTGCTGCCAACTCAGCAGCTCCCACTCCAGCTCCTACCCTGCAGCCTTCGAGTCCCGAGCATTCAAGCTGCATGGGGCGGGGTCAGAGCATCACTGGCGCTCCGGCCCTGCCCCTCCCTGCTGGCTGTGAAATAATAGGTATCGTTCTGCACAGCATGTCGCACCGCTGCCAGCCTGTCTCCCCTGTGTATCCATCACTCTCAGTGCCATCATGGGGCCCCCAATTGCAGCTGGGGCCCCTGGGCAGTGCCCAGGTGTGCCCTCTCATTAAGACAGCCCTGGCGTAGCCCAGATTGTCAATTGGTTTCATGCTTGCTGATATAACAGGAGGCAAGACAATTAGCTCTTCACACAGCTGCTTCCATCAATATCTTCATCCTTGGTCTTTACATCAGTTAAGACCTCTTGTAACTCCATACAGCTCTTCAAGAGTTGCTCCCTATTCATGTCTAAGTTTCCTGATTTTGTACAAAAACTGAAAATGGTTGCTATGACCTTTAAGCTTTTCAAATCTCTCCTCAACAGATTTGATTATGACATCCAAGATAGTGTAGAAACACTCAACTTTAAACAGTTTTTGGGGATCTTGGTTCGGATCATCTTGTATCTCGGAAAAAAGACTCTTCTTTTTTCTCTGCACTGTAGAAGGGAACACAGAATCAATTTCCATTTCCAGTGCCATTATTCGTGCTTTGCAAGTAACTCCTCAAATCCATTATCAGGCCGATAAGTTTCCAAGTAGGTTTTACTGGCTTCTAAAAGCTCCACAACATCTGGCAAGTAAATTGTCTGACTTTAAAGAAGTTTGCTTAATTCATTAAAGCTACTTAATATGTTAAAGCATTACTTTCAAGCACAAAAATGTAAAGCTGTTCAGCTCTTTTGCCAATGAAGCAGCCTCACTTCTTGCAAGAATAGCAAATGTCGTATCCTCTTCAATTGCCATCAGTTTGTCATATATTCCAGCTATTTGAAATCTGAAAGGACGAATGGCATCAATTCTATTTGATCATCTTGTAGTTGATAGTGGCTTCACCATCAGCTTTCTGATATGCCTCTTTAAGATGTCCCACCGATTTGTTGAGCCAGACAAAAAAACATATATTTTCTGCAGGGTATCAAAAAATGAACTGGTTTACCTACAACACATAGCAGCATCATTGACAACAAGGTTTAAGGAATGAGCACTGCAAGGAATATATAATGCCTGTGAATTCAAATCCTTGATTCTCTTCTGAACACCAGAGTGCTTCCCTTTCATGTTGGACCCGTTGTCATACGCTTGGCCTCTCATATCACTTAATGGTATGTTCAGTTTCTCAAGCTCTGCCAGAATCGATTTAGTCAACCCTTCTCCAGCTGAACTATGAACTGGGATGAATCCAAGAAACCTTTCTTCCATTTTCACTTCAGGGCTTGCTGCTACTGAGTCCCCTTGTATGATTGACACAAACCTAACAATGATGGTAATCTGTTCAACAAGAGCAACATCTGGGGTACAGTCAAGAATGATGGAATAGTACTTGGCATTTTTTAATAGTAGAAGAATCCATCTAGTTATTTCTTTAGAAATAAGGCCAATCAATTCCTTTTGTATATCCTTTATCAGATAATGGCAATGAATTTCAGAATTTATTTTTTGAAGGTAGTTCTGCATCACTGTATCAAATAATTTCCACAAGTTGCAAAAAATTACCATTGTTTGCACTGTAAAGTGTGTCGTTGCTTCCTCAGCACTGCTTACCGAGATATTGGATGATGGCTACAAGGCGCTGGAGAACACTTTGCCAGTGCTAAGTTTCGGTTGTTAATAACCTCTGGTAAACCCGGTCAATACTTTTTCCTGATCCAAGCCTCATCAATAACTCATTCCACCTTCCCACAGAAGCAAGATGATATGCAGACTGTTCGTGCGCTGACAAAATATGCGATATATTTTTCCAGTTATCGACACCTCCAGCAATTAGACTTGTTTCTTTGTTTGCAAACAGTTTGCAACAAAAGCAAAACACTTTGTTTAGCTTGGTAGAGTAGATTAGCCAATGTCTTGTCTGCACTTCTCCATTTCTAAGGCAGCGTTTGTAATGGATTGCTGTAAAACGTCTATTAGATGCATCCCTGGGAAATGCATGTTTGTTTGGCTTTGCTGGGCCTTTCATTACGATGGTATCATTGGCCAGATGTCATCACTACGTCATGTTCGGGATACGATATCCCAAACATGACGTAGTGATGACATCTGGCCAATCCGCTGGATCAGAGAAATCCAGTGGTAATGAAGTGATCTCTAGTAGTTTTGGTTATTTTGGAGAGTTTACTTCTTCAGTATCTGTGTCACTTTTTTCTTCAACAGATTGCTCACTAATAGTTGTCAATGCTGAAGCACCCACTGTCATGGTAGTTGAAGGTCCTTCACCGCTATCCACATGCACAGGATTGTCTTCAACTTCACAATCTGGTTCATCATCCTGAGCTTGTGTGGATTTCTGCTCCTGGTCAGCACTGAAGAGTTTTCTTAATCATCCAGCCATATTTTGGGCCTTTACTTCGCAAAGTTTTCTTTTCCTTTCGAAACCAACACCTGACCATATCTTACATGGAGGTCCAGACATTGTTCAATGTGAATCAATCCACTGCATAAATAAACTAACAAAAAATTAACCCCAGAATGACAATGGGGTTATTGTTTTGGCTCTTGTCTGGGACAAGATCCTTTTAGTCATGTGATCATTGATTGGTTTTCACAGTGACCACATAACTTTAGGCAAAAATATTGGTTGATCCTAGTCTGTCTGGCTTCCTAGACAAATCAACCCCTCCCATCCACCCTCACAAATTTGGGGGCATATGGCTGATGGGCATCTATGCAATCTTGGACAGTCAGATTGAGGGAACCGTACTAAAAATTAAAGTGGAACGAAGTCCCACTAGATCACTTCAGGCTTGCACATTTTGCAGGTAAAGCTACTGTATGTAAAACATTAAAAATAAGTGTCTACTAATGCAGGGTTCCCCAACCCCCGGTCCGCGGCCCACTGCCGGGCCGTGGCCTATTTGCAGATGGGCCGCGAAGGCTGCACTGTGTGAGGTGCGGCAGCGGGCAAGCAGAGAGATGACATCTCTCACCGCCCGCCCGGATCACGGCACTTCCGCCCACACAGCGGGGCTCCTACTGCGGTGAGGCGCGGGAGCAGAGAGATGAGATCATCTCTCGCCGCCCGCCTGGAAAGCGGCACTTCCGCCCACACAGCGGGGCTCCTATACTGCGGTGAGGCGCGGGAGCAGAGAGATGAGATCATCTCTCGGCGCCCGCCCATAACGCGGCACTTCCGCCCACACAGCGGGGCTGCTATACTGCAGCGAGGCGTGGGAGCAGAGAGATCATCTCTCACCGCCCGCTCCGCATTACCGCTGTTCTCCCTCACCTGCCTGTGCTGCCACCACGGCAGGTGACAAAAAAATCTACTGGCAGGTGGCAATCCACACCTGGTGGCAGGTGACATGGCAAGTAGCAATCCACACCTGGTGGCAGGTGACGTGGCAATCCACACCTGGTGGCAGGTGACGTGGCAATCCACACCTGGTGGCAGGTGATGTGGCAATCCGCACCTGGTGGCAGGCGACGTGGCAATCCGCACCTGGTGGCAGGCGACGTGGCAATCCGCACCTGGTGGCAGGTGACGTGACAATCCGCACCTGGTGGCAGGTGTTGTGGCAAGCGACAATCCACATCTGGTGGCAGGCGAGGTGGCAAGCAACAATCCACATCTGGTGGCAGGCGACGTGGCAATCCACATCTGGTGGCAGGCGACGTGGCAATCCACACCTGGTGGCAGGTGACGTGGCAAGCAACAATCCACACCTGGTGGCAGGTGATGTGGCAAGCAACAATCCACACCTGGTGGCAGGTGATGTGGCAAGCAACAATCCACACCTGGTGGAAGGCGACGTGGCAAGTGACAAACCGCATCTGGTGGCAGATTCTGCATTATGGTGAGTTTGAACTATTTCATTTAAAATACAATGCAATGACAGAAATAATGCGCTGCAATCATCCCAACACCATATCAGCCATTGTTCTGTCATGATTGAGGCGCTAACACTAGCCATTTCCCCGACAAACTGCCCGCGAAAAGCTACATTACCCAACCCCCCCCCCGGGCCTTGGCACGATTCTATTACACAACGCCGGTCCTCGGTGCCAAAAAGGTTGGGGACCACTGTACTAATGTGTAAAATCCAGCAATACACTATCACCCTGCTCTGCACATGCTCAGTTTCTACCAATTTTAGGCATTCTTAGGCAATGCTAAGTTTGTAGAGGCCGATCTGCTAACAGCCTTGAAGCAGAATTAAATCCTCCCATCCTTTACAGCCAAGGAAGCTGCTTCTGTTTAATCTGCAACTGCCATGGTGCTGCACATGTGATCAGGTATGACACCAGCTATTTGATGGTTTGACAGTTTGGTTGAGGATATAAGCAAATGTGACAGTTAGCAATCCCAACATTCCAGGAATATAACAGTTTTTTTTTAAACCGTTAAATCGATGGGTTTATTTCCGCTTTATGATTTACTTCTACTCAGGGGATCTGGACTTAAGCAAAATGGCAGCCTCCAGCAAGAAGAAACAGGAGCAATGCTGGATGCAATTTACAGCACGCACTCATTTTGGTAGCATAATTATTAACCACTTAACGACCGCCCACTGTAAATATACGTTGGCAGAATGGCACCGACAGGCAGAATCACGTACATATACGTGATTGCCTTTGTATAGTTGGGGGGTCCGATCGGACCCCCCTTCTTTACAGTGGGTGGTCGTTTTACCTTCGGGAGCGATCCGGCATGAGGGGACGGCCGTTCGATTCCGCCCCCCCCCCCTCTCGATCGCTCCCAGCGAATGAGAGAGCTTCCCCTGCCTGCCAGGCAGGAGGAAGTGATGTCATCTCTCCTGCGGCGCTCACATATACCGAGCGCCGTACAGGAGAAGATGCCAGGTTAGTGCACACAACACTACACTGACACCAGGACACATAGGCACATAAATCGCCCCCCCAGACACCCCCAGATCACCCCCCAGCCCCCAGTCACAGTGTCACTGATTGCAGTGACCATTTATTTAGTGATCACTGCAATCAGTGACATTTGTGACTGTAAAAGTGTCACTACATTTAGTTTTAGGTCCAGTGTAGCCCCCTAACCCCCCCTAATAAAGGTTTAACCCCCTGATCACCCCCCAGATAACCCTTTCACCCCCTAGCACCGCCGTCGCTAAGCAATTGTTTTTCTGATCGATGTCTTAGCGTCGGCGATGCTGATCGGTAGCCAGTAATTTTTTTTAGGTTCGCCGCAGGTTTTTATAGCGTCGGGTACCCCCATATATTACCTAATAAAGGTTTAACCCCCTGATCGCCCCCCAGGTAACCCTTTCACCCCCTATCACCACTGTCGCTAAGCGATCGTTTTTATGATCGTTGTCTTAGTGTCGGTGATGCCGATAGGTAGCCAGTAATTTTTTTTTAGGTTCGCCGTCAGGTTTTTATATAGCGTCAGGTACCCCCATATATTACCTAATAAAGGTTTTAACCCCCTAATTGCCCCTAGTTAACCCTTTCACCAGTGATCATCATATAAGTGTTACGGGTGACGCTGGTTAGTTAGTTCGCTTTTTATAGTGTCAGGGCACCCGCCGTATATAACCCAATAAAGGTTTAACCCCCTGATCGCCCGGCGGGTGATATCAATTAGGTTTTAGCGTCAGAGAGGGTCTGCGTCACACCCCAGGCAGTGTCAGGTTAGTGCCAGTAGCGCTAACACCCACGCGTGAAGCATACACCCCCCTTAGTGGTATAGTATCTGAACAGATCAATATCTGATCTGATCAGATCTATACTAGCGTCCCCAGCAGTTTAGGGTTCCCAAAAACGCAGTGTTAGCGGGATCAGCCCAGATACCTGCTAGCACTTGCGTTTTGCCCCTCCGTCCAGCCCAGGCCACTCAAGTGCAGTATCGATCGATCACTGTCACTTGCAAAACACAACACACATAACTGCAGCGTTCGCAGAGACAGGCCTGATCCCTGCGACTCCAGTGCTGTAGGAGGTGATTTCACCACCACAGTTAAAAAAAAAAGCATATATGCCGAAGCATTGGGGCAGCAGGAGCGGAGGAGCGATTTTGCTCCTAATGCCGTGTACATACGGTCGAAATTCCGACGGAGGCTTGCCCGTGGAAAAGTCTGACCATGTGTACGCGGCATAACTTTTGCGAGAAGATGCCCCCATGCTTCGGCATATATAAATGGTGCATGTATGCCCATCATTAGAAGTGGGTGGATGAAGGGCGGTATTCTAATGGTGGGCATACCCACCGATCAATCTTTTTTTTTCGTTCAGCCAACAGGCTGCATGAAAAAAAAGATTACAATACATGTCCAACAAGGACCAGCAACGTACTGGTATGTTGCTGGACTTTGAATGTTTATACCAGAATGATGCCTGCGGGTTTAGGTATCATCTTGGTATCATTCTTTTCAGCCAGCGGCCGGCTTTCATGTAAAAGAAATCCTAGTGGCTAATTAGCCTCTGGACTGCTTTTACAAGCAGTGGGAGGGAATGTCCCCCCCCCGGATATAAAAAGCGCCATTGGGAAATTAGGAAAGCATTTTATCACACCGATCTTGGTGTGGTCAGATGCTTTGAGGGCAGAGGAAAGATCTAGGGTCCAATAGACCCCAGTTTTTTCAAAAAAGAGTACCTGTCATTACCTATTGCTATCATAGGGGATATTTACATTCCCTGAGATAACAATAAAAGTGATAAAAAAAAAATATGGAAGCAACAGTTTAAAAATAAAATAAAAAAGCAAAATTAATAATAAAAAAAAAATAATAAAAAAAAGCACCCCTGTCCTGCCCTGCTCTTGCCCAATGGCAAACGCAAGCGTCGGTCTGGCGTCATATGTAAACAGCAATTGCACCATGCATGTGATGTATCACCGCGAAGGTCAGATCGAGGGCAGTAATTTTAGCAGTAGACCTCCTCTGTAAATCTAACGGGGTAACCTGTAAATGCTTTTAAAAGCTTTTAAAAATGTATGTAGTTTGTCGCCAATGCGCGTTTGTGCGAAATTTTAAAGCATATCGTGTTTGGTATCTATGTACTCGGCCTAAGATCATCTTTTTTATTTCATCAAACATTTGGGCAATATAGTGTGTTTTAGTGCATTAAAATTTAAAAAAGTGTATTTTTTCCCCAAAAAATGCGTTTGAAAAATCGTTGCGCAAATACTGTGTAGAAAAAAAAATGCAACACCCACCATTTTATTCTGTAGGGCCTTTGCTTTAAAAATATATATAATGTTTGGGGGTTCAACATAATTTTCTTGCAGAAAAAAATATGTTTTCATGTTAACAAAAAGTGTCAAAAAGGGCTTTGTCTTCAAGTGGTTAGAAGAGTGGATGTAAGCTTCCTAATGTTGTTTATAAAATGCCAGAACAGTTCAAAACCCCCCCAAATGACCCCATTTTGGAAAGTAGACACCCCAAGCTATATACTGAGAGGCATGTCGAGTCCATGGAATATTTTATATATTGACACAAGTTGCGGAAAAAATACAATTTTTTTTTTTTTTTTTGCACAAAGTTGTCACTAAATGATATATTGCTCAAACATGCCATGGGCATATGTGGAATTACACCCCAAAATACATTCTGTTGCTTCTCCTGAGTACGGGGATACCACATGTGTGAGACTTTTTGGGAGCCTAGCCGCGTACGGGACCCCAAAAACCAAGCACCGCCTTCAGGCTTTCTAAGGGTGTCAATTTTTGATTTCACTTCTCACTGCCTATCACAGTTTCGGAGGCCATGGAATGCCCAGATGGCACAAAACCCCCCCCAAATGACCCCATTTTGGAAAGTAGACACCCCAAGCTATTTGCTGAGAGGTATTGTGAGTATTTTGCAGATCTCGCTTTTTGTCACAAAGCTTTGAAAATTGAAAAAAAAAAAAGAAAAAAAAATGTTCTTTCTTCATTTTCAAAAACAAATGAGAGCTGTAAAATACTCACCATGCCTCTCAGCAAACAGCTTGGGGTGTCTACTTTCCAAAATGGGGTCATTTGGGGGGGTTTTGTGCTATTTTGGCATTTTATGGCCTTCAAAACTGTGATAGGTAGTGAGGAGTGAAATCAAAAATTTGCGCCCTTAGAAATCCTGAAGGCGGTGCTTGGTTTCCGGGGTCCCGTACGTGGCTAGGCTCCTAAAAAGTCCCACACATGTGGTATCCCCGTACTCAGGAGAAGCAGCAAAATGTATTTTGGGGTGCAATTCCACATATAACCATGGCATGTGTGAGCAATATATCATTTAGTGACAACTTTTTGTAATTTTTTATTTTTTTTTTGTCATTATTCAATCACTTGGGACAAAAAAAAAATATTCAATGGCCTCAACATGCCTCTCAGCAATTTCCTTGGGGTGTCTACTTTCTAAAATGGGGTCATTTGGGGTGGTTTTGTACTGCCCTGCCATTTTAGCACCTCAAGAAATGAGATAGGCAGTCATAAATTTAAAGCTGTGTAAATTTCAGAAAATGTACCCTAGTTTGTAGACGCTATAACTTTTGCGCAAACCAATAAATATACGCTTATTGACATTTTTTTTACTAAAGACATGTGGCTGAATACATTTTGGCCTAAATGTATGACTAAAATTGAGTTTATTCGATTTTTCTTATAACAAAAAGTAGAAAATATCATTTTTTTTCAAAATTTTCGGTCTTTTTCTGTTTATATCGCAAAAAATAAAAATCGCAGAGGCAATCAAATACCATTAAAAGAAAGCTCTATTTGTGGGAAGAAAAGGACGCAAATTTCGTTTGGGTACAACATTGCATGTCCACACAATTTACAGTTAAAGCAGCGCAGTGCAAAATTCTGAATTCACCTCTGGTCCTTTAGCTACCAAATGGTCCGGGGCTTAAGTGGTTAAAGTGAAATGTATGTTCCTTGCTAAAGAACATTATTTTATAAGCAGTTTAACCACTTTAATGAGGAAACCGTATGGGAGGGAGTTAATGAAGGGAGGGGATCGGGGGGAGTTATTGATGGAGGGGACCAGACCAGAGGTCTTTTGTGTGTGTAAGGGATACATTGCGTATTTCTGTGTGAGCGTGCAACTGTAAGGGATGCATTGTGTGTTTCAGTTTCTGTGTGACTGTAAGGAATGCATTGTGGGTTTCTGTGCGACTGTAAGGGAGGGGTGCCCAACCTTTTGAAGAGCGGGGGCCACTTTAGCGACATGGTAACCGGTCATGGGTCACAATGAGCGTAGCGGGTGGATGACAGGTCTGTGTCCACTCTACTTATGCAGAGCAGACATGGACACAGCCTCTCCCCTATGGGCCCTCCACCCAGACAGAAGGGGACAGATCCTCTTCTGTTTGTTTTTTTAAGCGGATCGGATTGGAGATAGGCGGGTGTAAACGGACACAACTCCATTTACATCTGTCGCTCTATAGAGCGGTGTTTCTCAACTCCAGTCCTCAAGGCGTCCCAACAGGTCATGTTTTCAGGCTCTCCATTGTTTTGCACAGGTTATTTGATCAGTTTAACTGCTTTAGTAATTCCCACAGCTGTTTCATCTGAGGGAAATCCTGAAAACATGACCCGTTGGGGCGCCTTGAGGACTGGAGTTGAGAAACACTGCTATAGAGGTTAATGGAGAGTCAGTTTGGGTCCACTTGAAAAACGGACAGGTGGACCCGATCGGACCGACCATGTGAAAGGGGCCTAAGGCTGCTTTTAAACTGATGCACTGCGGTTTACCTGCACCTCAACTGACCTCAATCTTCACTTCTTCCTCAGGATTCCTGCAGGTATCGCTGGCTGCTGATGTTCCCCAGGTGGGTATGGCTGGCGGCTGCTGCTGTCCCCCAGGGCAGGTATGACTGGTGGCTGCTGTAAAGCTGCACATCTCCACTGGTCTCACGATTCTATTACGATTCTATTACGATTATCACATCAAGGATTCTATGATGCATCATAACTGCCCCGGGTTTTCATCAAAAGCCCCTCAGTGCCTATCAATGCAGCCTCACCAGTGCACATCAATGCAGCCTACCAACGCCCATCAAATGCAGCCTCACCAGCACCCATCAAATGCAGCCTACCAAGGGGGGGGAGCCCTCAATACACACACATCAGCCTTTACATGCTATATACATTGACATACGATAATGCAATCTCAGCGACAGTGTTTCATTCACCAGGTCTGGGGCTCTGCAGACTGCTCTGCATCCGACGGCGTGACCCTGCCACAGCCAGTACATGTGCGAGGAACAAACCCTGACTGCCTCGTGCCTCCTCCAGGCAGGCTCCAGCTGTCACCAAGCCTGAAGGGCCGCCGCCAATCGCTATAGCACGTGAGTGAGTGATGCTGACGTTGTTCAGGACAGGCCAGGAGAAAGAGCGTCTTCCATGACAGGGGGGCGGGGCCAGGGGTCACAGGTTTAGCAATCACAAGCACTGGGCAGAGCTGGCTGTAGGTCACAAACAACAACACTCTTTTAGAGACTGGGGACTGTGAGAGAAAGACAGGTCACTGATCAGAGGCACACAGGGGATGTTTGCTTCCATTCATTCGGGACACAGTCCTCTGCCACCGCTGTGCCTCTGACACTATGTACGGACAGAGCGGCTGCCTGCTGAGAGTCAGTTGCTGCAGAGAGAAGAGAGTAGGAACACCAGCGGCCAGGCACCCTAGGCGGCTGCCTAGTTTGCCTAGTGGTAGCGCTGGCCCTGAACCACATCCAAAAATAAAGCACCTTAGGATGGGAGGGATTAGGACACAGAGAAGGCAAGACAATGCCCTCATTCAAGTTAAAAGCCAACAACCCGAGAACCTCGTTTTGCAAGAGAGTCAGGAGGGAAATTTGTTGAATGTTCTTTAATGGAGGCTTTTGTAGAGCTGATAGAACCAGATTCCGACCCCATGGCATCAGCGGAGGTCTTGTGGGTGGAACAACCCACATAACCCCCTGGATGAAAATACAAACCAGGGAAAGGAGTCAAAGGGCATTGGAAAAGTACATCTAGGGGTGAAACCGGACCCTTCACAGTACTCAGGGCTATCCGCTGGTCCAAATCCCACTGAAGGAAAGCCAAAATATGAGCAACAGAAAACCTGCTAGGGTGGAAACCCAGTGATCCACACCAAGCTAATTAGACCTTCCATGTGCGATAAAAGACATGGGAGGTGGACTTCCAAGCCCAAAGCATGGGGAAGATGATAATATGATGAAGACCCTCATCCTTCAGCACATAGTTTGCATCAGCCACCTTGTTAAAGCTAGTGACTGTAAAGCAGGGTGGAAGATTGGACCTTGGGAGAGAAGATTGGGGTATAATGGAAGACACCATTGCGTGTCGATGACCAGCCGGACAAGGACCACAAACCAAGCCCAGCACGGTGAATCTGGGGACACCAGAATTACTGGAATGACCTCTAGCTATATTCTCCAGAACAACTGGGGTAGAAGCTTCAGAGAGGGAAAGATATATATCAAGGAGTACCTCTCCCACGGTGCCAAAAATGCATCCATCGCATCAGCCCAGGTAACCCTTGCCTTTGCCATAAATCTGGGAACATTCTGATTGAGTTTAGATGCAAGGAGATCCAAGTCCAGCATACCCCAGTGGAGACAAATCTGATGAAAGCTATTTGGGTGGAGAGACCATAAGAAAAGCAGAAAAACTTCTAGGTTCCGACTTCTAAGCACTATGCAAAACACTGAGCTCTGTGCTGCAGACAGGGAGTTTGGCCACCAGCAGGGGCCGCCCCTAGGTTGTGTTCTTTTTTGGTGTACCTAGCATCCTACTCCTGCAGGTGGAGTAATAACCCAATGGCCATGACCAGAAGATTCAGCTGCATCCTTCAATGAACGGAAGAGAAACTGAAGGCTTGGGAAATAAAAATAAGGGAGTTCATATTTGAATTATGATCATTTAGGAGGTATTAATCTCAGTTACCAAAATAGACTATTTCATGACAAAGTGAAAACTGATCTGTGCAGAGGTTGAAAATGCATTATTTTTATATAATTGCACTGATGTATGGGCAAACTGGAAATTCCTAAATGCTGCCACAGAGCCAGCATTAATGAAAATCTAACAGGACTGAAATAATGGCATTGCTATTGCTGACTTGTCCATGAAAGTAAAAGCTCCAGCACTATAATTTGTATCCTTGTTCCTTGACTTGTAAAGAGTTTCCCTTTGCTGCAACATACATCTGGAGGAATCTTTATAAATAACTATATATATCCGGGTACATGTGCACAATTTCACCAGGACTCCTATCGGGTGTTTGCTAATAATATCTGTTGTACATTGAATGTATGTGGTTACGTTATTAACTTTTTCTTATATAAAGCTTGTATTATTTATACACTGGTGTGCATCTATAGACTTATGGTTAAAGTTATATTCTGGTTGCAGTAGTTCCTCTGCCCCCCCCACAATTACTTTGTTTAGATTACTGAATCATTTTTCAGAAAGGGAATTCCCTCTGTTCACAGAGGCCTTGCCCTGGGTGGAGGCACTGCCAACTTTATTATCAAACCCACTCTTCCACTTAGCGAAGGTTCTGGTTCTCTTATTTCCCTACAGGTTTAGTGCAATATCCTGTTTGGGGAGGGCCATTTCTCATGCCCCGCCCAAAAGAGGGGTACACAAATTTAATCCATTCAACTGAATAATGTTTTCAAACATCCATAAGTCAACATGAATGTATCTTCAATTAAAAAAAACTTTAAACCGTGGTTTATGGTAAGTTAATAACACATCTAAAATGTAATACTGTAAGGTCTTTTGGGTGATCTGGTATGTTCAGTTACCTAAAACTATTAATAGAGAAGGTGCAACCTGCCAGGTTAGTGTAAAGTGGACCAAAAAGGAACCCAAAAAAACCCTTTAATGAACCAACACAAAGTATCTACATGTCTCACTTCCATCACAAATCCCAAAAATAAGTTTACTCCCCATTTCCAGAAAGTAGGCAGAGCTATCCAGATCGCTGGTTTATCAGTGGTTACAGCCCTATATATTTTTTTTTAATCAGTTGCAGACTCTGGGCGTACTAGGCACGCCCAAAAACATGTCATCATTGTACACAGGGTGTGTCTAGTACGTCCAGTCCTTCTGCCCTGCTGCCGGGATCCTTTCCTGTCACAATACCCGAGCTCTAATTAATCACAGCTGCATTGCTGAGTAAAGAGAAGGTCGGCAGCAGAAGCTGTAAAAAAAAAAAAGAGGTCTGGCAATGTTTCTCAACACATTGCTCAGCTGCGAATACAGAAACATTGTATCAATTGTAACTTTTGGTGTTTCTCATCTACAGATCAAAGGAATGAACATTGTTCTGCAGATGAAGAGAGTTAACGCAACCTTGATAAGTAAAAAGAAAATGTTCCTCTATTGCAGTGTTTCTCAACTTCAGTCCTCAAGACGCCCCAACAGGTCATGTTTTCAGGATTTCCCTCAGATGAAACAGCTGTGGGAATTACTAAAGTAGTTAAACTGATCAAATAACCTGTGCAAAACAATGGAGAGCTTGAAAACATGACCTGTTGGGGCGCCTTGAGGACTGGAGTTGAGAAACACTGCTCTATTGAACCCCTTAGTTTACAATAATCAGCGCAAGTTAACTCCGTATTCTCCTTCTCCATTCAATTGTAATTTTCCTGGTGATTTTTTTTCTATTAACTAATGGTTAACCACTTTAATACGAGGCACTTACACCACCTTCCTGCCCAAGCAAAATTTCAGCTTTCAGCGCTGTTTAAATGACAATTGCACGGTCATGCAACGCTGTACCCAATTTTTATAATTTTGCTCCCACAAATAGATATTTCTTTTGGTGGTATTTGATCACCTCTGGGGTTTTTATTTTTTGCTAAACAAATAAAAAAAGACCAAAAATTTAGGAAAAAAAAAGTGTTTCTTTTGTTTCTGTTATAAAATTTTGTAAATAAGTACGTTTTCTCCTTCACTGATGAGCACTGATAAGGTGGCACCGATATGCAGCACTGATGGGCATTGATAGGCACTGAAAGGCTGCACTGATGGGTACTTATGGGTGGCACTGATAGGCGGAACTGCTGGGCACTGATACGTGGCACTGTTAGGCATCCCTGGTGGCACTGGCAGGCATTGGGGATGGGCACTAATTGGCAGCTGCCTGGACACTGATTGGCATATCACTGGTGGTCTAGGGTGGCATACCTGGTGGTCCAGTGTGGTGGCCATCCCTGGTGGTCCTGGCGGCATCCTGGTGGTCCTAGGCGGGCATCCGAGGGGGGGCTGTGCTGATAAACAATCAGCACAGACCCCCCCTGTCAGGAGAGCGACCTATCAGCTCTCCTCTACGAGTGAGGAAAAGCCGATCAACGGCTCTTGCTCTTTACATTATAAGCCGTGATTGGACACGGCTGATCACATGGTAAAGAGCCTCCGTCGGAGGCTCTTTACTGAGATCGGTGTAGCGGTGTGTCAGACTGACACGCTGCACCACCGACCGCTGCAATGCGCGCCCCCACGGGCGTGTGGCGGCTGTTATCCTGCTGGACATCATATGACGCCCAGTCAGGATAACTGAACCACCACCCAGCCATCATTCTGCTATAGGCCGGGCGGGAAGTGGTTAAACCTTTTTCTGTTTTTGTTTGCTTTGTTCATTAATATTTTTTACACCTTTAACATATATTTACATGTATCACACTAAAAAAGCGCACAATTGAAAAAAACAACAACGCTTTACTTCATTTGTAAATAACTTTGCAATGCTTTGTACCAAAATCATAATTTTAGTGTTGTTTTGAACAGGACAAATTACAGAATAAAATGCAAACATTTTATGTGCAGTAACACTATTTATGTTTAAATGAACACTGCTCAAAAAAAAGAAAAAAATGCCTTTAGTTTTGTTTTATTACGTTTAATTGTCCAAGGATTGCGAGAGAAAAAAAAGATTGTTGCAGGACAATATTCACAAAAAGAAAGCCTTGTTTGTCCTTAAAAAAAATGTATGTATTACGTTATCTTAAAGCGGAGTTCCATCTATGGGCCTTGCGCATGCGCAGTAGGATTCCCGGCGTGAAGCCGAAAGGCTACACTGCCGGGTCCCCTTACCCGCAATGGCAGCAGCAGCACCCGACAGCTGAAGGAAACATCAGCTGCGGGGGCCGACATCGCTGGACTCCAGGACAGGCAAGTGTCCATTTATTAAAAGCCAGCAGCTGCAGTATGTGTGTAGCTGCTGGTTTTTAATTATTTTTGTTTGGGTGGAACACCACTTTAAGTAATGACAAAGGATTCACTGAATAAACAGGCTCATAGCAGAAATCTGAAAATTGCTCTGGTCTATAAGGGGTAAACAGGTGTGAAAGCCAAAGTGGATAATATAATATAAATATAAAGTGATTTATTCCAAACTCCATACAACTATTTGTGGCTTGTTGGTTATCACCAGTGCAATGCATGAAAACAATATCTTCTGTGGTGTAGGATTTGGAGTTGGGCCAAAAGGAACTAAAAACCCCTCCAATGAACCAATACTACTCTTATTCATGGTTAAGACAGTGCTGGAAGGTGATGAGCTGGGCAAGGTGTTCATGGCTGACCTTCTGAGGACATCTTGTGGTCATACACAAGCACTGCAGTTATCAGACATCTACAATGCCACAGATGGGTTCCAGTATTCCTTTACATGATTTGTGTAGGCAGTACTGTATAAAAGCTTATGCACACAGGTCTTAAGTTACACATGCATTGTTGTTGGTTTGCATTTAAATAATTTTGTCCCTATCTCACTCTGTAGTTAGGGAATGCTCCGAGTATTTAGTACCTTCTTTTTCATGCTAGCCCCCATTCATCGCATGTACTGTATTCTGTTGGAGCTAGACATATTATGATTATCTGACCTATCTGATGTTCATCTGTGATGATCTCCACAAGTTTTTGGATTAAAAAGCGTTTTACAAACTGCAAGATGTCATTTGCATTAAGTCATTGTCTGCTAATTCTACTGAGACTGCAAGTTACAGCTATCTTGTCACAACTGGATCAGTTATAGAGATCAAACTTGCAGCGCTTAGTCTGGAAAGGAAGAACAATACTTCCTATGGATCGCAACACTGCAGTAATGTATACTTTGGGCCCATTTACTCTACATTTTTGGTCAAAAGCATTTAGCTTAGAATTTTGACTGTTTTACACTGTATGCATGTAAATATTTGTGCTAATGTTTATATATGCACAGTGCAAATGCAGCCGATGGCTACCACTGCTGCCTAGTAAATTCAGGACCGATATGTCAACATCAATAATGTGTAGGCAGAAGTGAAATCTCAGATTGACCTCAACCTGCAGTCACTCTGCACCTGCCCTACTTAAAGCGGAGGTCCGCCTAAAAAAAATATATTAAAAGTCAGCAGCTACAAGTATTGAAGCTTCTGACTTTTAATAATCGGACACTTACCTGTCCCAGGGTCCAGCGATGCGGGGGAACGAAGCCCCGCTCGTCTCTCCCTCCTCTCCGCGGCGCCGGCATTGTCACTGTGGACGGCCGGCTGTGGATTCACAGCCGGGCACGGACTGCGCATGCTCGAGCAGCGCTGCGCACCGTGATTGATGGAGCAATCACCTGGGACCTGTGATGTCTCCCAGATGATTGTGGAGAGGGAGGGGGGAGAGGTGACTTACTTCCGGTCGCCGAGGTGACCTAGGGAGGAAGTGGGAGCTGGAACCCTCTAAAAATAGGGTTTCCGCTCCCCCCCAAAAAAATTACATGCCAAATGTGGCATGTCAGGGGGGTCACCTTTCTTTAAAGTGGAAGTTCCATTTTTGGGTGGAACTCCACTTTAACACACATTATTGATGGTTTAAATCTACCCCTGAATGAGTCATTCAAATAAACACATTTGGGAGAAGATGTAAAGTTCATGTAATTGGTGGACCAAGTGCAGAATGTACGCATCTCAACCCATACAGACATACACTATATTGTCAAAAGTTTTGGGATGCCTGCCTTTACACACACGAGCGTCTTAGTCAATTTCCTCCACCCCAAACTCACTCATCCATGTCTTTATGGACTTTGCCTTGTGCACTGGTGTGCAGTCATGTTGAAACAGGAAGTGCCGTCCCCAAACTGTTGCCACAAAGTTGGGAGCATGAAATTGTCCAAAATGTCTTGGTATGCTGACGACCTTAAGAGTTCCATTCACTGGAACTAAGGGGCCAAGCCCAACACAGAAAAACAACCCCACACCATAATCCCCCCTTCACCAAATGATTTGGACCAGTGCACAAAGCAATGTCCATAAAGATACGGATGCGCGAGTTTGGGGTGGAGGAACTTGACTGGCCTGCACAGAGTCCTGTGCAGTCCTGATAGAACACCGTTGAGATGAATTAGAGCGGAAACTGCGAGCCAGGCCTTATCGCCCAACATCAGTGTCTGACCTTACAAATACGCTTCAAACCTTCCTATAGACACACACCTAAACCTTGTGGTCAGCCTTCCCAGAAGAGTTGAAGCTGTTATAGCGGCAAAGGGTGGGCCAACTCAATATTGAACCCTACAGACTAGGGCTGGGATGCCATTAAAGTTCATGTGCGTATAAAGGCAGGTGTCACAATACTTTTGACAAGATAGTGTAAGTGGGTGTATTTCCATATAAATTCAGAAGAAGCAGTACAGCCAACTTTGTATGCAGGTTCTCGCTGTCAACAAGATGTGTAAATCAAATAGTTTTGTGCATGAGGCATAAAACACACGTAATTTTTCTCTTACAGAGACTACAAGTTTTTAATTTGTAGAGCTAGCAAAAATAAGGGACAAACTTTTCGTTCTTGATAGAGTGGGGAAACAGAGCACAGCCATGGCCAAAAGTTTTGAGAATAACAAATATTAATTTTCACAAGTCTGCTGCCTCAGTTTTTTGTATGGCAATTTGCATATACTCCAGAATGTTATGAAGAGTGATCAGATAAATTGCAATTAAATACAAAGTCCCTCTTTGCCATGAAGATGAAATTAATACCATAAAAAACATTCCCACTGCATTTGTGAAGAAGGCTTCAGGGCACCCAAGAAAGTCCAGCAGGCACCAGGACCGTGTCCTACAGTTGAATCAGCTGCGGGTTCGGGGCACCACCAGTGCAGAGGTTGCTCAGGAATGGCAGCAGACAGGTGTGAGGACATTTGCACGAACAGCGAGGAGAAGACTTTTGGAGGATGGCCTGGTGTCAAGAAGGGCAGCAAAGAAGCGACTTCTCTCCACAAAAAACATCAGGGATGGACTGATATTCTGGAAAAGGTACAGGGATTGGACTGCTGAGGAGTGAGCAAAAATGGGAAGAAATTCTGGACAGCTGCACTCCAAAAAAGTTTTTGCCTTTTATTCAAAAATGGACATCAAAAATACATGCCACAGCAGAACAGAACAGACAGAAGAGCTGACGCGTTTCACGCTAACAAACAGCACTGTTTGTTAGTATGAAACGCTTCAGTCTTCTGTCCATTCTGTTGTGGCATGTATTTTTGATGTCCATTTTTAAATAAAAGGCAAAAACTTTTTGGGAGTGCGGCTGTCAAGAATTTCTTCCCATTTTTGCATTGTTTCATGCATTACCAGCACCTGGGGCTTCTAATCTGGAGGAAAGGCTTTTACTTTTGCTTGAACTTCCTGGAGCGGTGATATCCCTTTCCCTGCTGAGGACTGGGGTAAAGTCATTTTCTCTGATGATTGCCCTTTCCGATTGTTTGGGGCATCTGGAAAAAGCCTTGTCCAGAGAAGAAAAGGTGAGCGCTACCATCAGTCCTGTTTAATACTAACAGTAAAGCATCCTGAGACCATTCATGTGTGGGGTTGCTTCTCAGCCAAGGGAGTGGGGGGCTCACTCACAATTTTTCCTAAGAACACAGCCATGAATAAAGAATGGTACAAAAACATCTTCCGAGAGCAATTTCTCCAAACCATCCAAGAACAGTTTGGTGATGAACAAGGCCTTTTCCAGCATGATGGAGCACCTTACCATAAGGCAAAAGTGATAAAGTGGCTTGGGGAACAGAACATGGAAATTTTGAGTCCATGGCCAGGAAACTCCCCAGACCTGAATCCCATTGAAAACTTATGGTCAATCCTCAAGAGGCGGGTGAACGAACCCCCCCCCCCCCACAAATTCTGACAAACTACAGGCATTGATTAATGGAAGAATGGGCTGCCATCAGTCAGGATGTGGCCCAGAAGTTGATTGGCAGCATGCCAGGGAAAATTGCAGAGGTCTTAACCACTTGCTTACTGGGCACTTAAACCCCCCTCCTGCCCAGATTAATTTTCAGGTTTCAGCGCTGATGCACTTTAAATGACAATTGCGCGGTCATACAACACTGTACCCAAATGAAATTTTTATAATTTTTTTCCCACAAATAGAGCTTTCTTTTGGTGGTATTTGATCACCTCAGCGTTTTTTTTTTTTTTTATAAAAAGATTATATATTTTGTTATAAAATTTTGCAAACAGGTAATTTTTCTCCTTCATTGATGTACGCTGATGAGGCTGCGCTGATGGGCACCGATGGGCTGCACTGATGGGCACCGATAAGGCGGCACTGGTGGGCACTGAGAAGTGGCACTGATAGCTGGCAGTGATGGGTGGCAAAAATGGGCACTGATAGGCAGCACTGCTAGGTGGCACTGATTGGCACCAATGGTGGTGGGCATTGATAGGTGGCACTCGTGGGCACTAAGGACACTGGCAGGGGGTTTAGATTGGCACACGAGGCAGATGTGCCTCCCCTTCCTCTTCGGGACCTATGCCGGTGATCGGCTTTTTTTTCTGCTCACGCTGTCGGCGTGAGGAGAAAGAAAAAAAAAAAACATTTACAGAGCTTTGTTTACATCACGTGATCAGCTGTCATTGGCTGACAGCTGATCACATGGTAAGGGGCCGGGACCGGTCCCTTACTCGGATCTGTGATCACCCAAGTCTCAGTGACTTCCCTGCAGGGGAGCGCGAGGAGCGCGCGAAGGGGAGGACGTCTATTGAAGTGGTTCAAAAAGAAGGGTCAACACTGCAAATATTGACTCTTTGCATCAACTTAATGTAATTGTCACTAAAGGCCTTTGACACTTATGAAATGCTTTTAATTATACATCAGTATACCTCAGTAAGCTTGCCCCCATCATCCGAGCCGTGGTTAGTCAGCCAGAACAGCTTACTGAGGAGGAACAGGAAGTGATAAATTCAGACAAAGAAAAAAAACATTTAGAAGGGAAATCGAAGGAAAAGGTAAGTGAACCAACAATGCACTAGCTTAAAGGAACCTATTTAGAAAATAACAAACCAAACCTTTACAACCCCTTTAAGAGAAATATTTTTTGTGGCCAAGCGACTACCTTAGTATCAAAAATGTACTTTTTTATTTTTAATGTACAGCAGGTGCACACACTGAGGCTGAATGGTAAGCCAATATTTCCCAAGGAGCACTGCAGTGTCCATGATGGCAAATAAAAATTTTACAATAACACCAGCGTGACACACATTACATCCAGGTCAAAGTTCATAGTTTATCTTTAAATATCAGCATATCCTCTGTAATTTCTTATCTGAAAAGTATTTCCTACAGAAGGGAGATTGCTTTACAAATATTAAAAATGATGGAGTTCCAGCTTTCACACGAAATCTGTAAAGATAAAATACAAAGAAAGGTTGAACATGTGATTTCAGAAGCAAACATTTAATTTTACCGGACATAAAAGTCTGAGCTGTCTAAGTTCAGCTTTATCTTCTGCATGGGACCAGACAGACTTCAGTATGAATGTGGTCAGTGTGAACAATTACAGTAAGTTCAGTAAGAACTCTGGGATCATCAGGGGATCATTGATGCCTAGATGTCCAGGCCAATTTTAGTAGTGTCTATAAGTGAAACTTGACTTTATTCCTTCTAATTTCTAAAAAATGTTCACACTTTTATTTTATTTTTTTCCACCTTTCTCAATTGCAGTTTAGCAATACAGCCTAGTCTTATGTATGACTCCAGCCTGCGACAAGACAGTGAAGGCAGCAATAGCTCATATAGAACTATTAAATCGATGGTATCCCTTAGTCATCTCACCTACTGTGCTGCATGGTTTCCAGCAAGGTGCTATCTGGATCCACCTGGTAGAAACACTCAGAGTCTTCATCCTCAAAGTAAACCTACACAGACAGGTACAATATTAGTTACCAGAATAATGTAAGGCGTTAGAAAATGCTTATATGGAATATTGCGAACACTACTACTATGCCAACATTGACATTAAAAGGGGCTGTAAACCCTTGTTTTTTTTGTTTTTGTTTTTAAATAACAAACATGTCTTACTTGCCTCCACTGTGCAGTTCGTTTTGCACAGAATGGCCCCGATCCTCGACTTCTGCGGTCCCCCGGTGGCGCTGGTAGCTCCTCCCCGCATCGAGTGTCCACATTGGAGAAGGCTTTCCTAAGGCTTTCCGCTTCTGTGTACATGCACACAGAATGCAGGACTCTGCACCGCCCCCCGGGTCATTGGATTTGATTGACAGCAGCAGGAGCCAATGGCTGTGCTGCCATCAATCTATCCAATCAAGAGCCAAGACAACGGGCAGAGAGATAGAGCACGTCTCTGCTGAGGGAACGAACGGGCTCAGGCGAATAAAACAGGGGACTGGACAGTGAGAGAAGTTTTTTCACCTTAATGCATAGGATGCATTAAGGTGAAAAAACACGAGGGTTTACAACCCCTTTAAGTATTTGAAAAAAATACAAAGATACTATAAAATATTATCTGCTAAAAATGTCCTGTTTGATACGCATAGAATATTGGAATGAACAAGGTAATGTAAATGAAGAACTCCAAATGTGCTACAGTACAGATCCTGAACCTGCTTTAAAGCCGGCCATACGTGGAAAAACTGAACAGATTCCCCAATCCACACAAGCGAGGTGGATAGAGGAATTGACCGCATTGCTAACCAAACTTTTGGAAAAAATTTCCAACAAGCCTGTTCAAACGGGAACAGCCACAAATGGCATGAGATTCAGTCCATCTATGTCCAGCTTAAATATGTGCAAATATATCATTTCAAAACTATGCATATTCTGCCCAAGCCCTAAATATGCAAATGAGTTCTCCTATCAAGCCGACACCCATATTTATTAATTGTCAGTATGTGACTCACTGGAGTCTTCCCACTGCAGCTACTCATCAAATAATTGCTGTATGCAGTGCACCATCTAGGAGGTTAAAGTATAAGCTCACCTTTCATAACATGTTACATGTTACACCCACATTCAGGGTGTAACATGTTCCTGAATCAGCAGCCCCCACACCCCCTCCCTAAGCCCCTATTGTGACAGCGGGCGGTGGATCTTCTCCCCACTCTGTCATAATTTAAAAAGCGCACGGCCCACCTAGCTGCATCATTCATTTACAGAGTTCCGTGAGTGAGACCCCTTTCACACTGCAAGCGCCGTCCGTTGGCGCTAAAGCGCAGCTCATTTTAGCAGCGCTTTTTCAACGCTTTTCGGGCCGCAGGCGGGGGAGATTTTAACCCCAAATTAAGTGTTAAAACCGCCCGTGTTGCGGCGCTCCCGAAGCACTTTTCAGGTGCTTTGGAAGCGCTGCCCATTAATTTCAATGGGCAGGGCATTTTGGGAGCGCTGTATCCAGCACTCCCAAATCGCGCCAAAAGATGCTGCTTGCAGGACTTTTCCTAACGTTACGCAAGCGCACGGCCCCAGTGTGAAAAGACACACTGAAATTAATGGGAGGCATTTTTCAGGCGCTATTTAGAGGCTATTTCTAGCGCTAGAACGCCTGAAAACTGCCTTGGGGGTCTGAGAGAACTACAACTACCAGCAACCATTGCGGGTACTGGCTTGTAGTTCTCAATAAATTACAAGGGCATTGGTGAGCACTCTAGAAGTTCATCAATTCTTCCTGCCATTTGGTAACTGCCTGTCCATACGAGGTACAGGCAGACAGCTACACTGACAGTCTGCAGGACCCCGATGCTGCACCTGCAATCTGCTGATCACGGGTGAAATGCTTTACATGCCCCTTATAAAAAAAAAAAATTTAAAAAAAATGCACACTTTTTTATCTGCAAAAAGATGTGCATTTATTTATTTTAAAGGTAAACTTAAGCCCCGTACACACGATCGGATAACCTATGGATTTTCGTCCGATGGATTTGTCCATCGGAAATCCGATGAAACTGTTTTTCATCAGTCTTGGCCACACACCATCAGTCAAAAAACCGACCGTTCCAAACGCGGTGACGTAAAACACTCCGATGAGCCGAGAAAAATGAAGTTTAATGCTTCTGAGCATGCGTCGACTTGATTCTGAGCATGCGTGGGTTTTTGATCCAATGGACTTGCCCATAGACGATCTGAGTTTTCGATCGGTTTTTTATCCATCGGAAAAATTTAAAACATGTTCTATTTTTTCCAACCGATGGAAAAAAGACCGATGGGTACCATACACGATCGGTTGGTCTGATGAAAACCATCCAGCGGACGGTTTTCATCAGTCAAGCCGATCGTGTGTACGGGGCTTTAGCCTTTAAAGAAGAGAAGCACAAGTCTATTCACATTAGAAGGGTGACAAGTGACTAAGGATTTCATATTTTGTGTATGACATAAAGCTGATGTTTAGCCAAAAATTAAACAAAAATAAATAAATAAATCAAACAATCTTTTTAGTGAGCTAACTTACCTGTAATGAAGAATGCCCCACATTATGCATGCAGATGGATACTGTAGAAATCTTCACTGCAGGGATGCCCCATCCCTTTCCTGTCTCTGAACTTCTGGCTCTGTGGGAGTTGATAGCTGCGGACTTTCTGTATAGCTACTGTGAAAAACTACTCAATGAGGACCTGCCCTCTCTTTCCTCCTCCTCCAATGAGGAACATTTTTTATCGCTTTCACTGCCAGTAACAGGATGTGTGAATGGATCAGAGAATCATGTCAGACTCCTCAGACTTTCTTCTATTCACAGATCATACTACAGGCATTAAAACTAAAATTAAAGAACATTTCTCAATGAAGGAGGAGGGGGTGGGTCCTTATCAGGAACGGTTTCACAGCAGTTTCACCAAAGCGATTGGCCTTCGTAGCACCAATGTTGACAGGAAGAGAGACACAAAGAGGACAGGACATCCTCAGTAAAGAGTTCTATAGAATCCAGCTGCCATTACAGGTAAGGTAGCTCACTAAACTAAAGCTATAGAGAATCGTTTTTATTTATGGCTAAACGTCAGCTTTAATTTTACAGACCTGCCTACAGTCATATATACAGATGAAAGAAAAGCTACATAGGAGAGTTGGATTTTTTAAAACTATTAAGTGACTGTTAGAGCCACGTGTCCTTAAAGTGATTGTAACCCTAAAAAAAAAAAAAAATTGATCCTGATCTTTTTAAAGCAGGATGCTTGTGCAGTTGTCGCTCTCTATGTTCAACAAAAATCTGGTTGATTCTGCTTGTTCTTGTGTCCCTGTTAGACACCTTTCACACTGGCACAGCTCCGCGTTAGCGGTAAAGCGCCGCTACTTTTAGTGGCGCTTTACCGTCATTTTAGTGGCGCTTTCCGGCCGCTAGCGGGGCACTTTTAATCGCCACTAGCGGCCGAAGAAAGGGTTAAATGCGCTCGAAAAGCATCGCTGCCGAGGCGCTTTGCAGGCGCTTCGGCAGCGGTGGCCATTCATTTTAATGGGCAGGGGCGGTGGAGGAGAAACGGTGTATACACCGCTCCTCCAAAGATGCTGCTGGCAGGACTTTTTTGAACATTCTGCAAGTGCACCGCTCCAGTGTGAAAGCACGCAGGCTTTCACACTGGGGCTTCAGGGAAGGCGTTTTTCAGGCGCTGTTTTTAGCCATTTAGCGCCTGAAAAACGCATTCAGTGTGAAAGGGGTCTTAGTGTGCTGACCACAGGGTAATCATGGTGGCTGATCGAGTTACTTGCCTCCGTCAGTCCGCTGCTCTCTCCTCTCCCCCTCCCTGCCTGGCAGCTCGGTGTGTCTGTGTGTGATCCATCTCCTCCCCGCCCCTCCCGCCACTATAGCTGTAACATTACTTCTGACAAATCCTGTAATCCCCTCTCTTACAGGATGATATAATGTGCAGTATCTTTTTTATTATTGTGCAAAATACCTTATTTACGCTCACATGACCTCCCGCCGCTGTCCTTCCGGCTGACATCAGTGGGGAATCTCAGCCCCTGCTGTAGTGCTCGGAGCGGGGGAAGGAGAGCGCTGGCAGGTCACGTGAGCGCCCAGCGGCACTGTAAAATCAGGTATTTCACTGAATAATGTTTGAGTTCACACTTGTACGAAAAACGCTCCGACATTGGGAGCTCATGTCGCATGACGTGTGAAAATCAATGTTTCCCTATGAGAGCCATCTTAACTGGTCCGACACAAGTTGGTCCGACTTTGAAAATGCTCCCTGTACTACTTTGGTCCGACTTTGATCCTACTTCAGCCCATTGAATATCATTGAAGTCGGATCAAAGTAGGATCCTTGTCCTAACCATCCAACTTGTGACATCCGACATGGTGATTACAGCAACAGTAAAAGGAATTTATCTCACACTGGGATTGTTTTGATTGGTCAAAGAACAAGTCAGACTATCACAAAGTCGGATCAATGTAGTATCCTGTTCATTCAAGTCGGATGGATGTCGGACCGATGTAGGACTGATGTCGCAGAGCAAAGTAGGATGAAAGTTGTATGACTGTCGTGTAGTATCAGTGTGAACCCAGCCTGAAAGACACAGATACTGCACAGTATATCTTGCTGTAACAAAGGGGATTCCAGGATTTGTGATTAGTGACTTTACAACCACTTTAAAAAACAGACAATGTTGGTAAATGTATCAGAAATTGCAGATGGTTTTGTTAAAGGGACAGTTAAGATAAAAACAAAGATTCCTAGAGTTATTCTTGAAACATCTGTAGAAATGTTCACTCTGTCTCTAGCGCACTAACCTCTAGATTTGGAGCAAGGTATTTCCTTCCTGTGTCCCACGGGGGCAAATCCTCAGAGAACATTGATGTTAGATGATCATGAAACCTTAAAAAAAGAAGAATTGATACAATGTTTGACTTAGGTTATACTTGTGACAAAGTTTACGTGACTAGGATACTAGACCCTTTAAGGATGTTCCAGAAGATTTATATATTTATAAAAATATTGTATAACGGGCCCAGTGCTAAAATTAGAGTTAATAACGACTACACAGATAAGATTTCTCTAGAGAGGGGGGACAAGACAGGGGTGTCCATCGTCACCCCTCCTCTTTGCACTCGCAATGGAGCCACTGGCCATTGCAATAAGATCAAACATAAACATGGAAGGGTTCTTGAGAGCGACGGTGGAGGAGAGAATTGCATTATATGCGAACAATGTTCTCCTCTTCCTGGGGGATACTGAGCACTCTCTTAGGCAGGCGATGAGTACTTTTAGAGAATTCGGAAGACTCTCGGGATTGGTTATAAATTGGGAGAAATCAGCAATTATGCCAGTGGACCCCATCAGGAATCAAATAGTAGCAGAAATTCCCCAGCTGGAATTAGTTGAGACCATGAAATACCTAGGTATACACATAATGAGAGACCCAAATAAATATATAAAACAATAACAGTCTCCCTTCTGGCCAAATTTAAAAACAAAATTGAAATCTGGCGTTGTCTCCCATTTTCAGTGGCAGGGAGATGCAACTTGATTAAAATGCTGTAGATGCCACAATTATTATATCTATTGCATAACGCCCGGATATGGATACACAAGAAATGGTTTAAAAAAATCGACACATTGTTCAGAGAACTCATATGGAAAGGAGGTCAATCCAGGATAGGTTTACAAACCTTACAGTTATCAACTAGGGAAGGGGGTATGACGCTGCCGCATCCACGGAGCTACTACTTGGCAGCCCAATTGCAACACATAGGAGCAAGTAAAGAGGCAGAATGGAGTACAAATAGGGGATTAATGATATTAGGGGCACCCCATAAAGACAGTAGTTGGAGGCACTGGAGGCAAATTAATTTGATAATAAAACCCCCACGGTGGGGCTAGCCATAAAAGTATGGAAAGCAGTAAAATCGCTAAGGGGACAAGGGGGTTTGACAGTATATACCCCTCTATGGGATAATAGGAACTTGCGGGAGCTGGAGACGATAGGGAAGATTAAGGAATGGGAAGTAAAGGGAATAGACAGATTGGTCCAGCTGTATGATGGAAGAACATTAAAAACATTTACAGCACTGAGAGAGGAATATGATGTACCTAAACATACATTTTATAGATATTTGCAAATTAGACATGCTTTAAATGCACAGTTTGAGAGACAAGGTCCGGTCTGGTGTAATACCCCCGTTTTTCAAAGAATAGGTAATCAGAGTAGGACCAGGGGGTTTATATCTGAAATCTACCCACATATATGCAGAGGAAGCATTGAGGGCCCCGAACTACTTAAAGCGGAGGTGCAGTCATTTAATTTTTTTTTTTTAAAAGTCAACAGCTACTAACAGTGTAGCTGCCGACTTTTAATAAGGACACTTACCTGTCCTACTCGCCCGCGATGTCGGTCCCGCCACGGCGATCGATCGCTGCTGTCAGGTCCCGGCTCCTCCATCCTGACTAAGGGAAACAGGCAGTGAAGCCTACGGCTTCACTGCCCGTTTCCTACTGCGCATGCGCCACTCGCACGCCGCTTTGTGAATGGGCGGCTTGCCTCCTGGGATACACACAGTTACCAGAAGGCAGCGCGCCCCATTCACAAGAAGAGGAAGTGGAAGGAGACCCACCGCGGACGAGAGGAGGCACATCAGAGGCAGACTAGGGGACTTCCGCATAGCGACAGGCATTTAGGGTGAGTATAAAAAAAAAAGGATTTAGGATTTTTAGAGAAAACATTTTTTCCAGGGTGGACCTCCGCTTTAAAAGTAAGGGAAAATGGGAAGAAGATCTGGGGACCATATCGGAGGGACAATGGAAGAAGATATTAGAGGGAGGACAACTGGTAACGGTCTCATCCACACAGAAGGTCTAATTTTTAATGTTGATACACAAGACATATTACACACCTAAAAAGACTGTTCAAATTCGGGTGGAGAGAGGATGACAGGTGCCCAAATTGTTCAGGTATTGGTCAGAGATTCTTGATACTATAAACGCGATATTCGATACTAAGGTGGAAATGGACCCCAGAATATGTATCCTGGGCTTAGGGGAGGGATTTAGTGGAGCAGCTAGTACAATAAAAGTAATGATGAGGTGCCTTTTTCAGGCAAGAGAATTGATTGCGTAGAGATGGCAAGCAGAGAAGCCCCCTTCAGTAAGAGACTGGGTTGACGTAGTCACTGAAGAAATCTTAAGGAGTTTGGGGAAATGTGGAAACCATGGTTGGAGAAGTTGGGATACCAAATGTAAAACATAAGAAGGGAAGTAACAAGGAATGACCCACAGAAACAAAGTAAACAAGGTAGAAAAGAAAGACCAGACCCGGTACAAGGACAGAAGAATGGGGGGGAGGGATAAAAAGGTAATAGAATGAAATTGTAAGCCGTGAAAAAAAAATGTTTTACCTTTTATATTGAAGTTTGGATATATATATATTTATGTATGTATGTTTTTCTATAAATATGAAGAAAATAAATAAAGATTATATAAAAAGAAAAAATACAAAGGATGTTCCAGATGTTATTTACCTAGAGTCCTCAAGAAATGCAGAGATAAAGTCTGTCTGACTGTGCTCTGGATAAAAAAACAACACCGGCCAGCTAAGACGACCATTCTCATTCAAAAACACCTGAGCTCCAGTTGCATTTTCCGAGGAGGTAAAGCTATAAGCTGTCTTTTTGTCATCATTGCTTCTTTGTTCTTGCAACCTTATCCCTCGAGACTATGTTGGAGAAAAAAAAACGAAAAAAAAACAAAAAAACACTGAGTACAAGGCCATAATAACAGCTGTAATGGAAATGGATTGTGTACATGGGGGGGCTTCAGGCTCACAAATGTGGAAATCTGTTTTACTTGCTTTGACACTCATTTAAACTAAAGCTTTGAGCTGCTATTGACTCACTTCTGATCTTAATGATTCGTTTACGAGTTTCTTCTGATCGGATTCAAAATTATCTTTGCATTCAAATTGGACTTGTATGAGGCAGAAAGGCAATTCAGACACAATTGCCCATGCACACAAAAGGGGGCGATTTACTAAAGCTTGAGCGTATATATGCATGAATGTGTACCGAGTTGTGAACAAGGCATATAGACAGCCATTGTTTTCTATGTGCTCTTGCGGTGACCTGCGTTAATCTAGTACAGAAAAATGCAGATCACTGGGCATTGTGTGAACAAACCCTGTCAGGGTTAGTGTGCCAGATATCACCAAATAACTCTTGCAGAAACAATGACTAAGAAGCAGACAGAAAGATGGGCCACTAAAAAAAAAAACAGGACATACCACACTCTATAAGGTTTCCCCCCCCCTATTTTTTGTTATTTTTTATATTAACCTTCTTTATTGAATACTGTTCATATGAAGCATATCAATACAGGGTACACGGCAAGAACAGCAACAAGGATCTAATACAGACATCAGATATACACATTAGCATGAACAGGTACAATAGGGGCACAGCTGGTACACATTCCAAAGTGGCTAAGAGCGAGGAAGGGGGGACATCCCAACTGGCGGCCACCAAACGCGCGCGCCCCCCCCCCCCCCACCGATCGTCAACTCCGAATCACATCAGGGACTTCCACCAACTAGGGTCAGTCAGTACATGTGTTGGAGGATGTGAGCCATCTGTCCCAGACCTTATATTTATCCGGGCATCTTCTATTAACCACTTAAGCCCCGGACCATTTGGTAGCTAAAGGACCAGAGGTGAATTCAGAATTTTGCACTGCGCTGCTTTAACTGTAAATTGTGCGGACATGCAATGTTGTACCCAAACGAAATTTGCATCCTTTTCTTCCCACAAATAGAGCTTTCTTTTAATGGTATTTGATTGCCTCTGCGATTTTTATTTTTTGCGATATAAACGGAAAAAGACCGAAAATTTAGAAAAAAAATGATATTTTCTACTTTTTGTTATAAGAAAAATCAAATAAACTCAATTTTAGTCATACATTTAGGCCAAAATGTATTCAGCCACATGTCTTTAGTAAAAAAAAATTCAATAAGCGTATATTTATTGGTTTGCGCAAAAGTTATAGCGTTTTCAAACTAGGGTACATTTTCTGGAATTTACACAGCTTTAAATTTATGACTGCCTATCTCATTTCTTGAGGTGCTAAAATGGCAGGGCAGTACAAAACCCCCCCAAATGACCCCATTTTAGAAAGTAGACACCCCAAGGAAATTGCTGAGAGGCATGTTGAGCCCATTGAATATTTTTTTTTGGTCCCAAGTGATTGAATAATGACAAAAAAAATTAAAAAAATTAAAAATTACAAAAAGTTGTCACTAAATGATATATTGCTCACACATGCCATGGTTATATGTGGAATTGCACCCCAAAATACATTCTGCTGCTTCTCCTGAGTACGGGGATACCACATGTGTGGGACTTTTTAGGAGCCTAGCCACGTACGGGACCCCGGAAACCAAGCACCGCCTTCAGGATTTCTAAGGGCGCAAATTTTTGATTTCACTCCTCACTACCTATCACAGTTTTGAAGGCCATAAAATGCCAAAATAGCACAAAACCCCCCCAAATGACCCCATTTTAGAAAGTAGACACCCCAAGGAAATTGCTGAGAGGCCTGTTGAGCCCATTGAATATTTTTTTTTTGTCCCAAGTGATTGAATAATGACAAAAAAAAATTAAAAAATTACAAAAAGTTGTCACTAAATGATATATTGCTCACACATGCCATGGTTATATGTGGAATTGCACCCCAAAATAAATTTTGCTGCTTCTCCTGAGTACGGGGATACCACATGTGTGGGACTTTTTAGGAGCCTAGCCACGTACGGGACCCCGAAAACCAATCACCGCCTTCAGGATTTCTAGGCACAAATTTTTGATTTGACTCCTCACTACCTATCACAGTTTCGAAGGCCATAAAATGCCAAAATAGCACAAAACCCCCCCAAATGACCCCATTTTGGAAAGTAGACACCCCAAGCTATTTGCTGAGAGGCATGGTGAGTATTTTACAGCTCTCATTTGTTTTTGAAAATGAAGAAAGAACATTTTTTTTTTTTTTTTTTTTCAATTTTCAAAACTTTGTGACAAAAAGCGAGATCTGCAAAATACTCACAATACCTCTCAGCAAATAGCTTGGGGTGTCTACTTTCCAAAATGGGGTCATTTGGGGGGGTTTTGTGCCATCTGGGCATTCCATGGCCTCCGAAACTGTGATAGGCAGTGAGAAGTGAAATCAAAAATTTACACCCTTAGAAAGCCTGAAGGCGGTGATTGGTTTTTGGGGTCCCGTACGTGGCTAGGCTCCCAAAAAGTCTCACACATGTGGTATCCCCGTACTCAGGAGAAGCAACAGAATGTATTTTGGGGTGTAATTCCACATATGCCCATGGCATGTTTGAGCAATATATCATTTAGTGACAACTTTGTGCAAAAAAAAAAAAAAAAATTGTCTTTTTTCCGCAACTTGTGTCAACATATAAAATATTCCATGGACTCGACATGCCTCTCAGTATATAGCTTGGGGTGTCTACTTTCCAAAATGGGGTCATTTGGGGGGGTTTTGAACTGTTCTGGCATTTTATACACAACATTAGGAAGCTTACATCCACTCTTCTAACCACTTGAAGACAAAGCCCTTTTTGACACTTTTTGTTTACATGAAAACATATTTTTTTTTGCAAGAAAATTATGTTGAACCCCCAAACATTATATATATTTTTAAAGCAAAGGCCCTACAGAATAAAATGGTGGGTGTTGCATTTTTTTTTCTACACAGTATTTGCGCAGCGATTTTTCAAACGCATTTTTTGGGGAAAAAATACACTTTTTTTAATTTTAATGCACTAAAACACACTATATTGCCCAAATGTTTGATGAAATAAAAAAGATGATCTTAGGCCGAGTACATAGATACCAAACACGACATGCTTTAAAATTTCGCACAAACGCGCATTGGCGACAAACTACATACATTTTTAAAAGCCTTTAAAAGCCTTTACAGGTTACCCCGTTAGATTTACAGAGGAGGTCTACTGCTAAAATTACTGCCCTCGATCTGACCTTTGCGGTGATACCTCACATGCATGGTGCAATTGCTGTTTACATATGACGCCAGACCGACGCTTGCGTTTGCCATTGGGCAAGAGCAGGGCAGGACAGGGGTGCTTTTTTTTATTTTTATTATTATTAATTTTGCTTTTTTATTTTATTTTTAAACTGTTGCTTCCATATTTTTTTTTTTTTTATCATTTTTATTGTTATCTCAGGGAATGTAAATATCCCCCATGATAGCAATAGGTAATGACAGGTACTCTTTTTGAAAAAACTGGGGTCTATTGGACCCTAGATCTTTCCTCTGCCCTCAAAGCATCTGACCACACCAAAATCGGTGTGATAAAATGCTTTCCCAATTTCCCAATGGCGCTTTTTATATCCGGGGGGGGGGGGGGGACATTCCCTCCCACTGCTTGTAAAAGCAGTCCAGAGGCTAATTATCTGCTTTTACATGAAAGCCGGCCACTGGCTGAAAAGAATGATACCAAGATGATACCTAAACCCGCAGGCATCATTCTGGTATAAACATTCAAAGTCCAGCAACAGTACGTTGCTGGTCCTTGTTGGACATGTATTGTAATCTTTTTTTTCATGCAGCCTGTTGGCTGAACGAAAAAAAAAGATTGATCGGTGGGTATGCCCACCATTAGAATACCGCCCTTCATCCACCCACTTCTAATGATGGGCATACATGCACCATTTATATATGCCGAAGCATGGGGGCATCTTCCCGCAAAAGTTATGCCGCGTACACATGGTCAGACTTTTCCACGGGCAAGCCTCCGTTGGAATTTCGACCGTATGTACGCGGCATTAGGAGCAAAATCGCTCCTCCGCCCCTGCTGCCCCAATGCTTCGGCATATATGCTTTTTTTTTTTTTAACTGTGGTGGTGAAATCAACTCCTACAGCACTGGAGTCGCAGGGATCAGGCCTGTCTCTGCGAACGCTGCAGTTATGTGTGTTGTGTTTTGTAAGTGACAGTGATCGATCGATACTGCACTTGGGTGGCCTGGGCTGGACGGAGGGGCAAAACACAGGTGCTAGCAGGTATCTGGGCTGATCCCACTAACACTGCGTTTTTGGGAACCCTAAACTGCTGGGGACGCTAGTATAGATCTGATCAGATCAGATATTGATCTGTTCAGATACTATACCACTAAGGGGGGTGTATGCTTAACGCGTGGGTGTTAGCGCTACTGGCACTAACCTGACGCTGCCTGGGGTGTGACGCAGACCCTCTCTGACGCTAAAACCTAATTGATATCACCCGCCGGGCGATCAGGGGGTTAAACCTTTATTGGGTTATATACGGCGGGTGCCCTGACACTATAAAAAGCAAACTAACTAACCAGCGTCACCCGTAACACTTATATGATGATCACTGGTGAAAGGGTTAACTAGGGGCAATTAGGGGGTTAAAACCTTTATTAGGTAATATATGGGGGTACCTGACGCTATATAAAAACCTGACGGCGAACCTAAAAAAAAATTACTGGCTACCTATCGGCATCACCGACACTAAGACAACGATCATAAAAACGATCGCTTAGCGACAGTGGTGATGGGGGGTGAAAGGGTTACCTGGGGGGCGATCAGGGGGTTAAACCTTTATTAGATAATATATGGGGGTACCTGACGCTATAAAAACCTGCGGCGAACCTAAAAAAATTTACTGTCTACCGATCTGCATCACCGACGCTAAGACAGCGATCAGAAAAATGATCGCTTAGCGACAGTGGTGATAGGGGGTGAAAGGGTTACCTGGGGGGCGATCAAGGGGGTTAAACCTTTATTAGGTAATATATTGGGGTACCTGACGCTATAAAAACCTGCGGCGAACCTAAAAAAAATTACTGGCTACCGATCTGCATCACCGACGCTAAGACATCGATCAGAAAAATTATCGCTTAGTGACAGTGGTGATAGGGGGTGAAAGGGTTACCTGGGGGGCAATCAAGGGGGTTAAACCTTTATTAGGTAATATATGGGGGTACCCGACGCTATAAAAACCTGCGGCGAACCTAAAAAAAATTACTGGCTACCGATCAGCATCACCGACGCTAAGACATCGATCAGAAAAATGATCGCTTAGCGACGGCGGTGCTAGGGGGTGAAAGGGTTATCTGGGGGGTGATCAGGGGGTTAAACCTTTATTAGGGGGGGTTAGGGGGCTACACTGGACCTAAAACTAAATGTAGTGACACTTTTACAGTCACAAATGTCACTGATTGCAGTGATCACTAAATAAATGGTCACTGCAATCAGTGACACTGTGACTGGGGGCTGGGGGGTGTCTGGGGGGGCGATTTATGTGCCTATGTGTCCTGGTGTCAGTGTGCTGTTTTGTGTACTAACCTGCATCTTCTCTTGTACGGCGCTCGGTATATGTGAGCGCCGCAGGAGAGATGACATCACTTCCTCCTGCCTGGCAGGCAGGGGAAGCTCTCTCATTCGCCGGGAGCGATCGAGAGGGGGGGGGCCGGAATCGAACGGCCGTCCCCTCATGCCGGATCGCTCCCGAAGGTAAAACGACCACCCACTGTAAAGAAGGGGGGTCCGATCGGACCCCCCAACTATACAAAGGCAATCACGTATATGTACGTGATTCTGCCTGTCGGTGCCATTCTGCCGACGTATATTTACAGTGGGCGGTCGTTAAGTGGTTAAGGTATACAATTTTCTTGTAAGGAAGAGAGGCATTTACATCTGCCTTCCATTCAGAAAAACTAGGGGGTGTAGGCCTCATCCAGTGTCTAGCTATAACCTTCTTAGCTGAGAAAAGTGTTTCATGGAGAAATGTCTTAGTAAATCTGTCTAGATCTGAGCCGGGGAAAATTCCCAGCAAGCATATCTTTGGGTCAAGGGTCAGGGGGGACCCCATGTCGTCATGAAGAAAGTCCACAACCTGTTTCCACAAGCCCTGGAGTCGAGGACATGCCCAGAGCAAGTGGAAAAAGGTACCGGCCTCCTGTGAACACATTGTACACTCCGTCCCCGTCCCGGTTCTGAATCGGGCCACCCGAAGAGGAGTAAGATACGCACGGTGCAGGATGTATAGTTGCGACAGTCTGTCCGAGAGTTTAGGGGAAACAGTCCTACAGGCATCAAGTGCCTCACTCCATTCCTCATCCTCCAACGATCCCACATCCCTCTCCCATCTCGGTTTAAGACTATATGCCAGAGCAGTAGCTGACGGGGTGAGAAGCATGTTATAAAAGTCAGAGATCAGCCGGCGAGGGTCCGAATTCTTGACCACTGCCATCAGGGGATTAGAGGTGGGCTGTGGGATGGACGCAGGAAACTGGGAGCGTATTGCGTGGCGCAATTGAAGGAATCTATAATACATGGATCGAGGGAGCATATATCGATCCTGAAGATCCTCAAAATTTCTGAGAGCCCCATCAGATAGTAAATACCCCCTTCCTGCTCCACACCTCGGTATCTGGAATCAATCGAAGTTCCGGTAAATTTTTATTGTGCCAGAGGGGAGTGAAATCATTAGCAGCGGGAACCTTAACGCATTTAGCAGCAATATTCCAAACCCGTCTATATTGATATAGGAGTTATTTACGGTCGCTATTAGATTCATTACCACTCTGCCCCGTGGCAATCGCCGTCAGGGGGTCTGAGGTGCACTGAACCCATGGTGGACATAGTGTAAGAAATCGGAGCCTGTTGGTTTTGTCGATGTGGTGAAGTTGGAACATCTGGGCCGCCAGGTAGTACAAGTCAAAGTCTGGGAGGGCCGTTCCACCCAGGTCAGTGGGGTTTTTAAGTACCTTCCAAGCCAGTTTATGCCTATTACTGCCCCAAACAAAGGACTTGAGTAGGGATTCCATAAGTTTAAAATATTTCAAGGGAATGAACGTAGGCGAATGCCACAGCAGATAGAGTATCTTAGGCAATAAGATCATTTTAATAACGTTAATCCGACCCCATACTCCAAATGGCAGTTTGGTCCCCCCCCCTATTTTTAATGTATTCTATACCAGAACCACATCACTTTGGTTGGTTTCACTTTCTTTTTTGGAGAGGACCTGCAAGGAGGAATGGCAGAGGATCCCCAAATCCAGGTGTGAAAAACTTGTTGCATCTTTCCCAAAAAGACTCATGGCTGTATTAGATCAAAAGGTTGCTTCTACTAAATACTGAGCAAAGGGTCTGAATACTTAGGACCATGTGATATTTCAGTTTTTCTTTTTTAATAAATCTGCAAAAATTTCAACAATTCTGTGTTTTTCTGTCAAAAATGGGGTGCTGTGTGTACATTAATGAGTAAACAAATGAACTTAAATGATTTTAGCAAATGGCTGCAATATAACAAAGAGTGAAAAATTTAAGGGGGTCTGAATACTTTCCGTACCGTGTGTGTGTGTGTGTGTGTTTTTTTTTTATATCTATACACAAATGTTTTGCCTTTCATTTCTACTTTAAACTGAATGTGTTATTTTACAAGGTGATTGTTTACAGTCAATTTAAAACCAACTGTATCTTCCCAAAAAGTTGCTCCAAAATCAGCAGTGATCAAAAGCAGCTGCTGGGAACTCTGGGTAGTAAATGAAAAACAGGTAAACTGGAACGCTAAATAATTTATCCCCCACACTCCTAAAAGGTGAACTTATCCTTTAAGAACATGCTACATATTCCACCTGTATTTAGGGCAGAACATGTAATGTTCCAGCAGCTGCAGCCTATCCCCCTATATCCCCTTCTCAGTGACACCGGGCGGGCATCTTCTCCAGGCGCCTGTTGTCCCGGTTTGAAAAATATGTGGCTGTGAGGGGCCGTCAGCTTGCAGTTTCAATGAACTATTATGGCACTGTTGAGCGCACTGGTAATTCATTCATTCTTCCTGTCAGTGTGCATCTGTCTGCCCATACGAGGTACGGGCAGACAGATACACTGACAAGTCTGTAGGAGTCCTGCATGGCAGCTGTGATCTGCTGATCACAGGTGCAATGCTTTACAGGCTTCCAAGTAAAAAAAAAATTAAATGCACATTTTTTTTACCTGCAAAAAGATACAAAATGTATTATTATTATTATTATTTTTTTAAATGTGAACTTATCCTTTCATTTTCTTAACTAAAATGTAAAAAAAAAAAAAAAAAAAAAGATTACATACCTTAATAGCATTGAGCAGAGAGTTATTTTCCATCTCTTTCTTCTTTTCAGTCAGTTTCATTTTCCTGGCATCTCTGTCTGCTGCCCTCTGTAAATAGAATAAGATTTTTGCATTCACTGTAAAACCATTTTTTTTTTAATAACCCATTGACATACACAGGAAGTCTTATATCTTTAGGTTAAACTGCTGCCTACAGGATTGTAAGACTCTGGCAAACAAACTATAGGCCAGCCCAGGACAACCCATTCTACTAACAGCATGCCTCCGTTTTATAGCAAAGCAGCAATGAAAGCAAGATCATAAACAAAGAGGGGTGGGACCAATGTCCTCAATGCAATGAACTTTGAAAGAGAATGAAGAGGGCAGAAACGGACTCGTGATAGTACTAAATGTCAGGCACTGGTCCAAACCCATCAGCAGGAAGGAAAGGATTCATCCCATAGAGAAGCTCCTGGGGTGAAAGGCATCAGACTCCCACCAAGTGAAAAAAGCCTTCAATGTCTGATGATAGACCTTGCAGGAAGTAGACTTCCTAGTCTTCAGCATTGTGGGAATCACAAACTCCAAAATGCCCATGTCCCTTACAACCTGGGCTTCAAGAGCCATGCCATTTCAGCCAGAGACAATGAAGAAGGATTGCAGCTTTGCCCTTGGGACACCACATCTGGTCGGTCTGGTATGGTCCATGATGTGTCTGCCAGAAAACTTACCAGGTCAGCATACCACATCAACCTGGGCCAATCTAAAGCAATGAGGATCACCAGAATACCTTCCATCTCGATCCTGCAGAACAGAGAAGGATGTTTCAAGCAGAGCATTCACTGCTTCTTTTAGAAGATCCCTGCACCTGGGTACAAACCTGCTCAGTTATGTTACCTGGAGGCCAGTAAGTCCACATCCAGCACCTGTGACTCAGGTCCAGGAACATTTCTGGTGAGGGCACCACTCTCCTGGGTCCAGGCACTCACTGCCAGCTGAGGAAATCTGCCTGTAAATTATCTATGCTTTGAATGTACAGTACATGGATGACAAGGCCGGAATGTGCAAATCTCACCGGGACAAGATCTACTCCACCTCATTAGCAACGTAAAACTTCTGGTTCTTTCCCGATGGTCAATGTATGCCACTGTAATGTAGCTGTCCAACTGAAACCAGATCACATGGCCTTCAAACAGGTTGGTCCAATACTAAAGGGACAGCCAAATCGGCCAAAGCTCCAGGATGTTTACCAGGAGACAAGATTCTTCCTACTGACAGGGTGCTCAGGACACCTTCCAAACTCATTTACCTGGCATCCTTTGTGAGAATATTCCATAAGATGGGAAGAAAAGACATTCCTTGACTCCAGAGCCAGATTCCGGACCCAACAAGGAAGAGATAGCATGATCTCTGGTGTTGGTCTGTCCAGAGACGGGACTGATTTGTCCCATGACCTCAGAATGTTGTTTTGCAAATATCTGGAGTAAAACTGGGCAAAGGAAATGTCAGATGGCTTCTGGACTGAAGAGTTCCAAGCTGAGACAAGAGAGTCTGAAACTACTCCTGGGGAAGGAACCCTCTAAGCCAAAGTGCTCTAAGCAAATGAACTGAAAGGCCACACATGCGAGAGATAAGACGGGAAGCTTCCAGCAAACTATCACAGAAGAAGTTTAACACTGCATCCATCTGCCCCAAACGTTCATCAAGCAAGGGATCAACCACAGCGGTGGTTAAATCCTTTAATGGGATTTTGACCAATCAGACGTAATATGGAAAAGTAAAGTCACAGCTAGAATCAAGTGCAAAGCAGGACCTGCCAATGAGAACAAAGGTCTGGAAAGGGCTTTCAACAACTTACTGGTTGGGTCCTTGAATGGATAAATTAGAGCACTCAGTGGGGGTTATTTACAAAAGGCAAATCCACTTTGCACTACAAGTGCAAACTACAAGTGCAAAGTGCACTTGAAATTGCACTTGGAAGTGCAGTCACTGTAGATCTGAGGGGTAGATCTGAAATGAGGGGAAGCTCTGCTGATTTTATTATCCAATCATGTGCAAGCTAAAATCCTGTTTTTTTATTTCCCTTGCATGTCCCCCTCGGATCTACAGCGACTGAACTTTCAGTGCAATTTTAAGTGCACTTTGCACTTGTAGTGCAAAGTGGATTTGACTTTAGTAAATAACCGCCAGAGTCTTCTTTACAATGGCCCCAAAATACAAGGCTTCAAAGCTGCTATTGTCCTCTGTCTCATCACAAAATAAAGTACTACAGCCTGCAGATTACACACGCCTCTCACCTGCAGTTTATCTGCCTTTGTTCTAGTTTCCAGCAGTTTTTTCTCAGTTGGGTTAATCCTTAAACCTTCATCGCACCACTTCAAAGCTTCTAAATAATTCTTTATTTCTATGTAGCATAAAACACCTGAAACACAGCAGAGAAAACAGTCAGTACAAGGGTGAACCTTTTATTGTTGTCTGTGTCCCTATGACTGTCACATCCTGACCACCAGGGTATTGCTGGAAGATGAAGTTCCTGCATTCTTCATATTTTTTTGACAGAATCCACAGCCACAAGTTAGTGACAATGTTTCCGGTCCATAACGGTGCCTGTATGGATCTCTCTATATATGAAGACTACAAGACGCAGGAAGAATACAATGCAGACAATGGAAACACAAAGTTCAGCTTCCAAAAAGGACATGCGTACCACTGACTCAAACAATAGAAATACAGAAGGAGCGCTAGACCAAAACCACATAAAAAAGTCCAAGATAATTTTAATTGCTTGTTAAAAAAAAAAATATATATATATATATATAATAATAATAATAATAATATTATTATTATTATTATTATTATTAATATCATATAAAACAAGTCAACACATTTCAGGGGAAACGCAACTCCCCCTTCATCAAGGCTGAACACAGGATAAAACTTGCATGGATATCCTGTGTTGAGCCCTGGGGAAGGGAGAGTATGTTGCCCCCGAAATGCTTTACATGATTTAACATTACTTTTTTTCCCCAACAATTAAAATGATCTTGAACTCTTTCATCCAGTTTTGTTTTCTGTATTTTTACAGTTTGAGCTACTATTCGGTGTCCACTGAGTGAAGCCTTGCTGTGTGTGAGCCGCCTCACCAGAGCTATTGAGCTTGTTTCAAATTGTCCTTCTTCTGACTACCTATGCAAGTCTATAGGTTTCCAGCACCTCTTTGAGTATGATGTATATCACTGAGTTAGTGAAGAGGAAATCACTTACAGTGGCACAGGCAACCAAGAAAACCTACTTCAATGGGGTAAAAATGTGTGAAGCTTCACAAAATTACCACTACTTTGACTTAGTACTTCAAAAGACAAGGTTATTCTCTATTTTTTTCGCCGATTCTTTGTTTTGATTTTATAGTAGACATGGGATATACATAGCAACCAACACCTCGCAAAGGTCCTAACATTCCCCCATTTCTTCTAAATATAAATGTATACAGTGAGGGAAAAAAATTATTTGATGCCCTGATGATTTTGTACATTTGCCCACTGACAAAAAAATGATCAGTTGATAATTTAATGGTAGACTTTAACAGTGAGAGACAAAATACCAACAAAAATACATGTGCTTTCTTGGTTTAATGCATCGCCTAAGGAAGATTTTTAAGTACTGTAGTTTTGCACCATTCAATGAGTGTGTGCAATTTTAAAGTGTGGCACGTTTGGTATCCATTTACTCGGTATAACATCGTCTTTTATATTTTACCAATAAATTGGGTCATCTATTGTGTTTTCTTGCATTAAAATTCATTAAAGTGTATTGTCTTCCCAAAAATTGTGTTTAAAAAATTGCTGCGCAAATACCCTGTGACATAAAAAAATTGCAATGACCGCCATTTTATTCCCCAGGGTTTGGAAGTTCTGAATAATTTTCAAGCAAAAAAAGCCAGAACTGGCTTGGGTGGCAAGTGGTTAAACAGGAGATTTTCAAAGAGAGGATTTCCACTGACCATCACAGTAGCATGAGTGCAAAACGTAAATGTGATTTCCTCATGGATATACGGTGTTCTATAACATGTTGACATAGCTTTATATGTAGGAGATCTGGGGAAAACTGTGTCCTCAGGGCCAGGCCAACATAGAGGCCAGCCACCTCGGACGCTGAAGTGCTGGGGATGCAGTTGAGGCGAAAGCTGAGTATTACCAGTCAAGCACTTGCTGGTAGGTTAAAAATATATGCTGTGAAATATTATAAAGAATAAAAAAAAGAATTACCTCGTATTATGGCCTTTAGGTGGTCTGGTTTCTGTTTTCTTGCAGCAACTGCATCATTAAGAGATGAGCGGTAATTACCTATAACAAAAGACACTAGCAGCTGAGTATGACATTTCTTTAGGCAGCAGGATAGGCGACTGGTGGACTGCAGTGCCTTGGCAAACAGATTGGGACCTTTTATTTTTCTTCATTTGGTAACTACACCTGTAGTATTGAACACATTAGTAGCATCTACAGCATCTCTCCTCCCCTCTCCCGTTTCACAGGCTTGGCTGAAACCTGCAGGAGCCATTGGCTCCTGCTGCTGTCAGTCAAAACCTGTGAGCAGAGAGCCGAGGCAACCCATGTGCAAAGACGCAAACAGCCCGGCTCGGGAGCAAGCCTGCATGAGTGCCCCCATAGGAAGTGCCTTCCTAAGGGGGCACTCAGGGGACACTGCACAGAGCAGGTAAGTAAGACGTGTTTATTTTCATGAAAAAATGTAAAGCTTTACAAATCACCTTAAAACCATAACTTAAACCTAAAAACCCTTAAACCCTCCCCATAACCTTAAAGTGGTTTCACACCCTGTACAACCATTTTTACCTACAGGTAAGCCTAGATGAAGGCTTACCTGTGGGTGCTGGAAATATCTCCTAAACCTCCACGGTTTTGGAGATATTTACAATAGAGCCGTGCACCGATGTCTACGTGCGCCGATGTCTACTGGCCGTTTCTAAAGGAGGTCATGCCGTGACTGGCAGCTCCCGCGCGCATGACGTCACGCGACCCCGGCCAGTCACAGAGCCGGATTTTGAGACCCCGGAAGGAAGAGGGGTGAAGATGGACGCTCCCTGCTAATGGGGACAGCAGTGACATTACAGGCTTTGGTTTCAGGTAAGCGACACATAATGGGCTACTATGCGATGCATAATAGCCCATTATGCTTTACCTTTGAAGGGAAATAAAGAGGAAGTTAAACCCTTGCCACTGTATCCCTGTGTGGAGGTGACCAGCTTGGTAGAGGCAGGGTTTTGTTTGCTCGTGTCAGTGCCTCCAGCAAGAAGAAAAGAGAAGAAAAGCGAGCAACACAGCAGTGCTATCACCAAACCTATTTTATTTTTATTTTTTAAGAGGAATTCCAGACAAAAGATACATTTTCTGGGTACTGCTAAAGCATAGTTAAAATTTCTAAACTGCCCCTATAAAATGACAAACCTTCGCTTTTTGAATTTAGTTCCTGTGACAGACCCAACCAGGACAGGGGCTTTTGGAGAGGACTAGGGGCAAGCCACCTACCCACTGATTATGGCCCATGGAGAGAACAGATCATTCTCCAATGATGGACAACAATGTGATGAACGCAGGGAGCGAGGTTTGGATTAATTCTCTGAATACAGAAAATAAAGCTTCCCTTCTGCAGTGGATGGAAAGGTTTACTATTAATCTTGTACATGGTAATGGTCAGAGAAAATATGGTGGCCCTCCTGCAGACTGGGTTGGAGAGGCTTCTTCACTTGGGACAGAAATATTTATCAACAATATCCCTCAAGAAATCTATGAAGATAAATTATTTCCACTTTTTCAGACTGCTGGAACATTGTATGAGTTTGTCTCACAGACTGTTGTAGACTTTTTGCCAGGCAGTCTGAAGTGAGGTGGAATCACAGTTTTTTTTATGTGTGCCTTTGTCCCATTGTGTGCCTCCTAGGTGTGCATTCCCATTGTTAAATTGAGTTAACCAAGTCACCTATTGTTTCTGTCTTTTGGCTAATTTGGTTAACTCTTGGAGGTTCCTATTACGGGATTAGCCTTGTGTCAACTTTAGCTCGTTATCTAATCCTTGTAATGTTTGGGGTAAATATTTGGTATTATATGTCATGTGGTGACTGACCTACTTTGAAGTGTATAAAAACCTGCATTTCTGTTCAATAAACAGTCATTCCTTTGGATTTTACCTCAACATCTTGTCTGTGTACGATGTTCGGGATAAAGGACTGGTATTAGCTCTCGGCCTGCTGGAAGGGTTTGTAGGGCAGGAGGCACAGTTTGGCAGAAACACCCAGGCTGGGTGCCAGTCGTTACATCACAGTTCCCTTTAAACCTTAAACAAAGGCGCTTTGCAGGTGCTATAGCACTAAAAATAGCGCCTGCAAAGCGCCCTGAAAGAGCTTCTCCTTTCACACTGGAGCGGTGCGCTGGCAGGACAGTAAAAAAAAGTCCTGCTAGCCGCATCTTTGATGCGCTGAAGGAGCGGTGAATACACCGCTCCTAAAGCACACCTGCCCATTAAAATCAATGGGCAGCGCCGCTAAACCGCCGGCGAAGCGTCGCTTTGCGGGCGGTTTTAACGATTTTTCGTCCGCTAGCAGGGGTTAAAAGCGCCCCGCTAGCGGTGCAAAAATGACGGTAAAGCGCCGCTATTTACCGCCAACGGCGCAACGCCCCAGTGTGAATGTAGCCTAACCCAGTATTATATTACCCATACTTTACAAAGGTGCCTAGATGTGGCTTCACATGTTTTTGCAACAAAAACCTGTTTTTAACCTAAAATGTTGAAATAATTTAAAAAGTTTGTTTTGGTGCTGATTAGATGGAGATTGGGTTTGGGAATTGTGTATTGCTCTATAGATTATTCTGCACCCATGCCTCTGTACATTTGCTAGATTATAAATTAATCTGAATGGTTGCCATTATTCCTCATCAGTGCCACAGACAGCAATAACAACGTTACAGGAGGTCATATACCCTCCAAAACATTAAAAATGGTTGAATTTCCATTTTGTGTCCACCCAGGCGTTTTAGATTAAATAATCCTTTAACCTACCCAAATAAAACTGTGCTGCCGCCCTGTTGGTGTACAGGACGGCATTCAGCTCCTGGTCTTTGCTGTTTTTCTTGATGCCCTCTGTATATGCTTCAATGGCTTTCTTGTAATGCTTCTCCTTAAAATAGTCATTGCCTTCTTCTTTGCAGGATCTGGCCAGTTCTGTTGCAGGAACACAGACAGTAAGTGTGAAGAGGATACGAACGCTCAGCTAAAAGAATGACTTGTGAATACAAACTACATTACAATTCATGACATAGGGAAAGGTTTCAGAAAAATTAATTTTTTGCCATATAGTCATGCACAAAGCAATTCTATTTTATACACATTGTTATAATGCACATTAGGTGATCACAAAGATTTACAGTATATCAATATCATTTTCTTGTATGTGTACTGAGTATTAAAGGAGATCTCAAGTCAAAAATGGACTGCTCCCCTACAAATACTTTTAAGAACAGCAACCATCTTACTGATTCTCCACTATTTCAGAGTTTATTCATAGCGATAGCCACATTCTGCATGAGGCAGAGGCACCGATTGGCTGCTGTCTGGAAGGGTTGTGTTCGGTATCAAGCAGAGGTATTGATTGGCTGATACCTGCTGATTACCCTCTATGTTCTGGTCTAGCCATTGGATAGGATGGATCCTGTGTGAGGCAAAAGCACTGATTGGCTTCTGATACGGCTTTCCCCACTATTGACAGGCTGCCTCTGTCTAAGCAGCCAGTCTTTGCCTCTAATTCAAACGGTCATATCGGTATATAAGGGAACCAAGCGGATCAAAAAAGTATATAAGAGCTTTTATTATAGGTTAGAAGCAAGGGGGATGACGCTTACGGCCTGCTTTAATAAAACTTTGATAGATGTACATTATTTCTATTAATTTCTCAGAGAGGTGCCTGTACTGTGGGTTAAAAATTAAAGCCTGGCAAGATAATCAGTAAAGGATTTTATTGCTGACAGATTCCTCATGTTGAGCTGGCTCAGCGTCAGAGCAGACCTATGAAGTATCGCATATAGTGTTGTGCTTTCCCTGTAACTAGAACTCCATAAAGCAGACAGAAAATTGGCAATTTTCAGACCTGGCTCAGCCATGCTGCCAAGGTCCCTTAACCACTTCAGCTCTGGAATGTTTTATCCCATTCATGCAAGGCCATTTTTTGCTATTTAACACTGCGCTACTTTAACTGGTAACTACGCGGTCATAAAAAGCTGTACCCAAATTAAATTTATTGTTTTTCTCACACAAATAGAGCTTTATTTTGGTTGAATTTGATCACCACTGGGTTTTTGAATTTTTTGCTATATGATAGAAAAAAAAAAAAAAAAAAACACACAATATTTTCTACTTGCATGTTAAAAAAACATATCCAATTAAAAAATGTGTTCTGGCACATGTCTTTGGAAAAAAAAAAAAAAAAAATATCCCAATAAGTATATATTGATTGGTTTGTGTGAAAGTTATAGCATTTACAAACTATGGTATATATACTGAAATTTTCATTTATTTACTTTTTTATATTAGTAATGGCGGTGATCAGCGACTTATGCCGCGTACACACGATCATTTTTCCCGTCGAGAAAAACGAAATTTTTACCTTTGGACGAGAAAAACGATCGTCTGTGGGCTTTTCTTTCTCGTACATCACGGGACACAGAGCGGCATAGTCATTACTATGTGGGTTATATAGTTTACCTTCAGGTGCTGGCACTGGCAACTTCCAAACCGGAAGTACCCTCCCCTATATAAGCCCCTCCCATCCGGGATCACCTCAGTTTTTTGCCAGTGTCTAAGGTGTTGGCCAAGAAGTAACATGTGTTTTTCACTGAGCTTGCGTACAGGTTCTTTTGGGCCTCAGTAAGCTATTCCGGATCCGACCAAAAAAGCTTCATAGCTAAACGGTCGGTACCCGGGCCTTGCAGAGAAGAGCAAGGTTCTGCCTGTAATGCTTCTCTTAGGAGAGCTGGACCCTGGGATCCAGAGCTCTGGTCATACCCACGACCAAAATGTTTTCTGTGCAGGGTGCTATACAGGTCCAGGGGAGTGGAATCCTTGGGAACCCGGTCCCTGAAGGTTTAATTACAATGCCTGCCGTGATAGGTGAAGTTTGGGCTTCTGTGGACCAAACAGAGTCCTGCGGCGGGGAAAAGGTAAGTGGGGGCCCCTCAGGAACTTGGTTCTATTGAGGGGACCCCCAAGCCTAATATGTCTTTCTGCCTGTTACCTAACGGTATTCCCGCTAAATATTTATGCATGCCTGTAACTACTAAAAAATGTAATATTTTTAATAGTGGTCAAGAAAAAAAAAAAAAAAAAAAAATATAGACTGCGGTACCTGTGTTAATCCACTAGAGGCCGCTGTGGAACGTTTCTTGTCATGTGGACTAGTTTCTTTTCATCAGAGCAAGTCCAGGCAGATGGTGAGTTCTCTTGTGGGAAACTGCTTCCTCTGCCATGTTGCCATGCTCGTCCATCCCCCGGCCTGCAGCAAAAGGGCCGTCTCTTGTCCCTAGTTTCCTTTTTCAAAAAAGAGCGCCGAGGGCGCACGTGCGCGTGCACGCGCCTCTATATATAGAGGTGAGCTGGGAAAGGGGGCGGAGCTTGGGGGATGACGCTCTGTGCGCGCCGCAGCGCTTCTGCGCATGTGCGGGCGTCCCAGCATGTTAAAAAGCACAATTATGTGTTGTGAGCTGGCTATGGAGTGCAGAGACAGAGCTGGCAACATTAAAAAAGGCATACAGCAAGCGGTTGATGCAGGCATCCCCATAGAAAGGCACATTAGTAGACACCAACTGTTTTTATAGCAGCAATTGTGCTAGACTATTGTCAGTAAGTGGTGTATTTCGGCTGGAATACCTCAGCTTTGGGCTTAGGAATATGCCGTCTAAAAACTCCGGGACTAAAAATCCCAGGAAGCATAGGGGGTCTCCATCGGGCTCTGAGGATCTTGGGCATGCTTCGGCTGCACCAATCTCCCCTGAAGAATCAGAGGTTAGTGACCGTAGAGCACCCTCAGGAGTACCTGGTACTGTGGCTGTCCTCAGTTCACCTGCTCCTGTGTATGTAACAGATGAGGTTTTTTCCTCAGCTCTGGGAGGCTGGAAGAGAGATTGTCAACATTGATCGCTGCTTCCCTGTCACAGGGAAAAAGCGCTCGATCTCCGTCTCTTCCCTCAGAGTGCCTGTTAGCAGAGCAACAGTCCCATACAGGGATCGACCTACCTGAAGGGGATCAGGATGAGGTTGATTCTGTTGTAGAGGAATCAACAGTGGAAGAGCCATTCTCAGCATCACATGCTGAAAGATTATGGGTTCAGTCCCTGACTAACATGGTCCGATCAGCATTTAAAATGCCCCTTGCGGAGCCATCATCCACTTCTGTCTCCTCGTTGGGGTCGCTAAAAGCCCCCAGACTGTTTGTTCCTTTACAATCCATCCTTTACTGGAAGGGCTCATTTACCAGGATTGGGAGCATCCTGATAAAATATTTACTCCTCCCAAGAGATTTCAGGTGGTCTATCCCATGGAGGATAAGTTCATCAAAAAATGGAGGGTCCCTACAGTGGACGCAGCCATCTCTTGTGTGAATAAATCACTGACATGTCCAGTAGATAATGTTCCAATGTTCAAAAACCCAATAGATAAAAAATTGGAGTCCTTATTAAAATCTGCTTTTGCTACAGCAAGCATGGTGACACAACCAGCAGTGGCAGCTATTGGGGTCTGCCAAGCAGTGAAGGATCAGTTGAAACAGGTCTTAAGGGACTTGCCAGAGCAGCAGGCTCTTGCCCTAGCTGATCTACCTAGAGCCTTATGCTTTGCGGTTGACGCTATAAAGGATTCAATCCATCAGGCCTCCCACCTTACGCTGTCTGTAGTACATATGCGCAGGCTTCTGTGGCTCAAAAACTGGTCTGCTGAAGCTCCCTGTAAAAAATTGCTGGTCAGCTTCCCAATTCATGGTGAACGCTTATTCGGGGAAGACCTGGACAAATATATCCAGAAAATTTCCAGCGGTAAAAGTACACTTTTGCCGGTTAAAAACAGAGTTAGAGGTCCCTCTTTTAAGAGGCCTGCTTCTCCAGTCCCTAGGACATCGGCTGTGAAACAGTTCCGACGGCCTCCTCGGTCAAATTCCGGGGGTAAAAATCAGGGACAATTGCAGGGTAACAAGAAACCCTGGATCAGGAGAGGTACAAAACCTCCCCCAAAGTCAAATGCATGAAGGGTTGCCCCCACTCAATCGGGTGGGGGGAAGACTTCAGTTGTTCGCAGAGACCTGGCGGGACACGATCAGAGACAGATGGGTGCTCTCCGCAGTGAGTCTGGGATACAAATTGGAGTTAAAAGACTCCCCTCCTTCCCATTTTATAAGGTCAAACGTGCCAAGGGATCCCCAGAAGAGAGGATCCCTCCTGTTGGCACTAGAACAATTATTGCTCCAAGCAGTAATTATAGAGGTTCCCCTGGAAGAATGGGGGTTCGGGTTTTACTCAAACCTCTTTACAGTCCCGAAGCCAAACGGGGACGTGAGGCCCATATTAAATCTAAAAGGGCTAAACAAATTCCTACATATCAGGACTTTCCGGATGGAGTCGATCCGATCGGTGGCCACTGCCCTACAAGGGGAGGAATGGTTAGCCTCGATCGATATCAAAGATGCTTATTTGCACATTCCCATCTTTCCAGCCCACCAAAAATTTCTACGCTTTGCGGTAGAAGGGCGCCATTTTCAGTTCAGAGCCTTACCCTTCGGTCTGGCCACAGCACCACGAGTGTTCACAAAAATTTTGGCCCCATTATTGGCCAATCTAAGAACACGAGGTGTAACGATAATGGCATATCTAGACGACTTGTTGCTGATAGACCACTCAGTGAAAAAACTAGAAGTGGTTGTTCACGAGACAATCGAGTATCTGGAATATCACGGTTGGATTATCAACCGAGACAAGTCAGCCCTAAAACCAGTCAAAAGTCTGGAATACTTGGGGCTAAGGCTGGATTCAGACCAGAGAAAAATTTTCTTGCCTCAAGAAAAGGTGTCGTCTTTGAGAGATTTGATCCACCTAGTGGGTACAAAAAGACAGCCATCCATACGCCTGTGCATGAGGCTGCTGGGAAAAATGGTGGCATCATTCGAAGCAGTACCCTACGGTCAATTCCATTCAAGGAATTTGCAAAGGGCCATACTGTCAGCCTGGAACAAAAAAGTTCAGGCCCTAGACTTACCAATGTCCTTGTCCCCTTCCGTTCGCAAGAGCCTCCGTTGGTGGTTGGTTCCCCAGAATCTGGAAAAAGGGAAAGCCTTCAGTCTGATTTCTTGGAAGGTGGTCACTACAGATGCAATGGTCTCTCCAGGGCAGATGGTCGGATGCAGAAAAGGCCCTGCCCATCAATCTCTTAGAGATACGAGCAGCCCGGTATGCCCTAGTAGCATGGACATCCAAACTCCAAAGGGTCCCCTGTCAAAATTCAATCGTACAATGCCACGGCAGTGGCATATATCAATCATCAGGGTGGCACCAGGAGTCGTGCAGCCCAGAGGGAAGTAAATTGCATCCTGAAATGGGCAGAAAGATATGTCCCAGCCATATCCGCGGTATTCATTCCAGGAGTGGAGAATTGGAAGGCGGACTTTCTAAGTCGCCAACAATTATGCCCAAGGGAATGGTCCCTTCACCCCGAGGTTTTCTGGACAATATGTCAGCGGTGGGGAACACCGGATGTAGATCTGCTAGCATCCAGATTCAACGCAAAGGTGGACAGGTTTGTCTCTTGGACAAGGGATCCCCTAGCTTGCGGCTCGGATGCCCTAGTGTTCCCTTGGGATCAGTTCAAGCTGATATATGCATTCCCACCGCCACAATTGTTACCTCGATTACTCCGCAGAATCAGGGTAGAAAAGAAACCAGTGATTCTGGTGGCTCCAGCGTGGCCCCGAAGAGCATGGTACGCGGAGATTGTAAAAATGTCTGTGGGGAGTCCTTGGACCCTCCCACACCGTCCGGACCTGCTTTCGCAAGGACCGATATACCACCCTTCCTTACCAGCCCTAGGTTTGACGGCCTGGCTATTGAAGCCCACATTCTAAAAAAGAGAGGTCTCTCTAATCTTGTGGTATCTACCATGATCAATGCCAGGAAGCCGGTATCCAGGCAGATCTACTATAGAATCTGGAAGGCGTACATCGCCTGGTGTGAGGCCAAGAAATGGCATCCACGTAAGTACGTAATAGGTAGGATTCTGGACTTCCTACAGTGGGCTGTAGATAGGAAGCTTGCCTTGAGTACTATCAAGGGTCAGATTTCTGCCTTGTCAATATTTTTTCAGAGGCCCTTGGCTTCGCATTTACTAGTCAAAGCCTTTATACAAGGAGTGATGTGTATTAGCCCTCCGGTTAATATTCCCATATGTCCATGGGACTTAAACCTGGTTCTGTCGGTTCTACAGAAACAACCATTTGAACCATTACAGCATATTTCCCTGGTTCTTCTCACCAGGAAATTGATTTTTCTAGTAGCCATTTGTTCGGCTAAAAGAGTGTCGGAATTAGCCGCTATGTCCTGTAGGGAGCCATATCTGGTTATCCATAAGGACAGAGTAGTGTTACGTCCTCATCCAGCCTTTCTTCCTAAGGTGGTATCGAGGTTTCATTTGAACCAAGATGTGGTTCTTCCTTCTTTTTTCCCCAAACCTAGTTCAGTAGAGGAAAAATTATTACATTCTTTGGATGTAGTAAGAGCAGTTAAAGCTTATCTAAAAGCCACTGCTCAGATTCGCAGAACAGATACTTTGTTTATTCTGCCGGAAGGCCCCAGAAAGGGTCAGGCAGCGTCAAAATCTACGTTAGCCAAGTGGATTCGACAGGTCATTATGCAAGCCTATGGCTTGAGAAGGAGACCGCCTCCGTTCAAAGTTAGGGCGCACTCCACGAGAGCAGTTGGAACTTCATGGGCAGTGCATCACCAGGCCTCCCTGGCTCAAATCTGTAAGGCCGCAACATGGTCTTCAGTACACACGTTTACTAGGTTCTACCAGGTGGACGTTAGAAGTCAGGAAGATGTCGCCTTTGGGCGCAGTGTGTTGCAGGCCGCAAAAGATCCTCATGTCTGATAGCGCTCAGCTTATGTATGGTGTATCCCCCCCCTCATTGGGCATTGCTTTAGGACATCCCACATAGTAATGACTATGCCGCTCTGTGTCCCGTGATGTACGAGAAAGAAAATAGGATTTTTATAACAGCTTACCTGTAAAATCCTTTTCTTGGAGTACATCACGGGACACAGAGCTCCCACCCCTCTTTTGGGGACACTTATTGCTTTGCTACAAAACTGAGGTGCTCCCGGATGGGAGGGGCTTATATTGGGGAGGGTACTTCCGGTTTGGAAGTTGCCAGTGCCAGCACCTGAAGGTAAACTATATAACCCACATAGTAATGACTATGCCGCTCTGTGTCCCGTGATGTACTCCAAGAAAAGGATTTTACAGGTAAGCTGTTATAAAAATCCTATTTTTGTCTTTTTCTCGACGGGAAAAACGGCATTAATCACGACGAGAAAAATTAGAACATGCTCTAATTTTTCTCGTCGTGATTCCCGTAGTTTTTTGCCGCGGCAGTTTTCCCATAGGGAAACACTGCCGGAGAGCCCACACACGGTTGTTTTTCGACCAAAAAAAAAAATGTCATTTAAAACGGCCGTGTGTGGGGGGAACAAGCTGTTCCTCGTTTTTCACGTCGATTTTCTCGACGGTGTTTTCACCGTCGAAAAAATCGATCGTGTGTACGTGGCATTATAGTGGGACTGTGATAGTTTGGCAGGCAATCTGAAACTACCTAACACTGGGGGGGAACTGAGTAACTGACACTGACATCTCCAGTGACATCAATACAGTGTAAATACTATACACTGTCACTGTACTGACACTAGCTGGGAAGGGGTTAACACCAGGGGCGGTCAAAGGGCTTAACTGTATGCCCAACAAGTGTTAATGTGTGCTGATTTTCACTAAAGGTCTCTGTTTCTTATCCCTGCTTTACATGGATAGGAAACAGAGGGATGGTTCCCTCTGTACAGAGCTCTAGGGGTGCAACGGATCAAAAAACTCACGGAGCGGATCGATCCTCGGATCAGAGCCACCGATCGGATCATTTTCGGATCGGCAAAAAAAAAAATAATAATAATAATAATAATAATGTTACACCCACCGGAATGTTCGATTTCACAGTTATTTTCAACACAAAAACGGAGCTTATAAGCTTAAATACAGTATTTGTAAATCCAACGGACTCTTTACATGTTAAATTTTAACAGCAGCAGCAAACCTGCTGACCTTACATGGTTGCTAATGTGACAGAACACCTCCGATTTTCACATTTAACTAAATGTGAAAATCAGAGTTGTTCCGTCACATTAGCAATCATGTAAGGTTTGCTGCTGCTTTTAAAATTTAAAATGTAAACAGTCCGATGGATTTCCGGGGGGCGTGGCCGGATGTGATCGCGGTAGGACGTGTTCTCCCAGAGCTCCGGCTTATCTCGGGTCTATTCTCCTGATAGCGGCTGACCGTATGCTCTGACAACCGCTGCACCTACTACCAGACATGGGGGAACAGACGAGGCACGTAATTATGCCGTCCTCGGCTTCCAAGAAGTTCCTGAAACTCCTTAACCAGCCACAGATGGAGCAGAGACAGCTCCGCTCTCAGACCAGCATGGCGGCTGACTCCGCCCACTCCTTCTTGCTTCCTGCGGTTTCGCGCGCTGCTTCCAAGATGGCGCAGGCGGCTGATGCGGCTCCGCGGGTCTCTGGGGCCCCTTCACTCCTCACGCCCGAGATCGAGGTGGACGCGGCGGCTATAACAGGCCCGATTCTCGAGGCCATAGCGGCGTCCAAGGCGGAACTCGTGACCCGTATTGACTGCCTGGCCTCGGAATGTAGTCTCATCCGACATGATCTGGATAAGATCAGAGGCCGTCTGACTACTGCGGAAGATCGTATATCGGGGTGGAAGATGTGACACACACCCAGGGCTCACAGCTGTCAGAGCTGGAAAGTGTGGTCCGGATGCTGCAACACAGAGCGGACGATGCCGAGGACCGCCAAAGGAGGAATAACGTAAGAGTGGTGGGATTACCTGAGGGAGCTGAAGGGGTTGCCACAACTACCTTTGCTGAACAGTTTTTCAAAACTCTGTTAGGCCTGGGTGACCTCCCCCCCACTTATGTAGCTGAACGGGCTCACAGGGTACCCACTGGAGCTTGGAAAGCGGGCGCCCCACCGCGTCCCTTCCTGGTCAGGTTCCTAAATTATAGGGACCGTGACATGCTGCTGGCTGAAGCAAGGAAGCATCCAGACCTGAAGTATGAGAACGCCCGCATCATGCTGTTTCCGGACTTCTCGGCGGAGACTCAGAGGAGGCGTCGCTCATTCACAGACGTGAAAAAGAGGCTCCGTGAGAGGGAGCTGAAGTACAGTATGCTGTACCCCAGCCGTCTCCGTGTGCAATACAAGGGATCTGTGAAGTTTTTTGATACTCCGCACGATGCTTGTGAGTGGCTTGATCGTGCCCAGTGATGTTGCTGTACACGAAAAATCCTTCTTCCACAGTGGTTCCTGAAGGTTGCCGGGTGGATCTGATTGACCCATTTATGGTGTTGCTTCTTGTTTTTGTACTTTATTTTGTCCTCTCTTACTATGGAATAGTCTCAAACTTTTCAGTACTATCCGGACTGGGGTTCTCCCTTGGAGTGATATCCTTTTGTTTGAAACTTGTTTTTTCCTTTTGGGGAGTAACTCGCTGATTCAATGGACTATTTACTCTGATTTGGTGCAGTGGTAACTAGTAATATAGTGCACTCCTTGTTTTGGGTTATCGAGATATGTGGTTCCCAATGCAAGGTTAGCTGCACGCATCCTGTCATAAAAAGGTCGGGAATCTGGTGTGACGGACACGGTCAACTTTTGTGCTTGTACTTTTTTATTTTTTCGCTTCTTCTTTTTTTCGAATACCAGACTATCGACACGTCAGGCTGAACCTCTACGGGGTTGTTCGTTTCAGGGATCAAGCTGCATACTGGATAAGTTGTTGTTTTTTTGAATTTTTAGTTTTTGTGCTCCAGTTTTTTAATAGTTTAGTGGTTTCTGGTATGACAGCAGGGGAGTTTTTTTGTTTTCTTGACCAAGGCCATGGGGGTTATATTTGTGCTGTATCACCACTGAATATACTGTTACTATTGAAGTATGTGCTAACCCCGCCTACCCCTTCTCCGGTACTTATAATTGTATGGGTTTCCTATTTTTTTGCTTTCTACAATGGCTAGCAAACTTAAAATACTTTCCTGGAATGTCAGGGGTTTAAGTAACAAATATAAGAGGGCGGCTGTATTTCAGTACCTCAAGCAGGTCAAACCACATATCGTCCTCCTGCAAGAGACACATTTAGAGGGGAGTAAAATATTGTCCTTGCGCAGGCCCTGGATACAAAGGGCAATGCATTCTACGTACTCTACGTACGCTAGAGGGGTATCCATTCTAATAAGCAAATCAATCCCATGCAATATTCACGAAGTATTTACAGACCCGGGAGGTCGATATGTGGCAGTCCTCTTGGATATATATTCTCGTAATTTGCTGCTGGTCAATGTGTATTTACCCCCTCCTTTCAAGGTGACCTTACTGTGTGATTTGTTGGTTAGACTGGCGCCCCATCTCCATCTCCCAATGGTTCTCCTGGGGGATTACAATGCCATTTTAGACTCGGCGCTGGATTCCTCCAACGCTGGTAGGTCGGCGTCGGTGGACCTCAGCTCCTGGGCGTCGCTGGCGTGCCTGACTGAGCTTTGGAGATGGAAGCACCCGGATACTGTGTCGTACTCTCATTTGTCTTCTACTCACAGATCTTCAGCTAGGATCGATTTGGCGTTTGGTAATTCTCTGATCCTTCCGTTGGTATCCGAGTCTGACTACTTACCTGGGGGAGCGTCGGATCATAATCCACTTCTAGTCACCTTAGCCTTTCCTGCAGGGGGTAGGAAGGGAGGTTGGAAATTAGCGCCGGGGTGGTTGCTGGAGGACCAGGTGATTGCACAGATGCAAACGTTAATGTCCGCTTACTGGGACGATAATGAGGGCTCGGCCGAGCCCCCGGTAGTATGGGATGCTTTTAAAGCAGTGGCGAGGGGGGAGTGCATCTCTGCCATTAAGGCGGTCCGAAAGGAGCATGGACAGGAGAGTGAGCTTCTCATGGCCCATGAACGAGAGAGGGCAAAGAGGCAGGCAGACTCGCCCTCGGAGGTCAATTATGCTTCCTTATTGGAGGCTCAACGTTTGGTGGCATTGCACTTTGCAAACTTGGCACACACTGCGATACGGCAAAGGTCGGAGGTGGTGTTTGCGGAGGGTGATAAAAATGGTAAGTTGCTGGCTAACCTTGCTGCTGATTGTAAGACACCGGTCTGTGTACCGGTGGTGAGGACTAGGGGGGGATCCTTAGTCACTGACCCCAAGGAGATACTGGAGGAATTTGTACAGTTCTATTCAACACTATACTCGCCCATTCCACCTTACAACCCTTTAGAATTGGAGGAATTGTTGCGGTCCTTGTCTATGCCAAAATTGTCGGATACTGATATGGCAGCTTTAGATGAACCTATTTCTGCCCTGGAGATTGAAGCAGCCATGCTCTCGTTCCCTCCACAGAAGGCGCCGGGGCCTGATGGATTCCCGGCGGACTTCTACAGGGCTTTTAGGTCTCGTTTGGCCCCTAGGCTCAATGTTCTCTTCCGGCACTGCTGGGAGCATGGGGCCTTACCGGCCTCGATGATGGAGGCCTACATGGTCCTCCTCTTGAAGCCGGGGAAGGATCCCCTGGAATGCTCGTCATATCGCCCCATAGCACTTTTGAATGCGGATCTGAAGATCCTTGCAAAGGTGCTGGCGTCAAGGTTGGCCGGGGTTATTTCAACTCTGGTCGACATTGACCAAACAGGTTTTATCCCGGGCATGTCCACAGACACCAATCTGAGGAGATTGTTTACGCATCTCCAAATTGATGCAACGGATGCCCCTGCCAAAGTAATTGTTACGATCGATATAGAAAAGGCTTTCGACTCCGTGGATTGGGACTATATGCACAGGGTGTTGGAGGTAATGGGGTTCGGACCTGGTTTCCGTCGGTGGATCACTATGCTTTACGGGGATCCTCGGACGGCGATTCGGCTGGGTGCAACAGTCTCCGAGTTTTTTCCCTTGGGCAGGGGTACCAGACAGGGGTGTCCGCTATCACCGTTTATTTTCGCGCTGATGATGGAGCCCATTGCTAGAGCTCTTAGACAATCCAATGGAGTGGGGGGTATACAGGTCGGCTCCTCAGGGACCCGGGACCTTCTCTCAAATCCGCCTTACAAATTATGAATCAATTTGCCTCCTATTCGGGCCTACGGGTGAATTGGGGCAAGTCCTCCGTTCTGCCGCTGGGTCCGGAAGCTCAGTCATTAAGGGATAATGAGTTGCCATTGCAGTGGGTGACCTCTATCACTTATTTAGGTGTCAGGGTCACAGCAGAAATTAATGATTACATGACCCTTAACCTTCTTCCACTGGTGTCAAGTCTCAAACAAAAGACACAGGTATGGCGGAAGCTCCCTCTCTCGTTGATTGGACGAATTAGTCTTATTAAAATGAAATTTCTCCCAGTGATTCTATATTTTCTGCGTCACTCCCCAGTTTGGATCCCCAAGCATTTTTTTACTACATTAAATGGAATAGTAGGATCCTTTTTGTGGTCCCCGCAATCACCTCGTATCAGTATAGCGGTCCTGCAGGAGCCATGGGGGCAGGGTGGGTTGGCACTTCCAGACTGGCAGAAATATTATATGGCAGGCCAGATGGTGTTTGCCAGGCGCTGGCTGTTGGCGGACGAGGGAGATGCTGCCACAGTATTGGAGGCGGCACATCTGGGATCATATGAGAGCCTGAGGTTGGCTCTCTATAGGGGTCCTAGGTCTAGTCTACCTCTAACAGTCTCAATGAAGGCCACGGTTAGGGCATGGGGGGCTACTACCCTCCTAATGTCCCCGTCATATACAGGAGTGTCGCCCTCGGCCCCATTGTGGCTGAACCCGAACCTTCCAGACTTTTGCTCGCTTCCCGACCCTATGATATGGGCATGCAGGGGGGTTAAATTACTGGAGGATGTTACTAGGGAAGGTGAACTTATTTCATTTGACCAATTGAAGGATAGACATGACCTGCCAAATTCCTTCTTTTTCCGCTATTTACAACTGCGTCATGCTTTTCAGGCGCAGTTCGATGGCCGGAGAATTGAGTTACTTCCGTCAGCGCTAGAGACCCTTCTAAAAGATGAGGACCTGATTAAACCTCTATCAACGGTGTATAAATCCTTGTTCACTAAATCGCCCCTGGGGGTCATTAGATGTAGAGAGAGGTGGGGAAGAGAAATTCCGGGAATACAAGGGGAGGAGTGGGAAAAGATGTGGGACCATCCTTTTAGGCACTTGGTCTCGGCTAGGGACCGTCTAATTCAATTCAAATTCTTACATAGAGTGTACCTCACCCCGGCTAGACTTACTCGTATATATCCGTCCTCTAGTGGTCAATGCTGGCGGTGTCCGCACACTCCGGCGGACTCGGAACACATTTTTTGGACCTGCCCTTTGGTTCAGGTTTTCTGGGCTGGGGTGGTGAGATGCCTGTCGGAGGTGCTCGGTGTCCCGGTTCCTCTATCACCTAGGGTTTGTCTCCTGGGGCTGGTGGAGGAGGTGGTTCCGTCTTTGGCTCTCCGAACTTTGCTGAATATTGGGTTATTTTATGGTAGGAAGGCCATTTTATTAAAGTGGAAGAACCCTGGCGCCCCTACTATCTCATTTTGGAAAGGCCTGGTCAATTCCGTTGTCCATTTATATAAAGCCGCTTACAAAACTAGGGGTTGTGCAAAAAAGTTTACGAGGATCTGGCGGGCCTGGTTAGACTCATCGGCAATGGTGGGTTGATTAATGATATAGGTTAGTGGGTTGTATGGAGTTCTTTACAAATACGTTTTCACGATTGGCCGAAAGTACTGCATAAGACATAATTGTGAGTATTACTGATTAATATGTCAATGTCAACTGCTAATGTGTAAAGGGTATGGTGGGGGGATAAAGCATATTTTGGTATTTATTGTTGAAATGAGTGGAACGTGGTACAGATACTGGCTATTCTTTTATAAACTTTTATTTTATTTCTAAGGTTTAATGCTTAAACTGCTCGACGGCGGGCTTTGGTCAAGACGGGAGGGGGGTGGGGGGGGGGTTATAGATACTGATTTAGGAAGAATAGGAAGACTATGTTAGTCTGAGTAAGTAAAGCCGAGTATGGCACATGCCGGGTGGGTAAGTGGCCTACCCGGATATTTTTTTCTATGTATGATGTGTGTTTTTGTATGTAGTTACATTGTACTGTATTGTATTAAAAACTAATAAAAAGAATTAAAAAAAAAAAAAAACAGTCCGATGGATTTCCAAATAATGTATTAAAGCTGATAAGCTCCGTTTTGTGTTGAATCGTTGGGTGTAACAAGATGTCCGCTTGGCCCCTTCTCTCATTACTGTGCAGGAGTGTGGGGTGGAGCAAGATGGCGGCGAAACGTCATTACAGCGGCCGCCGCCGGGTGTACCAAGATGGCCTCCGCTCCGCAGCTAGGCCGAAGCCGCGGCTTTTCCTACGGCCGAGGCTCCGGAGCGCTCCGCGGATCGCATGGTGATCCGATCCGAACAGGGTGACCCGTTCGGATCACGGATCACCACCGATCTGTTGCACCCCTACAGAGCTCTGTATTGATTGTCAACACAGGGCTTTGGGCTGTGATTGGACACAGCCCATCAGCAAGTCCCGGCCATGAATTATTGGCCAGGACCTGGTGACAGACTCCCACTGCGTCTAATCACAGCGGAAGTCAGTGCAGGGGCATGCATCTGTGCGCCCTACACCTGGAAACAGACAGTGACCTACCAGTACGTCGGTTCTCCTGTATGGGCCGCTCATCCGCAGGACACTATGGGCAAGCGGTCCGTAAGTGGTTAAAGAGACCCTCTTGCGAGACCATTTATTTCAACAACAATTTTCCCATAAGATTATTTGTGCATTTTACACAATTTAGGCATGTTATTTCCCTGTAAAAGCCTAACTTGTGTAGACATTCTGAGACTGCTGCTGTGCGCCTCCATCTTGGATGTGATGGCAGTAGTCCCGGCAGACTTAGAGATGTGAATCAAGTGACCCTCAATAATATTTCTCTTCACTCCTCACTGGTTGCTACATAAAAAGTTATGCAGGGAGGTGAGGAGGGTAAGAGCTGGTCCAGCACAGACAGTAATTAGACTCTCCCAGAAGAGGAGAGGGCTATGATGTACAAGGAGGAAGGGGACTTTGCTAAGGAACTGACTAGTTAATTTGCCTGCAAGTTCAGAGGCACATTGCAAGTTAAAGAAGATCTCCAGGTATTAATATTTTATGGATGGTTACATTGGTCCAACTTGGACCAATGTAACAATGTATATACCATACCTGGCTGATGCCCCTGGAAGCTGAAAATCACTGAAATAGACAAGTGACCTTAAGTGCCCGTTCACACTACAGCGTCTTGGGATCCGACTTGTGTCGCCCCAAGTCACGCGACATTAGAAATTCTATTGAAGTGAATGAGAGCCGTCTTAATGTACACTATTGAAGTCGCTCCGACTTCAGAAAAGGTTCCTGTACTACTTCAATCCGACTTCTAGGCGACTTGTACCCATTGATTTCAATGGAAGTCGCCTCCAAAGTCGGATGTTCATCTTAGTGCAAGCAGCTTTACAGGAAGAGAAAATAGTTAACCCGGGCAAACCCCTCCCTCCCACAGAGCTGATTATTCTGTGATTGGCAACAGCCAAAGTCACCTGTCCTGGAGGCGACCTAAAGTCGCGTTGTAAGTTGCTCCAAGTCGCGCTGAAGTCGCCTTGCAAAGTCGGGTTGGCCCTGTGTGAACCGGCACTAACGCCCCACCTCGTCCAATGAGGGCACACTTTGCATTCATTCAGAAACTGCAAAGCATAATCTGAATGACACCTGTGCTGAGCAGTTGACCTGCTGTGTTCAGAATGCAGCAGGGTAGCCGCTCGGCGCGGGCCCTGGAAGCAAGTGGAGATCACTAGCGTAGCGGTGTCTATTTCAGTGATTTCCAGCTTCCAGGGGCATCGGTCAGGTACGATATATACATAGTTACATTAGTCCAAGCTAGACCAATGTAACTATTTATAAAATTTCCATACCTGGAATTATTCTTTGACAAAAAAATTATAATTCAAGGAAAGAAACTGCTGCAACGAAACATTTATAATACTTCAGTTTTCTGTGTAATTATATGCAATTTAAGTTGGTGGTAGGCTGTCTTTCATATAAATGCCTTTTAGTAGCTTTTTAAAAACATTTTATACTACCTTCAGGATCATCAGTCAAAATTGACTGCAGACAAGCCAGCTCCGGGGTGTTCTCTGCTTTGACTTCATCAGGAGCTTTCTTCATGAACATGGGAACCTTATCAAATTCCTTCAAGGAATGCAAAAAACACGGATAAATCCCACAAAAAAAGCACCTACTTATTATTATGTATGTAATGACCTCTCTAGGTTTAGGTGTACCTATATACAGGACAAAATTTATATTGTTCAGTGTAAATAGCAGTCCTTGTGCAAAGGTCAGCAATTAATAGTAACCAATCAGATTTCAATTTACTGCAGTCAGATCTGGTAAGTTTGTACATACACGGCTCCACCAATTTCTTCTGAATTGTCCAAAATTTTGGTTTGAAAATTTTGGAGTGGAAAATTGGTGGACGAACATCACCTGACTCCAATCAGATGCAGTTACCGTTTAGGTATTTTGACAGTGGCTAGTGTTGGCTGTCAGAATAAAATAGCCCACAGCAGAAGATTTGTCCATCCATGCTGTTTTCATGGATGGAGGAATCCATCCATGATTTATTTTAGTCTGCAGGCTGTAGATATAGTAATTATTAAAAGGGGTTTCCTGGCACCTAAAAGACTGGGGGAGATTTACTAAAACTGGTGCACATAGAATCTATGCATTAAAGCGGTTGTATACCCGCTCCTACTTTTTTTTTTTTTTCATACCTGAAAGGCAAAAGGCATAATGAGCTAGTATGCACCGCATACTAGCTCATTATGAAATACTTACCTTAGAACGAGGTGTCGGGAACTTACCTGGTCCACGCCGAGGGAGATGTCATCTTGCCTTGGCGTGTCATCCGGTATCGCCGCTCCAGCGCTGTGAGTGGCTGGAGCGGCGATGTCGTCACTCCCGCGCGTCGGCAAATCAGCGGCTTATTGCGGGGGGAATATCTCCTAAACCGTAGAGGTTTAGAAGATATTCTTTTTACCTACAGGTAAGCCTTATTATAGGCTTACCTGTAGGTAAAAGTTAAAAAACAGGGTATACAACCACCTTAAGATAAAAAAAAAACTTCTGTGTGCAGCAGTCCCCCCTCAGGCCTCCTAATCTTTACCTGAGCCCATCTTTATCCAGCGATGTTGCCGAAGTGTCTTAGCTGCCCAGGACTCCCCTCCTCATTGGCTAAGACAGCAGTGCGGTTGCGATTGGCTCCCGCTGCTGTCAAAGTCAGTCAATCAGGAGAGAAAGAAGGCGGGGCCAGGCCACAGCTCCATGTCTGAATGGACACAGGGAGCTGTGACTCAGCTCAGGTGCCCTTATAGGACCCGAGAAAAAGAGAACCTGGGCAACGCTGTGCAAAACCAACTGCACAGAGCAGGTAAGTATAACATGTTTGTTATTTTTTTATTTTTTTTATTAAAAAAGACTTTACAATCACTTTAAGGCACGAGTTTGTTTTTTATACATTATAGCAAGCGCCGCCTAGGAACTATCTCACATTGGTTAAAAGTTTAAGAAAGGCTGTGCAGAGACAGAACGACACGGCTGCTTTTTTCCCTCCCAGTAAAAGTCCTGCTGTGCAAGAGATCATAGGAGGACAATAGCAAAGTTGGCCATGCACTAGTACAAGTTCGTACAAACATCTGTACAAAAAGTTCAATTAAGTACTTCTTAATTTTGCTTTTAAAAATTAGATTTTGGAATAAATGTCTCCACAGCCGGGCACGCACTGCGCATGCGCGAGCTGTTCGCTGTGAATGGCTGGGAAATCTTCTGGGACCTGTGATGTGTCCCAGAAGATTGCAGGGAGGGGGGAGATGTGAACTTCTAGCACCGTGGAGCCCCGGGAGGAAGTGGGAGCTGGATGCCTCTAAAAAGAGGGTATCTGCTCCCCCCCCCAAAAAAAATTGACATGCCAAATGTGGCATGTCAGGGGGTCACGGTCACTTAAAGCGGAAGTTTAATTTTTGGGTGGAACTCCGCTTTAAGACAGATGATTTTGACATCTATTGATTAAAAGAGTCTCCGCAGCTAATGTAGCGGTTCAGGAATTTTACATTTCTGCTCTTCTCCTCCTCCTCTCTAAGGGGCTTCCACAACAGATCAGGAGCGATTCTGACTGGTCAGCCCCGACACACAGAATTGCTCTGATCTGGAGGGTGGATGTTCACCTTTTCATTTTTACTGAAAAGATGAGCTTATACTTTAAAACAATCATTTAAGGTTTTTGTACAGATTATATATCTGGATTTATTTTTTTGCAAGTCCATCTTTAAAGCTGGACTCCATATATGGCTAATTTTGCAGTTATTTTGATCCAGCTTGGACCAATGTACGTAATTATAAGCCATAACTGGCTGATCTCTCTGGAACCTCAGTCGCTGCTGAGTGAGCTACCACCTCTGTTCACAATACAGCAGGGCAGCCACTTGGCACAGGACCCGAAAGCTAGTGAAGATCGCTGAAGTAGCGGTGCCTACTCCAAAGATTGGCTATGTATTGGCCCGACTAGGGCTGCACCAGTATCTGTGCAAATGCTCCCATACCTAAAACCTTTGCGGTGCAATTTGAGCTAAAAAAAAATGAATGGGCTCAAATCGCACCGAAAATAATCACATATGATTTGAACAGGAATGCTGTGTGATGCCTGTCTGAATCGCATGCGGCTTCCTCCATCACTCCTGTGTGAACCCAGGCTTGTCATAGTGACTTCAGCATAAGTACACACAGGAGTACACACAGGAACGGTGCGGGAAACCGCATGCGATTTGGACAGAAATTATACCACATGCCTGTTCAAATCACATGCGATTTGAGCTCATTCATTCAAATCGCACTCCAAAAGGTAATGGTATTGGTTCTTCTACTCGCCGGTAAAAAAAAATGATATCAGTGCACTAGGTACTAAGCTGGACCAATGTATCTATGCAAAAAAGGGATTTTTATAACAGCTTACCTGTAAAATCCTTTTCTTGGAGTACATCACGGGACACAGAGCGACTTAGTCATTACTAATGGGTTATATAGATTACCTTCAGGTGTTGGCACTGGCCAATTCCAAACCGGAAGTACCCTCCCCTATATAAGCCCCTCCCATCCGGGAGCACCTCAGTTTTGTAGCCAAGCAATAAGTGTCCCAAAAAGAGGGGTGGGAGCTCTGTGTCCCGTGATGTACTCCAAGAAAAGGATTTTACAGGTAAGCTGTTATAAAAATCCCTTTTTCTTTTTCGTACATCACGGGACACAGAGCGACTTAGTCATTACTAATGGGACGTCCCAAAGCAATGCCAAATGAGGGGAGGGATACATAAGCTGGGCGCCATCAGGCATGAGGATCTTTTGCGGCCTGCAACACACTGCGCCCAAAGGCGACATCCTCCTGACTTCTAACGTCTACCTGGTAGAATCTAGTAAACGTGTGTACCGAAGACCATGTTGCGGCCTTACATACTTGAGCCAGGGAGGCCTGGTGATGCACTGCCCATGAAGTTCCAACTGCTCTTGTGAAGTGCGCCCTAACTTTGAACGGAGGCGGTCTCTTTCTCAAGCCATAGGCTTGTATTATGACCTGTCGAATCCACTTGGCTAAAGTGGATTTTGATGCTGCCTGACCCTTTTTAGGGCCTTCCGGCAGAATAAACAAAGTATCCGTTCTGCGAATCTGAGCAGTGGCTTTTAGATAAGCTTTAACTGCTCTTACTACATCCAAAGAATGCAATAACTTTTCCTCTACCGAACTAGGTTTGGGGAAAAAAGAAGGAAGAACCACATCTTGGTTCAAATGAAACCTCGATACCACCTTAGGAAGAAGGCTGGATGAGGACGTAATACTACTCTGTCCTTATGGACAACCAGATATGGCTCCTTACAGGACAAGGCGGCTAATTCCGATACTCTTTTAGCCGAACAAACGGCTACTAAGAAAATCAATTTCCTGGTGAGAAGAACCAAAGAAATGTGTTGCAATGGTTCAAACGGTTGTTTCTGTAGAACTGACAGAACCAGGTTTAAGTCCCAAGGACATATGGGAATACTAACCGGAGGGCTAATACGCATCACTCCTTGTATGAAAGCTTTGACTAGTGAATGCGAAGCCAAGGGCCTTTGAAAAAATATTGACAAGGCCGAAATCTGACCCTTGATAGTACTCAAGGCCAGCTTCCTATCTACAGCCCACTGTAGGAAGTCCAAAATCCTCCCTATCACGTACTTACGTGGATGCCATTTCCTGGCCTCACACCACTTAATGTACGCTTTCCAGATCCTATAATAGATCTGCCTGGATACCGGCTTCCTGGCATTGATCATGGTAGATACCACAGAATTAGAGAGCCCTCCCTTTTTCAGAATGTGGGCTTCAATAGCCAGGCCGTCAAACCTAGGGCTGGTAAGGAAGGGTGATATATCGGTCCTTGCGAAAGCAGGTCCGGACGATGTGGGAGGGTCCAAGGACTCCTCACTGACATTTTTACAATCTCCGCGTACCATGCCCTTCGGGGCCACGCTGGAGCCACCAGAATCACTGGTTTCTTTTCTACCCTGATTCTGCGGAGTAATCGCGGTAACAATTGTGGCGGTGGGAATGCATATATCAGCTTGAACTGATCCCAAGGGAACACTAGGGCATCCGAGCCGCAAGCTAGAGGATCCCTTGTGCGAGACACAAATCTGTCCACCTTTGCGTTGAATCTGGATGCTAGCAGATCTACATCCGGTGTTCCCCACCGCTGGCATATTGCCTGGAAAACCTCGGGGTGAAGAGACCATTCCCCCGGGCATAATTGTTGGCGACTTAAAAAGTCCGCTCTCCAATTTTCCACTCCTGGGATGAAAATCGCGGATATGGCTGGGACATATTTTTCTGCCCACTCCAGGATGCAATTTGCTTCCCTCTGGGCTGCACGACTCCTGGTGCCACCCTGGTGATTGATATATGCCACTGCTGTGGCATTGTCTGATTGAATTCTGACAGGGGACCCTTGGAGTTTGGATGTCCATGCTACTAGGGCATACCGGGCTGCTCGTATCTCTAAGAGATTGATGGGCAGGGCCTTTTCTGCTTCTGACCACTTGCCCTGGAGAGACCATTGCTCCAGTACTGCCCCCCAGCCTATGAGGCTGGCATCTGTAGTGACTACCTTCCAAGAAACCGGACTGAAGGGTTTCCCTTTTTCCAGATTCTGGGGCACCAACCACCAATGGAGGCTCTTGCGAACGGAAGGGGACAGGGACATTGGTAAGTCTAAAGCCTGAACTTTTTTGTTCCAGGCTGACAGTATGGCCCTTTGCAAATTCCTTGAATGGAATTGACCGTAGGGTACCGCTTCGAATGAAGCCACCATTTTTCCCAGCAGCCTCATGCAGAGGCGTATGGATGGTTTTCTTTTTGTACCCACTAAGTGGGTCAAATCTTTTAAAGACGACACCTTCTCTGGAGGTAAGAAAATCTTTCTCTGATTTGAATCCAGCCTTAGCCCTAAGTATTCCTGACTTTTGACTGGTCTTAGAGCTGACTTGTCCCGGTTGATAATCCAACCGTGATATTCCAGATACTTGATTGTCTTGTGAATAGCTACTTCCAGCTTTTCCACTGAGTGGTCTATTAGTAGCAGGTCGTCTAGATATGCCATTATCGTTACACCCTGTGTTCTTAGATTGCCCAATAATGGGGCCAGAATTTTTGTGAACACTCGTGGTGCTGTGGCCAGACCGAAAGGTAAGGCTCTGAACTGAAAATGGCGCCCTTCTACTGCAAAGCGTAGAAATTTCTGGTGGGCCGGAAAGATGGGAATATGCAGATAAGCATCCTTTATGTCGATCGAGGCTAACCATTCCTGCCCTTGTAGGGCGGTGGCCACCGATCGGATCGACTCCATCCGAAAAGTCCTGATATTTAGGAACTTGTTTAGCCCTTTTAGATTTAATATGGGCCTCACGTCCCCATTTGGTTTGGGGACTGTGAAAAGGTTCGAGTAAAACCCGAATCCGCTTTCTTCCAGGGGAACCTTCATGATTACACCTTGGAGCAATAGTTGTTCTAGTGCCAGAAGGAGGGATCCTCTCTTCTGGGGATCTCTTGGCACGTTTGACCTCATAAATTTGGCAGGAGGAGTGCCTTTTAACTCCAGCTTGTATCCCAGACTTACTGCGGAGAGCACCCATCTGTCTCTGATGGTGTCCCGCCAGGTCTCTGTGAACAACTGAAGTCTTCCCCCCACCCGATTGAGTGGGGGCAATGCTTCATGCCTTGGGGGGAGGTTTTGTACCTCTCTTGATCCAGGGCTTCTTGTTACCCTGTGATTGTCCCTGATTTCTGCCCCCTGAATTTGACCGCGGAGGCCGTCGGAACTGCTTCACAGCCGATGTGCCCGGGACTGGAGAAGTAGGCCTCTTAAAAGAAGGACTTCTACCCTTGTTCTTAACCGGTAAGAGTGAACTTTTACCGGCAGAAATTTTCTGGATATATTTGTCCAGATCTTCTCCAAATAAGCGTTCTCCATGAAATGGGAAGCTAACCAGCAGTTTTTTACAGGGAGCTTCAGCAGACCAGTTTTTGAGCCACAGAAGCCTACGCATATGTCTACAGACAGCGTAAAGCGGGAGGCCTGTTGGATTGTATCCTTTATGGCGTCCACCGCAAAACACAAGGCTCTAGGCAGGTCAGCTAGGGCAAGAGCCTGCTGATCTGGTAAGTCCCTTAAGACTTGTTTCAACTGATCTTTCACTGCTTGGCAGACTCCAATCGCTGCTACCGCAGGTTGTGTCACCATGCTTGCTGTAGAGAAAGCAGATTTTAGTAAAGACTCCAATTTTTTATCTATTGGGTCTTTGAACATTGGAACATTATCTACTGGACATGTCAGTGATTTGTTAACAGAAGAGATGGCTGCGTCCACTGTAGGGACCCTCCATTTTTTTATGAACTTATCCTCCATGGGATAGATCACCGGAAATCTCTTGGGGGGAGCAAATATTTTATCAGGATGCTCCCAATCCTGGTAAATAAGCCCTTCTAATAAAGGGTGGATTGGGAAGGAACAGACAGCCTGGGGAGCTTTTAGCGACCCCAGCGAGGAAACCGTAGTGGATGGTGGTTCCGCCAGAGGCATTTTAAATGCTGATCGGACCATGTTAGTCAGAGACTGAACCCATAATCTTTCAGCCCGAGATGCTGAGAAAGGTTCTTCCACTGTTGATTCCTGCATAACTGAATCAACCTCATCCTGATCCCCTTCAGGTAGGTCGATCTCTGTGTGGGGCTGTTCCTCCACTAACAGGCACTCTGAAGGAGGAGACGGAGATCGGACGTGCTTTTCCTGTGACAGGGAAGCAGCGATTAATGCTGTTAATCTCTCTTCCAATCCTCCCAGAGTTGAGGATAAAACCTCCTCTGTTATATATACAGGAGCAGGTGGACTGGGGACAGCCGCAGCACCAGGCACTCCTGCGGGGTTTCTACGGCTACTGACCTCTGAATTCTCAGGGGAGATTGGTGCAGTACAAGCATGCCCAATATCCTCAGAGCCCGATGGAGACCCCTTTGGCTTCCTGGAAGACCTATTTCCGGAGCGTCTGGACGACATATCCTTTAAGCACAAAGCTGAGGTATTCCCGTCGTCATACACCAATTTTTGCTGGTAATAGTCTAACACAGTTGCTGCTATATACCAGCTGGTGTCCACTAAAGTGCCTTTCTATGGGGATGCATGCATCAACCGCCTCTGTGTGCCACTGTTTGTTGCTAGCTCTGTTTGCATCCAGCTGACACTTGTACTGTGTCTTTTAACCATGCTGGGACGCCTGCACATGCGCAGAAGCGCCGCGGATCGAGCGTCATCCACCCGCCCCTTTTTTTCATAGGAGGCGCGTGCACGCGCCCGCGCCCGTGCGCCATTGGCGCCCTTTTCGAAATCAAACAGGGACTAGGAGCCAGGGCCCTTTTTGCCGGAGGGCCTGTGCGGTGGATGAGCGCAGCAACAGGGCAGAGGAAGTGGATTCCCACAGAGAAACTTACCAACTGCCTAGATCTTTTGACTTGAAAAAACCAAAGATCCACATGACAAGAAAAATGGACTACAGCGGCCTCTAGTGGTTTAACACAGGTACCGCGGTCCCCCCTTTTTTTTTTTTTTTTTTCTTGACTACTATTAAAATTTTACATTTTCAGTAGTTACAGGCAAACACAGATATTTAGCGGGAATACCGTTAGGTAACAGACAGAAAGACAAATTAGGCTTGGGGGTCCCCCAATAGAACCAAGTTCCTGGGGGCCCCCACTTACCTGATCCCCGCCGCAGGACTTTGTTTGGTCCACAGAAGTCCAAACTTCACCTATCACGGCAGGCATTGTAATTAGACCTTCAGGGACCGGGTTCCCAAGGATTCCACTCCCCTGGACCTGTATAGCACCCTGCACAGACAACATCTTGGTCGTGGGTATGACCAGAGCTCTGGATCCCAGGGTCCAGCCCTCCTAAGAGAGGCATTACAGGCAAAACCTTGCTCTTCTCTGCAAGGCCCGGGTACCGACCGTTTAGCTATGAAGCTTTTTTGGTGGGATCCGGAACAGCTTACTAAGGCCCAAAAGAACCTGTACGCAAGCCCAGGAAAACACATGTTACTCTTTGGCCAACACCTTAGACACTGGCAAAAAACTGAGGTGCTCCCGGATGGGAGGGGCTTATATAGGGGAGGGTACTTCCGGTTTGGAATTGGCCAGTGCCAACACCTGAAGGTAATCTATATAACCCATTAGTAATGACTAAGTCGCTCTGTGTCCTGTGATGTACGAAAAAGAAATAAGCCCTACCTGGAATTCAGCTTTACCATGCCATACAGACTGTCTATAGCACAGCATATAAGGTCTAAATTATATTTGTGCCTCTACAGAGCTTACTCAGGAGGCGCCATCTTAAGGAAGTTTCACTGCACATAAGAGCCAATCAAATTTCATCATTCTTTACTTGGGCAGCAAAGTGGCCAAGTGGTTAGCACTCCTGCCTAGCAGCACTAGGTTTCAGCAATTCAATTCAAAAAGTGAAACCCATATATTATATAGATTCATTATACACACAGAGTGGTGTATTGCAAGCATTTCTTTCTTTTAAATTTTTATGATTATGGCTTACAGCTAATGAAAACCCAAAATTCAGCATCTCTGAAAAATTTGAATATCGTGAAAAGGTTCAAAATTGTAGACTCATGGGGGTTGATTTACTAAAGGAAAATCCACTTTGCACTTGAAAGTGCACATGGAAGTGCAGATGCTGTAGGTCTGAGGGGGACATGCAAGGAAAATAAAAAACAGCATTTTAGCTTACACATGATTGGATGATAAAACCAGCAGAGCTTCCCCTCATTTCAGAGCTTCCCCTCAGATTTACAGCGATCTACAGCGACTGCACTTCCAAGTGCAAAGTGGATTTTCCTTTAGTAAATCAACCCCACGGTGTCACACTCTAATCAGCTAATAAACTCAAAACACCTGTAAAGGTTTCCTGAGCCTTTAAATGGTCTTCCTGTCTGGTTCAATAGGTTACACAATCATGGGGAAAATTGACACCCTCCAAAAAGTAATTGCTAAAGAAGATGGCTGTTCACAGAGTGCTGTATCCAAGCATTATAATGGAAGGTTGAGTGGAAAGAAAAAGTGCGGTAGAAAAAGGTGCACAAGCAACAGGGATAACCGCAGCCTTGAGAGGATTGTGAAGCAAAGGCCATTCAAGAATTTGGGGAAGATTCTGTGTCAGTGCTTCAAGAGCCACCACACACAGACGGATCCAGGACATGGGCTACAACTGTCACATCTCTTGCGTCAAGCCACTCCTGAGCCAGAAGCGTCTTACCTGGGCTAAGGAGAAAAAAGAACTGGACTGTTGCTCAGTGGTCCAAAGTCCTCTTTTCGGATAAAAATAAAGTTTGCATTTCATTTGGAAATCGCGATCCCAGAGTCTGGAGGAAGAGTGGAGAGGCACAGAATCCAAGTTGCATGAGGTCCAGTGTGAAGTTTCCACAGTCAGTGATGATTTAGGGAGCCACGTCATCTGCTGGTGTTGGTCAACCGTGTTTTATCAAGTCCAAAAGGAAGATAAGACACACCAGATCCAACAATGCAGAGGAGCTGAAGGCCGCTATCAAAGCAACCTGGGCTTCCATAACACCTCAGATGTGCCACAGACTGATCAACCTCCATGCCACGCCGCATTGATGCCGCACTGGACATGGACATACTTTTCAGTAAGCCAAAATTTTTGTATTAAAAATGCTAATTTTTATTGGTCTTATGTATTTTCTGAGATTTAGAATGTTGGGGTTTTCACTAGCTGTAAGCCAATATCATCAAAATTAACAGAAAAAAAAATGCAAAAAAATAATTCAAATATATAAAACTTTGTGTGTGATGAATATAATATAAGAGTTTCACTTTTTGAATTACTGAAATAAATTTACTTTCTGATAATATTCAAATTTTTTGAGATGCACCTGTATATTATATATTAAATAAAAATAAATTAAGATTTCTCATTGGTTTCTATCATTTAGTACACCTCTTTATCAAACAAAACCCTGAATCTTACCTCCTCCCATCGTTCTTCATTAAAGGCTCCCTTGTATTTGTGGGTGCGAAATTTTTCCATAAACTGCTCCATGGTTTCATCTTCCTCTTCTGGCTTAGGATCCATGGCAGCAACTAAACATATAAGCAGGATAATGCTGAAGGTCCATGTTGCGCTACAATGTACATCCGCCCACTCAAGTGTCCTCTACTAGGCAAGGTCAAGGCTGGAATTTGTAGTAAAACTGTTAAGGTGACCATATACAATATGATCTGATTGTACAATTCCTTTGAGATCTACCATCAACCATTTAGTGTAAGAGTCAGACTGATTTCACACACATTCAATAAATTGTTTAGGTTTGTCCCCATATTACATAGTTTTGGTAAGTCTTAGGGCTTGTTTACACTTGCTTCGGCTTCAACAAGGCTTCGTTAAAGCTCTCTGAATGTAGTCAAAGCTCCTGTCACTAAATAAAATGGTTACCATACAGTCCTGTTTAGACTTGCTTTTGCTTTGCTTCAAAAATTCTACCCCATGTAGCCTCAGTGGTGCTTCAAAGCATCTTCAAAGCCTCCATAGAAGTCTATGGCAAAGCTCGCTTGAAGCCCCACCGAAGCCCCAAAGCTCCACCAAAGCCCCATCAAAGCCCCATCAAAGCAGGTGTAAACTGGACTGTAAGCTAACCATTTTATTTAGTGACAGGAGCTTTGACTGGCGTTCAGAGAGTTTTAACAAAGCCTGTCCGATGCCATGTTTTGAAGCAAGTGTAAACTAGCCCTAAGCCCAGGTTCACACCGGGCTGCAAGAGTGAAGCTGTGCGAGTTCAGCTGAACTCACACGATTTCACTCCCGCTGGTCAGTCCCGATTTCGGCCGCCATTACAGAGACATCTGTGCAGGTTTCTGCACAGATGTCAATGTAAATCGCGGGCCAAAATCGCAAAAAGTAGTACAGAAACGACTTTTTGAAATCGATGCAGCGCCGCAGATGCGGCATCGCACCGGTTAGGACGGTGTCATTGCCGGCAATTTGCGGCAAATACCGCCGTATTGACATGCGATTTGACATGCCAAATCGCATGTCAAAACCCACCAGTGTGAACCAGGGCTAAAGGAGATTGACAATCTGACTGTATAGTGCAGGGGTCACCAAACTATGGCCCTCCAGTTGTTCAAGAACTACAATTCCCATCATGCCTAGTCATGTCTGTGAATGTCAAAATTTTACAATGCCTCATGGGACGTGTAGTTCCGCAACAGCTGGAGGGCCATAGTTTGAAGTTCTCTGGACTATAGTGTATGGCCAGCTTTAGGTGATAATGAAAAGTGTACCTTGTACCTGTAGTACAGAGGCACTATACCTAGCTGTTAGGAGGCCAGCAATGGCAACTCCCATGTTTCTTTATGACATGTCCAAACTCAAACTCCAGGCAAAGCTTTCTACTTTATTACAGAGAAAGGATGGGCTCAGGCGTGTTTGCATACGCACGTGCAGAGCCCGCCAGGAAGTCGGCACTGCACAGCACTAATCACAGGCAGCGAGACATTTCCTGATCTCTGCAGCTGCTGATCGGGAAAATGTCTCACTTTTTGTGATGGGCGCTCCGCAGTGCCGATTTCCTCACGGGCTCTGCACGTGCAGCTGTGAACACGCCTGAGCTCATCCTTATTACAGAGCAAGAAAGGGATACAGCCTCTGGAAACTTTTTATTGCCGCCTGTGTCTCTGTTAGAGATTTTTTTCCTCTTTTCTGGTCAGGACAGGAAGTGATAGGAAATTTCTCCAATGGGGACACAATGGGGACACAGACAACAATTACACATGTCTATAAAGTGCGACAGGGGCAAAACTTCAGACAAGGTTTATATTGCTGTGTGCGTCTTCCTGTTCTGCTGACAACCCCATTCCTTGTGCTTGCATAAAAGCTAGAAATAAAGACCTGATAAACATTTAAAGTGTATCTATAGCCTTTTCCAGCTTTGGATGGAGTGGGGAAGAATTAGAACCCTTGTTTTACTGCTATACAGGCCACTGGAGAGTTTGCCCCTCACCAACTGACACAGGGGTTGATTTACTAAAGGCAAATAGACTGTACACTTTGCAAGTGCAGTTGCTCCAGAGCTTAGTAAATGAGACAAAGCTTCACTTTGCAAAGAATATCCAATTACATGTAAGAGAAAAAAAAAAATGTTTTGCTTGCACATGATTGGATGATGGAAGTCAGCAAAGCTTCACCACATTTACTAAGCTCTGGAAAAACTGCACTTGCAAAGTGCACAGTCTATTTGCTTTTAGTAAACCAACCCCACAGTTTTACAATACAGGAAGTGAAGAAAACTCCCCGACAGCCACGCAGAGAGAAGTTTGTTTTTTTGTTTTTTCAATTAAGTAAGGGAATGCTAGAACCTGTAAGGTTTTTATTGTTGTCTGTTCCCATGTCGCATATTTTCTTCACTGGTAAAAGAAGGTGTCACCGGGGCAGGAAGTGAGGGGAAATTTCTCTAGTGGAGCCCCAGATAGCAGTAACCTTCCCCACTCTATCCCCAACTGGGAAAAAAAAAGCTTTGTCTATAGATACACTTTAACTTTCCCTATGACTGTAGCTAGGCTTTAAAACTGTCATGTCATGCAAAGCTGGTAATAGCTGATGAAATTTACAAAACAGTTGCTACAGATCTTAAAATTGGCAGATTTATATCTGTCCGATAAATGTACCAATACACAGCGTGAGGACCTGTCTAACTGATTAGAGTTCTAGACATTCAATAACCCCTCACACTCCATAACAATTGGGTGATGGTGATGAACTTACCAACTAAAACCTGTGTTTGGTCAAACTACAAGATGAAGCTCTCACCCGCTGCTAGGACACAGGAGCTGCACAGCCTGGAGGCCAGTAAGTCGTGAGTCCTGGCTTGGACTTGTAGTCCCACACTCTCCAGACACAGCTGACCTATACATATAAACAAACAGCTGATCCCTGTAAGTGTAATCCCCTGATCGGAGCGGTGAATCCTCGCTGGGACTTGTAGTCCTTCACTCTCCAGCCACAACTGACCTATACATATAAACAGCTGATCCCTGTAAGTGTAATCCCCTGAGCGTAGCAGTGAGTCCTCTATGGGACTTGTAGTCCCACACTCTCCAGACACAACTGACCTACGTATGTAAACAATAGCTGACATGTGTGGGTGTAATCCCCTGATCTAAGCAGTGAGTGTTATCTGAGACTTGTAGTCCCACACTCTTCAGCCACAGACATGGCCTATACATGTAATTAAAAACACTGATATCTGTAGGTGTAACCCCGTGACCTAAGTAGTGAGTGCTGGCTGAGACTTGTAGTCCCACACTCTCCAGACACAACTAGCCTATGTATGTAAACAATAGCTGACATGTGTGGGTGCAATCCCCTGATCTAGGTAGTGAGTGTTAGCTGGGACTTGAAGTGAGTCCTGGCTGAGACTTGTAATCCCACACTCTCCAGCCACAGACATTGCCTATATATGCAAACAAACAGCTGATATCTGTAGGTATGATCCCCTGATCAAAGCAGTGAGTCCTGGCTGGGACTTGTAGTCCTTCACTCTTCAGCCACAACTGACCTATACATATAAACACACACACAGCTGACACCTGTAGGTATAATTTCTTGATCTAAGCAGTGAGTCCTGGCTGGGACTTGTAGTCCTTCACTCTTCAGCCACAACTGACCTATACATGTAAACACACAGCTGACACCTGTAGGTATAATTTCTTGACCTAAGCAGTGAGTCCTGGCTCCAAACACAACTAGCCTAAAGATATAAACAATAGCCGACACGTGTGGGTGTAATCCCCTGATCTAAGCAGTGAGCGTTGGCTGGGACTTGTAGTTGGTACTGGCTGGGACTTGTAGTCCCACACTCTTCTGCTACAGACATGGTCTATACATGTAAATAAACAGCTGGTATCTGTAGGTATGATCCCCTGACCTAAGTAGTGAGTCCTGGCTGAGACTTGTAGTCCCACACTCTCCAGACACAACTAGCCTACGTATGTAAACAATAGCTGACACATGTGGGTGTAACCCCCTGATCTAGGCAACGAGTGCTGGCTGGGACTTGTAGTCCCACACTCTCCAGACCCAACTATCCTACACATGTAAACAGCAGAGATCTGCAGATGTAACCCCCTGCTGTGAGTAGGGAGTGCTGGCTGGGACTTGTAGTCCCTCCCTCTCCAGCCACAGGTGACCCATACATGTAAACACCCAGCAGATCCCGGTAGGTGTTATCCCTGATCATACACAGAGTCCCCGTACATACAGCGTACCTGTACCAGCTCCCCTGTCACACTCTTCTCCACTTCCGGTTCTGGATCCTCCTTTCTCCACGTGCTTCCGGTAGTGCAGCTCACTTTCTCTTCCCCCACATGTGTCAGGTGTGAGCTTCCGGGTTGTGTTACCCTTGGCAGTGCTGTGCTGGGAGGACAGAGCAGAGTGTATGGTGAGTGTGGAAGTGCTAGGGGAGAGCTGTATACAGGGACGGACTGTCCTCTACCTGCTGCATTCTGTTTATTAGAGGGACTTCCTCTCACATCCACTGAGTTGTCTTCTACCAGTTTCAGAATGGAGGAGAGCTGATGGGTGGCTGGCAGCACTTCTTTCCTCTCCTCCAGTTATATACAAGGCAATGAAAGGTATTTAAAGATCCGCTCCAGAGAAAACTTTATTCCTGCTTAGTTTTGGACAGAGTGGGGGAGATAGAACCCTTGTTATGTCTGTGTCCCCAATTGGGAGATTTCCCCCCACTTCCTGCAAGGAGAAGAAGCAATGGGAAATCTCTCCAGTAGATGGCAGATAAACTCTTCTTTTTCAGTGAAAGGGATAATCTCTTTAAAATGGTAGTAACCCCAAAAGCACACATTTATTATATTGCAGCTTACCAGTTGTTAGATGTGATGGCCGCATTTGTTTCTTTTTTTAGGCTTTCTTTCTTATATTTTCATCTGGTGATCCAGCCAGCAAGTCTGTTGTTTTTTCACAGCATAAACGCTCCCAGCAGAATGTATCAGTTTACATGGATGACACCAATCACTTAACACTGACAGGGGTGCTTACAATGATCAGCTTTTATTTAACCGCTTGCTGACCGTATAACACTGGTGCAAGGCGGCTCTTCTGCGCAGGACCACATACTAGGTACGTGATCCGCAACTTCAAGGTAAGGGGCGTTAGTGCGCGCTGCCCGCGACCCGGCTCCGCTGTGATTAGACACAGCAGATGCCGATCAGTGGGTTGGCCAATAGATGACCGCCGGCACCCACTGATCCGGAAGACACACAGGACAGAACTCTGCCTATGTAAACAAGGCAGAGTTCTGTTGTCAGTGGGGAAACTATGGATTTTTCTTTCCCTGCAAAACAGGAAAATAAAATATATTGTTTCCCATAGTTTACATAAAAACATTTAATCCTTTCCCTGCACTGATCGCTGTATTAGTGTCACTGGTTCCCAAAAAGTGTCAGTGTCAGAATGTCCGCCAAAATATCGCAGTCCCGCTATTAATTGCTATACACAGCCATTACTAGTAAAAATTATAATATTAAAAATTCCAATATAAATAGTTTGTAGACGCTATAACTTTTGCGCAAACCAGTCAATATACGCTTATTGGGACTTTTCTGTAGCGGAATACATATTGGCCTAAATTTATGAAGAAATACATTATTTTTTCATATTGGATATGTTTTATAGCAGAAAGTTAAATAAATATATATAGTTTTTTTTTTATTATTATTATTATTTCACTTTTTTGTTTATAGTGCAAAAAAAAAAAAAAAAAAAAGTGGTGGTGATCAAATACCACCAAAAGATCGCTCAATTTGTTGGAATTTTTTTTTATTTGGGTACAGCGTCGCATGACCGCACAATTGTCAGTTACCCTAGGTTCACACCTATGTGTTTTTAGCACAGTTTGCAGAAATGCACTACAGTCCATTTAACATGGTTTCCTATGGTACACGTTCACATCTGTGCGGATCGGGGCCTTTTTTTCTGCGTTTTGCGTGTAATAGACTTCAATGGAATTGCACCATAAATGCAAGTGTTGTGTTTGTGATGCGATTTTTGATGTGTTTTGCGTTTTTTATTTTTCCGTTTTTTTAAACACTGTATATAGCTGGTTGCTATGGAGCGGGCAGGGAAGCCCCGCTGACAGCTGAACGTAAAAAATAAATAAAAATACGGCGTGGGGTCCCCCCCAGGTCCATACCAGGCCCTTCGGGTCTAGTATGGATTCAGAGGGGACCCCCTGCAGGCCAAAAATGTAAAAAAAAATGACTTGGGGTCCATATCAGACCCTTATCCAAGTATGCAGCCCGGCAGGAAAGGGAGGGGACAAGTGAGCGCCCCCTCCTCCTGAACCATACCGGGCCGCATGCCCTCAACATGGGGGCAAGGTGCTTTGGGGCAGGGGGCACTGCCCCCTCCCCAAAGCACCTTGCCACCATGTTGATGGGCACATGGGCCTCTTCCCCACAACCCTGGCCATTGGTTGTGGGGTCTGCGGGTAGGGGGCTTAGCAGAATGTCCCATGTCATAGCTCCAACGTGTCTTCTTCCTCCGGGAATGTTTCTTCTCCTTCCGGTACGGTCCTCTCCCCCTAGTACTGACCTCTTGTGCTTACTCGCTAAAAACAAAAACAAACGATCTTCGCCTAACGCTGTCTTATGGCCAGTACACACGATCCAAAAATCGGACAAAAAATACCGCTTTTGACGCGATCGTACGATAATCGGATCGTTGGTACAAAGCTTTAACCACTTGTATCGCAGTCACAATAAAAAATCGCAGATCGCCGCCATTACTAATAAAAATTAAAAAAAATGCTATAAATCTATCCCCTATTTTGTAGACGCTATAACTTTTGCGCAAACCAATCAATACGCGCTTATTGCGATTTTTTTTTTTTACCAAATATATGTAGAAGAATACGTATCGGCCTAAACTGAGGAAAATTTTATTTTAAAAAAAAAAATGGGTATTTATTATAGCAAAAAGAAAAAAATAGTGTTTTTTTTCCAAACTGGACGCTCTTCTTTTGTTTATAGCGCAAAAAATAAAAACCGCAGAGGTGATCAAATACCACCAAAAGAAAGCTCTATTTGTGGGAAAAAAAGGACGCAAATTTCATTTGGGAGCCACGTTGCAAGACCGCGCAATTGTCATTCAAAGTGTGACAGCGCTGAAAGCTGAAAAATGGCTTGGGCAGGAAGGGGGTTTTCGTGCACAGTAGAGAAATACAAATACTTTACAACATATAACATCATTTCCGATTTTTTTTTATTTATTTTTTTTTATCTGTCGTACCAGAATTTTTGTAACCTATTCAATTTCTTTTTTTTTCCACAAGAATGAACCTATTCAATTTCTACTTGCGACTAGTAAGCGAAAAAAGTCAGACGATTTGTCGTCCGATTTTTGGATCGTGTGTACGGGGCATTACTCCGTTGTGTTGTCTCCCCTTGTCTGCCATTTCTTATACAGCCATGGGGCGTGGCCATCCGATGATGTCACCCGGAGAACCCGCCCCTTGTGACAACACGTATCTTTTTTTAATATTAGTAATGGTGGTGATTAGTGACATATAGTGGGACTATGATAGTGCGGTGGGATGCTTTGTGGGAACTGACATCACCAGTGACACTAATACAGTGATCAGAGCTAATAATATGCACTGTCACTGTATTAATTAAACTGGCTGGGAAGGGGTTAACATCTTGGGTCATCAAGGGGTTAAATGTGTTCCTAACAATATGTAATATGTGATGCCTTTTATTAAACATCTCTTTGTTTTTTATTCCTGTTCCTTCTGTATAGGGCCCTGTTGCTTTGAAGTGTAATTGGACACAGCCGATCAGCAGGTCCCGACCAGGAATCATTTGGCTGGGACGTGCTGACTTTAAGCCTCATACACACGATCAGACTTCAAACAAACGTTTCTGTGGATTTTTGTTCGAAGGGCATTGGCCATGAACTTGGTATGCATACACACGGCAGGACTTTTTTAGCCAACATACATGAACGTAGTGACGTAATTGACGTACTACGTGGTTTTTCTGCTCTTTAGTGCCACCCTTAGGGCAACTTCTGCTATTGCTGGTTGATCTTTTGCATTGGTTCTGAGCATGCATGTTTGTACTTTTGGACTTAAGTCCAATGGACTTCTGTACACATGATAGGACTTTGCTCCATCTGACTTTTGTTGCCGGAAAGTTTGTCTGTTTGCAGAGCGAACATTTGTCCGATGAAAACCGAAAAAGTTTGTCCGATGGAGTGTACACACGGTCGGATTTTTTAAAAAAACTGGTAATTTTGAAGTTTGTTGTCAAAAAGTCTGTGTGTAATGGGGCTTAAATTTGACTGTACGAGCCGACCCGCCGCAGTATATGTACTGTGGCAGGTCGGCAAGTGGTTAAGCATTACTGCTGCCGCAGCAGAAATTAGGGAACTACCTGTGATATCAGTTTCAGTATATGTTTTTTGGCTGTATGTTTAGCACCTGGAGTCCACTTTTAAAATCTTATGCCGCGTACACATGACCGTTTTTCATGACGTGAAAAATGCCATTTTTTAAATTGGTCATTAAAAACAATCGTGTGTATGCTCCAGAGCATTTTTAACGATGTGAAAAATGGGCTAAAAAAAATTAGAACATGCTCTAGTTTTTCACGTCGTTTTTCACGTCGTTCTTTTTAACGTCGTGAAAAACGGTAGTGTGTATGCTTTTACGAGGGGAAAAAAAACGCGTATGCTCAGAATCAAGTATGAGACAGGAGCGCTCCTTCTGGGAAAACTAACGTTCATAATGGAGATAGCACATTTGTCACGCTGTAACGGACTGAAGAGCATGAGGCTGAAAAGGCTGAAAAGCGCGAATCGTCTCTCACCAAACTTTACTAATACGAGGATCAGCAAAAGCAGCCCAAAGGGTGGCACCATCCGAATGGAACTTCCCCTTTATAGTGCCGTCGTACGTCACCGTGCTTTGCTCGAGCATTTTTTTTTCACGATAGTGTGTAGGCAAGGCAGGCTTGAGAGGAAACACGAAAAATCACGTCGAGAAAAACGTTGTTTTTTTCAATGACATTAAAAACGGCCGTGTGTACGCGGCATTAGGTGTAAACTTTGTAGCTGCAAAGATATGGATTGTATACTGTGCTAAGAACTTACAAAATGAAATGTTATTCTTGTCTTTCACAGGGAGTCCACAATGGTGAGACTGCTGAGAATATCGTTGCCCCACCTTGTGGCCAGTAGATATCATTACCACAATGCAGGCCAAAGAAGTCGCCACTTAGTCTCTAAGATTTATAATCCGGGAAACCTATGGAAAGAAAATCCTTCAGAACTGCAGCAAAAATCCAACGAGCCGACCAGCAGGAGTCAGAGACTCATGACTAAAGCAGGCTTAATACAGCCCTCTAGCCCTGGCTGTTTCCATTACATGCCATACACTGTACGAGCCATGGAGAAGCTAATTCGCCTTGTCGATCATGCCATGCAGGAGATTGGAGGACAGAAGATGGACATGACTACTCTTTGCTCTGCCGCACTTTGGAAACAAAGCGGACGCTGGGATTTAGTTGGAAAGGAACTGTTCTGTCTGATGGACAGACACAACCAGGAATATTGCTTGGGGCCAACACATGAAGAGTCTGTCACCCACCTTGTTGCCACAGAAGGGGGTATTACCCAAAAACAGCTTCCCCTACTGCTCTACCAGATCACACGGAAATTCCGAGATGAGAAGAGGCCATGCTTTGGCTTGCTGCGCGGCAGGGAGTTTTACATGAAGGACATGTATACGTTTGACATGACCGAGGAAGCTGCCTACCAAACGTACAACAACGTGTGCAAGGCCTACTCCAAACTTTTCCACACTCTTGGCCTAAAGTATGTCAAAGTCCAGGCAGATACAGGAAACATTGGTGGGAAAACATCACATGAATACCACTTACCTGCCAGGATTGGTGAAGACAGATTAATGGTGTGTGGGACTTGTGACTTTGCAGCCAATGTGGAGACCTTGAAAGACGAGGAGGAGAACTGTCCGGCATGTTCAGGAAAACTGGTGGAGAGCAAAGGCATTGAGATAGGGCACACGTTCTATCTGGGAACCAAGTACTCCCTTGTGTTTAATGCAGTCTGTTATGATTCACAGAGCAAATCCACCATTGCTGAAATGGGATGCTATGGCATTGGCATATCAAGACTTTTGGCAGCATCTATAGAAGTCCTTTCCACTGAGGAGGATATTCACTGGCCGGGTTTAATTGCCCCATACCAGATCTGTCTTATTCCCCCTAAAAAGGGAAGCAAAGAGATTGCAGCATTACCAGCAGCAGAGGAACTCTATGATGCCATATGTGCAGTCCATCATTTGAGAGATGAGGTAGTTCTAGATGATCGGGACCATTTGACTATAGGAAAAAGACTTAGAGAAGCCCATATAATGGGCTATCCATATATAATCATAGTAGGCAAAAAGGCTTTGGACAGTTTACCGCAGTTTGAAGTGCATAATCACAAAACTGGGGACGTCCAGTTCCTCTCTAAGGAAGGCGTGCTAAGCTTTGTGCAAGAAATCCAGGTGGTCTAAATAAAGTTTTTCTTTGGGACTAGAGCTGGTGTGTGGCTCGCATGGTCTTATTTGAATGGTGTAGAGCAGTGGTCTCCAAACTGCGGCCCTTTGCTTGCTTTATCCGGCCCTTGCGGCACTTTTCCTTCCACTGATGCAAGACACTATTCCTCCCATTGACCCCAACAATGGGGTAAAGTTCCTGTTACTGACATCAACAATAAGGCACTATTCCTCCCACTGACACCGACGATGGGGCACTATTCCTCCCACTGACACCGACGATGGGGCACTATTCCTCCCACTGACACCGACGATGGGGCACTATTCCTCCCACTGACACCGACGATGGGGCACTATTCCTCCCACTGACACCAACGGGGGGCAATCTTTCTCCCACTAATACCAGTGATAGGGCATTATTTTTCCACTGACAACCAATGATGAGTTACTATTCCTCCCACTGGCACCTACGATGGGTCACTATTCCTCCCACTGGCACCTACGATGGGTCACTATTCCTCCCACTGGCACCTACGATGGGTCACTATTCCTCCCACTGGCACCTACGATGGGTCACTATTCCTCCCACTGGCACCTACGATGGGTCACTATTCCTCCCACTGGCACCTACGATGGGTCACTATTCCTCCCACTGGCACCTACGATGGGGCACTATTTTTCCACTGACAACCAACGATGAGGTACTATTCCTCCCAGAGACACCCAGTGATGGGGCACTATTCCCACTGACACAGATGATGGGGCACTATTCCTCCCACTGACACAGATGATGGGGCACTATTTCTCCCACTGACACCAACGATTGGTGTCAGTGGGGGCAATGCAAAGATGTACTGTTTACTCCCACTGTCAACAAAACACTTTCCACTCCCAATGGCCACAGTCCGGTCCCCCTCAAGGCTGAAGTACCGTAAACTGGCCTTTTGTTTAGAAAGTTTGAAGACCCCTAGTGTAGAGTATCAGGTTTGAACAAGGTATGATGTGAGCCTAACAAAAAAAATCTCATGCATGCCAAAAAATATAAACTAAATAATAAGAATAACCAATTTAGGCTGCTGCATGCAACCAAATGTGTTCCCACATCAAAAAAGCGTGATATAGGAATAACAACAGTGCTGCGCTGCTAACATTGTCTCCAATAAAAATGTGATAGAAGATCTCAAATTATGCAAAATAAATATATAAACAACATGATCCATAAGGCATAAATAAAACACACAAATAAACACTGTGCTGCCCGACTAGCACACGTATGACTATATGACACGATATAATCACTAATATCAATTATGCAAAAGTATATATAAACACAGTGCCACCCTACTGTAAAAAAGCATACGTACGGATACACAAATCAAAAACATTAATACACCGTGCTGTCCTAGTAACACATGCAAATAAAAACAAAAGATGCAGTAGAATAAGAAAATAAATATATATATAACACATATAGTTAAAAAAAAGTCCAAAGAGAGTGAGTCCATTCCTAAAGCCCTGTACACACGATCGGTTTTACCAATGAAAACAGTCCGATGGACTGTTTTCATCGGACAAACCGATCGTGTATGGGTCCCATCGGTCTTTTTTCCATCTGTGTTTAAAAATAGAACATGTTTTAAATTTATCCGATGGTTAAAAAAAACAATAGCAAATTACTATCGTCTGTGGGGAACTCCATCGGATAAAAAACCCACGCATGCTTAGAATCAATTTGACGCATGCTCAGAAGCATAGAAGTTCATTTTTCTGTGTCTTCAAATAACTGAACACACAGCTATTAATGTCAAAACCGCTGGCAACAAAACCGCTTGCAACAAAAGTGAGTACACCCCTAAGTGAAAATGTCCAAAGTGTCAATAATTTGTGTGGTCACCATTATTTTCCAGCACTGCCTTAACCCTCTTGGGCATAGAGTTCACCAGAGCTTCACAGGTTGCCACTGGAGTCCTGTTGCATAGATCTCAATTCTAGATCAATGAAGCCCATCTATGGGTCACTATATACTCCAAACGATGAAAAAGAGAAAAATTCCCTGGGAGCCTTGTGCCAACCCAGACAGGACAACAGGTGCAGGCATCGTTTCCTAGGAGGATCCTTTCCTCTCTGTGTTTTTCTCTTTTTCATCATTTGGAGTATATAGTGACCCATGGATGGGCTTCATTGATCTAGAATTGAGATCTATGCAACAGTCCTCCACACGATCAGATACCCAATGTCTCCTCTTGGCTAATAAGGTTCCCAGTGTATATTATTCTTAAAAGCAAAGCTGGATCGAAGCTACCCTCGGAATTGTTTCTTACGATAAAGCTGTACACCTCTCCCTACGGGAGACCTAGTATTTGTTTATGTGATTTTGGCTGTGAGGATGCATTGCATTACAGGATCCCTCTCCCTTTTTTGAGTCCATTCCATAGGCTCCCATACTCAGTCAAAGAGTTGATCGATTCCAGATTTTCATATTTAACAAATGAATCTTCACGTTCTTTCCTGAGGAAGCCATACAGTGAAACATGTAGAAAAAATATGGACATGATGAAAATATAAATGTGATTACAGTAAATCATTGTCAGTAGTAGGATGTTTGTGTACACCTATGGCCATGATTGTATTGTATGCATCGGTTTTATGATACTGTTCATTTAATAAAAATTCTGTATACATTTTTACTTACACTTTAGAGTGGTATTCTATGTCGTAACGCACCCATAAATTCCCTGTCTGTTTTTCAGGCAGATCCGAGCGGGCCATCCATTGACTCTTACGGGCAGGTGGATGTCAGCCGTCTGCCTTCCAATCCGCTCAAGACAGACGTATGGCGATACGTCTGCCATCCGTCTTGGCGGATCAGATCGGATGAGATCTGATGAAAACGGACGTGCTGTCGGTTTTCGTCCGATCTCCCCATAGAGATCAGCGGGGCTCTGACAGGTCCCTCCCCACTCAGTGAGCAGAGACGGACCTGTCATCCGCTGGCTTAGTGGAGATCAACAGAGCGATCTCCCGCTGAGCTGGCGGACTCCGCTGAGCTGATCCGCCCCATGTGAAAGGGGCCTTATACAAGCTGTATACGCACTACTTTACATTGTAGCAAAGTGTCATTTACAAAAATGTGAGGGGTGTACTCACTTTTGTCAGATACTGTATATACAATGTACAGGTCAAAATGCGCTCAGTAGAACTAGCATATATAGGTAATCTTCTGCTTTTAGGCACCCAGGATCTCATAAGCTTGAGATATATGTCCCCTTTAAATTACCACTTATGCCGCGTACACACGATCGGAAATTCCGACTGTGTGTAGGCTCCATCGGACATTTGCTGTCAGAATTTCCGCCAACAAGAGATTAAGAGCAGGTTCTCTAATTTTCAGACGGAAAAAGTTCTTGTCGGAGTTTTCGATCGTCTGTATGCAATTCCAACGCGCAAAAAAACACGCATGCTCAGAATCAAGCAGAAGAGCCAAACTGCCTATTGAACTTCATTGATCTCGGCTCGTCGTACGTCACCGCGTTATTGACGTTCGGAATTTCCGACTAGATTTGTGTGACCATGTGTATGCAACACAAGTTTGAGCCAACATTCCGTCGGGAAAAAATCCACGGTTTTCTTGTCGGAATTTCCGATCATGTGTAGTCTAATGTGTGCTCGGAGAGGAGAAGGCTTCCCATTGTGCAGTAACATTTATTTAATATTAATAAAATTCATGAAAATACACTCCCAAAATAACAAGGAATCACAGACACATGTAAAGCAGACTCATGTAAGCTCCCTAACAAATACAGTTAACCCCCCCCCCCCCCATATATATTTAATCCCCAGATCAGTTCCCTTAACTTATTTAGACCCAAGATCAGCCCCCTTTAAATGCAGACCCCAGATAAAACCCTACGTATTCTGACGCCAGATAAGCCCCTTTTAATATAGTCAGAACCCAAATAAGCCCTCTTAACGTTATCAGACCCCAGATCAGCCCCCTTTACGTGTAGACCCCAGATCAGATACCTTAAAATATTCCGACCCCAGATCAGATCCCTTAAAATATTCCGACCCCAGATCAGATCCCTTAAAATATTCCGACCCCAGATCAGATTCCTTAAGGGATTGACTGTCACAGCGTCACATGATCGGAAAGATCTCGATCGCAAGTATGCATTGGGAGTATTCTTTTAAGAAGAATATAATGCAGTCTGTAGAAATGGTTGTAATCGGGCTGGGCGATTTCCCCCCCCAAAAAAATCTGAGATTTTTTTTTTTTTTTTTTTTTTTATAAAAAACTCGATTTACGATTCGATTCGATTTTATTTATTTTTTTATTATATTAATTAAAGTGCATCAACAAACAAAATTGCAAAGGCAAACCCTTTCTCTAACTGCAGAGTCAGTGTGCAACAAACACACAATATATTCCAGCGCTCATGGAACATACATTATTAACTATTGAAAACTCTTGAAACTCTGTGTGTGATTCCTTCTGTCCCAGCCTTGCTGCGATCCTGGCTCTGCATCCTTTTGGGTTGGAGGGCCCTCCACACGCTGGTCTGCCTGTTGTCCATCATTCAAGGTACTGTGCTCACACGGAGATCATGCCACAGGCTTTGTTTTGACTTTTTTAACCCCTCCTTGCTCCACGGATGTCACTGCAAGTTTAACAAGTTTGTCACCACTGGCAACTGGAGAGTTAAGATTCATTTGCCCTCTGCACATTTGGGATTGGATCCCTCTCTTTATTGTGATTAATAAATGGACTAAGCTTTTTTATCAATTCTTCAAGAGTTTTCAATAGTTAATAATGTATGTTCCATGAGCGCTGGATTATATTGTGTGCATGTTGTGTATTTTGTACTTCTGGGTACGGATTTTTTCTTGCTGCGCTGGATCCTGTTTTATCCCCCTTTTGGATACTTAGTACTTCCCAAAATATTTGGGATTTTTTTCTTATTATTATTATCATCCATTATATTTTTTTCTTTATCCACCAATTTAGCGCTTGTGACCTTTTGTTGTTTTTTGCAGTGTGCAACAAAGATTGTTAAACATCCAAATTATTAATACTGTATTTGGATTTAGCTAATAAAACAACAAAAAATCCTGAGGTTACTCTTAGTTGAATTGAACTGTGTCCATGTCTCACTGTACCCGTGTCTCACTGTGCCCGTGCTTCACTGTGCCCATGCTTCAATCACTGTGCCCGTACCTAATGCAGATTTTCATGGTATACGGATTTTACTGCTACACAGGTGGCCATTCCAGTATTCAAAAGCCGCGCCTCCTCCTCGTCTGTGATAGGCGGAACACTCAATTTCCCAGCATTCAGTGTTCCGCCTATCATGGTCATCCTCATAACACAGACGAGAATGAGAGGATGTCCATGATAGGCTGAATACTGCCTGCTGTGAAATTGAGTGTTCCGCCTATCACAGACGACGAGGACTCGGGAGGCGCGGCTTTTGAACACTGCAATGGCCGCTGTCTGTCTGCATGACACGCTGATCAGGTAGGCAGACGGCGGCTGCAGCGAGTAGATGTAATTGGGGTAACGCTGCCCAGTGCCATTCTGGATACGCCCCCTGCAGTCCTGCTACGGAAACTTTGAAGGAAAAAATAAATAAAAAAATCTAAAAAAATCGATTTTCTTCAAATCTGAATCGATTTGAGCTCAAAACTCGATTCAAGATTAAAATCTATTTTTTTCCCAGCCCTAGGTTGTAACATAAATTGGCCACAGAAACATTCTGGATGATGAATTTCAAGTTGCACAGATCGAAATTTGAAAGCACTACTGCCATTTAGACAACACCGCGCCTTCATTTTACTACATTGGCTCCTAACTTATATACTTCTATCTGTCTTAGGGTGCTTCGTAAATATCATTCTCCTTTACTGTACCAATGCAATTGTCTTTGGTGGCTGTAGTGGAGCATATCCAAATAGCAAAAGAAACCTCATACATTCAAAGAGGGTCTGTTAATAAGGCCCCACCTCCATCCCACTATGCCCCCAACTCTTTTTACAGACGCATGAGAGACCTATTTACCACTACATGATACAGCCTCCGTCCTGCTATATCCATCTTTCTTTTTTAGGCTCTGTATCTAATATGGCAAGTTCCCATTTTGTGCTACGGCTGTGAAGATATTTTTCATATACACTCTTGATGACCATTGCTATCTAGTCTGCCAAATTCTGATTCAAACTGTACTAAGTGAATCTTTTGTAATGAACCGCACTCCCTTTGTGCATTAAAATTAAATTAAAGTGCACGGTGCAAAAACATACACAACCACTGGGTGTCCCCAGTGGGTAAGGAGAGCAATATTATGCAAACAGATAATATTATTTAAAGCGCACAGTGGAAACACAACCACTGGGTGTCCCGAGTGGAACAGCAATAATATTAAGCAAACAGATGATATACAGTGGGGCAAAAAAGTATTTAGTCAGCCACCAATTGTGCAAGTTCTCCCACTTAAAAAGATGAGAGAGGCCTGTAATTGTCATCATAGGTATACCTCAACTATGAGAGACAAAATGTGGAAACAAATCCAGACAATCACATTGTCTGATTTGGAAATATTTTTTTTGCAAATTATGGTGGAAAATAAGTATTTGGTCATCTACAAACAAGCAAGATTTCTGTCTCTCACAGACCTGTATCTTCTTCTTTAAGAGGCTCCTCTGTCCTCCACTCATTACCTGTATTAATGGAACCTGTTTGAACTTGTTATCAGTATAAAATATACCTGTCCACAACCTCAAACAGTCACACTCCAAACTCCACTAAAGAAACAAAATTGTAGACCTGCACCAGGCTGGGAAGACTGAATCTGCAATAGGCAAGCAGCTTGGTGTGAAGAAATCAACTGTGGGAGCAATAATTAGAAAATGGAAGACATACAAGACCACTGATAATCTCCCTCGATCTGGGGCTCCATGCAAGATCTCACCCCGTGGGGTCAAAATGATCATAAGAACGGTGAGCAAAAATCCCAGAACCACACGGGGGGACCTAGTGAATGACCTGCAGAGAGCTGGGACCAACGTAACAAAGGCTACCATCAGTAACACACTACGCCGCCAGGGACTCAGATCCTGCAGTGCCAGACGTATCCCCCTGCTTAAGCCAGTACATGTCCGGGCCCGTCTGAGGTTTGCTAGAGAGCATTTGGATGATCCAGAAGAGGATTGGGAGAATGTCATATGGTCAGATGAAACCAAAGTAGAACTGTTTGGTAGAAACACAACTCGTCGTGTTTGGAGGAGGGAGAATGCTGAGTTGCAACCAAAGAACACCATACCTACTGTGAAGCATGGGGGTGGCAACATCATGCTTTGGAGCTGTTTCTCTGCAAAGGGAACAGGACGTCTGATCCGTGTACATGAAAGAATGAATGGGGCCATGTATCGTGAGATTTTGAGTGCAAACCTCCTCCCATCAGCAAGGGCATTGAAGATGAAACGTGGCTGGGTCTTTCAGCATGACAATAATCCCAAAAGCACCACCCGGGCAACGGAGGAGTGGCTTCGTAAGAAGCATTTCAAGGTCCTGGAGTGGCCATCCAGTCTCCAGATCTCAACCCCATAGAAAACCTTTGGAGGGAGTTGAAAGTCCGTGTTGCCCAGCGACAGCCCCAAAGCATCACTGCTCTAGAGGAGATCTGCATGGAGGAATGGGCCAACATACCAGCAACAGTGTGTGACAACCTTGCGAAGACTTACAGAACAGGTTTGACCTCTGTCATTGCCAACAAAGGATATATAACAAAGTATTGAGATGAACTTTTGATATTGACCAAATACTTATTTTCCACCATAATTTGCAAAAAAAAATCTTTCCAAATCAGACAATGTGATTGTCTGGATTTGTTTCCACATTTTGTCTCTTATAGTTGGGGTATACCTATGATGACAATTACAGGCCTCTCTCATCTTTTTAAGTGGTAGAACTTGCACAATTGGTGGCTGACTAAATACTTTTTTGCCTCACTGTATGTGCATTGTACCATCAACTAGTGTTCAATGAATGACAAGTAATCAAATGTAAAGTCCAAAAGTGAGTCAGGTAAGTGATAAAAGTGAGAAAGAAGTCCAAAAAACTTTCATTAGACGGCTTCCAAGATGCAGTGATCGCATAAACCCAACAATCAAGTGACTGAAATATTCCTACACCAACACCGGTCACACAGCCTACTCAACAGACATTAATGACCCCCATTACAGAAGTCATTCACAGCATATGGATAGAAAGGGGGTTATTGACGAAAGGCAAATCCACTTTGCACTACTAGTGTAAACTACAAGTGCAAAGTGCACTTGAAATTGCACTGAAAGTACACTTGGAAGTGCAGTCGCTGTAAATCTGAGGGGTAGATCATCTGAAATGAGGGGAAGCTCTGCTGATTTTATCATCCAATCATGTGCAAGCTAAAATGCTGTGTTTTATTTTCTTTGCATGTCCCCCTCGGATCTACAGTGACTGCACTTCCAAGTGCACTTGTAGTGCAAAGTGGATTTGCCTTTAGTAAATAACCCCCAAAGTGTTCCTGTTGTCCGTTCCACTAGCTCAGCAATGCAGCCTCCAGGCCTCTCATAGAGAGATGTCCACCGGATCTCCAGGCATCACAAAGGGGTTACAAGAAGGAACAAAGCGCTGAATGTTTAGTTGTTGAATTTTAAAAGCAGAGGTAAGCCTGCTGATCTAACAGGTTTGCTAATCGGACAGAAGTTCGCTGCTTTTAAAATTCAACATCTAAACATTTACACAGAGTTCTAAATACTGTGTTTCACTATATAAACTGAGTTTACTGTTAAAAAAAAAGTGTAACATGCAAAACTCCAGTGGGTGTGACAAGATGTCCGCTTGCCCTTTCTCAGTGTATCCTTATGTAGCGGGTATATGCTTTCCTATTTTTGAATCTGGTGGGGAAACTGTGATGTATGGTTCCTTGGGGCCCACCAGGTGGCGCTGTCACTTTGGGCCCGGGGTTGAGCCATCGTTGCGGTGGCGTACCTCTTTTGGCCTCTCTCAGTGGTTGTATGGTGGGGCGGGGAACCCACCGTGCTTGCTGGGAGGGGGGTATAAAGGGGCGGCCATTTTTGGTGGCGGGAGTCGAGTCCCGGGCACCTTCAGCCTGAGGGCGGTGGTTCGTGTCGGTCCCCTAGGCGGCCTAGGCCTAGAGGACGTTCGGAGGTCGTGTTCCATCCCAGGCACCTTTAGCCTGGGGTGAGGTACTCGGATGGAGGTCTGGAGCTCGGTGCCCACCACTGAGTTCCGCGAGGGAAGGAGGTCCTAGGGAACCCCAGGAGTGGGTACCCGAATCCGGAAGGCGTAATGACCTGGTGGGAGATACCTGGTGCAGCATATTGCCAGTGACAGGTGGGCCTCTCATCGGAGACCGCCTGGAAGGAAATCCTCCCTCGCTCGGAGACCGCAACCCACTTTCAGGAAGGAAAGTGGAGAGTTCATTGTGTCTGGGCCTACTCGCATCCACACCTCCTTGTCTGTTCTGTTCTTTAAGGGAGTCCAACTGATTATGTTCACTTTTGCATTGAGAAGAATAAAGGAGTGTTGGACTTTAATGGTGTGGGGCTCGTTTTCTGGCAGACATTGTTCAAGGTAACTCTCTTTGGAGGTTCCAGGTGCAGAACACTGACCCGAAGGTAAAACAAGAACTTTGCTTACACCACACAAACATCTGCGGTGAAGGCTTGGTGTGGTGACCATGCACGCTCTCCTCTAAGGTACCCCTAGACAAGAGACAGACGAGCTGATAAAAAGAGGAGAGAGAGGAGGCCGCTACACGTGGGGGCTCGTCCGGGATGGTGTTCGTGTTACTGCGGAATTGAACGTGTCTGCCCGGAGGAGTTCCGAGTAGGTGGGCCAATTTATTGGCCAAAGTGCATCCCTGATCGAAGTCATGGACATGACCCAGTGAAGGGAAAGGCCCGCGCAGAAGAGCGAGAAAAGGGGGGAGCTCAGCTGTGTGAAGGACTACACGTGGGGGGCTTCTATTTGCACTGCGCCACCAGGCACACCCCCACCGCTTAGTTTGTGGGCGTGACTCAGAAGGAAAAAGAAGAAAAGCCCGTGAACTGGAGCAAAGGGGAGGAGTCCAATACGTGTGAAGGACTACACGTGGGACGTTGGCGCAAAACCTTGCAGTGCGCGATGGATCAGCAGCAGGTCGCCATGTTCGGACATACATCGTGGATTCCGGTTCACCCTTCCACCACGACCCTGACTGCTGCTGCTCCGGTTACAGATACAGGGATCCGGCTAAAGCCAAGGGGTCGATTCGCCCTGTATTCGTGCATGGACGTTGAGGCCCTGGGTGTGATTTGTCCCGGCTGTTCGGGACTGGTGTGCCAACTGAAGCCATTCGGGCGATGCAAGGCCTGTGGGGAGTTTCTATTTGAAGTGGATCCAGCGGTTGAGAAGCCGAGAACCATTTACCCCGGCCGTGTTGCAGGCAGCACCACTCAGAGAGGAGGAATCACTACTTTGACAGCCATCCCTGCGCGCACTGCAGCGACCGCGGAGGAGGTCGCGAGTACTCAACGGGAGAAATCCGAGGATGCGGACTCGGTCACCACTGTCTCGCAGCGTCCACCACCGAAGAGAAAGACCGGTATGGTAGCCCCGACCAGCGGTTGTGGTGGACCGTCTCGCCCGCTTACGCCCGGCCCGGATGGATCCGTCGATAAGAGTTCCGGACGTCCCGCTTCAAGTAAAGGCCGAGGTAAGCCAGGCGGAGGGACTTTGTGTGTGGGCGGAAGTGTCGGGGATCCACAACCCTGTGTGTCCGTGGGAGGTGAAAATTCAGTCTCCACTACAGGCTACCTGCCCGCGGAGGAGTGTGACACCTCCGACCTAGAGTCGCTCTCCGATATGGGAGACAATGTTGCTATTGATGAACTGTTTGCAGAAAAGGGCTGGGACAAAGTACCTCTTGCCTCATCCCGCAGAACCAGGGACCCACCCATGTCTACGGGGGATAGTACACCCCCGGGTGGAGGCACCAGCGCCTGAAGAGGGGTCCCGTCTTCAATCTGCCCTTACATCCCCGGCACCCCCTACACCTGGGACCGGGAAAAAGAGACTGCTGTTGCGGGCACCCATGCCCAGATCAGATGTAATCAAGGTCCCTCGTCACCCGGACTCAATATTTTTGCCTGGCGAAGGGGACAGAGCCACTATGCCTCCTCTGGCGAGACTACAACGCCTATTTGGCCAGAAGGTTGCTGCTGAGTACGGATGGGACCATCCATACTTGCCCAAGGAGTTGCTGTATGAGGTGGAAGTGTGCCAAGAGCGCTGGTACAATGACTTTGTGTGGACCCACCTTCAGGTTCCACACGCCCGCAGGTACCTGGCATGCTCTCCCAAGGCTTCTCAGCGTTTTAAAGATTGCAAGGCAGAATGGATGTTGGGACGGCACATCCACGCGGACAAGGTGCTGGTCCGGCGGAAGGAAGGGGAGGATGTTGAGTATCATCTGGAGACCATGGATCAGCACTTGAAGCCACTTGTTCTGCCGCATCCCCGCTTCTATCTGTAGGAGGAAAGAGACTCCGTTCCTGTTTCTTTATGCTGCTGAACTTTCTAGGGTTTGTTGTCCTTGTTACCCAGAGGAATGAAGGACTGTTCCTGTTTTTGTTCTTCAATTTTCCAGCAAGAGATCATGGACTCTGGGTAGATAGGGCTCAAGAGAAGAAGGAAAGTTCAACGAGTGCAGTTACCGCGACGCTGTCACCAGGTGGCAGTGTTGCGCATCGTGAACACTTTTCACACACTCACTCTTTGGAGAAAAGGGATTTCTTCACGAAGAAGTTTCTTTCCTCTTACACGAATATATGTCAGGGTTTATGTGTGTTAATTTTCTTTTTCCCTCTGCAGGAGAGCATCCCATCAATACCACTGAGTATGGGGTGGGTCTTAGTCAGGATGGGTGGGGAAAAAGTATAATGTGAAAATGTGATTCTAAAGTTATGGTTGAAATGTTGTTGTTTCCCTTCCCTTTCATGTAAGGCTCAGACACAATTGCTTCAGTTGACCAAGTTTTTCAAAAGTTTTATTTTGTACAATTTGTAGTTGGTTTCTGGTCTGGGCTATGCCAGCCGTTGAGGGCATAGTTTGCTCCAGACACTGGGGACCAGTGTAAAATCACCAGGGGGAGAGTGTAGCGGGTATATGCTTTCCTATTTTTGAATCTGGTGGGGAAACTGTGATGTATGGTTCCCTGGGGCCCACCAGGTGGCGCTGTCACTTTGGGCCCGGGGTTGAGCCATCGTTGCGGTGGTGTACCTCTTTTGTCCTCTCTCAGCGGTTGTATGGTGGGGCGGGGAACCCGCCATGCTTGCTGGGAGGGGGGTATAAAGGGGGCGGCCATTTTTGGTGGCGGGAGTCGAGTCTCGGGCACCTTCAGCCTGAGGGCGGTGGCTCGTGTCGGTCCCCTAGGCGGCCTCCCCTCATTTCAGATCTTCCCCTCAGATTTACAGTGAGTGCACTTGTAGTGCACAGTGGACTTCAGTAAATAAACCCCACTGTGTATAATTACCTTGTATGAGTGCTCCAATGGTGGGGGAAACACAGGTAAAGGGTGGTCTTGTGGGTGTATGTTATATATATATATATATATATATGTGTATGTATTTTTTATATACAGCTCATTATGTACCACTTACCTTAGATCGGAGCCCCCGAAGCCGTCCGCGTCCCTCCATCTAGCCGCATCCATCGCTGCGGCGATAGCCGGAAGGTTACTTCCGGGTATCGCCGCTGCAGCCAATCACAGCGCCGCTCCGGCGCTGTGATTGGCCGGAGCGGCGGTGACGTCACTCTGCGCATGCGCGCAAGAGCCGTCACAATCGGCTATGCCCAGCTATTGCTGGGAAGTAGCCGATTTTGTGAATGGGATTAACCCCATGAATGCGCCGTTCTCTACGGCGCGCATGCGCCGTAGACACGGAGCAATGTCATTTTTACTAAATATCTCCTAAACCGTGTAGGTTTAGGAGATATTTCTTGCACCTACAGGTAAGCCTAGATTAAGGCTTACCTGTAGGTGCAAGTTGAAAAAGTGGGTTTACAACCACTTTAATAAGGACACTTACCTGTCCTACTCCCCCGACGGAGATCGATCGGTCCTGGCAGGTCCCGGCTCCTCCATCATGACTAAGGGAAACAGGTAGTGAAGCCTTACGGCTTCACTGTCAGTTTCCTACTCGCACAGCGCTTTGTGAATGGGCGGCTGCCTCCTGGGATATACACAGTTCCCAGAAGGCAGCGCGCCCAATTCACAAGAAGAGAACGTGGAAGGAAAACCACTGAGGATAAGGAAGAAGGCAGATTAGGGGACTTCCGCATAGCAATGGGCATTTCGGGTGAGTATAACATTTTTATTTTTTTCTATAAATTTTTTTCTATTTTTTTTAGGAATTTTAGTGAGAATTTTTTTTCTGGGTGGACCTCCGCTTTAAGCCCCTTGTGGACGAGGCGTACTGCGCCAAGCAGATCCGCCTGCTCAGCGAGGAATCTGCTGATCCCAAGTGTGAAAGGGGCCTTATAGACAGAAATTTTATTTTATTTTTGATCACTTTTATTCCTATTGCAATAATAGGAATAGGGCATGTCAGGTCCTCTTTCTTTCTTTTTTCCTTTACCGTCTGATCACCCACTACCACCCATAAGAAGGGGTACAGAGAAGAGATGCTGCCAGGTCAGACAGTGACAGCTCCTTGCTTAAAACAACCTGCCGGTGTTTTGTGGGCCTCCCAAAGCTACGGATGTACAAAAGGAAACATTCATCAATGGGCGTAACTTTTAATCTGCTTATATTTTGCTTGCCTTGATTCATCCTCTCCCTGCCTCATCAACATGATAAAAAGATTATTAAATAAAACCTGTTTTCGTCACATTCCTTATTTTAGATCAAATAGCATCAATACTGGGTCTCTATAAAGTATATAGCAGTAATGGTGAACTTTGGCACCCCAGATGTTTTGGAACTACATTTTCCATGATGCTCAACTACACTGCATTAGCATCATGGGAAATGTAGTTCCAAAACATCTGGGGTGCTAAGGTTCGCCAACACTGGTATATAGCATCCTGAAAACATGAAGCTATGGTAATGCCCACATGTGATGCCAAGCCTCCATGATTGAAGGAACTGAAATCCAATGCATGAGCGGAGGGCCAGAGACAGTAAAGCCTAGTACACACCACAATTTTTTTTCTTTTTGTTTAACCCAGCGATCTCCCCGCTGAGCTATTGTGTTCTGACAGGGTGACAGCTCCCCACCAGAACACTCCATTCAGCGCTTTAAGCCAGTGATGGTGAACCTTGGCACTCCGGATGTTTTGGAACTACAGTTCCCATTATGCTCATGCACTCTGCAGTGTAGTGGAGCATCATGGGAAATGTAGTTCCAAAACATCTGGGGTGCCAAGGTTCACCATCACTGCTCTAAGCCATTGGCTGAGAGCATTGATCTGGAGCTGGTCGGCTCCTGCTTTTCCAGCATGCTCGTCCGATTGTATCGGCTGCCATACACACGGGCCGAATGTCACCTGACATTTTTTATTGAACCGGCCGATGTCACCCAACATTCGGCTCGTGTGTACTAGGCTTTAGGCTGGACAAGAAAGGGATGTCCTCCTAGAAAATGAGGTGGGCTCTATATAATTTACTGCACCTACTATTGCACACTGTGTAAAGCTCAAAGACAAAAGGCAAGGCTGGAGTTCATCTTTAATAACAAAAACATTTTTTGGGTTGTAGAATACAGCTTTATGTTTATCAAAACGGAATTAAATTGTAAAAAATATATACACAGACTTATCTAATATGGCAGTTCAATAGAGCTGACACACGGCACCCCATGCTGGCTAACCATATTTGAACTTTCATTGGTTTAGTGTAGACAGGACAATAGAATCTGACTTATCGCTGGTTGTTATGCATGACTCCACTTCCCACAAAAGCTCTTTGCCTTATTATATCACTTCCAGTATTTACATGATGTTATTACATGGAAGGATTTCCATTACAGGCCTTGATTTAGAAAGAAGTGGACCGGCTGCTTAGCTTCAGACTTGGCCTCTTGCAGTTCACCTTCATAGACTGAAACAAAAGTTTCACCAAGTCCATTTTGCCCATTGCAATCATCGCTTTAGAAAGATCAACAATTTCCGACGTGTTGTTTCTGCACACAGTCTGTAGTTCTTGGCTTACAGCCTCTGATGTATATTTCTCCTGAGTCCGCTTTACCCAAAATTCCACTTCCTGGATGAGCTCTGCGGCGTCCATTTTGTTCTGGTGGTACAAGCCCAACAGTGTCTCCATTATGCACCGGAAGGTCTCGGTGCCCAGCGAGCCTTTGTGGTCCAGCTGAAATGCTTGCTTGAAACACTTGATAGCATTTAGTTCTTCGCCTTTGACTCTAAGGCATTTACCCTTCAGGAGCTGCAGTTCAGGGAGAGTATCGCCCATGTCAAACTCCATGGCTTTGGCAATGCAAACTAATGCGTTATTTATTGCATTTTCATCAGTTGGTAGCAGTTCTTGGACAGCATCCACACCCATGTAATAACAGACCTGAAATGAAGAATACATAGCCATTTGCACATGTCCAATTTCACGTTGGATAAAAAAATGTGCACCTTGAGTGGTACTCAACTCCCCCTATCCAAAATGTTTTTTTCCCCAGTTACCCTGTAATGCTCTTCAAAGCCCATATTTACCCACACAGCTTAACTAGCATTGTCCCACTGCGATCTACTATTCAGGTGCCATCACTTTATAGCCGTTATCTTGGTCCTTCTCAGCTGGCTGCCTCTTCTGGGTGTAGACAGTTCTGATGATGCACCAGTCTCGCCCTTCAGACCACCCTCTAGTTGCTCTGTGTGCCAAACCTGCACCTACCTGGGAGATGTGATGCAAGTATCCCAGGAGGCTGCAGGACCAGGTACATGTCATTGCCTGGAATTCTGTTTGCAGATGGGGGGGGGGGGGGGGGGACTGTTAAAGCAGAGTTAACTTCCTTTTGGGAGTTTAGTTCCACTTTAAAGAGAGCTTCCAGGTTTAGTGGATTCTTTACATTGGAAAGTAGCTTTGCCAGTAAGGTTAATGTCACACAACCTACTATAGGTTCTAATTTCATCACTGGGTCCTGATTTTTTCCAAATCTGAAATAATAGATTTTCCTTGTATTGCCCCATTAAAGAAGAAGTCTCTCTTTAATTTGTATTAATTTGTTCCATTCCCCAGGGGACAAAGTACATGTAGTATTTTGTCCCATCTTCCTATGTGCTGTTTAAAGTAGTTCTAAAGCCTCGTACACACGGCCGGTGTTCTCGTCAAGAAACGACAAGAAAATTGCTGGCAGAGCTTTCTTGCCAAGAAAAACGTGCGTGTGTACGAGGCTTTCAGGTTTCTCGTCAAGAAAACTGGCCAGAATCTCGACGAGAAAAATAGAGAACCTCATTTTCTCATCGAGATTCTCATCAGCCTGTTTCCCGATGAGAAACCCGAGAGTATGTACGCTTACCTGTCGCCGTGGAAACCCGCGCATGCTCAAAATGACTGGCGCATGCGCGGTAGCTTCCTAGGCATAGGTAGGGTGTAGCAAGATGGCGGCATCGAATGTGACGAGCGCACGCTCGTCGTAGTCGATGATGTCACCGCGTTCGTTCCATTCAAAAGAACGGCGGTTCTTTTGAATCGAGCGTGTGTACGGCCGGGACAAGATTCTTGTCAAGAATCTCATCAGGAAAGACAACGTGTTTTTTCCCTGACGAGATTCTCGACCGTGTGTATGAGGCTTTATGTTTTTTCACCTTAAAGGGGTTGTAACCCTCATGGTTTTTCACCCATATGCATTCTATGCATTAAGGTGAAAAACCTTCTGTGGTGCTGCAGCCCCCCCCCCACCCCCTCCATTTTACTTACCTGACCCTGATCTTTCTCCGGCCGGGAACGAGCACACCAGCTCTAGCTGGTGTCTCATGTACTGAATGTATAGATTGATAGCAGCGCAGCCATTGGCTCCCGCTGCTGTCAATCAAATCCAATGACGCATCGCCGAGTCCTGCATTTTGTGTGAATGGACACAGACGCGGGACTCGGGAGCGCGTCCGCACGGGTGTCCACCAAGAGCGCTTCTCCAACGTCGACACTTGATTTGGGGAGGAGTCACCAGCGCCGCTGAGGGACCCCAGAAGAGGAGGACCGGGGCCACTCTGTGCAAAGTGATCTGCACATTGGAGGTAAGTATGACATGTTTGTTTTAAAAAAAAAAAACGAAGGTTTACAACCCCTTTAATGCATTCTATGCATCAGGGTAAAAAAACCTTGTGTTTATACTTACCTGAGCCCAATCCGACCCAGTGATGTGCACAAGAGCAGCGGCTCTTGCCTCCGTCTCCCTCCTCCCTGGGCAGATTGACAGCCATTGCCTCCCGCTGCTGTCAATCAAATGCTGTGCTGAGCGAGCAGGGGACAGGGTCGAGCCACCCACTCTGTGTCAATAGACTCAGACAGAGCAGCTTGGGAGCGAGCACGCAAGGGTGCTCCCATGGAAAGCGGCTTTCAATGGGGGTACTTGCCGAAGAGGAGGAGCCTGAAGCCTCGGCGAGGGACCCCAGAAGACCATTACACAGAGCAGGTAAGTATACCATGTTTGCTATTTTAATAAAAAAACAAAAGCTTTTATGTCACTTTAAGTTTAAGATTGTACGGTGTCCATGACCATCTGACAATGCAGCTATCAAGGAGATGGCTGCTTTGACAAAAGGCACTTTTCTCTGTCTCCAAGCACTTGCCCAAGACAAGCATCTTTATAAGAATGCATGGGAAGGGGGGGCTTGTAAGCTAAAATGTTCCAGGCAAGTGGACACGTCCTTGAAGAAAGGAGCCGTCTAACATAGCAGTCATCTCCTTGTTAGATGTGTTGTCAGACAGCTATGGAGAGAAGAGGGTCGCTCTGTCCAACCTCACAGCTAGCCTAATGCCCCATACACACGATCCGAATATCGTACGATGGATCGTACGACTTTTTTCGCTTAATAGTCGCAAGTAGAAATTAAATAGGTTATTAAAGTCACGAAAATTCTCGTACGACAGAAAAAAATAAATCGGAAGTGATGTCATGTGTTGTAGTGTATTTGTGTTGTATTTTCCAAAGACAACTGTACTGACTAAACGAAAATCGTACGATCTGGTATCGTACGAGGAAAATTTCCGTGCATGTCCGATAAAATAATATTGGATGAACTGTCGTGATCGGCTCTCGGAAGCTCTGTACGAACGTTCCGATTATGGTACGATTCTTCCTCGGACGACATTTTTCGTACGATATTCGGATCGTGTGTACGGGCCATTAGACAGCACATAGGAAGATGGGACACAGTACTAAACTTACTTACAGAACACAGTAATAAAAATCTAAGTGAAACATCTTCTTTATGTGATTAGTAAATGTTAGGTTTGTATGTTTAATGTGGATTATTATATGTAACTGTTTCACTTACTTGTCCCATTTCGAGGTATGTCTTCAGACAGGGACACACGTCGATGATGCTGTCCAGGTCTGATTTGGCACTGGTCAGATGGTTTCTGTCTGGCAGTCCATATGATCCCATCTTTGTCCTTTCTAGGTCTCTCATGTACATTCTGATGTAAATCTGCGCAGGAAAAGATAAAATTATATATACTCAACTGTCAAAGCGTAACTAAACTGCATGTGAACACAACAAACTGAAAACACAATTTTATTCAAGACATTTTGGACAATTTCATGCTCCCAACATTGTGGGAACAGTTTGGGGGTGGCCCCTTCATGTTCCTACATGACTGCGCACCAGTGCACAAAGCAAGGGCCATAAAGACATGGATGAGAAAGTTTGGGGTGGAGGAACTTGACTGGTCTGCACAGAGTCCTGACCTCAACCCAATAGAACACATTTGGGATGAATTAAAGCGGAGACTGTGAACCAGGCCTTCTCCTCCACATCAATGCCTGACCTCCCAAATGTACTTCAGGAAGAATGATCAAACATTCCCATAGACACACTCCTAAATCTTGTGGGCAGCCTTCCCATAAGAGTTGAAGCTGTTTTAGCTGCAAAGGGTGGGCCAACTGGGGTGACACTGAAGTTCATGTGCGTGTAAAGGCAGGTGTCCCAATACTTTTGGTAATATAGTGTATATGTTCCTATCTATTTACTAAGATTAGCAGTATAAGGATTAAAAAGGGTTCATATTGATTGAGAGAGTTTAGTTCAGCTGCGTTTTTGAAGCTGTTTTACTCCCCAGTGTGCATGAAGCCCAACAGGGGGAGGTGTTTTGTAATCCATGAAGATACAAGGGAATAATGATAACTAATAAGAGTCCAGAGGCAGAGAGTACATGGAGGTATACTCATAAGATTTTTGGCTGGATAAACAGCTATTATCTTTTTTTTTGGACAGATACAGTACATTAAAAAACGCTTTCAATGGTATATTTACCAGATCAAGAGAAATTGATTGCTTGAGTGTACATACTTTATACTTTAAGAATACTGTATGCAGTGAGGTATGATGCCAAACATATAATAAAAAAAAAGGTTTAGGCTGGGTTCACACTATTGCCAATTGGATGCGGGATTCCCGCATTCAATTCGCAATAGCAGGAGAATGTGACTGACTCTCTATGGAGCTGGTTCACACACCTCCGATGCGGCTCTGGTGCAAATTTTCACAGGAGCCCTGTGCGTCTTTTGGTCAGTTTCAGGTCCGAATTCAGCCCAAATTTCAAAATCGTATCTAAAACGGTGAACCAGGATGCACAGGACCCCTCCCGGGAGCCCAATCGGCATCCAGTGTGAACCCAGCCTAAAGCCTCGTACACAGACCGGTTCGTGTGTATGGTTTCTCGTCGAGAAAACTGCCGGGAATCTCGACGAGAAAAATAGAGAACCTGCTCTCTATTTTCTCGTCAGGATTCTCGTTTTTCTCATCAGGATTCTTGTCGGCCTGTTTCCCGACAAGAAAACCGCTCGTGTGTATGCTTTTCCGAGACTTAAAAAACCGCGCATGCTCAGAATCAAGTATGAGATGGGAGCGCTCCTTCTGGTAAAACTAGCGTTCGTAATGGAGATAGCACATTCGTCATGCTGTAACAAACTGAAAGCACGAAGACTGAAAAGCGCGAATCGTCTCTCCCCAAACTTTTACTAACACACGGTAACACAAGATCAGCAAAAGCAGCCCAAGGGGTGGCGCCATTGGAATCGAACTTCCCCTTTATACTGCCGTCGTACGTGTTGTACGTGACCGCGCTTTACAACAACAAGATTTTTAATTGACAGTGTGTATGGAAAGCTTGACAAGAATCTCGTCGAGAAAACCAAAGTTTTTTTTACCACGGGATTCTCGGCCGTGTGTACGAGGCTTTAGGGTTTACATAAAGTCTTAGGGCTCATTCACACGGAGGTCCGTTCAGGTCCGCCTGTCAGTTTTTTAGGCGGACCTGAAACGGATCCTCCATGCACCCCTATGGAAGCACGGATGTCAGCGGTGACATGTCCGCTGACATCCGCTCCGAAAAAGTGTGACGGAGGAAAATCCTATTTTTCCTTCCGTCTGCGGAGCGGATGACAATGGACTCTACGGTCCGTCGTCATCCGATTCCCCATAGGGGAGAGCGGCGCTCTGACAGGGCGGTCCCTGCACAGTGTGCGGGGACCGCCCAGTCATCCGTCGGCTCAGCGGGGATCAACGGAGCGATCTCCCCTGAGCAAGCGGAGCTTCACGGGGCGGATCTTCACGGATCCGCCCCGTGTGAAAGAGGCCTAACCCTTACAGAAAGGAGTTTGGGTGGGGGGGAAAGTGGGGCTCTGCCTCTCAATGCAGGTTTGGCTCCGAGAGCCTATTAAACGGGTGTCAATATGAGCCCTAAGGATGCCAGTTTAGCTTTGGATTTTACCTGGGAGCGTGTGAGGTATGCCTGCCAGTTCAGCTTCGGATCTTGAATCGCATCCAGCGCCATGTTACAGATTCCTGTGGCCATTTCTTGCTTTCCCAGGAAATGAAACATTTTCGCCAGTCGGTTTAGTGTCAGCGGATCACCTTTGCCTATTTCTATAGCCTGTGTGAGACAAGGAGTGATATCGATTACTTATTGCCATCTGAAATACATTCTAAAGAATACCTAAACTGAAATCTAAAGCCAAATACAGTACATATCTTTACAGGTACAGGGCCCAGATCAAGTACCAAGATCACATTTTCATTTTCTCAGTTTTTTTTGGTGAATATTGCAGATTTTTTTTTCTTTTTTACTTTAGCTGGGCTAATTACTTTTATTTTTTTTGTATATATTATATATATATATATATATATATATATATAAAACCTAAAGGACAAGTTCACCTTCATGATCCACCATCAGTGGTGCAATGCCATGGCTATTCCTTAAGCTCCTTGCCAGTACAAAAGGTATGAACCTTCAATTACAGGGCTGGAGGAAGTATCAATGGATCACAAGTGTAGCAATGTAACGCCACTTTTGTTCCTTTGAAAACGACAGTCATTCTGCTACAGGCACAGATGGGAATTGTAGTTTTTTCATTTACAACTTCCTGTGTATACAGTAAATGTCACAGCTGTGGTGAGAAGAACACCACAATCCTGTAAATATGTTTGTGGGTGGGTGGTAGGGTGACCACGTGTCCCGCATTTTCCAGGTCTGTCCCAGGCACAATTATTCTAGGACAATACAGTGTCCCGGAATGAAACTGACACAGCCACCCCCCGGGCCAATCTGATGCCCCCAAAAAAGGCCGCCACATCACCGCTTTACTCACTGACAGTACTTGTCCTTGCCGGGAATGCCTGGAGGAGCACAATCCCGCCCCCTGCTTGTGATTGGAGAAATCATAAATCCCGCCTCTTGTGTCCAATCACTGTGCTGTGATTCGTTACAGCACAAGCTGATTTTTGGGAAGGGAGGGTGCCCCTGAATGGTAGTTTGGAAATGTGGTCACCCTAGTGGGTGGGGTCACACTTAAACACTTTAAAGTGGTTGTAAACCCTGCACTACCACTTTTACCTACAGGTAAGCCTATAATAAGGCTTATCTGTAGGTACCGTATATATCTCCTAAACTTGCACCGTTTAGGAGATATTCACTGAATGTGCCGACATCATAGGCACATGCGCACTTACCCTTTTGTAAATGATGACATTTAAAGTCCTACATACACCATTAGTATTTTACGTGCTTCTTATTTTTAGCTAGGGTACTGCTTTTACTTCTACTTGCTTTACTAAAGAGTCAGTCCATCCAAAAAAATGTTTTCTTCTTCTAGCTTTGTGGGCTGCCTCAACCCCTGGCTTTTCATTTGTCCCAGATACTCCAGCTGTCAGGTCCATCTGGTATAATTTCCAACTTTATTTCTATACATCTGGGTGTTCCTATCCATGTTTGCATTCTCAAGGAATGTCTGTTGCTTTCTAGATAGTGACAGTGTTAAATACAATAATAAATACATACAATAATGCAATGGCTAATTGGTTTACACTTCCACCTAGCAGCATTAGGGTCTTTGGTTCAAATCCCAACCATGACACGTTCTCCCTGTGCCTGTGTGGATTTCCTCCCACACTCCAAAGACATGCTGGTAGGTTAATTGGATTCTGTCTAAATTGGCCGAAGTATATGTATGAATGCGAGTTATGCAGGCTATAGACGGTGCAAATTTATTTCCTGCAACCACTGGTTGCAGGAACAAAAAGTGCACGATTCCCCCATCAACACGGACAGGTGAATCCCTCGCGCTTAGTCATTGTGTTCTCGCGAGAGAAGACCGTGATTATTGCTAGCAGCTATAGCAGCCGCTAGTGACAATCGCAAGTAAATCCAATATGCTGGTTGTACCCAAGTTTATCTATTGATCGATCAGCTTGGTACATTCAGCCTGCCCATACATGGTTCGAATCTCAGCCGCTTCCTGCTGAACCGGCTGAGATTCGAACAGTCTATGACAGGCCTTAGGGACCTTCGATTGTGAGCTCCTTGAGGGCAGGGACTGATGTGAATGTACAATATATATGTAAAAGCGCTGCGTAAATTGACGGCGCTATATAAGTACCTGTAATAAATAAATTAATAATCCAATGAGGAGAATGGGGAACCTTATAATAGCCACATGGTGAGCAGACCCAGGAACAGAAAAGTACAGAGATCTCGTAAAACAAAATCTGAGACATCTAAGAAGCTCTCGAGTGGTTCAGCTGTCCAGCATCTACAAAAAAACTGAAATAAAGTTTGGATGGACAGACACTTGGTGGCAGTGGCGGCTGGTGCTCAAAATTTTTGGTGGGGCGCAAACAAACTGAAAAAAAAAAACATATCAAATGCAGCCACTGTGCCCATCAATTGCCGCCACTGTGCCCATCAATTGCCGCCACTGTGCCCATCAAACGCAGCCACTGTGCCCATCAAACGCAGCCACTGTGCCATCAAACGCAGCCAGTTTGCCCATCAATTACAGCCAGTTTGCCCCATCAAATGCCGCCAGTTTGCCCCATCAAATGCCGCCAGTTTGCCCCATCAAATGCCGCCAGTTTGCCCCATCAAATGCCGCCAGTTTGCCCCATCAAATGCCGCCAGTTTGCCCCATCAAATGCCGCCAGTTTTCCCCATCAAATGCCGCCAGTTTGCCCCATCAAATGCCGCCAGTTTGTCCCATCAAATGATGCCAGTTTGCCCCATCAAATGCCGCCAGTTTGCCCCATCAAATGATGCCAGTTTGCCCAATCAAATGTAGCCAGTTTGCTCCCCCCCGCCTGGCACTTACCTTTCTCGGGTTAGCGCAGTCTTCCACGCTCCCTCCAAGTCCTTGATGTCTTCTCCCGTCCTCTTCATGTCATCTCTGCTATGATTGGACGTCTGAAAGGCGTCCAATCACAGCGCCTGTCCCTTCAGCCAATCAGGTGACCGGTAACCAGACCCGGTGCACCTGATTGGCTGAGAGGCGGGTCAGTGTTAGGGAAGCGATTCCCTAACACAGCACTGTTTAAACAGCAAACGCACAGCAGTGCGCCCGCTGCTTAACAATTTGGAAGCCTATAAGAGCCCACAGGCTATGGCTCTAATCAAGCACTTCCAAAACACCCCCACCGCTGTAATTCAGATGGCCGGCCCTTGACAAGGGGCCGGACACCTGAATAGTGGGCGGCAGCGGCGACAATAGATAGATTCATGCAATGCATGAATCTATCTATTGTTGATTGACGGGTGCAGGAGAGAGGGGGCGGCGCTCCTGCGCCCACTATGGACGCACCGCCACTGCTTGGTGGTAAGTGTTGGGGAGGGGTGTTTGGCAGGTTATGGTAAAGGGCTCATTTTAGGGGTTCAGGGGGTAGGGTATAGCCTGGAATTCCACTTTTAGAAAATTGCTTGACCTTCTCTCTTTGCAAACCAAACTAAGATAAAAGAACAAAGAAATAAAATAAATGGAATTTGAATATAACTACATAAAATTTAGAAAACCACATTGACCAAACCTTGCTGAAGCAGTCCAGTGGGTCAGTTCCTGAAAATCCGTAGTCATGGATTCCCATCGGCGTGATGGAAAATGTTTGTTGTTTTTCCAGCATCATCCCGATGTAGCACCAGGACAAAGCTAAACAAGAATTACAACTATGTGTTAAAAACATGTGACAAATGACAACTCATTGCACCTTCATAGTGTCACTGACATACACATTGTAAAATGAATAAGCAGCAGGTTTCGTACATGTATGGAGAAGCACACAAACATTTCTTCACAAGTATTAATATTTTTTGGCATCCTAACACAACAACAAGCCATTTTTTGATGGTGATCCATTCTAAAGCCTCGTACACACGATCGCACTTCCAACAGACAAATCCGTGGATTTTTGCCCGAAGGGCGTTGTCCGTGAACTTTTTCTGCATACAGACGGCAGAACATTTTCAGCCAACATACACCAAACCACGTGGTTTTTCAGCTCTTTACCGCCACCCTTTGGGCAACTTCATTAGGGTGCATTAAGGTGAAAAAACACAAACCTTTACAGCCCTTTTAAGAAGAGGAGATCAACTAGCTCAGGGATATGCAATTAGCGGACCTCCAGCTGTTGCAAAACTACAAGTCCCATCATGCCTCTGTCTTGCTTTGCTTCATGGGACCTGTAGTTCTGCAACAGCTGAAGGTCCGCTAATTGCATATCCCTAAACTAGATAATATACATAGGAATAATGAAAAAGTATTCATCCGAACTCAAAGAGCCCAAATGTTACATAACAAAAGGTTCTATATAAACAGAAACCCGCCGCTGTCATAACAGATACATTGTCCATTGTAAAGAAGACAAAGTGCACACTACCTCTGTAATGACTATGGGAGGACTTCACGGCTTCACGGAGCAACATCAATGTCTTGTTAAAAAATAACAGTCGGCTCTGTTCAGGTTCTTCTTTTTTCATGAAGATTTCATCTAACCTAAAAATAGAAATACTGTATTATAAAAACACAAATACTGTAAAATAATGAACTATGTTGGGTATCAAATTATTGAGTTGATATTAGTTAACCCCCGTACACACGGTCGGACTTTTGGCCAACAAACTTCATTTTGAGCAAGTTGGACCAACAATCCGACCGTGTGTACGCTCCATCAGACAAACTTTTTTTTTTTTTTTTTCCATCGGACAAAAGTTCAGTCTGCAAACGGACAAACTTTTGGCCAACAAAAGTCCGATGGAGCAAAGTCCGACCGTGTGTACAGAAAACCATCGGACTTTTGTCCGATGGACAAAACAAATAATGTTAAAATCAACCAACAATAGCAGAAGTTGACCAAAGGGTGGCGGTAAAGAGCAGAAAAAACACGTGATGTTGGAAAAAGTTTTGGGAAAGTTTGCAGAAAAGTCCTGTGGTGTGTATGCTATGGGTGTGCCTGGCCAACTCCGTTCGGACAAAAATCCACAGAAAAGTCAGATGGAAGTCCGACCGTGTGTGCGAGGCTTAAGTTTAATCAATAGGCACTAATATGAGCATTGCTTGCTTCTAAAACCTTTAAATACTATGTGACTGCACCAATCTCCTCCACGAAATGTCCATGATACAGTACACAGGCTAGGGGTTGGGTAGGTAAACATAGCATTAACCTGTCCCATTCGGGTATTAAGGCTTCACACTTGTACATTCTGTTGCAGCGCATTACCGCATTCACGTTAAAGCCCAGATAAGCTTTTCATGTAAATTAGCTAAATATATTCCAGGTGCATCAATGCAAGTGGTGTGCAGAGTCCTATGTTTTTTTTTTTGTTTTTGTTTTTTTTTTAGAAAGTAGTCACAGCCTGTGTAGAAGAGCATCTACTTTGAGAATATATTGCAGAAATTGAAATAGTTGGGTAGGTAGATGGACTTTATGGGCACAACAAATGGTTCAAAATTTCTCAAGTTTTATTAAAAATAACAATAAAAATTATAACATACATTCCAAATGAATAGTATATACAACCATTCATCAAGAATATTGGAACAAATGAAGACACCACCCAATGACCAAAGAGACAATAAGAAAATTATTATACTGAGCTGGATGACACCCAAGTCGTTTCCTTCAGTATATTAGATACCAGTAGACAGAATTGGCATTGATTGGTGGTATGTCATCAGTAAATCATTCCTAAACCTGACATGTTGCGCCATAATGATCGCTTCTTCAGGAGTTTTTGAAATGTGTAAAGTAGGAGGATATCAAGGCACAACAGAGGCTACAGTTGGTCAAGGAGCCAGCATTAACAGAAGACGATGCCTCTGGGTATTCTGAAGGACTGGGTCTAAACAACAAAGTGTGTAGCCACGATGCAGAATCTGTACTTGAAACCCCGAAAAGAAGGGGGAAAAGACTGATATATTGGTGCAGGTTCTGAAACGGATAGTTCCTAGTATGCTGTCAAAGGGTCCATATTGTCATAACTTCAGAGTAGTGTAGTTATGCCCAGTATAAACTTACAGCTGACACTGTTAATTATGCCTCCGTTTGTGGGTAGCAGCCCTCTAAACCAGGGAAATGCCTGCACGATGGGTGTCATCCAGCTCAGTATAATCATTTTCCAATTGTCTATTTGGTCATTGGGTGGTGTCTTCATTTGTTCCAATATTCTTGATGAATGGTTGTATATACTATTCATTTGAACTGTATGTTATAATATTTATTGTTATTTTTAATAAAACTTAAGAAATTTTAAACCATTTGTTGTGCCCACAAAGTCCATCTACCTACCCAACTATTTCAATTCATGATTTTCGGGACATGGCATTTTTCTAATATATCGTATCCCCAGTACCACTCTGGGCTGATATGACCCCCATTTTTTCATATATTGCAGAAATGTCCTTTGATCTTTGTGTGGAAGCAGTGGTCTCTCTACAGAGCTCCCACATTCCCCCTGTTGAGTCAAAAATAGAGTTCTGAAATGCTCCCTGCCGATTGGAAATTGCTAGCTGTGACTCAGCGGGGGCCATGTTGAACCTCTGCAGAGAGACCACTTCTTCCAGACAGAGAGCCAGGGTCTTTCTCTAAAGCATGCTACCAGGAAGCACACCTTTGTACGTCTTTATTTGATTATCTGGAATGTATTTAGCTGATTTTAAATAAACGTTTAGTTTGCCTTATTGTGTTATATTTTGCATGTTAACATGTGTAGCATTAGGGCAGCCTATTTATTTAGAATGGGCTGTCAAAATATGGCAGTGAAAGAACTTTACAGTGCTTTAATGCAGTGCACCACACTGCATGGCAAGTAGCTTGTAGAGTACTGTACATGTGTGTTGGGGTAACATTACGGTACCATTCTAAATGAATGACACTGCAACACGCCACACAGTGTACTGCGTGTTACTGTAATGTGCGCTAAAATGAGCTATTTCCTGAAATGTAGAGGTGTAAAGTCAGGCCTAAAAGTCAGAATCAGACACTGAAAACTTCTTGTAGTTTTTCTTCTCTTTCTGAACAGGGAGCCCCAAACCTGAGATGCCTTCTATGCATTTACTTCTAGCCAGGGGGGCTTTTTTTCTGCAGGAACGCTAAGGAACGCAGTTCTGGCACCTTCAACGCTGAACGTATGTAATGGCAAGGGGTGGTGGGGTTTGCTGGAGGTTCTATTGTTGTGGGGGGAGCTGTTGTTGCAGTGGAGGTCTATTGTTGCTTGGAGAGATATATAGTTGAGGGAGGGGGGTCTACTGTTGTTTTCTGCAGTAGGGGTCTATTGATGCTGGCTGGTGGAGGATCTGTTGTTGGTGGGGTCTTTTGTTACTTGGGGGGTATTTTGTTGTGGGGGGTCTATTGTTGCTGTGATATTTATTTTTTATGGGGGGGGGTCTATTGTTGCTGAGGGGATGTATTTTTGCTGAGGGTCAATTGTAGCTGGGAGAAATCTACTGTTGACGGAGGGGTCAATTGTTGCTGGCTGCTGGGGAATCAATTGATGCTGGCTGTTGATCTGTTGTTGGAGTAGTATTTTGCAGCGGCGGTCTTTTGTTGTTGGGGGAGATCTGTTGTTGCTTGGGGGGGGGGGGATCTATTTAAAGGGGTTGTAAAGTTACATGTTTTTTCACCTTAATGCATTCTATGCATTAAGGTGAAAAAACATCCAAGGATTAGCGGCCTCCCAGCCCCTCCCCCCGTTTACTTACCTGACCCCTCGAAAGTCCTGCGCCGTGAACACGCTGGCTTCTCGGCTCATTCATTGGTTGACTGATAGCAGCGCAGCCATTGGCTCCCGCTGCTGTCAATCAAGTCAATAACGCGGCGTGGCCGAGTGATACAGCCGGCGGCTATAGCTGCCGGCTGTATCACGGGAGCGCGCCCGCAAGAACTAACCCCCATGGGAGAAAGCTCCCATGAATGGGGGTTAGTTCTTGCGGGGAGGAGCCGAGACAGGCGCCGAGGGACCCCAGAAGACCAGGATCGGGGCCACTCTGTGCAAAACGAGCTGCACAGTGGAGGTACGGTAAGTATAACATGTTTATTTAAAAAAAAATATAAAAAAAACGGGAACCTTTAGTGTCCCTTTAACTGCTTTTCTTGTTATCATTAACAAATTCCATACACATTGCTTAGCACCACAAAATGATACTTGGTTCTGTATTCCCTAAAAGAGGTGGTACTTAGGGCTGGGTAGGGGGTGGATCCAGGGGTCCGTGCTCAGAGGTGGGTAGGAGGTGAAGCCAGGGGACCGTGTTCAGAGGTGGAGCCATGGGACCGTGCTCAGAGGTGGGTAGGGGGTGGAGACAAGGGGTGACTTGGAAGAGGGGGTTCCTGCACCTATTTTCTGAGAAAAAAAGCCCTGCTTCTAGCACTAAATTCAGAGATCCCCCCCCCCCAGCAAAATGCTGGCCACAAAGACCTGGCATATTGGTTGTGCCAACTATGGAATACCAGGCCCTCCAAAATGACTCCATAAGGTACCCTTACTCAATATCCTGGCATCTTTTTACAACCTAAGATCTTATGTCTGCTATGGAACCAACCCACCTCACCAAAATAAGTGTAGCGGCTAGGCTTGTGCAATTCGTTTCGTAACGAATTGAAATTCGTCCGAATTTAGCAACTTTCGGACATTCGGAAGCATTCGAATTTCCGAACAAAGCAATTACGAATAAGACCGAATCCGAAATAAATTATACCGCAAATAGCGAATGCCCGAATGTCTTCGGCATAATTCGTTATGAAAAAGTTACGAATGTACGAATCCATACGAAGCACAATAACACTCACTCTGCTCTGCTCTCTGCTTCTCCCACACCGTGCTGAACTCCCTCTCAAAATGGTGTACAGGGGCGGAGGTTATAGCCGCATGTAAAAAACGAAAGTAAAATACGAGATTTCGAATCCATTCGAAGCACAATAACACTCACTCTGCTCTGCTCTCTGCTTCTCCCTCACCGTGCTGAACCCTCTCAAAATGGTGTACAGGGGCGGAGCCTATAGCCGCATGTTAAAAACGAAAGTAAAATACGAGATTTCGAATCGTTACAAATAACCGCAATGTATTTAGAAAAGTACAAATCCATTCGAAGCACATTAGGCATAATAGGCAGCGTCGTTGTGAGAGAGACACGGAAAATTACGAATCAACGAACCCAAAAAAAGTTACGAAAGTAGGAGTTGTGTCCAGAATCAACGAAAAACAACGTACTCTACCGAAAGTACGAACCCAAAAAAAGTTACGAAAGTAGGAGTTGTGTCCAGAATCAACGAAAAACAACGTACTCTACCGAAAGTACGAATTATAAAGCAACAAAAAATTCAACGAAAAATGTCGCTTGCAAAAATACGAATGAGTCCGAACACGAAAAATCCCGTCTAGCAAAATTACGAATGATTACGAATCAACAGGACCGGAAAGAAACGAACCGAAACGGAACGAATTTTTCCATTGTGCACAAGTCTAGTAGCGGCCTCCTCACTCCCCTCTTTGCATCAGCTCGTCTTTCTCTTGTCTAGGGGTACCTTAGAGGGGAGAGAGCGGGGTCACCACGCCAAGCCTTCACCACATGATGTCTGTGCGGTGTAAGCAAAGTTCTTCCTCTACCTTCGGGTCAGTGTTGTGCACCTGGAGTTACCTTGAACAATGTCCACCAGAAAAGAGCCCCACACCATTAAAGTCCAACACTCCTTTATTCTTCTTGAGTGAACAGCACAATCAGACTCCCTTAAAGAACAGAACAAACAAGGAGGTGTGGATGCGAATAGGCCCAGACACAATAAACTCTCCACTTTCCTCCCTGAAAGTGGGCTGAGGTCTCCGAGCGGAGGGGGGGGGGGTTTCCTTCCAGGCGGTCTCCGATGGGAGGCTCACCTGTCACCGGCAATATGCTGCACCGCGTCTTCAAGTGAGTATCTCCCCCCGGTCCATTACGCTTTCCGGATTCGGGTACCCAATCCCTTGGTTCCCTAGGACCTCCTTCCCTCGCGGAACTCAGTGTTGGGCACTGAGCTCCAGACCTCCATCCGAGTACCTCACCCCAGGCTAAAGGTGCCTGGGATGGAACACGACCTCCGGACGTCCTCTAGGCCTAGGCCGCCTAGAGGACCGACACGAACCACCGCCCTCATGCTGAAGGTGCCTGGGACTCGACCCCGTGACAAAGATGGCCGGCCCCTTTATACCCTCTCCCAGCAAGCACGGCGGGTTCCCCGCCCCACCATACCACTGCCGAGGGAAGACAAAAAGGAGGCACGGCACACAGCAATGGTTCAACCCCAGCCCAGGGCGACAGCGCCACCTGCTGGGCCGCAAGGAACTTCACATCGCTGGTGTCTGCCAGTTTTAAATAGAGAGAAAAGTGTATACCCGCTACATAAGGTTACTATACTTGGAAGTGACTTACCGCATACAGAGAGAGGCCATTGTGAAATACCAGCTCCTTTCCTCTTCCAATGAGATCTAGAAAATAAATAGAAAACGCAATGTTCAAATATTTGTTTTGGGTTCTTTAATGAAATGTGTATTATATTTATTTTATTAACATGCAAAAGGGATTTATTAAAGCAGTGATTTCTTGGTTGGATTTCCATCACTGAAGCTTATAGGAACACAACATTTGGCATCTATTACTGTACTTAGGATAAATACAACACATCTCTGCCGGGACTCCTCCTTTACAAAGGACATTTTTATTGTTTTACTGGCAGGACCTGGCTTAGTATATTGTGACAGTGGGGTTGATTTACCCAAGGCAAATAGACTGTTCATTTTTTTCCCAGAGCTTATGAATGAGGTGAAGCTCTGCTGACTTCCATCATCAAATCATGTGCAGGCCAAAATGCTGTTTTTATTTGTATTTTTTTTGTACAGTATTTTCATTGCACTGGATTGAGTTTTCTTTGCAAAGTGAAATTTCACCACATTCACTTAGCTCTGGGGCAAATTCATTTTTCAAAGTGTAACTGACTTTGTAAAGTTACCAGTCTATTAAATCAACCCCAATGGCTAGATGAGCTCATAGGAGATGACAACATAGTTCAACTGATGATAAACAAAAAACAAAAAGTGAGACCATTGATTATATAGAAAAGGTTGTCGTCTCTTTGCCCCTTTTCCCTAATGCTAAATCTGGCCATGGATGATTTAATATACCATAACCACGATTCAAAAGTCATCTAATAATTATGTTGAAAAGAAAAGTGGAAAAATGTAATATGGTAGCTTAGTATTGGCTATACCATATAACAGATTTTCACATGATGGTGGGGATTTAGGAGATCTGGAGAAGAGCTGTTACCTGTAGCAGATGATCAGAAATTTTGCTTCAGTTGAAGGATTAATGCGGAACTTCACTTTCTCAATTAACATTGACTATTTTTAATCCCTATGCTGCTAGCATTAGTAAATCGGTAGGAAAGTATATCATATGTACTTGTTTTAAACTTTTTTTTTACATTTCTTTAGTTACTTCCTGGTTTCCAGGCATAGGTAAATGATGTCATACATCCCAGGAGTCTTCAGGAGGGGAGGAGGGGATTTCTCAGCTAAGCACACCCCCCGCCTGCACACCTGAGCTAAGGGCAAATGATTTCCAGGAAGTAAATGGTATATGAATCATCTGCCCTTACTCAAGATGGCCCCAGCCAAAAATGCTAGCGGTGTTGTTCAAAGGTAATTCTCAGCAAAATAAAGCATTACGATACGAATTGGTGGGTGAAATTGCTTTGAGTTATAAAAATGAATTTAAAAAGTGTTTTTGCTTTGTGGTGCTCAGATGCAGTGTAGTTCCAATTTAACCACTGCAGCTCCAGGAGATTTACCCCCTTTCCTGACCAGGCCATTATTTGTGATACGGCACTGCATTACTTTAGGACCCCTTTCACACTGGAGCATATTGCAGGCGCTATAGCATTAAAAATAGCGCCTGCAATCCGCCCTTAAACAGCTGTTACATTCACCCCAGTGTGAAAGCCCGAGGGCTTTCACACTGGAGCGTTGTGCTAGCAGTACGGTAAAAAAAGTCCTGCTAGCCGCATCTTTGGAGCGGTGAAGGAGCGGTGTGTTTACTGCTCCTGCCCATTGAAATCAATAGGACAGCGCGGTTTTAACCCTTTCTCGGCCGCTAGCGAGTTTGAAAAGCGCCCCGCTAGCGGCCAAAATGCGCCGCAAATCCGCCTATAGCGTCGGCGGTAAAAATAGCGGAGGTTTACCGCCGACGCTATGGGCGGCTCAGTGTGAAAGGGCTCTTATTGACAATTGTGCAGTCGCACGACACTGTACCCAAATAAAAGTTGCCATTTTTTTTTAAGACAAATAGAGCTTTCTTTTGGTGGTATTTGATCACCTCTGTGGGGTGTTTTTTTTTTTTTTTTGCGCTATAAACAAAAAAAGGCAGATAATTGTAAAAAAAAAAAAAACAATATTTTTTACTTTCTGCTATAAAACATATCCAATAAAAAAATAAAAAATCTAATTTCTTCATCATTTTAGGCCATTATGTATCCTGCTACATATTTTTTGGTAAAAAAAAATCCCAAAAGGCATACGTATATTGATTTGTTTGCGCAAAATTTATAGAGTTTACAAACTATGGGATATATTTATGGAATTTTTATTTATTTAGAGTGTTCCTAAACCCAGTAATACGAAAATAGTTAATCTGCCCACCCACAGTGCCCATAGCTTATAAATCTTCTTTTTACATTAAAATACTGCCACTATATACCTTTTTGGCTGATCTGTATACCACGGTCACATGATAAACTGCAGAGTTTGTCCAGAGCTAAGTGTTCAGGTAGGAACCATGATATGATCACGATATCACCCTTATTGGAATTACTGTACATGCACAGTAATTGAATAAGGCATTCATTACAGTGAGCAGGGGCTGTAAGTGGGTGGTCCCAGCATAATTAGAGGCAGAGTTTGGCTGGGCCTCCCTGGTAAGTGGGCAGGACTGCTGGTCCCTGGGTGAACCTGAGGCCGACTTTGGATTGGTACGGAAATCCTGATAAGTGGGATTGCCTGGAGTTGAGCATCAAGTGACTTCATGGGGTGTTTGGTACGTGTGGGAGAAGTGGGCTGTAATACACCCCGCCCCACCCCATCTTCTCTTCCCTCCCCTGCGGCCGCAGAGACTCCTATGTGTTTGGGCAGCTGCAGGCTTCCTTGTTGCTATCGCTAGAGACTGAACTCATAGGAACTGCAGTTTATAGCCCTGTTACTTATAAAAACAAATAAAAACCAGTGGCGCTAGATTTATGTATATAGGTAAATGGATGGCAACTGGAATAAGAAACAATTTAAAAAACCCATGTAAGATATAAAAGTCCATGCATAAAGTCCATGAGAGGTATTTAGTTGGCACATGGAGGCAGCATCCTTAGAGTGAATCAGAAGACTCTGTGGATAAAGCAGGGATAAAGGGGCACCAGTGCAGTATTAAAATCGTGGATTTTTACTTACCCCTTAAATACTTTAAGTCTAGAGGCCTTGCTTAAACAATTTGTTTGGGGAACCAACAGACACAAGCTCGCCTGGCGAATTCTCAAAAACCCCACTGATCTAGGTGGAGAAGTTCTCACAGACTTTGACCTTTATTACATTGCCTCTCAGCTATCTATATTATACCATATAGATAAAACAGATAGAGTAAGATTCAGCACACGTTTGTGTCCACACTTGGCACAGCTGACCTCAGATGCACTTTGCGCTGTTGCAGTTGGCACCAGGGGTGCTGGACCTTGGGGGGGGGATCATAAATCCCTATAATACCATTACAGGCGGATATGGGACCTAGCTTCTGATAAACTTGGGGTACCCCAACATAATGACTTCACTCCCTGAATTTCTGCTGATCTCTTCCACAACCTACCCCCAAAGCTATTATGGAAGTGGTTAAAAGTACAGATCCCCAAAAACTTCTATCTGTTTTCTATAACATGCTGATTACCCCTTCCTCCGCTAAATTGGCATATGAGATAAAACCACATTGGGAGAGGGGAAGTGGGGGAAATGGAGGATGAATAATAGAATGAGGCATTGGATAATTGTAAAGCTGTATCACCTAAAATCTCTGATAGATTGTCCCAGATTTATATTCTGCATCGTGCATACTGTACCTTACCTCTTTGAGACTGGCTAGATTTCAAAGGGGGCAATCCACCACCTACCTGCCTTATGTGTTCCCGAGAAGTAGACACGTTTTTTCATTTATTATGGGCTTGCCCACAGATACAGAGTTTCTGGAAGCAGATTATGGATTTTCTTCAAGACACCATGGGCTCCCCTCTTACCCTAGACCCCAAACAATGTCTATTGGGGATATTCCCCGACTCAGAACTTGATAAGTTCACCAAGATTTTTTTGCATGAAACACTTTTTTCGGGTAGGAAAATCATAGTCAGACAATGGATGAGACAGTTACCTGCCCGCTTTGATGATTGGATGATAGAAATAAACAATACGCTACCATATAAAAAATAATAATACTGCACTTAGTCTGGCGCCCCTATAGCCCTGTTACTAGCCCTGTTACTGCCTGCAGGCTTTTGTGACTTTCCTCAAGCATGCCAACGGTGTTATTGGGCCCAAACACTAGCCAGTTGAAGAGTCAGGACTAAAAACAAACAGTTTTTACAGTTGCTACCCAGAGACCCTTGCCCCTCTCTTAGTTAAGAGGTACCTCTCAGTGAACGCTACACCATACCCTATCCATTTAATTAGAGTGTACTCTAACCCAGTTGTAGTGATATTATTCATATTGCAGTTGACATTTAATTGTACTGTTTATTGCTGATTCGCGTGTTGATTCCCATTTAGTGGTATAGAACCTGATGCCAAGTTACTTTGGTATAGCTATTACTCTGTCTAGCAGACTTTTTGCTGTGTGCACATTTATATTCAACCTTCCATTCATCCTAACCCGTATATTGAGTTCATCTACCACTAAATGGTCTTGTGTTTATTTTCTGCTAGTAACCCACAGCCAGGTTAAAGGTATATATACTCATGTCCTTACTCATGCTTGTAGTGGTTTTCCTCCAATCAGGTGTGTCAGAGAGGCCGAGGTTGTTCTTGAAGTTGGGGGCGCAGGACGGAAAACCCAAAATTACCAAGGGGGCTCCTTTGGGGGTAGCGCCACAGGTAAAATGTTTAGGTTGGGTTACAAACTGATAAATATTACTCTAGTGTTCACTAAATGTATATTGTAAAAACAAAGACCCATGACAGCAAGCGACATGGCTTTTCAGGCCCCCAGACAGCGAGGCTTTGATTCTGATATAACAGCTCTTCAAACCCTCATGGATGGAAATTCATATCCACGTGGTTCTGTATTCACTTATATAATACACCTGAATCCACAGGCAGGTGTACTGTTTGCCTAAGGACGCACCTTAATTTAACTGCCTGCACACACCAGGAATTATGAATTTAATTATATAACAGTGATTTTATGGATGCTGAAATAAAATGGAAAAATAAATATGGATGACACTTGCTGGTTCAGCGACTTCAACAATTTGTCAGATTAAATTAAACTCTCGTAAGCTCAACAGATAGAAAAATACACGCCTTAATTCCAGGGATGCAATTGTTCACTGAGCAAATATGTCACGCCTGATTTTATATTGCCGTCTCCCGCTCCTCCCAAAAACAGAGACTGCAGCTTGTTCTTACCTAAGGTATACTAAAGGCTGTAAAGTGTACCTGTCACATGCAAGACATGCTGCCATTTTGTAAGCTGAGCTGCAGCAATGTTACCATAGTTCCCAACTGTCCTTTATTTGAAGGTACAGTCCACCCTTTTTCCCCTTCAATTTACCTTTTGTTGGGTCTGATTTATAGATCGGTATGAAAAAACAATTGCACTAAGTATTTTACCTTCAAATAGTTATTTTCAAATGCTAAACGTAGCAGTGAGAACAGCACTAGAGAGTTTATATTCTATGCTTGTTAAATCGGTGTGTTTTTTGCACATACTGTATATGTGTGAACTAGGTCTTAGGCTCCATTCACACTTGTGCGACTTGTCATGCAACTTTGGACAACAAAGTTGCATGACAAGTCTTTCCCCATGTTTTCCTATGATACCCATTCATATATAGGATTGCCACCTCATCCTTTTAAACCCAAACACATAGTAATTACACAGGTTCTGAGGCTAATTTAATGCAGATAAGGCACCAAGTGAGTTTAATTTGCACCTTAATCAACCAGAGAACCTGTGTAATTAATATGTGTTCGGTTTTAAAGGGATGAGGTGGCAACCCTATTCATATATGCGTGACTAAGGCCCCTTTTACACTGGGGCTGGAGGTGCGCTGGCGGTATAGAGCCGCTATTTTTAGCAACGCTATAACGTCGGAATTGCGGCGGTATTCGGCCGCTATGGGTGCAGTCTTAGCCCCCGCTAGTGGCCAAAAAAGGGTTAATACCGCCCGCAATGCACCTCTGCATTATAGCCGCGCTATCCAATTGCTTTCAATGGGAAGGAGCGGTGGAGGAGCGGTAAACACACCACTTCTCTCACCGCTCCAAATATGCTGCTAGCAGGACTTTTGGAGTGGTCCTGCTAGTGCACCGCTCCAGTGTGAAAGCCCTCGGGCTTTCACACTGGACAAACAGCAGCCGCTGTTTAGGGTCGGTTTGCAGGCGCTATTTTTAGCACAATAGGGCCTACAAACCGCCCCAGTGTGAAAGGGGTCTTAATGTTGCAGCAACTTCAAAGAAGTTCATGCACTATTTTGGTCCAACTTTCAAAATTGAGGGCCATAGACTTCAATGTTAAGGCCTCATGCCCACTGGTGTTTTTACAGCTGCGTTTTTGAGCGTTTTTTACAGCTTAAAAACGCCTGTCCATGTTATTGTAAATATTTTTTTTTTTTTATTTTTTATTTTTTGAAAAAAAAAAAAAAAAAAACGTCGGAGCTAAAAACGCGACCGCGCGTTAGTGCGCGTTTTTTGCGCGTTTTTTGACGCTCGCGTTTTTTCCTGCCTAGTTCTGACGCTGAGGAACGCACTGGCCCTGGGTTTTTTTTTACAGCTTACAAACGCCTATGCTCTTTACAGCTCAAAAACGCCTAGGTGGGCATGAAGCTATAGACTAACATGGACAGGCGTTTTTAAGCTGTAAAAAACGCTCAAAAACGCGGCTGAAAAAACGTCCGTGGGCATGAGGCCTAACCCTCAGAAGTTGCATGAAAGTCATACCTGAATATTATACAATGCAACTTGTGTGCAACATTTGTCCGTTATCACCGGTCAAAGCCAAAGTCGTATCCAAGTTGCACCCATCCATAGTTGTGTCAAAGTTGCACTCCAAAGTCGGCGCAACTTTGAAGTTGTACAAGTATAAATAGGGCCTTAAAGTGATATTAAAGTCTTGTTTTTTTATTTTTTTTAAAACAAACGTGTCATACTTACCTGCTCTGTGCAGTCATTTTGCACAGAGCAGCCCGGATTCTCCTCTTCTCGGGTCCCACGTTGACACGTCCCTCCTGCCGAGTGCCCTACAGCAAGCAGCTTCAGGGCCGCTGATAGAAATCATGGGGCCCCGTACAGCCTACCTGACGGGACCCCCTTCAGCTCCAACCCTGGTCCCACCCCTGGTCACTCCTTCAGCCCCACCCCTGGCCCCACCCCCTGGCCCAGCAACTTGACAGCGGGACATGCCAATGCCATAATATACTGCAGAGACAGTACCACCCATGCCGCCAATGCCATAATGTACTGCAGACAGTGCCACCCATGCCATGCCGCCAATGCCATATTGTGCTGCAGACAGTGCCACTGGCAGCATGGGTGGCACTGTCTGCAGCACATTATGGCATTGGCGGCATGGGTGGCACTGTCTGCAGCACGTTACGGCATTGGCGGCACGGGTGGCACTGTCTGCAGCACATTACGGCATTGGCGGCATGGGTGACACTGTCTCTGCAGGCAGCACATGCGTTATGGGCCATAATGCATGTGCTACCTGCAGACAGTGCCGCCAATGCTGTAATGTGTTGCAGACAGTGCCACCCATGACCCAATGCCATAACGCATGTGCTACCTGCTGACAGTGCCACCCATGCCGCCAGGGGAGGGCTGGTAGCCTTAGGCCTGGGGGGCAAGTCCAGTCAAGTGGCCCACTGAACCGCCGAATCAGCTCACCATCCATGGCCCACCTGGTTTTTCAATGCAGCCTCACCAGTGCTTATCAGTGCAGCCAACTCCAGTGCCCATCAATGAAACCTGATCACTGGGGCAGGTTACATGGGGTGTATAGTGGGGGAGATGGGGGGTCAGCAAGGGGTGTCAGGGTCTCTCACCTCAGTGATCTCAGCTCAGCAGGTCCTTGCACGCCACGGTCTCCTGGGGGGGTAACGCTCCTGATCCTGGGTTCAAGTTGCAGCCAGCATCCAGCCCTGCGTTCCGACTCCCTGGCATGCCCTGCCTCTGTCTGCTTCCAAGAATCCAGTCCCAGGGAGTTGTAGTTGCCTCTGTGCTGCTGTGTTTTCCACCCACCGGAAGCTTGAGCGTGGACTAGAACTCCCGGAATGCAACAGCTAGTGGTCGGCCGCCATGGCCGTGCCCCCGGCCCAACTTCCTAGACCAGAATAAAAAAGAAAAATGGTAGCGGGCAGCGGCTGCCAGCCATTTTGAACATAAGTTAAGGCGGCCTGGGAGGCAATTGCCACCCTGCCCCCTGGCCAAGTCCTCCCCTGCATGCCGCCAATGCCATATTGTGCTGCAGACAGTGCCACCCATGCTGCCAATGGCATAATGCCATTGGCAGCATGGGTGGCACTGTCTCTGCAGGCAGAATATGCTTTATGGCATTAGCGTCATGGGTGGCACTGTCTGCAGCACATTATGGCATTGGCGGCATGGGTGGCACTGTCTCTGCAGGCAGCACATGCGTTATGGCCCATAACGCATGTGCTACCTGCAAACAGTGCCACCCATGCCATTTTGGGCTGCAGACAGTGCCACCCATGCCACCAATGCTATATTGTGCTGCAGACAGTGCCACCCATGCCGCCAATATCATATTGTGCTGCAGACAGTGCCACCCATGCCGTAATGTGCTGCAGACTGTGCCATCCATGACGCTAATGCCATAACGCATGTGCTACCTGCTGACAGTGCCACCCATGCCGATGCCAATCATGCCATAATGTATACATGCTGCTGCAGTAGAGTAGTAGTAGGAGATCTTGAACCCCCCCCAAGTCCACACCTATGTATATTTTAGCTGCCTGGGCCCAAGGAGTCACTTCTTCCGTGATGGCTGCTGCTGCCTGGACTTGAGGGTCAGTTAGATGGGATGCCTCTGCCAAAATCTTCTGCTGCCGCTGCTCACCTGGGTCGCCTCACTGCTACTTCTCACACGGAGAGACTCAGAGACAGGAAGGAATCACTCCGCGGCGCCAGGAGGACAGCACTACACAGATGACGTGCTGGCCGGGACTTGAGCCAGCACGAGGAGCAGACGCGGAAGAGGTATTCTTCCGTGCCCGAAATACACAAAATAGTCCCTTCCCTGCCGCCAGGGACATGGCTGAAGGATTTATTTATTTTTTACATTAAATTATTTATCTGATCAGGTTGCCGGGCCCGGTACAACAGGGCCAGTTGTACTGGCCTATCAGTGGCCCTGAGCAGCTTGGTATGGGGGCACCCGAGCTGAGCCACTTCTCTGTGTGTCCATTCAGACATGGAGCTGCGGGGTCACTGGCTGTGCTTGACAGCAGTGGGAGCCGTTGCCAAAAGCCGATCAGGAGTGCAAGTTCCCGGAGAGTCAAGGCTCTCCTGAACATCGCTGGATCGAGATGGGGCTCAGGCAAGTATTAGCTGGGGCTGGGGGGTCTGCTGCACACAGAAGGTTTTTTACCTGCATGCATAGACTGCATGAAGGTAAAACACCTTGTGACTTTACAACTTCTTTAAGCCGATTATAAATTACTTGTTTTTTTTTTTTTTTAATCAGCCAGCATGCTGATGAAAAAATAAATAGATTTCCCCATCCACACAATCGAGGTGAATAGAGGAATCCTTCCCACTGTGGCACTGTATTGTGAAAACTGGATTATTCCACTGTCAGAATACACTGATCAGCAGCCCATTGGATGTAGCCGCTGATTGAATATGAATTTTTCAACAGAAGTCAGTTCTTAGATCAACTTCTTTTGAGCAGGAACCTCTACACATGGACCAAGATTCAGCCATTTCCTGCTGAAACAGCCGAATTTTGATCCAACTATGGCTAGCTTTAGTAATATTTTTTGACCGGCATGATGTTAAGGGTGGTGTACCTAAATAATATGTGCTTTAAGCATCCCTATTTCCCAATCTTGAATGTTAAAGGGTTCACCTTTTGAAAAATAATATTAAAATGTGCATTTTTTTGCAGGTAAAAAAAAAAAAAAAATGTGCATTTACTAATTATTTTTTATTTTGAGGAGCCTGGAAAGCATTAAAACCAAGCTCAGCAAGTCGATGTTGCCATGCAGGACTCCTGTAGACTTTCAGTGTAAGCTGTCTGCCTGTACATCAAATGGGCAGGTAGTTTAAGGCCCCTTTCACAATGAGGCGCTTTGCAGGCGCTATTGCGCTAAAAAATAGCGCCTGCAAAGCGCCCTGAAAAAGCCGCTACTTTGTATCCAATGTGAAAGCCTGAGGGCTTTCACACTGGAGCAGTGCGCTGGCTGGAGGGTAAAAAAAACTCCTGCAAGCCGCATCTTTGAGGGACGATAGCAGCGGTAAAAATACCGCTCCTATAGCACCCCTACCCATTGAAATCAATGGGGTAGCGCCTCCAAAACACCTGTAAAACGCTGCAAAGAGGCGTTATCGCGGGCGTTTTTAACCCTTTTTCGGCCACTAGCGGGGGTTAAAATCACCCTGCTAGCGCCCGCAAATCGCGGCAAAAATGACGGTATAGCGGCGCTAAAAATAGCGCCGCTATACCGCCAGCGCATCCAACGCTTGTGTGAAAGTAGCCTTAAGGCCCGACACACGGTCTGACTTTTTGCCAACAAACTTCAAAATTATTATTATTTTTTTTACTAGTAATGGCGGCGATCTGCGATTTTTATCGAGACTGCGACATTATGGTGGACACATCGGACACTTTTGACACATTTTTGGGACCATTGGCATTTATACAGCGATCAGTGCTATAAAAATGCACTGATTACTGTAAAAATGTCACTGGCAGGGAAGGGGTTAAAACTAGGGGCGATCAAGGGGTTAATTGTGTTCCCTAGTGTGTGTCTAACTGTGGGGGGGAGGGGACTGACCTAGAGGAAATGACAGATCGTGGTTCCTAGCTATTAGGAACTCACGATCTGTCTCTCCTCACAGAACATAACAGGGATTTGTGTGTTTACACACACACGTCCCTGTTCTGTCTCTCGTGCCCATGATCGCTTGCGGCAGGCGGTCATCGCGACCACCGGTCACGAGCATCGGCACCCCCGCGATGCGGCGGCGAGCGCACGCCTGCTATCCCGCTTAAAAGGGACTGACGTACAGCTACGGCGGTTCACGGGATCTTGCTGACCTGCCGCAGTATAATGACGGCGACTGGTCGGCAAGTGGTTAAGCTAAACTCTGGTTTTTAAAAAAGGAAATTCTATCCAAGTGTATTCTTAACTGATAAAAGTACTTTATATTGCTCTCATCCCCCTCCATTTCTCCACATTCCTTTTTTTTGCTGCTGTGATCAAACATCCTGGTACTGGGTGGCTACATTCGATCTCCAGGGTCCCTCTGTATGTAGGAACTCCCGAGTTGGACTCTGGACTATGCACTATAGGATTAGTAGTTTGCATAGAGCAGTTCACGTGACCACAGCTAACATGCACTGCTCATTCCACACAAATGGAAGTGAGGGGAAGAAGGAAATATGAGTGTCCGCTGTACACACAGGCATTTACTATGTGCCGGTGATCTGCCGACAAACGTCCCCCCGGCGGATTCTGCCCCCAACTGTACTGCGCAGGCGCGGCGCTTGCGCAGTACGAACGTCAATGAGCTTCCGAAAATAGCCGAACGTGTAGAGCTGAGAGTCAGCTCTACACGGCGCCTGCGTGGACCTAGATGTAAGTGGCCAGTCGGCCTCACGTCCTCGCTTCGCTCGGACGGCTCGCTACGCTCGCTCGGCCTCCTGGCTCTTTTTTTAACATCCTCCATGTCCACGGGGATGGTAAAGAAAGAGCCTGGATGTCAGCAGTGTAGCACAATTTGGTGTGCGCAGGCGCCATGTAGAGCTGACTCTCAGCGCTACATGTTCGGCTATTTTCGGAAAAAGCGCCGCGCCTGCGCAGTACAGAGCGGGCAGAATGCGCTGGGGGCAATGCTCGGCAGTACACCGGCTAGAAGAAATAATAACCAATCCATACAATCCATGACCTGATTGATAGCTAATGTCTGGCCATCAATAAATGTCGCTGGTCTGTATCTGAAGCAGTATTGTCCTCCTCTGAATGCAAATGTTAAACCTCGCCAAGAGCAGCGATGCAAATGTCACATTGAGCAAAAGGAAATAAAGCAAATGCTACATTCAGCTATGTCTTATAAACAGGCTGGAATGCATGGACTTTGTTTCATGTATAAATATGTTTGGCAATACAATGTTACAGCTCCAGTCTAAGGAACCTTGTGGGTCCTGACCGTTGGGCAATATCTAACTCTCTACCGGAGACTTCCTACCTGGCTGCATTTCCAAAACCATAGGGCAAGGGAGACTAACAAAACACCATGCTGGTCAGCAATCCATTTACAGTGACAACTGCTTATTGCCTTTCAGAGGTGCATCGTTTTCAACAGCAATCGTATGTAATTAGGTAACTTTTTGTGAGACCTTTTGTAAATCTCTCCCAATGACTTTTCCTTTTGTAACATGAAGTCCTTGGCTCACGTGTCCATATTTTTTGCATAGATGCGAAGAAAGGGTCCCTTACTCTCACACCCAAGTTCATAAAGGGGTAGGGTTGCCACCTTTTCTTCAAGTCAAACCCGAGCACTTTAGTGGCGCACAGCAATTATTTTTTTTTATAGTATAAACTATACATATATTTTGCTATTAAATAACATTTCCAATCATATGAAGTTAATAACAAGAGTCCCCCTTTACATCAGAGTGCACAGATTTCCCCTTTTACATCTGAACTGTAAGGGGAACTCTGCAGACTCTGATGTAAGTGAGAACTCTGGGATCCCTGATTTAAGAGGGAACACTGAGAACTCTGATGTACGGAGAAGACTCTGATGTAAGGGGACACACTGTGGCTTCTGGTGTAAAGGGGAACTCTAATGTAAGGGGTGCTCTGAGAACCCTGATTTCCCTTAGTGTACTTCCTCAAAAGGCAGGAGAAAGAAGGGGAGATTTCAGTTACAGACAGGGATGGATGGTGAGCTCACTCACCACTTGGCAGTCAGCACCTCTCATCCAGATGTACAGTCAGGTCCATAAATATTGGGACATCGACAATTCTAATCTTTTTGGCTCTATACACCAGCACAATGGATTTGAAATGAAACAAACAAGATGTGCTTTAACTTCAGATTTTCAGCTTTAATTTGAGGGTATTTACATCCAAATCAGGTGAACTGTGTAGGAATAACAACAGTTTGTATATGTGCCTCACACTTTTTAAGGGACCAAAAGTAATGGGACAGATTAACAATCAATCAAACTTTCACTTTTTAATACTTGGTTGCAAATCCTTTGCAGTCAATTACAGCCTGAAGTCTGGAACGCGATGACATCACCAGACGCTGGGTTTCATCCCTGGTGATGCTCTGCCAGGCCTCTACTGCAACTGTCTTCAGTTCCTGCTTGTTCTTGGGGCATTTTCCCTTCAGTTTTGTCTTCAGCAAGTGAAATGCATGCTCAATCGGATTCAGGTCAGGTGATATAACATTCCACTTCTTTCCCTTGAAAAACTCTTTGGATGCTTTCGCAGTATGCTTCGGGTCATTGTCCATCTGCACTGTGAAGCGCCGTCCAATGAGTTCTGAAGCATGTGGCTGAATATGAGCCGATAATATTGCCCGAAACACTTCAGAATTCATCCTGCTGCTTTTGTCAGCAGTCACATCATCAAGAAATACAAAAGAACCAGTTCCATTGGCAGCCTTACATGCCCACGCCATGACACTACCACCACCATGCTTCACTGATGGGGTGGTATGCTTTGGATCATGAGCAGTTCCTTTCCTTCTCCATACTCTTCTCTTCCCATCACTCTGGTACAAGTTGATCTTGGTCTCATCTGTCTATAGGATGTTGTTCCAGAACTGTGAAGGCTTTTTTAGATGTGGTTTGGCAAACTCTAATCTGGCCTTCCTGTTTTTGAGGCTCACCAATGGTTTCCATCTTGTGGTGAACCCTCTGTATTCACTCTGTTGAAGTCTTCTTTTGCTTGTTGACTTTGACACACATACACCTACCTCCTGGAGAGTGTTCTTGATCTGCCCAACTGTTGTGAAGGGTGTTTTCTTCACCAGGGAAAGAATTCTTCGGTCATCCACCAGTTGTTTTCCGTGGTCTTCCGGGTCTTTTGGTGTTGCTGAGCACACCGGTGCGTTCTTTCTTTTTAAGGATGTTCCAAACAGTTGATTTGGCCACACCTAATGTTTTTGCTATCTCTCTGATGGGTTTGTTTTGTTTTTTCAGCCTAATGATGGCTTGCTTCACTGATACTGACAGCTCTTTGGATCTCATATTGAGAGTTGACAGCAACAGATTCCAAATGCAAATAGCACACTTGAAATGAACACTGGACCCTTTATCTGCTCCTTGCAAATGGGATAATGAGGGAATAACACACACCTGTCCATGGAACAGCTGAGCAGACAATTGTCCCATTACTTTGGTCCCTTAAAAAGTGGGAGGCACATATACAAACTGTTGTAATTCCTACACCGTTCACCTGATTTGGATGTAAATACCCTCAAATTAAAGCTGAAAATCTGCAGTTAAAGCACATCTTGTTTGTTTCATTTCAAACCTATTGTGGTGGTGTATAGAGCCAAAAAGATTAGAAAAGTGTTGATGTCCCAATATTTATGGACCTGACTGTATCTGAGGCTGCTGGACTTCAACTTTCCAGCCCCAACTTTCCTTTTCTGAGGCACAGCGCTGGGGATTGGAGTGTGGACAGACATAGAGGGCTGGGGTGTTTGGGGGGGGGGGGGGTGGTTAGTGCTGGCTTTGGGCAGTGTGAAAGAGTGTAACAGACACTCTCAGCTTAGACAACTGCAGCCAGCAACCCTGGGAAGCCATAGTCCAGTCTAAATAATGTGTCCGGGTTTCAGGCAGTCTGAACCCGGATGCATGATTCCAAACTCGAACTGTCCGGGTGAATCCTGGACAGGTGGCAACCCTATAAAGGGTGCCTTTTAGCATCTGCTGTGGGACAGGGGGTGTTCTGGACAGTCAAACAGGAAACCTCCAGACCAGCTTTTCTCAATCTATTTAATTCTTTGGAACCCTTAAAATAATTTTTAAGTCTCAGGGAACCCCTTCTAAAAATTATATGTTACAGTACAATAGTAGAATTAGGAAGTTATAGATATAATAATAATAATAATAATAATAATAATAATAATAATAATAATAGAAAGAATAAAATGTGGAATAGCTAGAAAATGTGGAACCAATGAAGGGTCATTTTGAACAACTCTTGCTCTATAGAATCATTTTCAGTAACAACCACCAAATTAAAATGAAAAATCATTATAATGTCTTGAAAAGAAACACAGGTAACCCCTTACATTGGTGGCCACTGGGAGAAGGGCTCCAATATGGTTAGTGAGAAATCTGTAATCAATGAGAGGAAAAATTTCCATTACATTGGTAGACAGTAAAAAGAATGCACCACTTAACTATGGATGAGTTGGAGAAGAGCATTCTTAGGCCCCTTTCACACTGAGGCGCTTTGCATGTGCTATTGCGCTAAAAATAGCGCCTGCAATGCGCCCCGAAAAAGCTGCTCCATTATATCCCGAGGGCTTTCACACTGGAGCGTTGCGCTTGCAGGAGGGTAAAAAAACTCCTACAAGCCGCATCTTTGAGGCGCGATAGGAGCGGTAAAAATACCGCTCCTATAGCGCCCCTGCCTATTGAAATCAATGGCGTAGCGCCTCCAAAACGCCTGCAAAATGCTGCAAAGAGGCGTTATTGCGGGCGTTTTTAATCCTTTTTCGGCGCTAGCGGGGGTTAAAATCCCCCCGCTAGCGCCCGCAAATCGTGGCAAAAACTATGGTATAGCGGCAGCGCATCAGTGTGAAAGTAGCCTTACATTGTGGTCAGTGAGAGGAAGCATATCCCTTTGTGATCAGTAGGAGGATTGCTAAAAGATGATTAGTGTAATGCCATTGGCTTTGTTAAGTGATGTTGGTCCCAGAGCTATGCAGTCACCATAAGATGGAAGGTCAATCTGTCACTACTCAAGAAACCCCTAAATCTCTGGAGGAACCCTAGAATTGCACGGAACCCTAAATGAGAATGCCTGCTCTAGACACTTGTAGAGATGAAAGCTGCACACTAATGATGGTTTCCCATAGCACACCAGTGGGGTCCCTGCACATAAAGTGGAGGATTCTTTTGTACTTTGTGGAGTCTGAATACACAGGAAGGGTCATTTACACTGCAAAAGGGTTGTTTTGCACACTAAAAGAATCTTACATTCAGATAGGAATCCTTCTGTACAATTCATTGGGTCTGGAAAAAGTCAGGTGGGAAAGACACAATCTTTTGCACTTATGGAAGAATCCATCTTTACACCCAAGGGAGCTGCACAGAATATTGGAGGAAGGATACTTGTAAATATTGGTAGGAGAATCACCAGAGAAATGGAACATGAATGAGGCTGGGTTTACACTAGTGCGATGTGGGAACCCTGCGAATCCACTACGAGTTCCCGCGTCGCACCTGACTCACACGTCAGTTCACACTGCCATATGCAAACTGCTGGAGAGTGTCATACAACATTAACGACACCCCCATTTCAGCTCGCATATCGCACTGCAAACTGACAGTTCGGACATGAATTGGATCGCATAGGTGTGAACACCCATGCGATCCGATTCTGGTGCGGAGCAAAAAAAGGGTCCTGTGTGTGTTTGGTCCGAATGCGGTGTGATATCAGCCATACTATCTGTATGGCTGAAATCGCATTGCACAGACAACGCATGTGATTTGCACTGCAGTGCGAATCACATGCGATATCGCACAGCGCACTAGTGTGAACCGGCCCTGAAGGAGGTATCCAGTAGCATAGTTCATTAAGGGCCCTTTCACATGGGCGGACCGATCAGGTTTTTTAGGCGGACCAGATTGGACCCTCCATTCTCCTCTATGAAGCGGCGGGTGTCAATGGACATGTGTCTATTGACACCCGCCGACATCCAATCCGATCATGTCTGCTAAAAACAGACGGATAGGATTCCCCATCTGTCTGGCTGATCGGATCAGATGGCAGTTGGATGTAAACAGACAGGCAATCTGTTTACATCTGACCGTCCAGTGGGGATCAGTGGACAGATTCCCCCTGAGCAGGCAGACTCCAATGGAGCCTGTCCCATGTGTAAGGGGCCTAAGGATCCATGCAACTAGGGGCAGATAAAATACCAGAACCTCTGGCAGAAAAAAAGTGGCAGAACAAATTGCTCATAGTGGCTCACATTGCACAAGAGTTTATAAGCAATTGTTTTTATAAGCATTCCCCTCTGCTCATTTTTCAACGTCCAATTGAAAATCCCGAATGCTCCCAATTGCCGCCCTAATGCTGCGTACGCACGGTCGGGATTTCCATCAAAAAAAAGTTGGATGTGAGCTTTTGGTCGGATATTTAGACCGTGTGTATGCTCCATCCAACTTTTTCTGTCAGAATTTCCGCCAGCAAAAGATTGAGAGCTGGTTCTCTATTTTCCCGACGGAAAAAGTTATTGACGGAAATTCCGTTCGTCTGTATGCAATTCCGACGTGCAAAAAAACACGCATGCTCAGAATCAAGCAGAAGAGCCGAACTGCCTATTGAACTTTATTGATCTCAGCTCGTTGTACGTAACCGGGTTCTTGACCATCGGAATTTCGGACAAGATTTGTGTTAACTGTGTGTATGCAACACAAGTTTGAGCCAACATTCCGTTGGAAAAAAACGCGGTTTACTTGTCGGAAATTCTGACCGTGTGTATGCAGCATAAAGCCCCGTACACACAGTCGGACTTTTGGCCAACAAACTTCATTTTGAGCAAGTTGGACCTACATTTCGACCGTGTGTACGCTCCATTGGACAAATGTTGGGTCTGCAAACGGACAAACTTTTGCCTAACAAAAGTCCGATGGAGCAAAGTCCGACCGTGTGTACAGAAAACCATCGGACTTTTGTCCGATGAACAAAACAAATAATGTTACAATCAACCAACAATAGCAGAAGTTGACCAAAGGGTGGCGGTAAAGAGCAGAAAAACCACGTGATGTTGGAAAAAGTTTTGGGAAAGTTTGCAGAAAAGTCCGAGCGTGTGTATGCTATGGGTGTTCCCGACCAACTCCGTGCGGACAAAAAAACACGGAAAAGTCCGATGGAAGTCCGACCGTGTGTACGGGGCTTAAGGGTCCATTCACACCGAGCATAAAAAATGCTGCTTAAACAGGCGGTTTGCATTATTTTTTCTTCAGCCTGTAGAAGCAGCTCTATATTAGCCTATAAGGGTTTATTTACTAAAGCTGGAGAGTGCAAAATCAGTCTCACTTCTGCATAGAAACCAATCAGCTTCCAGGTTTTATTGCCAAAGCTTAATTGAACAAGCTGAGGTTAGAAGCTGATTGGTTTCTTTGCAGAAGTGAGACTGATTTTGCACTCTCCAGCTTTAGTAAATAAACCCCTATGTGTCCATGCACATTAGGGAGTTTACATATTTCCAGAGGAGCGTTTAGAGGCAGAAAAAACAAAAAAACGTCAGAATTGCGTTTTTGAGAGAAGCTTTCAGGCAAAAAAGAAAAAAAATGCTCATAAATGTGACATTTAGGCTCCATGCACACTGGACTCTAAAAAAAAGCTATAAAAAACGCCAGTAGCTTTGCAGGGAGCCTTTCAAAGTTTTTTAGAGTTTTTGCAATAGAGTTTATTAGCGTTTTTCAGTGTTAGCGGTTTTTAGCTTTTTTTTTTTTTTTTTCTATGGATCAAAAAACGCTAAAAAAACGCTGGCGAGCTGCGTTTGAGCGTTTTTTAGCATTTTTTCCCCGCCGAAAACTTTGAACACAAATTTCTTGCGTTCAGAAAAAAGCCCATTAACTCCACTGCTCATTAACGCTAAAAAATGTCCATGTGTGCATGGACACATAGGCTAACATAGAGTGCAGTTTATGGGCTTTTAAAAAAAAATGCCCAAACGCCAATAAACTGCAGTTTATGAGCTTCAGTGTACATGGAGCCTTAGGACAGTTCAGCGATTTCAAATGTACTTTGTAAATTGAGCAAAGGGGAATGTTTTGGGGAAAAAAAAAAACGCTTATAAAAAGCAAATGTCCATAAACCTTTGTGCAATATGAGCTACTATGAGCATTGAGCATTTTCTATGCCACTTTTTTCTGCCAGAGGTTCTGCCATTTTTTTCTGCCTCTAGTGTGCACGGAGCAAACAGGCCAGGAGAACTGATAAAAAATAAATCTGAAATATGTTGGTTGGATTTGTCAGGTGGGTGGAAATGACCCTTGTTGGGGGTTGATCTCAGTAATGGCATGAAGACAAACCAGTACATATTTTTCCTGTTACAACATTTAACCAAGTACAATACAACTGCATACAGTAAACTTTATGGATTGAGTTCCTCAAATACTCAACATACCACTGAAGGTTAGTGCAATATATATATATATATATATATATATATATATATATATATATATAAAAATAAATAAATATATAAAACACACACACACACACACACACTTTAGGAAAATGTTGAATACATTTTAAACATAAAAGCTTAAGGCTACTTTCACACTGAGGCGCTGGGTGCGCTGGCGGTATAGCGGCGCTATTTTTAGCGCCGCTATACCGTCGTTTTTGCCGCGATTTGCAGGCGCTAGCAGGGTGATTTTAACCCCCGCTAGCGGCCGCAAAAGGGTTAAACGCCCGCAATAACTCTCTATGCAGCGTTTTGGAGGCGCTACCCCATTGATTTTAATGGGCAGGGGCGCTATAGGAGCGATATTTTTACCACTTCTATCGCGCCACAAAGATGCGGCTTGCAGGAGTTTTTTGACCCTCCTGCAAGCGCAACACTCCAGTGTGAAAGCCCTCGGGCTTTCACACTGGATACAATTGAGCGGCCTTTTCGGGGCGCATTGCAGGCGCTATTTTTAGCGCAATAGCGCCTGCAAAGCGCCTCAGTGTGAAGGGGCCAAAATCAGCTCAGCCATTCACGATGACCCTTCTAGCAAAGTGTCGTATTTGCCACAATGCTAGTCTTAGCTTGACTCTTTGTAAAGTTTAATAATATTTAACATTTTCATACTGACCTTGTGTTTGCTATAGTTGAGGGCTTTGTCATACAGACTAATCCCAGCCATCAGTTTCTCCATGCTGTCTTCTTCATTCAGCAGTCCCACGTCATAGGCATGGGCATAACCCTGCTCTGCCAGGCAGCGGGCAGCCCTTAGCCTAGGCTCCTTGCTGCCCTCATCCTCTGTCTCCAGGCCCATGAGATGAGCTATCCTATCTGTGCAGTGTGAAGCCTCTTCCTCCAAATTGAGTCGGTCATACACATATGCCAGGTTGGCCCATGCATTTAAATTATCTGTTTCTTGCTTGGTGATGTTATCAAAAATCTCCTTGGCACTGTCAATCTCATCCAGATAGAAAGAAAAGACCCCGAGCAGATTTCTGATTGCTGAGTGCTGGAAAGTAGAGTCAAACTCTAGCTGGAACTGAAGAGCATCCCGTTTCAATTTAATGTCCCGTCTTCGAAACTCTGCTGGGATGCAAGATTCAAAGTTAAGGTTCATTTCCAAGTGGAAATGGCCAGGAATGTATTCAAATTCATCTATGAGAGTTTCTATGTCCACCCGGGACTCTTCCTCCATGGCTGCAGAGCTAGTAAATCCCTTTAGTCTTTCCTGCTCAGTGTACCTGTATATCTGGTCTGAGTCACCTGTAGCCTGGGAGGAGTTTCGCCTGGGAGAGGTGGCTGTGTACAATTTCCTCCTCACCCAGGTGACTTATGCACAGATTTGGCAAGTCAATGCATTATTTATACCTCTCTGCTTGGTCATTATAGTTTCCCATAGAGCACAGAATTGGAACAGATGCAGAATCACCATACACACCATATACTGCAATGGTCCCCTAGAAATACAATGGATGATTTAATAATGAATAATGAGTATTATGACTTTCAATGCCATCATGGAGAGAGTTCCAAAGGTAAAAGCTGTTACGTCAAAAGTTATTGAGCTGTAAAGTTAATAGTTGTGGCTCTATAAATTGTACTATGACAAGTATAAGCTGGAAGCAACATATGGACTCCAAGAAGATGAACTCATATAACATCTTAAAGCAGAACTGCTGACAGCTAAATACACAGGTGAAATATATATAAGGGAGTGGTTTAGTCTGGCAAAAGATTTAGATTTCTGTCCAGAGGCTAGACAAGAACCTGTAGGGCCCCCGGTGCACGAAACCATCCCACTGACTACGGGGCCCTTTATTGTGGTCCTGCAGAGGGACCCTTTCCTACCCCTTCCTGCCATCTTGGGCCCCCCTCCCACGTAGGCAGAATACCAGGGCCCTGCAACCCTGGTAGTTCTGCCACTGGTGTCAGTAGTTTTCTATTTTTGTTATTTTATTTTTTACCATTTAATTTTTTTTTTTTTTACAATTAATTTTTTTTAATTATTATTTCATATTTTTTGGAGCCCCACTAGGGGGGGGGGGCTTTAGTGAGTTATCAGGGATCTAAACAGACCTTTGATTTTCCACCTTTGAGACAGAGAAAAAAGATTAAGGGCACAGCCCTCAATCTCCATCTCTGCAGACACAGCTGCACAGAATAAATGGACAGGAATAGCTCTGTACAGAGCTTCCCAGTCATTCTCAGACTGAAGCGTAGTAAACAGAGTTTACTACACTTCAGATATGAATGAACAGTCAGTGATTTGTACTGATCACTGACTCTGTCCATTCAGAAAAGGAAGGAGCCTGTAAATGACATATATTCAGGCCCCTTCCCCACTCTCCAACCTGAAAGCATCCCCCTCAGCAGCTGGCGGGAGATGGGAGGGGGGAAGCCGGAAGAGCTGCAGAGGATGAGGGGGGCCAGGAGAGTATACAGGGATCTGGGGGCAGCAGGACCTGGATAGAAGGGACAGCATATAGAGGAACTGATCCCCTGAGAGGGAGCGAGGGAGAGAGGGAGAGAGAGAGAGAGAGATAGCATTAAAGCGGTTGTATACCCGCACTGGAAAAAAAAAAAAACCTGTAAGGCAAAGGCATAATGAGCTAGTATGCACCGCATACTAGCTCATTATGAAATACTCACCTTAGAACGAGGCCTCGGCATCTGATCCAGTCCTTGCCAAGGGAGCCGACATGTTCCCTCTGAGTTTCTTCCGGGTTCGTGGTTGGCCAGAGCCGCGATGCTGCATGCGCGCAGGAGTCTTCTTCCTGGCAAGGTCCGGCAGCGTCTTCAGCCAGGCCTTCACAGCGCACACGCCGCTGACGTCAGCGGCTGCATGCAAAGTGAATATCTCCTAAACTGTACAGGTTTAAGAGATATTCATTTTACCTATAGGTAAGCCTTATTATAGAATTACCTGTAGGTAAAATTAACAAAAAAGAGTATACAACCGCTTTAACAATTGCTACACAAGTCATATTGTAATTGAATGTTATTAAATATTACCTTTTTACCTGTAAAACAAAATGACCTTTCCTTTTGAGTCTGCAGTTTTGCAATTTTCTGTAAAATGCAATATGGCAACCTGGAGGTGTTCTTTACACTGATGGTGTACAGAACACCTTACAGAAATTTCATTTCTTGCTTGTGTGATTGGCTTACTGATTCTCCCTGAAGTCGGCAATAAGATACAAGCCCAAGTTTGGGCATCCCCTGCAACAAAAATGTAATCTTTAGTGAGATACTCCAAAAGGGAAATCACGTCTAAAGGGATGCAGACCCTGCCACTTTGGTCATTAGAGCCCGGCAAGTGCAGCAGCTAATTGATAATTATAAAATCACTTCCATTCCCATCGATTTTGCACATGGACACAGGGAAACAAACAGCTATTTGTTCTGAATAACAGAAGGTAGGAATCTGCAACAAAGTTTGCTACAATCCCTATATGTACATAGATCACCCACAGGGGAATGGTTTTTCCTTAACAAGAATGGCATTACTCTTTAAACATATGTAGCAGCCTCACCCTCTCTCTCTTCTTTAGTGGATACTTTGGCTTCGGTCTAGGGGTACCTTGAAGGGGAGAGCGAGGTGCGCCACGGCCCATGTCCCTGTCCAGTAATTGGAGTACCACACACTGAAAAGGTCCAACACGTATTTATTCCATAACGGCAAACAAATAGTCCTTTGTGAGCAGACAGTTTGAGACCCATAGAACAGTTCAGTATTGGTGGGGAGTAGGTCAAGGCACAATCCTCAAAGAAACTAAACCGTTGAGGTTTCACCAACGGTTGCTAAGCACAGTGGCTGTTAAATGGACTTTTTGGCTTCAGAGTCTCTTCCAGCGACTCTAGTGAACAGGAACTGGAGTTACCTTCGCTATGTTGCAGCCCCTGTTAGGGGGAAGACATTCCTCCAAGAGAGTTACCGGAGGCCCCGCCGTCACCGGATTAATGCTGTACCGGGCTATTCGGAAGGGTTACACTCCCCGGCCTCCTCGCCTCAGATACGGGTCCCAACACCTTAGGGCCCCTCGGACTCCTCCACCCTCGTGGAACCCAGTTGAAGTTACTGGGCCCCAGGCCTTGGCCATAGTACCCCACCCCAGGCTAAAGGTGCCTGGGATGGACTCCATCCCTCGCTCCGGCCAGGTCAAGGGCACCTGGGCCCGGAACTCCGGGACGCCAGCACCCAGGCCAAAGGTGCCTGGATGCGGCCGCGTCCTCCAACTCTGAACCCCAAGGTCAGGGCGTCCGCCCCTTTTATCTCCTCTCACTTTGCGTCACAGTGGGTTCCCCGCCCCGCTGTACCGGTGCCTAGGAAAGGACAAAAAAAGGAACAGTCTTGCGGTGCAGGTTCAACTCCGACCCAGGGCGACAACGCCACCTGCAGGCCACAGGGAACCTCACACCACCAGAGTCCTCCAAGAACCACAAAAGGGACTCTCAGATTCCCTAACAATTAGTACATCTGGGTTAAATGACCCAGATGCTCCCCCCCCCCCCCAAATTTAAATACCCGCTACACATAATTTTCAAAAAGCAGAAACTAGTGAAGCATATGGGTTTATTTACTTTTTACCTAGGTGCTACCGAATGAAAAATGGTCATTGGATATTGTTTCTTGACTGCAGCCTGACTTGGTGGCCTCCCAGACTTTCCCATAAGATGCTGGTGTTCTAATTGTGAGTGAAGACATAGATGCACCATAAATACCAGGGTAAAAATTGCCTTTTTAAATCTCTTTGTGTGGATGCTACCTCTACTGTTTTATATGTTAGAGGAGTTCAAATTCCTCCTTTTTATAATGCAAAAGTGTTACTTTGTGGGAGATTTCCTGCTGCCTGACTGGTAAATCCAGAGCAGTGGTAATTAGAGCATATGTAGATGTGGCGGAGTGTTCTGCACAGCAGGATGCTGCATTGAGGTGCATCTCTATGGGCCTCACACAGCAATGGGAAAAACCTGAAGAGGTCTTAAAGTGGTAGTAAACTCTGTTACACCACTTGTACCCAGTGGCGTAGAGTGGGTTGTCAGCACCCGGGGCAAGTCAAGTAATTTGTGCCCCCTAACTCATGTACTTTAAGTACTCCCTTCCACTAGTACAGTATTAAATGCCTTACCCCCTAAGCACATGTATGTAATTAAAAAAATGCATCTGTGTCACTACCCCCCTATCACCCCATGTATTGCACACTGCCCCCCCCCCCATGTAAATACACTGACCCCCAATGTGCTATATATACACTGACCCCCCCATGTATTATATATACACCGACCCCCCCCCCATTACCCCATGTATTATAAATACACTGACCCCTAAATGTATATATACACTGACCCCCCCATCACCCTATGTATTACACACTGCCCCCATGTATTATGTATACACTGACCCCCCCCTATGTATTATATATATACACTAACCCCCATCACCCCATGTATTACACACTGCCCCCCTCACCCCATGTTTTATATATACACTACCCCAATATATTATATATACACTGACCCCCATGTATTATATATACACTAATCCCATGTATTATATACACAGTAAAACCTTGGTTTGAGAGTAACTTGGTTCGAGAGCGTTTTGCAAGACAAGCAAATTCTTTTTATAAATTTTGTTGCCCTCTGGGGCCCTGGGGACAAAAAAATAATTAAAAAAATTTAAATAAATAAAAAAATGAAAATAAATAAACATAATTACATTTAAAAAAAAAAAGGGGGGTTGACATTCGTGGCCCTGGCGAACTCCGGGCCCCTGGGGACCACTGGGCCCCTTACAAAAAAAAAAGGGGGGCCATCCGGGCCCCTGGGGACCTCCGGGCCCCTTACAGGTGTACTGCCTGTACCCCCCTGATGGCGGCCCTGATTGAAGGTACAACATTTAGCAACATATTGCTACACTTAGAGGCGCCTCTCTTCTCTTTTATACTCTGTAGCTCCTGCTGGATATTGCATCTAATCCCTTTGTGGAGGCTTCCATTTGTGGATGGACATTTTATGGTTACACAACCTGTCACATTGCTATAATATTTTTTATATGGACTATAAACTGAAGGACCTATAAATAAGTTGTTGTGGAACGAATCATTTGAGTTTCCATTATTTCTTATGGGGAAATTCGCTTTGATATACAAGTACTTTGGATTACAAGCATGTTTCTGGAACAAATTATGCTCACAATCCAAGGTTTTACTGTGCATTAACACCCATATATTATATATACACTAACACCATGTATTATATATACACTGCCCCACCCATTACCCCATATATTTTATATACACTGAATTTTATATGTATATATATATATATATATATATATATATATATATATATATATATATAATTTGCACAGTTTAGGAGATATTAACTATATACGCTGCTTCCGACATCATCAGCGCATGCGCACTGAAGACACGCCCCGCTGTTGATGTTTTTCAGGGCCCGTGCCTGCCTACTAGCTAGTAGGCATGCCTACTAGCTCATTATGCCTTTGTCTTGCATGTTTGTTTTTGTCTTTTTTTTTTTCTGAGGTTTATAACCACTTCAGCACCAGAAGGATTTGCCCCCTTCATGACCAGGCCATTTTTTGCGATATGGCACAGCATCGCTTTAACTGACAATTGCGAGGTCGTGCGATGCTGTACCCAAAAATGTATGTCCTTTTTTTTCCCACAAATAGAGCTTTCTTTTGGTGGTATTTGATCACCTCTGCGGTTTTTATTTTTTGGACTATAAACAAACAGAGCGAAAATTTTGAAAAAAAACCTTTTTTTTTACTTTTTGCTATCATACATATCCCCCCCAAAAAAATTATTCACCAGTTTAGGTTGATAAATATTCTTCTACATATTTTTGGTAAAAAAAAAAAACACAATAGGGGTATATTGATTGGTTTGTGCTTCTACAAGCTATGGGATAGATTTAGGGACTTTTATTAAATTTTTTATTGTTTTTACTAGTAATGGCAGCGATCTGCGATTTTTAGAGGGACTGCAACATTGCGGTGGACAAATCTGACCCCAAATGACACATCGAGTACGCCTGACCCACAGGCACGCTCCCACAGCGGGAGCGCGGTGGCGCGAGCTGCCATACAGGTACGACAATTTGTGCAGGAGAGCCGGCTGGTTGGCAAGTGGTTAAAGGCAAAGTTACAGTTCACCTTTTTTTTTTCAAAATTTTATCTCCCCTATGTACCAATATAGCATTAATGTACTTACCGTATTTGCCGGCGTATAAGGCGACTGGGCGTATAAGACGACCCCCTAATTTTCCAGATAAAATTTGGGTTTTGGGATATACTGGCCGTATAAGACGACCCCCTTCCGACTAGCCATGCCTCACCATACCTCACTGTGCCCCATTGCATACCTCACTGTGCCCCATTGCATACCTCACTGTGCCCCATTGCATACCTCACTGTGCCCCATTGCATACCTCACTGTGCCCCATTGCATACCTCACCGTGCCCCTCGACGATCACTTACCTTATCCCTGGCATGTAGAATCTCCAGTCAGACCGCGGCCGTCCATTTTTCAAATACCGCGCCCCCTACTCGTGCTGTTCTGTGATAGGCGGAAACACTCAGCTTCCCAGCAGACACTGTGTTCAGTGTTCCGCCCATCACAGATGCCCTCTCATCCGAGGCCGAGGACGAGAGGGCATCCGTGATAGGCGGAACACTAAACAGAGGCTCTGCTGGGAAGCTGAGTGTTCCGCCTATCACGGAACAGCACGAGGAGGAGGCGCGGCTTTTGAAAAATGGACGCGGTCTGACTGGAGATTCTACATGTCAGGTACGTACCGGCGTATAAGACGACCCCCGACTTTGGAGAAGATTTTTATGGGGTAAAAAGTCGTCTTATACGCTGGAAAATACGGTATTTTGCAAAAATAAAACCGCTTTCCATTAATTCTACATCGGCTTACCTAACTCTATTCATGGCTGTTCTAACATACTGCTCCATTACTTCTGCCTTACTTCTTGGTCAGACTTTAGGTCATGACACAGGAAGGAGTTGACCAGCTGAGGGTGGATGATGCAGGGTGTGTGCTAATGAGGTCAGCTGGTCAGCTCCTTCCTGAGTCATGATCTAAAGTCTGACCTGGAAGTAAGGCAGAAGTAATGGAGCAGTATGTTTGAACAGCCATGAAGAGAGTTAGGTAAGCAGGTGTAGAATTAATAGAAATCTGTTTTATTTTTGCAAAATAAGTACATTATTGCTATATTGGTACATAGGGGAGCGGGAATTTAGAAAAAAATTTAAGTGAACAAAAGTGAACTTAGTCTTTAAAATTCCTTCAAGTACTGGGTAGGGTGACCACGTGTCCCGGATTGTCCGGGACAGTTCCGCATTTTGCAGGTCTGTCCCGAGTACCTTTATGCCAGGACAATACAGTGTCCCGGAATGAAACTGACACAGCCATTCCCCGGGCCGTTCTGATGGCCCCAAAAAATGCCACCACATCACCGCTTTACTTACTGACTGTACTTGTCCAGGCCGGGAATGCCTGGAGGAGCACAATCCCCGCCCCCTGCTCGTGATTGGAGAAATCATAAATCCTGACTATTGTGTCTAATGACTGTGCTGTGATTCGTTACAGCACAAGCTGATTTTTGGGAGGGAGGGGTGTCCCTATATGGTAGTTTGGAAATGTGGTCACCCTAGTACTGGGCTTCTCTAGCAACAACTCCTGAACACAAATGGCTTCTCTGGGCACAAGGATTTTCTATGAAAGGGGATGTCTACAATTTTCTGGGAACTTTCTGCCAAAGCTGCACCTTGCCAATTGGTTTACTCACGGGGGCCTTGACTTCCAGGTTGCCTGAACCCCCTGGTACCCCATCAGTTCTGCATGAAGGGCGAAGCAGAATCTGGAGAATACCTGTCCCTGCCAAAACAGGGTCATCTCTCTATCTAAAACTTCCCAATCCAGGGTGCTTTAGGGTACTTTCACCATGCCCAGCGCCAGGCGTTAGCGGTAAAGTGCTGCTACTTTTATCGGCGCTTTACCGCTGTTATAGCTGCGCTTTTCGGCCGCTAGCGGGGCACTTTTAACCCCCGTTAGCAGCCGAAGAAAGGGTTAAAAGAGCCAGAGCACTTCGGCAGCGCTGCCCATTCATTTCAATGGGCAGGGGCGGTTTAGGACCAGTGTATACACCGCTTACGCACCGCCCCAACGATGCAGCTTGCAGGACTTTTTTTCTCGTCCTGCAAGCGCACCGCCCCGGTGTGAAAGCACTCGGGCTTTCACACTGGGGAGGCATGAGAGGCGCATTTCAGGCGCTATTTTTAGCGCTAAAACGCCTGAAAAGCACCCCACAGTAGCCTAATTGAAGCAGACTGTGTAATTACTAGCACATCTGCATCCCAAAATTGCTGTTGAAATAATTTTGTGCCTAACTTTGGCACATTAGTCCTATGCTGGGCTCTGCCTAGTGCCAGTGATAACATAACAGTCAAGTGGGAAAGTGAGATTGCTGTATCACTCCCTATATTGGTATCCTGACGTAGTGATCAAGAGCCAAGTGGTGATCACATTATAGATCATCCTGGGTGCAGAATTGGAACAATGCAGCTGGCAGAGACCTGTCTAGCCCCAATGCAGTGTAAGCCACCGTAAGGTGTACTGGCACCCAATAGGGGCCAAGGGGAGTGTGGCACTACTCTGGGCACAATTACAAACACTCTAATAGAGTCCATTGCAAGTGCCCATAAAATCTGTACAGCTGCTCTTCAGCGACTTAATTACACATGAGAAAGCTGAAAGCGAGTGTCATTTTACTAGGTCAAAATATGTTTGCCAATGAAAGGAGTTTCACTCTTGCAACTTGCAAAGTATTTGACTAATCGCATTACAGTGAGTGTCTTCATTCTTCCCTGAGGGGAGAGGAGGTAGAGATGACATGGGGAGACAAATGACAGGAGAGGGGGTGGAAGGCGAGTCACACAAGATGACAGAGGAGGGTGTGGAGGTGACATTGGAAACAGGCAAGACCTGAATAGAGGCTCCTGTACGGGAGACAGGAAATCAGTAGGTGAACCTATCACTGACAAATGCCCAGAATTACAAAAAAAACAACATGTTGTTACAATTGAGTTGCATGGTGCTGGCCGTTCTTCAACCCGGAAGATTGGCAACATGTAGTGGCAGCTCTGGAATGAAGGTTAGTATGGCAGCAAAGGTTTTTTTTGTTTGTTTTGTTTTTTGTTTTTTTATTATCTTTTTAAACTGGAGGTCTTCTTTAAAAGAGATCTAACAGTAGGGTTGCCACCTCATCCCTTTAAACCCGAACACATATGAATTACACAGGTTCTGTGGCTGATTAAGGAACCTGTGCAATTCATATGTGTTCGGGTTTAAAGGGATGAGGTGGCAACCCTAAACGGGACACAAACCACAAAAAAAAACTGTCCGGTGTTCTAATCCATCTCCACTCAACAAAACAAACAAACAAAAAAAAGTTTTGCCTTTATTTATACTTTAACTACTTGCTTACTGGGCACTTAGGCCCCTTTCACACTGGGGCGGGCAGGTGCGGTGGCGGTATAGCAGCGCGATTTTCAGCGCTGCTATACCGTCTTTCTTACCGCGGTATGCGGCCGCTAGGGGGGTGAATTTAACTCCCGCTAGCGGCCGAAAAAGGGTTAATACCGCCCGCAAACCGCTATTGCCGCGGTTTGCAGGCGGTATTACCGCGCTGTCCCATTGATTTCAATGGGCAGCCGCGGTAAAGGAGCGGTAAACACACCGCTCCTTCACCGCTGTAAAGAAGTGGCTAGCAGGACTTTTGGAGCGGTCCTGCTAGCGCACCGCTTCAGTGTGAAAGCCTTCGGGCTTTCACATTGAAGGCTACAGGCACGAATTTTTCATGCAGTATAATAGCGCTAATATTAGCGCTAAACCGCATGAAAAACGCCCCAGTGGGAAAGGGGCCTTATACCCTCTTCCTGCCCAGGCTAAATTTCAGCTTTCGGCACTGTCACGCTTTGAATGACAATTGAGCGATCGTGCGACGTGGCTCCCAAACAAAATTGACGTACTTTTTTTCCCACAAATAGAGCTTTCTTTTGGTGGTGTTTGATCACCTCTGCGGTTTTTATTGTTTGCGCTACAAACAAAGAAATAGCGACAATTTTGAAAAAAACACAATATTTTTTGATTTTTGCTATAATAAATATCCCAGTTTTTTTTTAAAAAAAAATTTTTTTTACTCAGTTTAGGCCGATACGTATTCTTCTAAATATTTTTTGTTAAAAAAAAAATCGCAATTGGCGTTTATTGATTGGTTTGCGCAAAAGTTATAGCGTTTACACACCATTTACACACCATCTTGCCTACACACCATCAATCTAAAATCCGACCGTCCCAAACGCTGTGACGTAAAAAACTCAGACGAGCCGAGAAAAATTAAGTTCAATGCTTCTGAGCATGCGTCGACTTGATTCTGAGCATGCATGGGTTTTTTCTCCACACAGAGGATTGGAATTTGGTATAGTTTTTTTTCCATCGGATAAATTTAAAACATGTTCTATTTTTTCTCACCGATTGGAAAAAAGACAGATGGGGCCCATACATGATCGGTTTGTCCGATGAGAAAAGTCCATCGGACTGTTTTCATCTGTAAAACCGATCGTGTGTACAGGGCATAAGACGTTGATAAGAGAAGCCTAGGTGTTAGTCGTCACCTTCACCATCATAGGAGTGAGCTCCTTCTCCGATTCAAACCCCCTCACGTGCCCTTTCTGTCCCCTGACACAGTAGCTTGAAGCTCAGAGTCCGAGAGTTCACTCCTGTGATGGTGGAGGTGAACAGTAACAGCTGGGAGTGTGTTAGCAACATCCTAGAAGTTTTCCAGTCAAACTTCAAGAGGTATGTAAATGGCCTACACCTATAGTAAAGGCTTTATTCAACCTAAAGCCTCGTACACACGATCGAATTTCCATCGGACAAATCCGTGGAATTTTATCCGAAGGGCGTTGGCCATGAACTTGTTCTGCATACAGACGGCAGAACTTTTTCAGCCAACATACACAAAACTACGTGTTTTTTTCTGCTCTTTAGCGCCACCCTTTGGGCAACTTCTGCTAACGTTGTCTTATGGTTGGCATTGGTTAAGCGTGTTTCTACTTTGGATTTTTTTCCGATGAACTTGTTTACACACGATCGGAAAATCTGACGGCACACATTTGTTGTCGGACAGTTTTAAAGCATCCTTTAAAACATTTGTTGTCGGAAATTCCGACAACAATTGTCTGATGGAGCATACAAACGGTCGGATTTTCCGACAAAACCCTGCCATCACACATTTGTTGTCGGAAAATACGATCGTGTTTATGAGGCTTTAGTCAGAGCTGCACAGTTTTTTTGTTTTTTTTTGCAGATGCCCCTTACCTGCATAGGCAGTTTAAACTCTTTCTGAGTAGTGGATAAGGAACAAGGGGGGCAGAGGCTGTGCTCCCAGTCCGGACCCTGCTCCTGAGGGTAGGGCCACGCATGATGTATTTCACACCTGGGGCAGATCAATGAACAGAAAAAATGGAGACAGTGATGATTTTCTTTTTTTGATTAAATAATCTTTTCTTTATTTGAGTAAATATCATTATTTCTTTGTTTTACAAATAATCACTTTGATGAAAAAGTAAAAGATATCATAAAAAAATTATTAGCAGAAAAAAATAGGCATAATAGCGATGCAGAGCTTACAAGTAGGCAGTCTATTTATCACAGAATAGACCTGCTATATCTCTTCTGCAATAAAATATACTTACCTGCCTGCTTTTAGTGCTCTTTGGAATGTTGGGCAAGCTGTGCATGCACAGTTCAGTTAAAATTACCAGTATGGTGCCTGTGTACCACGATGAATGAACTACTGTGCAAGCATGGGAGTTAGGCTACTTTCACACTGAGGCACTGGATGCGCTGGCGGTATAGCGGCAATATTTTTAGCGCCGCTATACCGTATTTTTTGCCGCGATTTGCGGGCGATAGCGGGGGGATTTTAACCCCCACTAGCCTCCGAAAATGGGTTAAAAACGCCCGCAATAACGCCTCTTTGCGGTGTTTTGGAGGCGCTACCCCATTGATTTCAATGGGCAGGGGCGCTATAGGAGCAGTATTTTTACCGCTCCTATCGCGCCTCAAAGATGCGGCTTGCAGGAGTTTAGACCCTCCTGCAAGCACAACGCTCCTTTCACACTGGATACAATTGAGCGGCTTTTTTGGGGCGCATTGCAAGCGCTATTTTTAGCGCAATAGCGCCTGCAAAGCACCTCAGTGTGAAAGGGGCCTTAAAGCGGTAGTAAACCGCAGAAAAACAAACAAACCTGCAAGACGATGGCAAAATGTGCTAGTATGTGTCGCATACTAGCACATTATGAAATACTCACCTTAGAATAAAGCTCTTCCAGTGTGGCGCTCGCTCACTGCTGAGAGGGCTGACATCTTCCGCCCTTTCTTCCGGGATTGCGGGCTCCAGCTATATGAAAGTGTCCGGAGCCGCAATGACATCACTCCCACGCATGCGCACGGGAACCCTCGTATCTGGCGCGGAGCTCTGAAGGTCCGACACATTATGCCGGACCTTTACAGCGCATGCGCCACTGACGTCAGCGGGTGCATGCAAGGGGAATATCTCCTAAACAATGCACCTTTAGGAGATATTCATTTTTCCTACAGGTTAGCCTTATTATAGGTTTATTTACCTGTAGGTAAAAATAAAATAATAAAGCGGGGTTTACAACCACTTTAGGTCATCCTGCAACAGCCAACCGAGGCAGCCAAAGCCTGGCATCCAGAAGACATCAGACCGTTGTTGGGGAGGTAAGTATTTGCAGACTTTAGTTGTACTAGTGCTAATGCATTGCTAGTGCATCTAAAGCTGGCCATAGATGGATTGAAATTTGGCCAGTTTAGCAGGGGCCGGCTGAATTTTCGATCCATCTATGGAAGTTCTAACGAACACAATCGTATTGGAAAACTTTTATTCAATCAGCGGCTGCAGTGCTGATCAGTGTATTCTGAAAATGGAGGAGTCCCCCTCTGTCAGTATAAACTAGCAAAGTGGGGAGGATTCCTCCATCCACCTTGGTTATATTCATGGAGGAATCCTGTTTTTTTTTTTTTCGATTGATAAAAACGAATCATCCATGGGCAGCCTAAAACTACCCTCTCCCAAGAATTATTTATTTATTTTTATGGTTGAACTAGATGGACTTGTGTCTTTTTTCAACCTGACTAACTATGTAAAGCCTCAACACACGATCGGATTTCCATCGGACAAATCCGTGGATTTTTGTCCGAAGGGCATTGGCCGTGAACTTGTTCTGCATACAGACGGCAGAACTTTTTCAGCCAACATTCACAAAACTACGTGTTTTTTCTGCTCTTTAGCGCCACCCTTTGGGCAACTTCTGCTAATGTTGTCTGATGGTTAGCATTGGTTCGGAGCATGCGTGTTTGTACTTTGGATTTTAGTCTGACGGACTTGTGTACACACGATCGGATAATCCGACGGAACACATTTGTTGTCGGACAATTTGAGAGCATGACCATCTAACATTTGTTGTCGGAAATTCCGACAACAATTGTCCAATGGAGCATACAGACAGTCGGATTATCCGACAAAACACGTCCATCACACAATTGTTGTTGGAATATCCGATCGTGTGTACAGGCCTTTAGATTGATAATGCTGCTGGCCAAAGGTGTCTGTTGCTCCTTCATCTAGAGTGGAGACACCCTAAAGGCCCGTACACACGATCGGATTATCCAACGGGAATTGTGTGATGACAGGCTTTTGTCGGAAAATCCGAGCATTTGTACGCTCTATCGGACAATTGTCGGATTTTCCGTGGACAAATGTGGGATGGCATGCTTTGAAATTGTCCACCAACAAATGTGTGCTGTTGGATTATCCGATTGCGTGTACACAAGTCCTTCGGACAAAGCTCCAAAGTAAAAACACGCATGCTCCGAACCAATGCTCACCATAACACATTAGCAGAAGTTGCCCAAAAGGTGGCGCTAAAGAGCTGAAAAAAAACACGTAGTTTCGTGTTTGTTGGCCGACAATTCTTTGCCGTTTGTATGCAAGACAAGTTCATGGCCAACGCCCTTTGGACAAAAGTCCTACGCTTTGTCTGATGAAAATCTGATCGTGTGTACGAGGCTTAAGACAAGTGTGTTACTTGCCAGATCACTAAGTAAAAGTAAGACCCCTTTCACACGATCCGTGTCCGTGTGCGGGCTCCGCTTTGCTCAGCGGGGATCGCTCCGTCGATCCCCGCTGAGCAGGCAGATGACAGGTCTGTCTCCGCACACTGTGCAGGGACCGCCCTGTCAGAGCGCCGCTCTCCCCTATGGGGAATTGGATAACGACAGACCGTAGAGTCCGTTGTCATCCGATCCGATCCGCAGACGGATGGAAAAATAGGGTTTTCCTCCGTCACACTTTGGCGGAGCGGAGCGGGTCGGATGTCAGTGGACATGTCACCGCTGACATCCGTGGCTCCATAGGGGTACATGGAGCATCCGTTCAGGTCCGCCTAAAAAACTGACAGGCGGACCTGAACGGTCCATCCGTGTGAAAGAGCCCTAAAGGGAAAAAAGCCTAAAAAAATAAAAAAAACTGATGCAAAAAAAGAAATAAAAATAATACAGGGACCACATTTAAAGTGGAACTAAATTTCTCCCGTAACTCACTGTGAGCAGGCATGCTTTTTATTGAAGAAGAGACATGCAATGTCTCTTCTGCAATAAACGACACTTGCCTGATCGCAGTGATCCCCAGAACTCGGCTTACAGCGACCGGCGCGATCCTGTGTGCAGGGATGACTAGCTCTTGCGCATGCACAGCAGTGACATCATTCCACGTTGGCCAGCGAAGAGGCCCGAAAACCATCTCTGACTTTAGTTCAGTTTTAATGATTGGTACAAGCTGCAAGATATAAAAAGTTTGTTTTTGTGTTTAATAAAACTTTTTAATACCATCATCTTGAACCAGTACAGTACATATCTATGCAAATCAGTGGGCAGGAGTATTTAGTATAATTCCCATGACTAAAGGGGGTGGAGCCTGCAAAAAAAAAAAGCAAAAATCATTTTTTTTTTCTTTAGAATTTTAAGTCTTTTATTTCAAAAGTAAAAGAAAACAAAACCAAGAAAGGTTCCAATCATTAGAACATACATATTTAAATACTAATTACCAAAATGTTGAGTAGTGCATTCCGCCAATCTAAAACCTTGTACACACGATTGGATTATCCGATGGGAATTGTGTGATGACAGGCTGTTGTCGGAAAATCAGACCATTTGTATGCTCCATCGGATTTTCCGTGGACAAATGTGGGATAGTATGCTTTAAAATTGTCTGATTTTCTGATCGTGTGTACACAAGTCCTTTGGACAAAACGCCAAAGTACAAACACACATGCTCAGAAGCAATGCTAACCAAAACACATCATTAGCAGAAGTTGCCCAAAGGGTGGCGCTAAAGAGCTGAAAAACCAAGTCGTTTCGTGTTTGTTGGTCGATAATTCTTTGCCGTTTGTATGTGTAGCGGCCTCCACTCTCTCTCTCCGCTGTTGGCTGGTTTCTGCTTGTCTAGGGGTACCTTGGAGGAGAGAGTGCGGGGTCACCACGTCAAGCCTTCACCGCAGATGTTTGTGTGGTGTGAGCAAAGTTTCTTTACCTTCGGGTCGTGTTCGGTGTTTTGAGCCTCCGCTCCTTCTGTGGAACAGTGTCTGCCAGTAAATGAGCCCCACACCAATAAAAGTCCAACACTCCTTTATTTTCCAATGTCAGGATGAAACACAATCAGTTGGACTCCCTCAACGAACAGACAGAGGGTGTGGATACGAGTAGGCCCAGGCACAATGAACTCTCCTATTCCTCTATCAGCGAATAGGTTTGGCACATGGTCTATGCCACCTGTTGAGAATCTTGGTCGCTGCTACCGACCGGGTGAACGGTGAACCTTCCTCCTGACTGCACCTGGCCCCTGTTTGGGAAGACATCCCTCCGGGTGGTCTCCTGAGGCTCACCCGGCACCGGCAATCTGCTGTACCAGGTCTTCGGGTGAGTAACTCCTCCGGTCCCTTACGGTTCTGGATTCGGGCACCCCACTCCAGGGGTCCCCTAGGAAATCCTTCCCTCGCGGAGCCCAGCGGAAGACACCGGGCCCCAGGCCTCCAACCGAGTACCTCACCCCAGGCTGAAGGTGCCCGGGGTGGAACACGAGCTCCGGGTGTCCAGGCCTAGGCCGCCTGGACACCGACCACGAACCACAGCCCTCAGGCTGAAGGTGCCTGGGACTCGACAACCCCGTGATCATGCTGCGAGAGGCCAAAAAGGGTATGCCACTGCAACGATGGCTCAACCCCGGGCCCAAAGTGACAGCGCCACCCGCTGGGCCCCAGGGAATCACACATCACAGATCCCCCACCAAATTCAAACATGATAGAAAAGCATATACCCACTATATATGCAATACAAGTTCCTGGCCAATGCCCTTCGGACAAAAGTCTTACGCTTTGTCCGATGAAAATACGATCGTGTGTACAAGGCTTAAATTAATCCAGTAATATAATATCCTCTATCATCAAACTGTTCAAAATAATATCCACTATCACCAAGTTTATTTGGAATGTCTTTCCCTTCTTAGACCACTTTCACACTGAGGCGCTTTTCAGGCGCTTTCACGCTAAAAAAAGCGCCTGAAAACTTATTTCCATTAAAATCAATGAATCCTTTCACACTGGGGCAGTGCTCTGAAAAAAAAACCCTCTCCATTGAAATGAATTGAAAGCGCTTCAAAAGCGCTCAGTGTTTTACTGGCAGTTTTTCAAGCGCCTCAGTGTGAAAGTGGCCTTAGTCATATATTCAAAAGAAAAGAAAAAAATATATACTTTTTTTATTTTCTTGGTAAGTAGAATCTCGGAAAAAAGTGTCTTTGGGTAAGTTATCTGGAGGCTTTACAGCCTACTACACCAAAAACAAATAATGGGTGGGTGTTCCTTTTAGAAGTGTACATAGGTATTAGTACAGCTGACTAACATGCAGTGGTGTAAATAACCCATGGCCACTGAGAAAACACGTATTCAATTATTTGCACATATTTTACTCAAACACCTCCTGGCAAGAAACTGTGAGAGACAACACAGAATATTTTCTTCACACAGAACCTTTTTCAAGTAAGATTGGATTGGATTGTCAAAATACCTGTAGCGGGTATGTGCTTTTCTATTTGAATCTGGTGGGGAAACTATGATGTATGGTTCCCTGGGGCCCACCGGGTGGCGCTGTCACTTTGGGCCTGGGGTTGAGCCATTATTACAGCGTCGTACTTCTTTTTGGCCTCTCTCAGCGGTTGTATGGTGGGGCGGGGAACCCGCCGTGCTTGCTGGGAGAGGGTATAAAGTGGGCGGCCATTTTTGGTGGCGGGAGTCGAGTCCCGGGCACCTTCAGCCTGAGGGCGGTGGTTCGTGTCGGTCCTCTAGGCGGCCTAGGCCTGGAGGACGTTCGGAGGTCGTGTTCCATCCCAGGCACCTTTAGCCTGGGGTGAGGTACTTGGATGGCGGTCCGGGACTGAGGGTCCCGGATTAAGGCTCCGCGAGGGAGGAACTTCCTAGGGGACCCCGGGAGGGGGTACCCAAATCCAGTGGCGTATGGGACCGGATGGGGTACTTACCTGAAGACCTGGTGCAGCAAATTGCCAGTGACGGGTGAGCCTCCGGAGACCGCTGGGAGGGATGTCTTCCTCGATTGGGAGCAGGAATCTACTTCTGGGAAGGAAGTAAGAGAGTTCATTGTGCCTGGGCCTACTCGCATCCACACCCTCTTGTCTGTTCTGTTCATTGAGGGAGTCCAACTGATTGTGTTCACTTTTCCATGAGAAGAATAAAGGAGTGTTGGACTTTAGTGGTGTGGGGCTCATTTACTGGCAGACACTGTTCGAGAAACCAGGAGGAGGTCTCCAGATGCAGAACACCGACCCGAAGGTAAAAGAGAATTGTCTCCCACCACACACACGCACACCTGCAGTGGGAACTTGGCGTGGTGACCTCGCACTCTCTCCTCAGAGGTACCCCTAGACAAGAGCCAGAGAAACCAGAAGAATTGAGAGGAGAGAGAGGGGGCCGCTACACGTGGGGGCTCGGGTCCGGTATGGTGTTCGTGCTACTACGGAGTTTGAACGTGTCTGCCCGGAGGAGTTCTGAGTAGGTCGGCCATATTATTGGCCAAAGTGCATCCCTGCTCGAAGTCGTGGACATGACCCAGTAAAGGGAAAGGCCCGCGCAGAAGAGCGAGAAGAGGGGGGAGCTCAGCCGCGTGAGGGACTACACGTGGGGGCTTCTATTTGCACTGCGCCATCAGGCACACCCTCACTGCTTAGTTCGTGGGCGTGACCCAGAAAAGAAGAAAAGCCCGCGAACTAGAGTGCAGAGGGGAGGAGTCCAATACGTGTGAAGGACTACACGTGGGATTTGGCGCAAAAACTTGCAGTGTGCAATGTATCAGCAGCAAGTCACCATGTTTGGACAAACAGTGTGGGTTCCACTTCATCCTTCCACCACGTCTTTGACTGCTGCTGCTCCGGTAACCGATACAGGAATTTGGCTAAAGCCAAGGGGACGATTCGCCCTGTATTCATGCATGGACGTTGAGGCCCTGGGTGTGATTTGTCCTGGCTGCTCAGGACTGGTGTGTCATCTGAAGCCATTCGGGCGATGCGAAGTCTGTGGGGAGTTCCTATTCGAGGTAGATACAGTCATTGAGAAGCCAAGAACCATCTACCCTGGCCGTACCACAGGCAGCACCACTCAAGTTGGAGGAATCACTGCTTTGACAGCCATCCCTGTGCGCACTGCAGCGACCGCGGAGGAGGTCGTGAGTACTCAAATACGGGAGAAATCCGAGGATGCTGACTCGGTCACCACTGTCTCACAGCGTCCATCGCCGAAGAGAAAGACCGGTATGGTAGCCCCGTACAGCGGTTGCGGTGGGCCATCTCGCCTGCCTACGCCCGGCCCGGATGAATCCGGTAAGAAAAGTCCCGGACGTCCTGCCTCTAGAAAAGGCAGAGGTAAGCCAGGCGGAGGGACTTGGTGTGTGGGGGGAGGTGTCGGGGATCCACAACCCTGTGTGTCCGTGGGGGGTGGTAGTCCAGTTTCCACTACAGGCTACATACCCGCGGAGGAGTGTGACACCTCCGACCTAGAGTCACTCTCCAATCTGGGAGACGATGTCGCCATTGATGAACTGTTTGCTCAAAAGGGCTGGGACAAAGTACCTCTCGCCTCATCCCACAGAACCAGGGACCCACCCATGTCTACAGGGGATAGTACACCCCGGGTGGAGGCACCAGCGCCTGAGGAGGGGTCCCGTCCCCAGCCTACTCTTGCCTTCCCGGTGCCTCCTGCACCTAATGCCGGGGAAAAGAGACTGTTGTTGCGGGCACCTATGCCCAGACCAGATGTGATCAAGGTCCCTCGTCACCCGGACTCAATAGTTTTGCCTGGCGAAGGGGACAAAGCCACTATGCCTCCTCTGGCGAGACTACAACGCCTATTTGGCCAGAAGGTTGCTGCTGAGTATGGGTGGGAGTACCCATACTTGTCCAAGGAGTTATTGTATGAAGTGGAAGTTTGCCGGGAGCGCTGGTACAATGACTTTGTGTGGACCCACCTTCAGGTTCCACACGCCCGCAGGTACCTTGCGTGTTCCCCCAAGGCCTCTCAGCGCTTTAAAGACTGCAAAGCAGAATGGATGCTGGGACGACATATCCACGCGGACAAGGTGCTGATCCGACACAAGGAAGGGGAAGATGTCGAGTACCATCTGGAGACCATGGATCAGCACTTGAAGCCACTTGTCCTGCCGCACCCTTGATTCTATCTATAGGAGAAGAGAGACTCCGTTTTTGTTCTTTGCATTGCTGAACTTTCCGGGGTTGTTGTTCTTGTTACCCAGAGGAGTTGAAGGACTGTTCCTGTTTGTTCTTCAATTTTCCAGCAAGCAATCATGGACTCTGGGGTAGATAGGGCCCAAAGAAGATGGAAAGTTCCACGAGTGCAGTTACCGCGATGCTGTCACCAGGTGGCAGTGTTGCGCATCGATATCACTGTTCACACACACACTTTTATGAAGGAAAGGATTTCTCTGCGGAGAAGTTTTTTCATTCTCACACGAATACATGTGTCAGGGTTTATGTGTGTTAACTTTTCTTTTTCCCTCTGCAGGAGAGCATCCCATCAAGACCACTGAGAATGGGGTGGGTCTTAGCCAGGATGGGTGGGAAGAGTGTAATGTGAAAATGTGATTTCAAGGTTGTTGTTAAGTGTTGTTGTTTCCCTTTCCCTCCCTTTTCATGTGAGGCTCAGGCACAACTGCTCTAGCTAGTTTTAGTTTTCTAAAGTTTTTGGATTGTTTCACAATTTTCAGTCGGTTTCTGGATTGGACTATGTCAGCCCTTGAGGGCATGGTTTATTCCAGACACTGGGGACCAGTGTCAAACCACCAGGGGGAGAGTGTAGCGGGTATGTGCTTTTCTATTTGAATCTGGTCAGGAAACTGTGATGTATGGTTCCCTTGGGCCCACCAGGTGGCGGTGTCACTTTGGGCCCGGGGTTGAGCCATCATTACAGCGTCGTACCTCTTTTTGGCCTCTCTCAGCGGTTGTATGGTGGGGCGGGGAACCCGCCGTGCTTGGGGGGCAGCCATTTTTGGTGGCGGGAGTCGAGTCCCGGGCACCTTCAGCCTGAGGGTGGTGGTTCGTGTCGGTCCTCTAGGCGGCCTAGGCCTGGAGGACATTCGGAGGTCGTGTTCCATCCCAGGCACCTTTAGCCTGGGGTGAGGTACTTGGATGGCGGTCCGGGACTGAGGGTCCCGGATTAAGGCTCCGCGAGGGAGGAACTTCCTAGGGGACCCCGGGAGGGGGTACCCAAATCCAGTGGCGTAAGGGACCGGAGGGGGTACTTACCTGAAGACCTGGTGCAGCAAATTGCCAGTGACGGGTGAGCCTCCGGAGACCGCCGGGAGGGATGTCTTCCTCGATTGGGAGCAGAAACCTACTTCTGGGAAGGAAGTAGGAGAGTTCATTGTGCCTGGGCCTACTCATATCCACACCCCCTGTCTGTTCCGTTCGTTGAGGGAGTCCAACTGATTGTGTTCACTTTTCCATGAGAGGAATAAAGGAGTGTTGGACTTTAGTGGTGTGGGGCTCATTTACTGGCAGACACTGTTCGAGAAACCAGAAGGAGGTCTCCAGATGCAGAACACCGACCCGAAGGTAAAAGAGAATTGTCTCCCACTGCACACACGCACACCTGCAGTGGGAACTTGGCATGGTGACCTCGCACTCTCTCCTCAGAGGTACCCCTACACAAGAGCCAGAGAAACCAGAAGAATTCAGAGGAGGGAGAGGGGGCCGCTACATAACTATTGATTGATAATGCTGATGTTACAAAATTAAAGTATGCTGTTAGATAGAGTTGCCACCTCATCCCTTTAAACCTGAACACATATGAATTACACAGGTTCTGAGGCTACTTTAATGCAGATAAGGCACCAAGTGAGTTTAATTACCACATTAATCAGCCACAGAACCTGTGTAATTCATATGTGTTCCGTTTTAAAGGGATAAGGTGGCAACTCTATATAGAAGCCATTTCATCACCATGACAGTCATTCAATTTCTATTCCCAGCAATGGCGGCCTCTATATCCCCCTCAGTACAAGCCTGTGAGCTGCAGATGGAGAAAGCCTGCCCCATTCATACACAGGAGTGACACCTGACGTCACATCGCTCCGCCCAGTCTGGCGGCTACCTGCAGTCATGTGACCGCTAACCTGAAAATGTTGACAGGCGTCCCGTTACTATGGAGACAAGACTCGGCATGGCGGAAAAGAAGTTCACCGGGGCGCCCTTCGGCTGTCAAAGTGGCAGGTAAAATGTACCGGGATACAGAGCACAGCAACCGCACACAGATCAGCACATGGGACACCCGTCATTGCCAATTACCGTGCAGAACACACTGATCATGTTCGGATCGGTGACTCCGGAGATCAGGCTGGGCAATCTGTGCCTGGCAGTGTGTCTCCCGGTCTGAGCATTGCACGGGTCAGCTGGGACATCGGTCTCCCCATGGCAAGACAGGCTCAGGGTGCCTCTGCTCCCTGCCTGATATACCTGTGTGTGCATTACAGGTGCAGGGAGAGGGAGCTCTGAGAACATCTGAAACGAATGAAATACAGAAAAGGGGCCCATTCACATCATCGCCCTAAAAAAACATTTTTCACACTGGAGGACGCCCTACAAATGCAAAGTTTTTAGGCATTTTCTTTTGTTTGTAATGGGCCTGTACACACAGGGATGCAAAGGCGTGCTGCGTATAGATCAGTAAAAAAAAATCTGCATTGCCAGTCAGTATTTTTATGAGTGTATGCACATATACACAAATATACTCACATATACTCGCATATACGCACATATACACAAATATACTCACATTATCATATACTCGCATATACTCACATATACGCACATATACACATATATAAGCACATATACACACATATACACAAATATACTCTCACATACACACACATATACACACATATGCTGCCACCTTCCCTGGATTTGAAAAAAGCTAAAACCTTAATGCGCATGTACGCATTCGCACAACGACAAGCAAATACCCACAAATACGGGCAAGTACTATACAGCCCATTCTGATATTTTTTCTGCCAGGAATATCTGATGTTCATACATCAGTACCAAGTGCAAGTCTCCTAAAAATCTGGTGAGTTACAATTTAACAGCTCGCAAGAATGGTTATCTGTGTGTTTTACATACATAGTTTCTTTCTTTGCAATTCCCCCCTGAATTTAGAAGAAATTAGAAAACAAATACAACTCAAGTTGATATGAGTTAAAATGCATTTTTTTTTAAGAACGTTGATATGCATTTTTTCTACAGCATGTTCAGGAATTCCTTCATCTCAGCAGATGGTGAAATTGTACACAGAGCTGTGTATGCACGGCTCAGTATGGACAGGGAGGGTAGAAACTTTAATTTCAGAAGAGACATAAAAGTTGTAAAGGCTTCAGGTTTTGTAGCCCAATGTATTTTAGTGCATAGATGGACTTTGACATGTCAGGCAACTTTTCTGCTGAAAAATTCCTCTCTTGAATGTGATTTCTGATCCTAAACGCCCCAGTGCGAACATGCCAAATTGCACCCCCCCCCCCCAGGTCAAATGTTCCCTCTCCCCATGTGTTACCAGCACAAATACCCCCTCAAAAAAAAAAAAAAAAACCTCCTTCTAGCACTAATCCTCTACCCCTCAAATTTCCCCTCAAGTATAAATCCTCTCTCCCCCACTCCAGATCCCCCTCACCTAATATCTTAGCATGAACCCCCCCCCCCCCACCCACCCACACACACAACTTTTCATTCCTGGGACACATACCCTCCAATCATTCCTACTGGAATAACCCCCACTCCCCCCCCCCCAAAAAAAAATAATAATAATAATTTTCCCCTCTACCATATTACTTTTATAGCACAAATCCTCATCTCCATCCCCCTCCCAACACAAATCCAACCAAATTACCACTCCTAGAACACCTGCCTACATTTGCCCTCCTAAAGCAATCTTTACCCCCTGCTGCCCCCCAAATTCCCCTTCTCAACACAAATCCCCTCCCCCCCAATCTCCATGTGGTGCCCTCCCACCTCACATGATACCACAATGCCTAGGGCAGCCGCCCCTCCTGCCCACCCCTTGTCACGGCCCTGCACATAGGCTGATATACAGGCGCGTTTAGGGGCAGAAAAAAAAGTCAAATGCCTGTAAAATAGGCATTTGACAGCTGCAGTGTGCATGAGGCCTTAGATCAGGGAGTCAAACTCAATTTCATCAAGGGCCACATCAGCATTATGGTTGCCCTCAAGGTTACCTCTAAGACTAAATGTCCAGAGCACACCACTCCCCCTTACATCAGATGTCAAGAGCCCCCCACCACCATCAGAAGTCAAGAGTCCCCCACCCTCCCCCACATCACAGTGCACCCCCTTTAAGCGAAGGGTCTGGAGGAGGACCAGAGGAGGGCTGGAATCAGCTGCTGAGTCTGCTGAATGCTGAGACACAGCATTGGCTGCAGAGAAAGGCGCAGGATCTGTAGCAGAAGTTTTGTCCTCCTCCCTGCTGGGGGGCAGAGACGTGCCTCCCTGCAGCTGCATGGAGAAGTGTGGGATCTGGAGGAGGAGTTCTGTCCTCCCCTTTGCTGGGACAAGGTGGGGGCAAAAACAACAAAGTTACCACAGCTGCAGGAGAGGTGCGAGGGCCACATGAAATGGCCTGTAGGGCCATATTTAGGCGGCGGGCCTTGGGTTTGACACATGTGCCTTGGATAGACTTGACTAACGAATTAATTATGAACTCCAGCTAACATATACATTTAAAGGGGAGGTAAAGTGAAAGAAAAACTTATGATCAGGCAGGCTCTTTATGGGAGAAGAGACATGCAATAAAACAAATCTAACTGCCTGCGTGCAGTCTTCTGCAGAATGTGTGCTGGAATAAATGACTCCTGTACGTGCGCGGAAGTGATGTCATCCCATGGTGGCCAATCAAGATGGAAGAACAGCACCACCCGAAGAACCTGGGCATAAAATCCAGTTACAGCAACAGTTTTTTTTTTCCCTTTTGGGATAAAGGTATATTCCAATTTACCAATTCTTGCATGTCATGGCTGCATGAGTTTCTATTTTTAGACTTTTTACTTTTTTTTCACCTGGTGATCTAGGTGGTCAGTTTGTTTTTTATCAACTTCCTTCTCCAGATCCCAAAAGGAACAAAACAAACTGTCATTGTAACTGCTTAAAGTGTAACTAAACCCATTGATTTGCCTATCTCCCAAATCAGTTACATGAAAGGCATGCTGTGACTGATAACTGTTACAGTTACTAATGTGCTTGTGTTAGCTCTCAACAGTAGGGATTAGCTCAGGCGTGTTCAGACAAGAGTACTAACCTGCCTGAGCTATCCTGCTGGGAAGCTGTCAAAGCGGACAGCCAGTCATAGGCAGTGGAGGCAGGGCCGGTGCTACCACTAGGAAAACTAGGCAGCCGCCTAGGGTGCACTGCTGCCTAGGGCGCCCGGCCACTGGTCTTCCTACTCTCTTCTCTCTGCAGCAAGCAACTAAGTTTCAGCATCAGCAGGCAGCTGCAGCTCTGTTTGCACATAGTGTCAGAGGTGCAGGACTGTGCCTGTGTCCTGACTCTCGAATGAATGGAAGCAAGCAAACATTTATTGATGGGCACTGGTAGGCTGCATTGATGGGCACTGGTAGGCTGCATTGATGGGCACTGGTAGGCTGCATTGATGGGCACTGGTAGGCTGCATTGATGGGCACTGGTAGGCTGCATTGATGGGCCTGGTAGGCTGCATTGATGGGCACTGGTAGGCTGCATTGATGGGCACTGGTAGGCTGCATTGATGGGCACTGGTAGGCTGCATTGATGGGCACTGGTAGGCTGCATTGATGGGCACTGGTAGGCTGCATTGATGGGCACTGGTAGGCTGCATTGATGGGCCTGGTAGGCTACATTGATTGGCGCTTGTGAGGCTGCATTTGGTGGGCGCTGCTGGGCTGCATTTGATGGGCGTTTAATTAGGAAGGTGGGTTATACATGGCAGGACAAAGGGGGTGGAGTCAGGGGTGGAGCCGAGGGGGGGCAAAATTAGGTTTCGCCTAGGGTGTCAAAAATCCTTGCACCAGCCCTGAGTGGAGGTATTCTCCCCTCCCCCCGCATGTATGAAAGTCCCTTTCATACACATGCCTGTGCTGTGGCAATTGCAAATGCCTCCGCCACCTATGATTGGCTGTCCACTTTGGCATATTCCCCGAAGGATAGCTCAGGCAGGTTTGAGCTCATATCTGAACACACCTGAGCTCATCCCTACTCAACAGAACTGTCAACAGTGTCGGCTGGTGTTTTTTAGGGGGAGCAACGAACAACCAGCCATCCCTCCCGAGCGGCAACCCAACCCCCCCCCACGTACTGTTTGCTGGTCGGTCTGGGACTTACCCCATCGGCAGCCTCTGGCTCTAATCTGTGCTTCAAAAAAACAGACCCCCCCCCCCCCCCGCGCATTGGAATCCATGCGCCGGTGTCATGAAAGAGGTAGGACGCATAGATGGGGGGGCGGCAATGGATGGGGGGTGGCGCCCATGCGCCCTTAATGGACGGGCCGCCCCTGACTGTCAAACCATCAAATCATCAGTGTCATAGCTGATCACATGTGCAGCACCATGGCAACTGTAGATTAAAAAGAAGGTAAAATAGCCACTTCCTTGGCTGTAATGGAAAGGAGGAATAAGTTACAGCTAATGAACTAAAACAGATAGTACTGCACTAAAACCATGCAAATCTCTAATTATGTCAAACTGTTACCATAAGTGCCAGTATAAATAAATAAAATAAAAATATACATCCAATTGAAGCAATGTATCTTCTTGTGATTGTCCAAACAATGTATCCAATATTCCAGTACAATTTATTACTGTGTATATAATAAGTGTCCAAAATCAAGATGCAATATTCCTGAAGCTTCACAAATCCTCAAAGACTGTAAATTTTACGGGAATATTGGATACATTGTTTGGACAATCACAAGAAGATACATTGCTTCAATTGGATGTATATTTTTATTTTATTTATTTATACTGACACTTATACTAGCACATGGTAACAGTTTGACATAATTAGAGATTTCCATGGTTTTAGCGCAGTTCTATCTGTTTTAGTTTATTGTCTGTACACATTTATATTGGGAGTGTGTTTTTGCTGCTTGCTTAGGACACACATATTTATATTTTAGTTGCTCGCAAGAATTACACATATTTTTGAGGAATAAGTTACACTTTAAAGCGGAGGTCCACCCTGAATTTTTTTTAAACACTAATATTCTTAAAAAAAAAAGAAAAAAATGAATAGAAAAAATAAAATAATTTTATGCTCACCCGAAATGCTCGTTGCTATGCGGAAGTCCCCTAATCTGCCTCTAATGTGCCTCTTCCTTGTCCTCGGATTGAGAACTTCCGTTTCCTCTTTTTGTGAATGGGGCGCGCTGCCTTCTGGGAACTGTGTGTATCCCAGGAGGCAAGCCGCCCATTCACAAAGCGCCGTGCGAGTGGCGCATGCGCAGTATGAAACGGGCAATGAAGCCATAAGGCTTCACTGCCTGTTTCCCTTAGTCAGGATGAAGGAGCCGGGACCTGCCAGCAGCGATCGATCGCCGTCGGGGGACCGATATCGCGGGCTAGTAGGACAGGTAAGTGTCCTTATTAAAAGTCAGCAAGACTCAGTTCACGACAGGCCCCATGACTCCAGGGGTGGCCGGGTTTGCTTTCATGCTCCCACGGTCCTATCAAGACTGAACAGTTCCTGACTGACTGTATCTTTCGCGGTGGACCGGGCCGACAGCTACTCAGTACTGCACTGTGATAGTCCTGTCAGAAACACACCAGTGGGTCCCTCAGGGGACGGGTAAGTAGTCTCTCCTGCCTGCAGGTGAGTACAAAAGGCTGTGTGTTTCTCTGTGGGGGTTTTTTCCCTGTCTCCCCCTGTATTTCATTGTCACTCTCTGTCACCATTGCTGGCACTGTGCTGTGTGGGGTGCCTGGGGGTCACACTGTTCTTGGAGGGGCTAATGCTGGTCTGCAGATATGCTTGGGGCCTTTTTTTGTGTGTTTTGGGGCCTGAGCGCCGAGTGGCGCTGTATGTGTGCTGTTTTTTTTTTCTTTTCACTTTTGCTGAGTCATGGCGGCCATCTTGCCGCGGATCGCCTCAGTGAAGTGCGGAGGCCATTTTCTTGTAGCCCGCGCGCTCTTCAGCACTAGTTTTGGCCTCTAGCGCTGCTGTAACAGCGCGAATTTCCTCACAATCTCCTCACAGCTCACCAGCGCTGACACAGCGTGGTACAGACAGCGGAACTGAGCGGTCCCTGGTCCGGTTTGGTGAGTCCCCTGGGCACCCCCTCCTCAGTCAGCACAGCCTGTGGGTGGACTTTTTATCTGAGTAGTCTCAGAGGGGGGCAATATGGAGTCTCTGTCACCAGCTTCCCCTAAATGTCAGTGGACAACAGGCAGTGCTTTAGCACCTGCGGTCCCTAGGGACCAGTTGTGGGCAGTCCTGGAATCATTTCTGACCAGGATGGGAGCTGTGTGCAAGCGCAAGGGAGCAAAAAAGCGCCCTCTCCCCACTTTACTTCATGAGGGCAGTGCGCTGATTCAGATATGGGCCTAGCCACTACTGCTCAGGACCCTAGTTCTGAATGTATTGGATGGTTTTGAACAGGACATTCCTTATGAGGAAAACTCCAGTTCTGAGTCAGTAAATGACAGGGCGCTTGTTAGTGTACTCATGACTGCGGTGAGGGACACTCTCAAGCTAAAATGCTGCGGATGCAGAACCTCAGGCGGATACAGTCTCCTTTGGTTCTTTTAAGGCCAGGCCTTCTAAAGAGGTTTTTCCATATGTACTTTCTTTGACCAGCTCATTGATAAGGTCTGGGAAAAGCCGCAGAAGAATTTTTTTATGGTCCCGCGGCGTTTGTCTATCAGATACCCCTTGAAGATGCCCTACTTAAAAAGTGGGCTTCTCCCCCAGGGTCGACCCTCCAGTCGCCCGGTTGAACAAGGCCATCACTCTCCCGATGGAGGGGACTCCTGCATTTGAGGACCCCACTGACAGGAGGTCAGAAGTGGTGAGCAGAGCCATGTTTGCCTTGTAGGGATGAGCTTCGTGTTCGAGTCGAACATACGTTCGACTGGAACATCGGCTGTTCGATCGTTCGACGAAGATCGAACGATTTGGGCCGTTTGCGCCAAATTCGAGTGACGCGAACGGCCCACAATGCACTACGCCATCGCAGTGTCATCCAGGCGCTGTGATTGGCCAAGCATGCACTGTGACCCCGCATGCTTGGCCAATCACAGCGCCGGCAGCGAGGAGAGCAATGATTGGCCACAGGCAGGATGCCTGTGGCCAATTATTGCTGAGGGTGTTTAGTACACGCCCCACACTATAAAAGGCCGCCAGCACGGCGGCCTAGTGTAGTGTGTTCCGGAGCAGGGAAAGACAAGCATAGGCAGGGACAGTGACATTTATTTCTTTCTTGCTTAACCTGGATTCCTTTAGTTTAAGGAAAGAGAAGGATAGGTAGGGAGAGTGTCAGTGTGTTTTACTGTGCGAGTCCTTGTTTCTAGGGACAAAGAAGGAAAGTGAGGGGATTTCTCCTTGTGCTATAGTGTGCTTTAAAAAAACATTTTTTCTAGGGACAGAAAACTGTAGGTAGGGAGAGTGTCAGTTTCTTTCACTGCGCCAGTCCTTGTTTCTAGGGACAAAGAAGGAAAGTGAGTGGATTTCTCCTTGTGCTATAGTGTGCTTTAAAAAAACATTTTTTCTAGGGACAGAAAACTGTAGGTAGGGAGAGTGTCAGTTTCTTTCACTGTGCCAGTCCTTGTTTCTAGGGACAAAGAAGGAAAGTGAGGGGATTTCTCCTTGTGCTATAGTGTGCTTTAAAAAAACATTTTTTCTAGGGACAGAAAACTGTAGGTAGGGAGAGTGTCAGTTTCTTTCACTGTGCCAGTCCTTGTTTCTAGGGACAAAGAAGGAAAGTGAGGGGATTTCTCCTTGTGCTATAGTGTGCTTTAAAAAAACATTTTTTCTAGGGACAAAAAACTGTAGGTAGGGAGAGTGTCAGTTTCTTTCACTGTGCCAGTCCTTGTTTCTAGGGACAAAGAAGGAAAGTGAGGGGATTTCTCCTTGTGCTATAGTGTGCTTTAAAAAAACATTTTTTCTAGGGACAGAAAACTGTAGGTAGGGAGAGTGTCAGTTTCTTTCACTGTGCCAGTCCTTGTTTCTAGGGACAAAGAAGGAAAGTGAGGGGATTTCTCCTTGTGCTATAGTGTGCTTTAAAAAAACATTTTTTCTAGGGACAGAAAACTGTAGGTAGGGAGAGTGTCAGTTTCTTTCACTGTGCCAGTCCTTGTTTCTAGGGACAAAGAAGGAAAGTGAGGGGATTTCTCCTTGTGCTATAGTGTGCTTTAAAAAAACATTTTTTCTAGGGACAGAAAACTGTAGGTAGGGAGAGTGTCAGTTTCTTTCACTGTGCCAGTCCTTGTTTCTAGGGACAAAGAAGGAAAGTGAGGGGATTTCTCCTTGTGCTATAGTGTGCTTTAAAAAAACATTTTTTCTAGGGACAGAAAACTGTAGGTAGGGAGAGTGTCAGTTTCTTTCACTGTGCCAGTCCTTGTTTCTAGGGACAAAGAAGGAAAGTGAGGGGATTTCTCCTTGTGCTATAGTGTGCTTTAAAAAAACATTTTTTCTAGGGACAGAAAACTGTAGGTAGGGAGAGTGTCAGTTTCTTTCACTGTGCCAGTCCTTGTTTCTAGGGACAAAGAAGGAAAGTGAGGGGATTTCTCCTTGTGCTATAGTGTGCTTTAAAAAAACATTTTTTCTAGGGACAGAAAACTGTAGGTAGGGAGAGTGTCAGTTTCTTTCACTGTGCCAGTCCTTGTTTCTAGGGACAAAGAAGGAAAGTGAGGGGATTTCTCCTTGTGCTATAGTGTGCTTTAAAAAAACAATTTTTCTAGGGACAGAAAACTGTAGGTAGGGAGAGTGTCAGTTTCTTTCACTGTGCCAGTCCTTGTTTCTAGGGACAAAGAAGGAAAGTGAGGGGATTTCTCCTTGTGCTATAGTGTGCTTTAAAAAAACATTTTTTCTAGGGACAGAAAACTGTAGGTAGGGAGAGTGTCAGTTTCTTTCACTGTGCCAGTCCTTGTTTCTAGGGACAAAGAAGGAAAGTGAGGGGATTTCTCCTTGTGCTATAGTGTGCTTTAAAAAAACATTTTTTCTAGGGACAGAAAACTGTAGGTAGGGAGAGTGTCAGTTTCTTTCACTGTGCCAGTCCTTGTTTCTAGGGACAAAGAAGGAAAGTGAGGGGATTTCTCCTTGTGCTATAGTGTGCTTTAAAAAAACATTTTTTCTAGGGACAGAAAACTAGGTAGGGAGAGTGTCAGTTTCTTTCACTGTGCCAGTCCTTGTTTCTAGGGACAAAGAAGGAAAGTGAGGGGATTTCTCCTTGTGCTATAGTGTGCTTTAAAAAAACATTTTTTCTAGGGACAGAAAACTGTAGGTAGGGAGAGTGTCAGTTTCTTTCACTGTGCCAGTCCTTGTTTCTAGGGACAAAGAAGGAAAGTGAGGGGATTTCTCCTTGTGCTATAGTGTGCTTTAAAAAAACATTTTTTCTAGGGACAGAAAACTGTAGGTAGGGAGAGTGTCAGTTTCTTTCACTGTGCCAGTCCTTGTTTCTAGGGACAAAGAAGGAAAGTGAGGGGATTTCTCCTTGTGCTATAGTGTGCTTTAAAAAAACATTTTTTCTAGGGACAGAAAACTGTAGGTAGGGAGAGTGTCAGTTTCTTTCACTGTGCCAGTCCTTGTTTCTAGGGACAAAGAAGGAAAGTGAGGGGATTTCTCCTTGTGCTATAGTGTGCCAAAGCATTCCTCATCAACCATCTTTGAAATCCTTGTTTTTTGGACAGTCAGGGAAATTGTCGTTGTGCTATTCTGTGCAAAAGCAATAATCCTCAACCATATTTAGAAATCCTTAAGTAAAGGGACAGAGAAGGACACCTGAAGGTAGCCCTTATTGCTTTTTTCCCATCTCCCTGCAGGCCATCTATTAGAATGTCTGGAAGGCAAACAAGGAGAGGCAGACAGTCAGGAGGCAATAAAAGAGGGCAAGCAGGCTCTGTGTCTGGGGGCAACAGTGCTGGTCGTGGACGTGGTGCATTGTCATCAGCACATGGCCATGGGACACGCTTGTCCTTCTTTTCGGCAGCTGGACATGTTGAGCCACATCATGCCGAAGACTTGGTAGAGTGGATGACCAAGCCCTCCTCCTCCTCCTCATCCTCTCTCACCCAGGCTCAGGGTACTGGCAAAGCAGCTGCCAAAGCGTCCTCTTCCCTGGTATCAATGTCAGACTCATCATCAGTCACTCCTTCCCTAGACCCACCATGTCCTCCTCCTGAGGAGTCCCCCGAACTGTTTGAGCACAGTGTTGGGTACATGCTCCAGGAGGATGCCCAGCGTTTCAAAGGGTCTGATGATGAAACCCAGCTACAGGAAGGCAGTAGCGTGAGAGCAGACAGAGGGGATGCTCAAGAAGGACACCAATCTGGCAGTCATGTTCCAGCAGCTGCAGCATACTGCCAGATTGGCTCCAGTGATGAGGAGGGAGGGGATGATGAGGTCACTGACTCCACGTGGGTGCCTAATAGGAGAGAGGAGGAGGAGGAGGATGAGGAGGAGGCACATCTCCAACGAGGCAGGATGCCCTTTGGTGGCCAGCGTAAGGGCAGTACACCGACGGAATCACACCGCAGAGCTCCGCCTGTGCAGGGCGCTGCCTCTGCCCGTCATTCAAAAAGTTCCTTGGTGTGGGCCTTTTTTGAGGCTAGTGCATCAGATCGCACAGCTGCTGTTTGCAACATATGTCTCAAGCGTATATCGCGTGGCCAAAACATCAGCCGCTTGGGTACCACATGCCTGACCAGACATATGTTGACCTGCCATGCAGCTCGTTGGCAAGCCTACCTCAAAGACCCACACCAAAGAACAAAGCGGACCTCTCCTTGCACCGCATCAGCTGGGATCTCCAACCCCACTATAACTTAAGTCCTCTCTGAAACATGCACTGAGAGGAATGAAGGTGTAGAATTAGGTGTGTCACAGCCAAGTACTTGCGGCCACTCTGCTAGCAGTACACCGACGTCCGATTCTAGCAGGCAAATTTCCCTGCCCCAGCTGCTGGACCGTCGAAAGAAGTTCACTCCCAGCCATCCACATGCCCAGCGGTTGAATGCTAGCTTGGCTAAATTGCTAGCGCTTCAACTGCTGCCTTTTCAGTTGGTAGACTCGGCCCCCTTCCGTGAGTTTGTGCAATGTGCGGTTCCTCAGTGGCAGGTTCCCAAACGCCACTTTTTCTCACGGAAGGCTATTCCGGCTCTCTACCGGCATGTGGAAGGCAATGTCTTGGCCTCGCTGGACAGGGCGGTCAGCGGTAAGGTGCATATTACCGCTGACTCATGGTCCAGCAGGCATGGACAGGGACGTTACCTTTCTTTCACGGCCCATTGGGTCACTCTTTTGGCAGCTGGGAAGGATGCAGGACAAGGTGCAGTAGTGTTGGAGGTTGTTCCACCGCCACGCCTCCAAAATGCTACTACTGGTTGTGACACACCTCTCTCCTCCACCCCCTCCTCTTCTTCTTCCTCCATGGCCTCTTCCTGTGGTTTGTCCTATGAACCAGCGGTGCTCCGTAGCCATTCACGGGGCTACGCAAGTACGCAGGCAAAAAGATGCCATGCCGTGCTTGCGCTGGTGTGTTTGGGGGACAGAAGCCACACTGGGGCAGAGGTCCTGTCTGCTCTGCAGGGCCAGGCCGAGAGGTGGTTGACGCCACGCCAGCTTAAGCCAGGAATGGTGGTTTGCGACAATGGCACCAACCTCCTCTCCGCCCTCCGACAGGGACAACTGACCCATGTGCCCTGTGTGGCTCACGTCCTTAACCTGGTGGTGCAGCGGTTCTTGGGCAGGTACCCGGGCTTACAGGATGTCCTGAGGCAGGCCAGGAAAGTCTGTGTGCATTTCCGCAGATCTTATAATGCCAGTGCTCGCCTGGCTGAGCTGCAAAAGGAGTTGAACCTGCCCAAGAACCGCCTTATATGTGACATGCCCACCAGGTGGAACTCAACGTTGGCCATGCTGCAGCGGCTGCACACGCAGCAGAGGGCCATCAATGAGTACCTGTGCGACTACGGCACCAGGACAGGGTCAGGGGAGCTTGGTTTTTTTTCTCCACGCCAGTGGGGCATGATCAGGGATGCATGCACTGTCCTGGCACCATTTGAGGAGGCCACGAGGATGGTGAGCAGTGACAGTGCATGCATCAGTGACACTGTACCTCTTGTCCACCTGTTGGAGCACACGCTGCATGGAATAATGGACAGGGCACTTGAGGCATAACAGAGGCAGGAAGAGGAGGACTTCCTTGCCTCTCAAGGCCCCCTTTACCCAGACAGTGTTCCTTCTGTCCCACCCATCGCACAGGAAGAGGAAGAGGAGGAGGAGGAGGAGGAGGATTGTGTCAGCATGGAGGTGGAGGCTGGCACTCAGCATCATCAGCAGCAGTCTTTTAGGGATGATTTACAGTCCCAAGAAACCAGTGGACTTGTACGTGGCTGGGAGGAGGTGGCTGCGGATCATGTCGTCCTTAGTGACCCAGAGGACTCCGGAGCGAATGCCTCAGCAAACCTACGCTGCATGGCCTCCCTGATCCTGCAAAGTCTGCGGAAGGATCCTCGTATTCTTCGGATCAAGGAGAGGGACCATTACTGGCTGGCCACTCTCCTTGATCCACGGTACAAGGGTAAGGTTGCGGACCTTATGTTACCTTCGCAGAGGGAGCAGAGGATGAGACAACTCCGGGAGGCATTGCAGAAAGGTCTGTGCAACGCGTTCCCAGAGACTGGGAGGTTACAAACTCCTGGTCCTGGACAACGAGTTGCTGAGGCTTCGGCCAGTCAAAGAAGGAGCGGTGGGGAAGGTGGCCGTCTGACCGATGCGTTCAGACAATTCTTTAGTCCGCAGCCCCAAAGTATGATCGGTTCCAGCAACCATCGCCAGCGTCTGATAAACATGGTGCAGGAATATCTAGGGGCAAGGTCAGACTTGGACACCTTCCCCACCGAAAATCCTCTGGCTTACTGGGTCTTGAGGATGGATCACTGGCCAGAGCTTGCACAGTATGCAATTGAGCTACTGGCCTGTCCTGCATCCAGCGTTCTTTCGGAACGCACATTCAGTGCTGCTGGAGGATTTGTCACGGATCACAGGGTGCGCCTGTCCACCGACTCGGTTGATCGACTGACTTTCATCAAGATGAACCAGTCTTGGATCACCACCAGCTACCACACACCTGATGCTGATATAACAGACTAATTGATTTTAACATGTCACATCCCTTCAAGACTGATGCTGATGCTGAGTGCCTGTGCTGTTATGTTGACTGGCTATCCTCCTCCTCCGAGTCCTCAATGATACGATTGATGATGATAGCTTGGAAGATCATTTTTGTTTATGGGTGCCGCCACCAGTGGCTAAGGCCCAATTTTTCAGCCCCTGTTTTACAGGGGCGTGTCATTACAATTTTTTTAGCAATAATTTGCCATAGGGCTCATTGCTGTGCTCCAAGTACAGTATCTGTGAGGGGTTGGAGTGTTGTGGCACCAGTGCCTAAGGCCCAATTTTTCAGCCCCTGTTTAACAGGGGCGTGTCATTACAATTTTTGAAGCAATACTTTGCAACAGGGCTCATTGCTGTGCTCCAAGTACAGTATCTGTGAGGGGTTGTAGTGTTGTGCCACCAGTGCCTAAGGCCCAATTTTTCAGCCCCTGTTTAACAGGGGCGTGTCATTACAATTTTTGAAGCAATACTTTGCAACAGGGCTCATTGCTGTGCTCCAAGTACAGTATCTGTGAGGGGTTGTAGTGTTGTGCCACCAGTGCCTAAGGCCCAATTTTTCAGCCCCTGTTTAACAGGGGCGTGTCATTACAATTTTTGAAGCAATACTTTGCAACAGGGCTCATTGCTGTGCTCCAAGTACAGTATCTGTGAGGGGTTGTAGTGTTGTGCCACCAGTGCCTAAGGCCCAATTTTTCAGCCCCTGTTCAACAGGGGCATGCAATTACAATTCTTGATGTAATAATTCACAGCAGGGCCCATTGCTGCACCCACCAAGAGTAACTCTGAGGGCTTACAGTGTTGTGGCAACGCCACCACCACCACCACCACGAAAGGCCCAATTTTTCAGCCCCTGTTCAAAAGGGGCATGTAATTACAATTCTTGATCTAATAATTCACAGCAGGGCCCATTGCTGCACCCACCAAGAGTAACTGTCAGGGCTTACAGTGTTGTGGCACCAGCACCACCATCAAAGCCCCAATTTTTACTACCACTGTTCAACAATTATATGTAATTAAAATTCCTGATATAATAGTTGACAGCAGGGCGTTCCAGCACCAACCAAGAGTAACTGTGAGTGCTTACAGTGTTGTGCCAACACCAACAACTAAGGGGCCTATTTCTGCAGAGTATATACGGCAGGTCCCTACTTTCAAACATCCAACTTACAAACGACTCCTACTTGCAAACGCAAGAAGACAACAGGAAGTGAGAGGAAATCTACCCCTAGGAAGGAAAATTCTCTCCTGTAAGAATAAATATGGGAGAAAGGTGTCTCCTCTGTACTGATGCTTTATCAGCAATCCTTGTTTCAAGAAAAACACCACATTTCAAAAACAGTTGACATTGGGACGGAAAGTGAGGTGAAATGTTCTGAACAGGGGCACAGACAGCAAAACAAATGTTACAGGGGTGATAACCCTTACCTATGTTTTCCAAAAAGTTTAAAAATAGATTTTTGGGCTGGAGCTACACTTCAACAATGTACCTGTTCAAAATTACAAACAGATTCTACATAAGAACAAACCTACAGTCCCTGTCTTGTATGCACCGCCTGTATACGGCTGTTCAGAGTATATAGGGCCTTTTTTATTTTATGTGCGGGGTTCCCCTTAATATCCATACAAGACCCAAAGGGGCTGGTAATGGGCTGGGGTAGGGGGGGGGGGTCATGGGGTAGCTATGCCATTTTTCTTAAAGATTTTCATCCATATTACCGGGACCAGACATTACATTAAAGCCGCAAGCAGTTTTAAATGGCTTTTTTTTCCTTTAGAAGTGTCATTTTGTGCAGGGACAGTTCTAAACACGGGAAACACGTGGCACTTCACAGGCATACTTTAGACACCCCCCAGGTACGATATTTAAAGGAATATTTGACTTTTTTTTTTTCACTTTATGCATCATTAAAATGACTGCTCCCGAAAAACGACCGTTTTTAAAACTTCTTTTTGCATTGATACATGTCCCCTGGTGCAGAACCCGGGTTCCCAAACCCTTTTTAGGACAATAACATGCATAATAGTTGTTATAATTAGCACTTTAGAATTCGAACGTTCGCATCCATTGTATTTAATAGGGTTCTAATGTTCGTACGAACTTTCGGTCCGTTCGCGGGTTCTGGTGCGAACCGAACCCGGGGGTGTTCGGCTCATCACTATTGCCTTGTTGGGATCCGCCCTACGGCCTGTGGTAGCGGCGACCCTTGTGTCTTAAACACTTACAGGTTGGGCAAAAATGTTGCACCTAGCTGTTCAGGAGCATAATCTTCCTCCAGACACAGTTGCTTTGGCCCACCAACTGGTTCAGGGCCTGGTTTATGTGTGCGACGCCACGTTGGACGCGGCCCCTCTAATATCCAGGGCCTCTGTCTCGGCTGACCTAGCCTTAGGAAGCTCCTGACGGATCTACCATTTAAAGGTGGTAGACCTTTCGGTGCTGCTCTGGATGACATCGTCATGGATGTCATGGGAGGTAAAAGCACTCTTCTTCCTTAGACTAGCAAGGGTAAGGAGGCCCGCCGCAAACAGGGGCCTTCCTTTCCAGCAAAACTGTTTTTTTCGTCAGTCAGAGTCCACGAGTAGGCCCTCTCAGACTGACGGCAGTGCGGCTGGTGGGCACAAGTGCCCCTGGGTGCGTAAGCCGAACAAGCGGCTCCCAAGCCCACCTCCGTGTTAAGTATTGCCTCCGCCCGACTCTGGGGTGGGGGGACGACTTCGCAGGTCACGAATCGGTGGTCCTCCCGAATCTCCGACTGGCGGGTGTGCGAGGTGGTCACCTCAGGATACAGGATAGTATTCCGATCCTGGCCCCCAGACAGATTCTTTCCCTCAAATCTTCCTCTCCTTCCTACCTGTCGGGCAGCCCTCTTGGGGGCTGTACAGGATTTGATCAGCTCCGGAGTGATTGTGCCGGTTCCGTCACAGGAGAGTTTTCAGGGATTCTACTCGAATCTGTTTGTCGTCCCAAAAATAGGACGTGGTTCGACCTATCCTGGACCTCAAGGCCCTGAATGCCTTCGAGAAGGTGCAGAAATTCCGCATGGAATCCATTCGCACGGTGATCGCTACACTCCACCAAAGGGATTTTCTTCTGGCGTCCTTGGACTTCAAGGATGCCTACTTGCATGTTCCGATCTGCGCAAGTCACCAGAAGTTTCTGCGCTTTGCGATCAGCGAAGTCCACTATCGATTGTGGCTCTTCCTTTCGGCCTAGCCTCGACACCAAGGGTGTTCACCAAGGTGCTTGCTCCGGTTCTAGCCTTCTGTTACAGCGAGGTATTGCTGTCGTGGGCTATCTGAACGATCTTCTGCTAAGAGCAGAATGTGGATCAGACTTAGAGGAAAGGTGACTATCGTCAATTAGACCCTCATGGACTCGGGTGGTTCCTGAACATTCAGGAGTCAGTCCTGGTCCCGACTCAGTGTCTGGAGTATCTAGTTCTGATTCTGGACTCCTTGGAGGCAAAGGTATCCTACCTCTGGAGAAGTTGCTGACACTTCAGTCTGCGGTGCGGGTGCTGACATCCCAAAAATGGTTGTCAATCCGTTTTTTTGCATGAGAGTCCCGAGACTCGTGGTGGCCTCCTTCGCGGCCGTTCCGTATGCCCAATCACACACCAGGGCATTGCAGAAGGAGATCTTGTCCACCTGGGACAACTCCCCATTGTCCTTGGATCTTCAGATCCAGGTGATTCACCTGGTCAGGGCGCCCCTGACATGGTGGTTGAGATCCTCGGCTCTTCGGTCCGGAAAGTCGTTCCCCTCCCATCCAATGGACGGTACTCACAACGGACACCAGCCTGACGGGCTGGGGCGGAGTCTGGGGAGTCCTGTCAGCTCAGGCCTTGGACCCTGGACGAGCCCGTTTACCAATCACTGTTCTGGAAATACGGGCCATCGGACTGTGTCTCTCCTCAGGTCGGAGAGAGTACGGGGTCGCTCCATCAGGAGCCAGTCGGACACCGCCACGGCGGTGGCGTATGTAAACCATCAAGGGGGAACTCGGAGCTCAGCTGCGGCTTCCGAGGTAGTCCGTATCCTGAAGTGGGCCAGAAGAAACGTGCCGGCTCTGTAGGCCATTTTACATTCTGGGCATAGACAATGGGCAGGCGGACTATCTGAGTCGCCAATCGCCAGACACCGGACCAAGAAGAGTGGTTCTTGCATATTTCAACTTCTTTACCGACGGTGGGGCACGCCGGATGTGGACCTGATGGCCTCTCGACTCAATCGCAAGGGTCGAGGTTGTGGCCAGATCCAGGGATCCTTGGGCGATGCCTCGGATGCGTTGGTGGCCCCATAGGGTCCTTATCGCCTGATATAAACTCTGGTGATCCTAATTGTTCCGGATTGGCCTCAGCATCACTGGTACGCTGATCTGGTACGTCTCGTCGCGGACGTTCCCTGGCGGTTGCCGATGAGGGAGGACCTTCAGTCTCAAGGTCCAATGTTTCATCCGGCTTACAGTCTCTGGCTTTAACGGCAGGGCTGTTAAAAGCCAGGTGTTGAGGGACCGAGGTCTCTCGGACTCGGTCATTTTGACCATGTTAAGGACACGGAAGTCTTCCTCCAGGCAGATCTATCACCGTGCCTGGAAAGCTTATATCGCCATGTGCGAAGCGCTGGACTGGCATCCTCGGACGTATTCCGTCCCCAGAATCCTGCGTCCTCTGCAGTGTGGAGTGACCCAAAAGCTTGCTTTGAGTACCATCAAGGATCAGATTTCGGCCTTGGCCGTCTTCTTTCAGCGACCTCTAGCGGGTCATTTTCTTGGTTAGCACCTTGTGTTGGGGGTTCGCCATGTGCTCCCTCCTGTCAAGCCTCCTCTCCCACCGTGGGATCTGAATTTGGTGCTTTCGGTCCTCCAGGAACCTCCTTTTGGGAATATCCGGGATATCCCCCTCTTGTCTTGTCTCAGAAGGTGGCCTTTTTAGTGGCAATCACTTCTGTTTGACGAGTGTCTGAGTTGGCGGCTTTGTCCTGCAAGTCGCCATATTTAGTCATCCATAAGGATAAGGCGGTGTTGCATCGGCGACCTTCCTTTTTTGCCAAAGGTTGTGTCGACCTTTCACCTACATGAGGACATTGCCCTCCCGTCCTTGTGTCCTCACCCATCGCTCCCAGAGAGTTTGCGCTGCACATATTGGAGGTGGTACGAGCCTTACGGGTGTACCTGTCTGCTACTGCTTCTATTCGGAAGTCCGACTCACTGTTTATGACTGTCTCTGGTCCATAACAGGGCCAAGCGGTTTCGTCTGCCATCATTTTTAGGGGAATCAGACAAACTGTCATTCAAGCCTATGCTCTCAAAGGGCGGGCGCCTCCCTTTCCGGTTACGGCGCATTCCACCAGGGCAATTGGTGCTTCCTGGGTTTCCCGACATCAAGCGTCAGTTGCACAAGTGTGCAAGGCGGCGACCTGGTCGTCTGTTCATGCCTTTTAAGTTTTATAAGGTTAATGTGGCTGCATCTTCGGATGCTTCCTTCGGCCGCAGGGTGCTGCAGGCCGCTGTTTAAAGTTGCGACTCCTCCGTTGAGGAGCTCTGCCTTATTGGAGTGAAGTTTTGGTTTTTCCATTTATACTGCTCCCATCCCTCTTGACACTGCTTTGGGACATCCCACGTGTAAAGTGTAAAGAGACACCGTGTCAGTCCATGGATGACAAGAGAAAATAGGATTTTTTGTACTCACCGTAAAATCCTTTTCTCTGACATCCATGGACTGACACGGCACCCACCCTTCCTTTTTAAGTTTGTACTGCTTTGTTACGAACTGAAGTCTGCTGACTGTAGTGGGAGGGTTATGTCCGGAGGGACCGACCCCTGGGTGGGGCTGTTCAGCTCTGGCTTTTAGAATTAATGTATAACATTTCACATTCTGCCTAGGTCTTTTCCTGCAGGGACATAACCCACGTGTAAAGTGTAAAGAGACACCGTGTCAGTCCATGGATGTCAGAGAAAAGGATTTTACGGTGAGTACAAAAAATCCTATTTTTTTACTTAATGCATTCCTTGCGTTAAGGTAAAAAATGTTTAAGGCATCAGCATCCTAACTCACCCCCCGCCCCCCCCTTTTACTTACCTGAGTGCTCATTTAAACCAGAGCTGTTCACGTGTGCAGTTCTGCCCTCCCCTCACTTCCGGGTCTCTCTGGCTTTTCTGAGGCAGTGGGAACCATTGGTTCCTGCTGCTGTCAATTAAAGCCAGGGATGAGGATGTGGGGGGCAGGGCCGAAGCCCCCGGTCTATGTCTATAGACGCAGACACAGAGGCTTGGGAGTGAGCCTGCACAAGTGCCTCCAGAGAAAGCAGCTTTTGTTTGAGGGCACTTGCCACAGGGGAGGAGATAGGAGCGCCAGCAGGGGACCCCCAGACGAGGAGGTTTGGGGGCCACACTTTGCAATTCCATTGCATAGAGCGGGTACTTATAAACCTATTTATTTTGCTTTTCTATTTTTATTTTATTTAAATCACTGAAGCCTAGTACACACGACCGAGAATCTCGTTGTAAATAAACCCGTCGTTTTTCTCGACGAGATTCTTGTCAAGCTTTCCTTGCATACACACTGTCAATTCCAAATCTCGTTGTTGTGAAGCGCAGTCACGTACAACACGTAAGGCGGCAGTATAAAGGGGAAGTTTGATTCCAATGGCTCCACCCCTTGGGCTGCTTTTGCTGATCTTGTGTTACCGCGTGTTAGTAAAAGTTTGGGGAGAAACGATTCGTGCTTTTCAGTCTTCGTGCTTTCAGTTCGTTTTAGCGTGACGAATGTGCTATCTCCATTACGAAGGCTTGTTTTACCAGAAGGAGCGCTCCCGTCTCATACTTGATTCTGAGCATGCGCGATTTTTTAAGACTCGGAAAAGCATACACACAAACGGTTTTCTCATCGGGAAACAGGCCGACAAGAATCCGGATGAGAAAAACGAGAATCCTGACGAGAAAAACGGGAATCCTGATGAGAAAATAGAGAGCAGGTTCTCTATTTTTCTCATCGAGATTCCCGGCAGTTTTCTCGACAAGAAAACATACACACGAAGGGTTTTCTCGGCAAGAAAGCTCTTCCAGCAGTTTTCTTGTCATTTCTTGACGAGAAAAGCGGTCGTGTGGACGAGGCTTTAAGCTCCATGCACAAATGGCCTACAGGTATGAAAGGAGCATAAATGTGAGTTTTAAAAATGAGATTAGTTTACTATTATGCAATATTGTTTAGGGATTGCAGAGGGTATTTTTTATAAAAGTGAACTAACCCTTTAAAGTGGAACTGAAGGCAGGAAGACTTACCTCTTCTCCAAAGGTCCAACACCTGCAAGGTCTCTCACTAGCACCTGCATCTTCTCCCCAGCTTCTTCCAGGTGTCAGTCTGCAGTCATCCTGTTTTGCCAGTGCGAAATGACATCATTTCCGTGCATGCGCAGGAGTCACTGATCCCGGTACACTGGCACACAGCTCAGCTTCTCGCGTGCAGCTCAGTGTACATTCTACAGAAAACTGCAAACAGGCAGGCAAGTTTATTTTATTGCAGAAAAGACATTGCATGTCTCTTCTGCAATAAAAGCCTGACTTTTTGTATTATTTTTGTTACTTTAGATCTGCTTTAAAAAAGTGTTAGCTGAAGTCTGATTTTAAAGTGGAGCTCCACCCAAAAGGCCTCCTCCACTGCCACATTTGGCACCTTTCGGGGGGGGGGGGGGAGCGGGTACCTTGTTTTCACAGGCACCCTCTACCACTTCTAGGCTGACTCAGCCCGAAGTTCAACCCCCCCTCCCTTCTTTCTTGCCGAGCCGCTGGGCCATTCATAAAGTGCAGCACGCTTTGCGCATGCGCAGTAGGGAGCCAGGTGTGAAGCCGCAAGGTTTCACTGCTGCTTTTCCTTAGCTGAGATGATGGCGGCAACATCCGATTGAAAAATGAAGACACTGCTGTGAATTTGTGAACAGGTAAGTATCCTAATATTAAAAGTCAGCAGCTACAGTATTTGTAGTTGCTGACTTATTTTTTTTTCTAAAGGAGCCTAGGGACTCCTCTTAAATTTGTTAGTCAGGTCCATCTAAATCTGCTAGTGCATCTAACAGCTGTCCAAAGGTGGCTCCATTGCTCCTCCAGTTGAGTGAAGACATCCTAAGATCCGGTTCATACAGAAGCGACTCGTCAGGCGACTCAGCCGCCTGTCAAGTCGCGCTCCACTCTCTTCAATGGAACCGTTCTAATAGGAGCGACGCAAGTCGCTCTGACTTAGAAAAAGGTTCTTGTACAACTTTGGGGGCGACTCGGGGCGACTTGCATTGACTTCAATACAGAAGTCATTTTGCAAGTCACCTCTGAAGTCGTTTTCAGATCGCCTTGCCGAGTCGCCCCAAAAGTCGTGCCGCCTGTGTGTGAACCGGCTCTAAGGCATAAAATTTGTTACAAGCTGAATCACCAGGTGACAACAAAGGAATGCAGCCATCACATCACATCAGAATTGGTAAGCTGCAATATTTTATTATGATATTGGCTTTAATACTCAATTAAAGGGAAGTTCCAGGTATGGGGTAGGCAGGCTACATACCTGGAGTAGATGAGCTGCCACGCTCTATGGTCAGCCTTAATGGTGATCCCAAAGATAAAAATTTATAAAATTGAAACTGCTTTACCATAACTTATCAAAACTATGTTTTAGGTTTAAGACTGGGTTCACACTATTGCGAATTGGATGTGGGTTTCCCTGCATCCAAGTCACATAGCAGGAGATTGTGACCGTCTCTCTATGGAGCCGGTTCACACATCTCCGCAGCGGCTCTGGTGCGAATCGCACAGGAGCTCTTTGCGTCTTTTTGTTAGTTTCAGGTCTGAATTGAGCCCACAACTCCTGCTGTGAGCCGCTGCGTTCTCCAGTGTGAACCCAGCCTTACTTTCTTCTTGTTTCCTTAGGCCCCTCTCACGCAGGGTGGATTCGTTTGATGGACTCCGCTTACTGATCCCCGCAGAGCAGGCAGATGACAGGTCCCTCTCCGCTCACTGTGCAGAGACGGACCTGTCAGAGTCTCGCTTTCCTCTATGGGGAGATTGGATGAAAACAGACCGCCTGCCCGTTTTCATCCGATCCGCCAGACTGATGGAAAATAGGACCATCTGTCTGGATTTGGCGGACAGGATCAGATCGGATAGCAGCAGGTGTCAGCGGACATGTCACCGCTGACATCCGCCGCTCCATAGAGGTTAATGGAGCATTCGATCAGGTCCACCTGAAAAACTGTCAGGCTAACCTGATCGAGCATCCCGTGTGAAAGGGATTTTAGGTTTAGGCTAAAGCCCTGTACACACGGCCGAGAATCTCGTCAGGAAAAAACCTGTTGTTTTTCCTGACGAGATTCTTGACAAGAATCTTGTCCCGGCCGAGTGTACACACGTACCTTTCAAAAGAACCGCCGTTCTTTTGAATGGCATGAACACGGTGATGTCATCGACTACGACGAGCGTGCGCTCGTCACATTCGCTGCCGTCGCCGCCATCTTGCTACACCCTACCTATGCCTAGGAAGCTACTGCGCATGCGTCAAAGTCATTTCGAGCATGCGCGGGTTTCCACGGCGACTGGTAAGTGTACACACTCTCGGGTTTCTCGCCGACGAGAATCCCGACGAGAAAAAAGAAAGCAGGTTCTCTTTTTTTTTCTCATCGAGATTCTGATCAGTTTTCCTGACGAGAAACCTGAAAGCCTCGTACACACGGCCGGTTTTCTCGGCAAGAAAGCTCTGAAAGCAGTTTTCTTGTCGGTTCGTGCCGAGAAAACCAGCCGTGTGTACGAGGCTTTAGCCTAGATTTACCTAAACCTTCTACACAAATTATGTTTATTTTAGATTGTTTACTCCCCAGGTTTGATGTGTCAGCAATTCACCCAATATATAAGAAGCCTGGCACCTACACCCAGGTATCACACTGCAGGAGAGCAACATCTGAACAAGTGAGTAACAATAAAGATTCACATTCCTGCATAAACCCACCATGATTGGTTCCCTTTAATCCTTCAGTCCATTTCTTCAAAGACTGTCAGTGAACTCACTAACGGTCATTCTTTCACTAAATAATTCAGCAGTTCCCACTCCCATGTAACATAGTCTTATTATCACATAGTTTATATCTGTAATGAAACGTCCCACCTTCCACTTGAGTGCTTTCGTCATATACCGCTTCCTCCAGTCTGGACCTTCAGATATCAGATATTACAGCTCATATATTGTAACTAAGAATCAGACGAGACTAGCTCAGTTACACTGCTTGAACATGAACTGTTTTATTTGATTATCCTATTAGTATATCTGTTAATTTTCCAGTTCCTTCATCGGGGTCACCACGCTGTTTGTTTGCATTGAAATTGTACAGCAGCAGTTACTGTGTGGATAGGATAGTCTTAGATGGACATGTAGTTTTAAATACCCTTCAAAGTGATATGAAACACAATTTTAAAAAAATAAAGGAATAAATGTAGTTTTACTCCCCAGTTTTGTGCAGTCTTGGTGCCACCCCAATGTACAGGCATGCGCAATATGGACCGCCATCTTTGTTGAACTCTGGTACTTTGTCCACCTAGTGCGTGAGAGTAGAGGTCACTGCTGTTGTGTTCAGCAAGTGCATTCACTGTGTTATGTCCAAATCTCTGCACTGGCCGGACATTGGCACAGAAGGGCTGTTGGGCAGTACTGCTCATGTGCTGGACGAGCACAATGCCAGCAGCACCCTATTGCGTATGCACCAGGCGTACACCGTGCCAGCACACAAGGGAGCTCTCCCAACCAGAAATTTGGAAAGGATGATCAGAAGGATTAATAGACGGAGGCTCCTAGTCTCTCAGTGCTGGAAATTTTTTTTAAACCATATTTATAAAAGCTGACTATTGTAAGATCCCCAGTCAACGTTATATAGTTTGACCCAGCCCCTGTAACCACCACTCTTGCTGGACAGCTTGGTCTGCATATAGAAAGAACATAAATTAAGATATATAGTTGGCCTTTAAGGCAGAACTAAAGGCTGTTTCAAAAAATTGCAGGCAGGTAGGCTTTTATTACAGAGAAGACTCTGTGGGGTTCATTTACTAAAGGCAAATAGACTATGCACTTTGTAAAGTGCAGTTGTACTCTGCAAGTGCAGCTGCTACAGAGATTAGTGAATGAGGGGAAGCTCTGCTGACTTTCATCATCCAATCATGTGCAAGTAAAAATTATGTTTTTTTATTTTCCTTGCACATGATTGGGTATTCTTTGCAAAGTGAAGCATTACCTCATTTACTAAGCTCTGGAGCAACTGCTCTTGCAGAGTGCACAGTCTATTTGCCTTTAGTAAATCAACCCCAATACGTCTCTTCTGCAATGAAGGCTCTTATTCTGCCTGCCAGCAATGTGCTTGTAAATGTGCACCGGACTGCGTATGCAGAACTTACTGTACAATCTCAACATGCCTTAGGTGCTGCATGCATGGGAGCGTATATCATCCTAGGGGGGGGGGGGGACCAAGGTGGCCAGTTAGTGTGACATAGTGTGCAAATATGCTGTTCTTACTGTATGTACACGTTATGGCACAAGCCCACCTACCATGATGCTGGCTTTAGTTCCACTTTAAGAATTATGAATATGTATGACCTTCACTGGGACTGATTGTGGCCCTGATCTAGGGAAGAAGACTGGGACCCGGGACCTATGACCCTGCTCCAGGAGCTTTCAGTGCCTCGGTCCTGGAGAGAAAAGCGTCAGCTCCTGGATGGAAAAGAGCAGCGGAAACAGAAAAGCTGACTGAGATGCCACATTTTCTCTACAGGGAGACATGGGAGAGGAACCACTGGCTGGTGAGATGACGACTGATGATTGCCCTTGTTTTCCTTAGAAACATTAACAGGGGTTATAAATTTTATGTGTGCTGTCTTCCTTTAGAAGCAGAACATGGGTCCTGGCCGCTACAATATCAAGTCATTTACTGATCTAATGGAAGAGAAGCCATCCAGTGTGCGAGGAACGTGCAACACTAGAGAAGTCCGTTTTAAAGAGAATATCAAGGTGGGATACTTTATTAAGTAAGGTATTAGTGATGTTAAAGCGGGATTCCACCCGCAATTTTTTTTTTTTTTAAAAGTCAGCAGCTACAAACACTGTAGCTGCTGACTTTTAATAAGGACACTTACCTGTCCTAGGCGCCCACGATATCGGTCCCCCGAGGCCGATCCCTCGATCCTGGCAGGTCCCGGCGCCGCCATCCTCACTAAGGGAAACAGGCAGTGAAGCGGCGCTTTGTGAATGGGCGGCTGCTCTCTGGGATACACACAGTTCCCAGAAGGCAGCGCGCCCCATTCTCCAGAAGACAACGCGAGGAGGACGAGGAAGAAGACCTGCCGAGGACTAGGAAAGGGCAGATTAGGAAGATCCGCATAGCAACCGCCATTTCTGGTAAGTAAAAATTTTATATTTTTTTTTAATTATTTTTTTTCTATTTTTTTGCAAGATTTTGGTGTCATTTTTTTTTTTTTTTTTTAGGGTGTAACTCAACTTTAATATAGTTTCTGTTTTAATATATTTATTGAAACATGACAAGCTTACGGTTTGCTCACGCAGGGGCTGAGCTAAACAGTCACATGTAGGAACAAGTACAAATAGGAAATGTATAATGTTAAACCAGCAGAGTTCTAACCAAAACTGAAGAGGACCAGTAGGATAGTCGAATCAAACATCGCTATTATTCCCTAGGCTGTCCTCTAGGGGGTGACAATCTCCAATGACAAGTATCATCTAGTAATGGGGAAAGCAAAAAAAGAGGGAGGAAAAGGGTATCGCGTAGACATGTGCACTGCCGAAAAATTTGTTTGTTTTCATTTATTTGTTTTTAGTTTTTTTCTAAAATTCGGAAATTTCGGTAATTTGAAACTTCGGAAATTTGGAAATCTGAAAATTCTAAAATAAGAAAGGAAAATTTGAAAAGAATGAAAAAGTAAAAATTCTAAATAACTAACTAATAATAACTAACTATAAGTTATAGGTATTGGAATTTCCTTTCAAATTTGGCTATGAGTGAACGTAATGAATACAAATTTATCTGAAGTTACCAATTATCCAAAAAATAAAGAATGCTGCATCTATACAAATTATTATTATTATTATATTATCCCGTTGAGCTAGAACCCCCTTATTCCACACTCACGTGTGTTTTTTTTCTGCAAAGTGATAAAAAAGAGTAGATTGAGCGGGCACATCATGGGGTAACATTGCAGAACTTCCAAGAAAATAAAAAATTTGAAATTATTATTTATAAAAAAAAATAAAAATGTTATTTGGTGAAAAATAAATATATATTGCTCAGTCTGGTTTCTGTACAGGGTGTCAGTAGACAGGAATCTCCACTCTGAGTGGCACTTCCAAGTGGGTGTGGAGATTCCTTTCTGCCGACACCCTGTACAGACACCGGACTGAGCACTTTATATCCTAAATTGAGAGGAGTGGATTGCTGAAGAGAGCTGGTTGTTTGGGATCATCCTAAAGAGTTTTTCTTCATAAGAACCTGCAGCCATTGCTTTTGTTGGTCCCAACTTAAAGGGCAAATACGCTTTTGACCTATTACTACATGCACTATATTACCAAAAGTATTGGGACACATGCCTTTACACGCACTTGAACTTTAAAGCGGAGTTCCACCCAAAAATGGAACTTCCGCTTTTCGGAACCCTCCCCCCCCTCTGGTGTCACATTTGACACCTTTTAGGGGTAGGGGGGCAGATACTTGTGTAATACAGGTATTTTTCTCCCACTTTCGGGCATAGATACCCGAGCCACCCATGGGTATCTACACCACTTCCCTCCCACCCCCCACAGTCTTCTGGGAGACACACATGTCCCAGAAGACAGAAGGGACCAGTGGGAACGTGCAGCGCGAGTTGCGCATGCGCAGTAGGGAACCAGGAAGTGAAGCCGCAAGGCTTCACTTCCTGATTCCCTTACCGAAGATGGCGGGGCCTCCACCCGATAGCCGAGGGAGAGATCGGCTTCAGGTGCCAACATCGCGGGCGCCCTGGACAGGTAAGTGTCCATATATTAAAAGTCAGCAGCTGCAGTATTTGTAGCTGCTAACTTTAAAAAAATAAATAAAAAAATCGGCGAACCTCCGCTTTAATGTCATCCCAGTCTTAGTCTGTAGGGTTCAATATTGAGTTGGCCCACCTTATTGCAGATATAACAGCTTCAACTCTTCTGGGAAGGCTGTCCACAAGGTTTAGGAGTGTGTCTATGGGAATGTTTGACCATTCTTCCAGAAGCGCATTTGTGCGGTCAGGCACTAATGTGGACGAGAAGGCCTGGCTCGCAGTCTCCACTCTAGTTCATCCCAAAGGTGTTCTATCGGGTTGAGGTCAGGACTCTGTGCAGGCCAGTCAAGTTCCTCCACCCCAAACTCACTCATCCATGTCTTTATGGACCTTGTTTGTGCACTGGTGCGCAATCATGTTGGAACATGAAGGGGCCATCCCCAAACTGTTCCCACAAAGTTGGGAGCATGAAATTGTCCAAAATTAGCTAATATGCTGACACCTTAGGAGTTCCCTTCACTGGAACTAAGGTGCCAAGCCCAACCCCTGAAAAACAGCCCCACATTATAATCCCCCCTTCACCAAATGATTTGGACCAGTTGGGGGTGGAGGAACTTGACTGGCCTGCACAGAGTGCTGACCACAACCTGATAGAACATCTTTGGGATGAATTAGAGCAGAGACTGCGAGCCAGGCCTTCTCTTCCAACATCAGTGCCTGACCTCACAAATGCACTTCTGGAAGAATGGTCAAACATTCCCATAGACACACTCCTAAACCTTGTGGACAGCCTTCCCAGAAGAGTTGACGCTGTTATAGCTGCGAAGGTCGGGCCAACTCAATATTGAACCCTATGGACTAGGGTTTGACCTCATATTATATGGTTCTGGTAAATCTGAAGACAAAAATCTGCAGAAGATCTAATAGTGTGTATGGGGTCTAAGACTGGAATTCCATTAAAGATCATGTGTGTAAAGGCAGGCGTCCCAATACTTTTGATAATATAGTGTAGGTATGTGAATGGAGGTGAGCTGCTAGGATTACTAGGGAAGGAGTCACGCAGTGTTTTCCAAATCTAGTTATTTAAGATTTGTCAGCACAGTATAAAGGAAGATTGCTTTTTATTGGACTGTTATATACAGTATATATGTATGGAAGGAGCCAGAGAAATATTGAGGATATGCACATTGGAATTCATGTTTGGACTGTTGATTTAGAACAGTTTTTACAGTTTGTTATGTAGTGTATATAAGGGGATCACACCATCACTGCTTTATTACCCTTATTACTCTTATGCTGGTTATGTATGATCATATGTTGTTTATTTGGTAACATAATACACAACACAGAATAAAACACGTTTAGGAGAGGGTGTCACCACTACTGGTCACCTTTTAATATATACTTATTTTTAACCCACCCCCCCCCCCCCCAAATATTCTTTTTATAAATAATAATCTCACATTTTTTATTTTCTTGGTAGCGATGCATTTTTTCTGCTGCGTTTGGTTTAGGTGTGGGGACACGTATCATTGTTGACAGCTACTGACATGGTAAATTGTTTAATTAGATTGAGGTTATTGCACGGTTAGCCTACATAGTAACATGGGGTAACATTGTTTTTACACCTGTCATAAGAGATTAGGCAGCTGCCACGGTAGCTAGACCCAGTACTAATTATATGGCAGTGATGTTACCATGTGAAGGTCAAGAGTGTCTTTTTTAGCTTTGAATTTTGGTTCTGCAAGATGAAGGAGGTGACATGATGCAGAGCTGAACACACACAGATCCAAAGCCTCACTCAAGATTGGCCTCTCTTGTACGGGACAACCTGGGTGCTGGCCATTGTAGTCCTTCTCCACTCTCCAATAAAAATATAAAAGAATGTCAGATGCACTCCACTTAGCTCCTCCTACAGTGTTTTGTGTACAATCAATGAATTGACTGTACACAAAAATGTCTCCACCAACAAAAAAAAACCGACGTGTTTCACCGCTCCAGGTCTTCTTACAAGGATATCCCAAAAATCAACTTTCCTTGACGCGTTTCACCACTCCAGGTTTGCTCACAAGGATATCCCAAAAATCAACTTTCCTTGACGCGTTTCACCACTCCAGGTTTGCTCACAAGGATATCCCAAAAATCAACTTTCCTTGACGCGTTTCACCACTCCAGGTTTGCTCACAAGGATATCCCAAAAATCAACTTTCCTTGACGCGTTTCACCACTCCAGGTTTGCTCACAGGGATGTGTAGTGTGGCTGACCTTCTTTCATATTTATGATGCAGAGCTGACCAGAATTAAGCAGGGTGGGGTCTTCAGTGCAGTGCTAAGCATTTTATGTCTTCTAGATACAGTTATTTAAAATAGATATAAATCCTAGATGAATGACATTTTGTTTGCTAAAGCATTGAGTATCTTAAAGAAATAGCATTTTTTTTTTTTACCTCTTACTGCCCGCATAACACTGCGGCAAAGAGCTCAGGATTGAACACCTACATACCACACTTAAAGTCGTTGTAAACTCTTTACAACCACTTTATGCTACAGGTAAGCCTATATTAAGGCTTACCTGTAGCTACCCAAGATATCTCCTAAACATGCACGGTTTAGGAGATATCCCCTGTATATGCCGATGTCATCGGGAAATGCGCACTGGGGCAAACTGAAGCAATGGCACGTATGTGCCGTTGCTTCAGTCTGGCACATGCGAGGGAGTGACGTCATCACGGCTCCGGACAATTTTTTTTTTTATAGTAGCTGCTATCACTAACAAGTGTTCTCACTTCACTTAAAAGGTGTAAATAATCAATAAACAGTGCGGCGCTAAAAAACACAACAAAATAAACAATAATAAAAGTGTAACTAAAAATGGTAATCAATAAACTTATATTGCTGAAAGTTCGTATAGTGTATCTGTGACTGGTTGAAGTGAATTTGAATTCACTTCAACCAGTCACAGATACACTATACGAACTTTCAGCAATATATGTTTATTGATTACCATTTTTAGTTACACTTTTATTATTATTGATTATAAGCTCTCAGCCTCTCGTTATTATTGTAGGCTCCCAATCATGTGACCACTGTGACAGGCAATCACATGATCGAGAAGTCAAACCTCCCCGGGCGTAAACTTAAAGGCATACCAGGGCTGGGCGGGAAGGGGGTTAAGTAAAACATTTGTTTTCACATTTTTATCCTTTTGTTTCATATTAAAATCAATGATCTCCAGCATCCTCTTAGAGGCCACTTCCTGTCAACATGCATGCTCTCCAGCAATGGTTAAATGGCATTTCTTAGGATGGGTTTCCTGATGGCGACAAAAGTGTACCATGTATGTGTGATGTGCATTGGCTGAGCCCCTTGTAGTCTCCAGATAATTGGCACCTTATAAGAGGAAGTGTTTGAATAAGTACCTTCATGGCAGAATAACAAGTTACTTTAATGAAAGCTTCAGATTTAGGCCCTTTTAGGAAGGGGCGGACTTTGCTTAGATCAGCAGGGAATCTGTCCGAAGATCCCCTGATCAGAGCAGAGTGGGTGGATGACAGGTCCGTGCCCATGTAGTTTTTGCAGAGGGGACATAAATCAAGCCCAATCTGCTCTGTGGGCGGTCGGGTGTTAATGGACTCCGTTGTCCGTTTCCACCTGACTGTCTTACGATCCGATCCACCTAGACGGAGGACCTAGTCCCTTCCATTTCTTTTTTTTTTTCGATTCTTTAACCACTTAAGCCCCGGACCATTTGGTAGCTAAAGGACCAGAGGTGAATTCAGAATTTTGCACTGCGCTGCTTTAACTGTAAATTGTGCGGACATGCAATGTTGTACCCAAATGAAATTTGCGTCCTTTTCTTCCCACAAATAGAGCTTTCTTTTAATGGTATTTGATTGCCTCTGCGATTTTTATTTTTTGCGATATAAATGGAAAAAGACCGAAAATTTTGAAAAAAATGATATTTTCTACTTTTTGTTATAAGAAAAATCGAATAAACTCAATTGTAGTCATACATTTAGGCCAAAATGTATTCAGCCACATGTCTTTAGTAAAAAAAAATGACAATAAGCGTATATTTATTGGTTTGCGCAAAAGTTATAGCGTCTACAAACTAGGGTACATTTTCTGGAATTTACACAGCTTTTAATTTATGACTGCCTATCTCATTTCTTGAGGTGCTAAAATGGCAGGGCAGTACAAAACCCCCCCCCAAATGACCCCATTTTGGAAAGTAGACACCCCAAGGAAATTGCTGAGAGGCATGTTGAGCCCATTGAATATTTTTCTTTTTTGTCCCAAGTGATTGAATAATGACAAAAAAAAAAAAAATTAAAAGTTGTCACTAAATGATATATTGCTCACACATGCCATGGTTATATGTGGAATTGCACCCCAAAATACATTCTGCTGCTTCTCCTGAGTACGGGGATACCACATGTGTGGGACTTTTTAGGAGCCTAGCCACGCACGGGACCCCGGAAACCAAGCACCGCCTTCAGGATTTCTAAGGTCGCAAATTTTTGATTTCACTCCTCACTACCTATCAGTTTCGAAGGCCATAAAATGCCAAAATAGCACAAAACCCCCCCAAATGACCCCATTTTGGAAAGTAGACACCCCAAGCTATTTACTGAGAGGCATTATTAGTCCATGGAATATTTTATATTTTGCCACAAGTTGCGGGAATATGACAAACTTTATTTTTTTTGCACAAAGTTGTCACTAAATGATATATTGCTCACACATGCCATGGGCATATGTGAAATTACACCCCAAAATACATTCTGCTGCTTCTCCTGAGTACGGGGATACCACATGTGTGGGACTTTTTGGGAGCCTAGCCGCGTACGGGCCCCAAAAACCAAGCACCGCCTTCAAGGTTTCTAAGGGCATACATTTTTGATTTCACTCCTCACTACCTATCACTACCTATCACAGTTTTGAAGGCCATAAAATGCCAAGATGGCACAAAACCCCCCCAAATGACCCCATTTTGGAAAGTAGACACCCCAAGCTATTTGCTAAGAGGCATGTTGAGCCCATTGAATATTTTTTTTTTTTGTCCCAAATGATTGAATAATGATAAAAAGAAAAAAAAAAGAAAAAATGTACAAAAAATTGTCACTAAATGATTAATTGCTCACACATGCCATGGTTATATGTGGAATTGCACCCCAAAATACATTCTGCTGCTTCTCCTGAGTATGGGGATACCACATGTATGGGACTTTTTGGGAGCCTAGCCGGGTACGGGGCCCCAAAAACCAAGCACCGCCTTCAGGATTTCTAAGGGCGTAAATTTTTGATTTCACTCCTCACTACCTATCACAGTTTCGAAGGCCATAAAATGCCAAAATAGCACAAAACCCCCCCAAATTACCCCATTTTGGAAAGTAGACACCCCAAGCTATTTACTGAGAGGCATGTTCAGTCCATGGAATATTTTATATTTTGCCACAAGTTGCGGGAATATGACAAACTTTGTTTTTTTTGCACAAAGTTGTCACTAAATGATTAATTGCTCACACATGCCATGGTTATATGTGGAATTACACCCCAAAATACATTCTGCTGCTTCTCCTGAGTACGGGGATACCACATGTGTGGGACTTTTTGGGAGCCTAGCCGCGTACGGGACCCCAAAACTCAAGCACCGCCTTCAAGGTTTCTAAGGGCATAAATTTTTGATTTCACTCCTCACTACCTATCACAGTTTTGAAGGCCATAAAATGCCAAGATAGCACAAAACCCCCCAAAATGACCCCATTTTGGAAAGTAGACACCCCAAGGAAATTGCTGAGAGGCATGTTGAGCCCATTGAATATTTTTTTTTTGTCCCAAGTGATTGAATAATGACAAAAAAAAAAAAAAAAATGTACAAAAAGTTGTCACTAAATGATATACTGCTCAAACATGCCATGGTTATATGCGGAGTTGCACCCCAAAATACATTTGGCTGCTTCTCCTGAGTACGGGGATACCACATGTGTGGGACTTTTTGAGAGCCTAGCCGCGTACGGGCCCCCGAAAACCAAGCACCGCCTTCAGGATTTCTAAGGGCACAAATTTTTGATTTCACTCCTCACTACCTATCACAGTTTTGAAGGCCATAAAATGCCAAGATAGCCCAAAACCCCCACAAATGACCCCATTTTGGAAAGTAGACACCCCAAGCTATTTGCCGAGAGGCATGGTGAGTATTTTACAGCTCTCATTTGTTTTTGAAAATGAAGAAAGACATTATTTTTTTTTTTTTTTCTTTTTTCAATTTTTAAAACATTGTGACAAAAAGCGAGATCTGCAAAATACTCAACATACCTCTCAGCAAATAGCTTGGGGTGTCTACTTTCCAAAATGGGGTCATTTGGGGGGGTTTTGTGCCATCTGGGCATTCCATGGCCTCCGAAACTGTGATAGGTAGTGAGGAGTGAAATCAAAAATTTACACCCTTAGAAAGCCTGAAGGCGGTGCTTGGTTTTGGGGTCCCGTACGCGGCTAGGCTCCCAAAAAGTCTCACACATGTGGTATCCCCGTACTCAGGAGAAGCAACAGAATGTATTTTGGGGTGCAATTCCACATATAACCATGGCATGTTTGAGCAATATATAATTTAGTGACAACTTTTTGTACATTTTTTTTTTTTTCTTTTTGTCATTATTCAATCACTTGGGACAAAAAAAAAAAAATATTCAATGGGCTCAACATGCCTCTCAGCAAATAGCTTGAGGTGTCTACTTTCCAAAATGGGGTCATTTGGGGGGGGTTTTGAACTGTCCTGGCATTTTATGCACAACATTAGGAAGCTTATGTCACACATCATCCACTCTTCTAACCACTTGAAGACAAAGCCCTTTCTGACACTTTTTGTTTACATGAAAACATTTTTTTTTTTGCAAGAAAATTATGTTGAACCCCCAAACATTATATATTTTTTTAAAGCAAAGGCCCTACAGATTAAAATAGTGGGTGTTGCATTTTTTTTTCCACACAGTATTTGCGCAGCGATTTTTCAAACGCATTTTTTGGGGGAAAAACACACTTTTTTTATTTTTAATGCACTAAAAAACACTATATTGCCCAAATGTTTGATGAAATAAAAAAGATGATCTTAGGCCGAGTACATGGATACCAAACACGACATGCTTTAAAATTGCGCACAAACGCGCAGCGGCGAGAAACTACATTCATTTTTAAAAGCATTTAAAAGCCTTTACAGGTTACCACGTTAGATTTACAGAGGAGGTCTACTGCTAAAATTACTGCCCCCGATCTGACCTTCGCGGTGATACCTCACATGCATGATGCAATTGCTGTTTACATATGACGCTAGACCGACGCTTGCGTTCGCCTTTGCGCAAGAGCAGGGGGGGACAGCGGTGCTTTTTTTTTTTTTTTTTTTTTTTAAACTGTTCCTTCCATATTTTTTTTTTTTTTATTGTTATCTCAGGGAATGTAAATATCCCCTATGATAGCAATAAGTAGTGACAGGTACTCTTTTTTTGAAAAAAAATGGGGGTTAGACCCTAGATCTTTCCTCTGCCCTCAAAGCATCTGACCACACCAAGATCGGTGTGATAAAATGCTTTCCCAATTTCCCAATGGCGCTGTTTATATCCGGGGGGGGGCATTCCCTCCCACTGCTTGTAAAAGCAGTCTAGAGGCTAATTATCTGCTAGAATTGCTTTTACATGAAAGCCGGCCACTGGCTGAAAAGAATGATACCAAGATGATACCTAAACATGGAGGCATCATTCTGGTATAAACATTCAAAGTCCAGCAACATACCAGTACGTTGCTGGTCCTTGTTGGACATGTATTGTAATTTTTTTTTCATGCAGCCTGTTGGCTGAACGAAAAAAAGAGATTGATCGGTGGGTATGCCCACCATTAGAATACCTCCCTTCATCCACCCACTTCTAATGATGGGCATATATGCCGAAGCATGGGGGCATCCTCCCGCAAAAAAGTTATGCCGCGTACACACGGTCGGACTTTTCCACGGGCAAGCCTTCGTCGGAATTTCGACCGTATATACGCGGCATTAGGAGCAAAATCGCTCCTCCGCCCCTGCTGCCCCCATGCTTCGGCATATATGCTCTTTTTTTAACTGTGGCGGTGAAATCACCTCCTACAGCGTTGGAGTCACGGCTTTATGTATCGTGGGAGCAAACGCTGTTGCTGTCAAGATAAATAAATCCGCGATGCAACTGAATGGCGTACCTGCTAAGCAAATGATGGTTAACATTAAAACAAAGTAACATTACAGTACAACAGTAAGACCTTACCATACCATACCTGCAAAGCAAATACCAAAACAAAACCTAGTAAAAAATAAAACATTTTTTTTAACGCAACCTGTGCCTAAAATATATATATGCCGAAGCATGGGGGCATCCTCCCGCAAAAAAGTTATGCCGCGTACACACGCCCCTGCTGCCCCCATGCTTCGGCATATATGCTCTTTTTTTTTAACTGTGGTGGTGAAATCACCTCCTACAGCACTGGAGTCACGGCTTTATGTATCGTGGGAGCAAACGCTGTTGCTGTCAAGATAAATAATTCCACGCTGCAGTTGAATGGCGCACCTGAAAACAAAAAATTACATACCTGAAAAGCAAGCATGATAAAACATTGCAGAATAGAATACAGTAAAAAAGAGCAGAACAATAGAGAGAAAATAGAGAGAGAGAGAACAATAAAACGACAACTATTTTTGGTTTTTTTCTTTTATATTTTTTTTTGTGTTTTGTTTTTTACGTTTTTTTTTTCTTTTTTACACTTTTTTTTTTAAACTTTAACAACTGTAATGGTTCGGGTCTCTCAAAATGTAATGGCATCTTGGGAGACCCTGTGTAAGTGTGTCCTAGTCTGTGAAATGCTGTACCCTACGCTAAAACTTCACTTTTGAGTGGTAGCGTTCAAAACATTCACCTTGGCAAAGACCAGGTTTGTCAGGACAGAGTGGACAATAATAACGGGTGTCACGCCTAAATCCGCGCTTGCTACAGACACGACATCTTTTTTGGGGGGCTCGTTGGGTAGGGGTACTCGGGAGGAGATGCGTATAATGCCTCTCATGCAGCCGGCTTACTGCATTTGGTAGGGGGTGTGCAGAACCGCCTGGATACAGGAGTTCTGTGACTATCTCATTCTGGAATTTTAGAAGAGTTAAAGTCCCGCCTGAAGCTCTGTATAGCACATGAGCGTTCAGCAAAGCCAATTGGAATAAGGATAGAGACACTTTTTTGTACCAGCGTCTCGCCTTACGGTCAATTAGATACGGCGCCATCAACTGGTCGTTGAGGTCCACCCCTCCCATATTTTTGTTATATTCGTGGACATAGAGGGGTTTCTCCACAACACCAGTCGCCGTAGGAATTTGGACTGTCGTGTCTGCATGAAGGGAGGTAAGAAGGAAAACATTCTTATTGTCCCTCCACTTCATAGCGAGCAAGTTATTACACTTTACGCAGGCTCTCTCCCCCAGCCTAAGACGGGCATCTACAAGCCGCTGGGGAAAGCCCCGGCGATTAGGTCGCACGGTGCCACATGCTCCAATCTGATGATCAAACAAGTGACTAAACAGTGGCACGCTCGTGTAATAATTGTCCACATACAAGTGGTACCCCTTTCCGAATAAGGGTGACACCAAGTTCCACACTATCTTGCCAGCGCTCCCTATGTAATCCGGGCAGTTGACCGGCTCAACCTGACTATCTTTTCCCTCATAAACCATAAAGCTCCATACATAGCCTGTTGCCCTGTCACAGCACTTATAGAGCTTGACCCCGTAACTGGCACGCTTGCTGGGAAGGTACTGCTTGAAAGACAAGCGGCCAGAAAATTTAATCAGGGACTCATCAACGCAGACAGCTTGATCGGGAATAAACAAGGCTGCAAAATGTTCGTTGAAGTGGTTTATGAGGGGCCGAATTTTATAGAGCCGGTCGTATTCAGGGTCCCCACGTGGACGACAAAGTTCATTGTCGTTGAAGTGCATGAACCGCAAAATCTGCTCGTATCGTTTCCTGGGCATGGAGGCAGAGAACACGGGCATGTGGTCAATTGGGTGCGTGGACCAATAAGCACGCAATGACGGGAATTTATGTGTGCCCATGTTGAGGGAAAGGCCCAGAAAGGTCTTAAATTCGGAAACCGTAATTGGTTTCCAATCTTTGGCAATGGAAGGCAACTGGGGATTAGCGGCGATGAATTGACCAGCATATAAATTACTCTGGTCCACAATAGATCTATAGAGATCTTCCGTGAAAAACAGCGAATAATAATCGATTGGCATAAAATCAGCTGTTTCCACCTGAATACCGGGTTGGGCAGTGAATGGGTGAAGTACGGGTTCTGCAGAAGTGGTGGGGACCCAATCAGGATAGGCGAATTCTGCAGGAAGAGCACTATGGGTACGACGGGCCTGCCTTTGTCTTCTTGGTGGCAGCGGGACACTACTTGTGCTTGCCACCTCGCCAGCTTGAACTGCACTTATGGGACTCGCCACGTCACCACGTGATACTGCAGTGCTGGATGTACGCCCAGGCTGTACTAGGCCGCTGGTGCTTGCCAATTCACCAGAAGGAATAGCGGCGCTAGTACTCCTCTGCTCCATGATACGAGAGCCCTGCGGTTCTTGCTCCTCAACAACCTCAGAAGATCGGGATCGGGTACGCCTGACCTTAGCAGGGACCTCAACTTCGTCGTCAGAGCTATCTGACGTGGGGCCGCTGACGTCACTGTCTTCTACGGGAAGATATTCTGAGCCTGAATCTGACAGATACGTGACCTCCTCTTCACTATCTGTCATGCTCAGAATCTCGTAGGCCTCTTTACTAGTGTACCTTCGACTTGCCATTTTGGGCTCTAAATTTAGGGGTACACTAGCAAGATTCACAGGAAAAAAAGCACCCGACTGTCGTCAGCAAATATATCAAACGCTACAAAAAAAACTGTTAGCGGTCGCAGGGATCAGGACTGTCTCTGCGAACGCTGCAGTTATGTGTGTTGTGTTTGGTAAGTGACAGTGATCGATCGATACTGCACTTGGGTGGGCTGGGCTGGGCGGAGGGGCTAAACGCAGGTGCTAGCAGGTATCTGGGCTGATCACGCTAACACTGCGTTTTTGGGAACCCTAAACCGCTGGGGACGCTAGTATAGATCTGATCAGATACTATACCACTAAGGGAGGTGTATGCTTTGCGCGTGGGTGTTAGCGTTACTGGCACTAACCTAACGCTGCCTGGGGCGACGCAGACCCTCTCTGGCGCTAAAACCTAATTGATCTCACCCGCCGGGCGATCAGGGGGTTAAACCTTTATTGGGTTATATACGGCGGGTGCCCTGATGCTATAAAAAGCAAACTAACCAACCAGTGTCACCCGTAACCTTTATATGGTGATCACTGGTGAAAGGGTTAACTAGGGGCAATCAGGGGGTTAAAACCTTTATTAGGTTAAATATGGGGGTACCCGACGCTATATAAAAACCTGACGGGTTACCTAAATAACTAAATAATTAACTGGGTAACCAGTGTCACCAGTGACGCTTATACGGTGATCACTGGTGAAAGGGTTAACTCTAGGGGCAATCAGGGGGTTAAAATAATATATGGGGGTACCTGACGCTCTAAAAACCTGCGGCGAAACTAAAAATAAATAACTGGCTATCTAGGGCACCACCGGCACTAAATACAGCGATCAAAAATACGATCGCTTAGTGACGCTGGCGTTAGGGGGTGAAAGGGTTACCTGGGGGGCGATCAAGGGGTTAAACCTTTATTAGGGGGGGTTAGGGGGCTACCCTGGACCTAAAGGGGCCTAAACCTAACTGCCCTGCAACTTTTTACTATCACAGATGACACTAAAAGCAGTGATCAGTAAAATAAATGATCACTGCAATCAGTGACACTGTGATTGGGGGCTGGGGGGTGACCTGGGGGTGACTGGGGGGTGAAATGTGTGCCTATGTGTACCTACGTGTCAGTGGACTGTTGGTGCACTAACCTGCTTCCTCTCTCCTCGGCGCCGGAATCGAAAAGACCGCCGCGAGGGAGATGACATCACTTCCTCCTGCCTGTGTTTACATCACATGGCGGAGGAAGCATTTTCATTGGCCGGGAGCGATCGCGAGGGGGTGGCCGAAATCGAATGGTCACCCCCTCATCTCTGATCGCTCCCCAACGATTAACGGCCGCTCACTGTATAGGAGGAGGGTCCGATCGGACCCCCCAACTGTACAAAGGCGATCACGTACACTCTACGTGATTGTGCCTGTCGGTGCCATTCTGCCGACGTATATATACAGTGAGCGGTCGTTAAGTGGTTAAGTAATGCATACGGAAATACAGAAACCACCACAACAGTGTGCATAAAATGAAGTAATCCACATTTTTGACCAAAGGAACAAACACCACATTGTAGTAAAAAAGGGATTTTTATAACAGCTTACCTGTAAAATCCTTTTCTTGGAGTACATCACGGGACACAGAGCGACTTAGTCATTACTAATGGGTTATATAGATTACCTTCAGGTGTTGGCACTGGCCAATTCCAAACCCGAAGTACCCTCCCCTATATAAGCCCCTCCCATCCGGGAGCACCTCAGTTTTGTAGCAAAGCAATAAGTGTCCCAAAAAGAGGGGTGGGAGCTCTGTGTCCCGTGATGTACTCCAAGAAAAGGATTTTACAGGTAAGCTGTTATAAAAATCCCTTTTTCTTTTTCGTACATCACGGGACACAGAGCGACTTAGTCATTACTAATGGGACGTCCCAAAGCAATGCCAAATGAGGGGAGGGATACATAAGCTGGGCGCCATCAGGCATGAGGCTCTTTTGCGGCCTGCAACACACTGCGCCCAAAGGCGACATCCTCCTGACTTCTGACGTCTACCTGGTAGAATCTAGTAAACGTGTGTACTAAGGACCATGTTGTGGCCTTACAGACTTGAGCCAGGGAGGCTTGGTGATGCACTGCCCATGAAGTTCCAACTGCTCTTGTGGAGTGCGCCCTAACTTTGAACGGAGGCGGTCTCCTTTTCAAGCCATAGGCTTGTATTATGACCTGTCGAATCCACTTGGCTAAAGTAGATTTTTGATGCTGCCTGACCCTTTCTGGGGCCTTCCGGCAGAACAAACAAAGTATCCGTTCTACGAATCTGAGCAGTGGCTTTAAGATAAGCTTTAACTGCTCTTACTACATCCAAAGAATGCAATAACTTTTCCTCTACCGAACTAGGTTTGGGGAAAAAGGAAGGAAGAACCACATCTTGGTTCAAATGGAACCTCGATACCACCTTAGGAAGAAGGCTGGATGCGGACATAATACTACTCTGTCCTTATGGATAACCAGATATGGCTCCTTACAGGACAAGGCGGCTAATTCCGATACTCTTTTAGCCGAACAAATGGCTACTAAGAAAATCAATTTCCTGGTGAAAAGAACCAAGAAAATGTGCCGCAATGGTTCAAATGGTTGTTTCTGTAGAACCGACAGAACCAGGTTTAAGTCCCATGGACATATGGGAATACTAACCGGAGGGCTAATACGCATCACTCCTTGTATGAAAGCTTTGACTAATGAATGCAAAGCCAAGGGCCTTTGAAAAAAATATTGACAAGGCCGTCTGACCCTTGATAGTACTCAAGGCAAGCTTCCTATGTACAGCCCACTGTAGGAAGTCCAGAATCCTACCTATTACGTACTTACGTGGATGCCATTTCCTGGCCTCACACCACGTGATGTACGCCTTCTAGATCCTATAATAGATCTGCCTGGATACCGGCTTCCTGGCATTGATCATGGTAGATACCACAGGATTAGAGAGCCCTCTCTTTTTTAGAATGTGGGCTTCAATAGCCAGGCCGTCAAACCTAGGGCTGGTAAGGAAGGGTAGTATATCGGTCCTTGCGAAAGCAGGTCCGGACGATGTGGGAGGGTCCAAGGACTTCCCACTGACATTTTTACAATCTCCGCGTACCATGCTCTTCGGGGCCACGCTGGAGCCACCAGAATCACTGGTTTCTTTTCTACCCTGATTCTGCGGATTAATCGCGGTGGGAATGCATATATCAGCTTGAACTGATCCCAAGGGAACACTAGGGCATCCGAACCGCAAGCTAGGGGATCCTTTGTGCGAGACACAAATCTGTCCACCTTTGCGTTGAATCTGGATGCTAGCAGATCTACATCCGGTGTTCCCCACCGCTGGCATATTGCCTGGAAAACCTCGGGGTGAAGAGACCATTCCCCCGGGCATAATTGCTGGCGACTTAAAAAGTCCGCTCTCCAATTTTCCACTCCTGGGATGAAAACCGCGGATATGGCTGTGACATACCTTTCTGCCCATTCCAGGATGCAATTCGCTTCCCTCTGGGCTGCACGACTCCTGGTGCCACCCTGGTGATTGATATATGCCACTGCTGTGGCATTGTCTGATTGAATTCTGACAGGTGACCCTTGGAGTTTGGATGTCCATGCTACTAGGGCATACCGGGCTGCTCGTATCTCTAAGAGATTGGTGGGCAGGGCCTTCTCTGCTTCTGACCACTTGCCCTGGAGAGACCATTGCTCCAGTACTGCCCCCCAGCCTATGAGGCTGGCAACTGTAGTGACCACCTTCCAAGAAACCGGACTGAAGGGTTTCCCTTTTTCCAGATTCTGGGGCACCAACCACCAATGGAGGCTCTTGCGAACGGAAGGGGACAGGGACATTGGTAAGTCTAAAGCCTGAACTTTTTTGTTCTAGGCTGACAGTATGGCCCTCTGCAAGTTCCTTGAATGGAATTGACCGTAGGGTACCGCTTCGAATGAAGCCACCATTTTTCCCAGCAGCCTTATACACAGGCGTATGGATGGTTTTTCTTTTTTGTACCCACTAAGTGGGTCAAATCTTTCAAAGACGACACCTTCTCTGGAGGTAAGAAAATCTTTCTCTGATTTGAATCCAGTCTTAGCCCCCAAGTATTCCAGGCTTTTGACTGGTTTTAGGGCTGACTTGTCTCGGTTGATAATGCAACCGTGAGATTCCAGATACTTGATTATCTTGTGAACGACCACTTCTAGTTTTTTTCACTGAGTGGTCTATCAGCAACAAGTCGTCTAGATATGCCATTATCGTTACACCTTGTGTTCCTAGTTTGGCCAATCGTAGGGCCAGAATTTTTGTGAACACTCGTGGTGCCGTGGCCAGACCGAAAGGTAAGGCTCTGAACTGAAAATGGCGCCCTTCTACTGCAAGGCGTAGAAATTTCTGGTGGGCCGGACAGATGGGAATATGCAAATAAGCATCCCTTATGTCGATCGAGGCTAACCATTCCTGCCCTTGTAGGGCGGTGGCCACCGATCGGATCGACTCCATCCGAAAAAGTCCTGATATGTAGGAACTTGTTTAGCCCTTTTATATTTAATATGGGCCTCATGTCCCCATTTGGTTTGGGGACTGTGACAAGGTTCGAGTAAAACCCGAACCCGTTTTCTTCCAAGGGAACCTTCATGATTACCCTTGGGGCAATAGTTGCTCTAGTGCCAGAAGGAGGGATCCACTCTTCTGGGGATCGCTTGGCACGTTTGACCTTATAAAATGGGCAGGAGGAATGTCTTTTAACTCCAGCCTGTATCCCAGACTTACTGCGGAGATCACCCATCTCTGATGGTGTCCCGCCAGGTCTCTGTGAACAACTGAAGTCTTCCCCTCACCCGACTGAGTGGGGGCAACCCTTCATGACTTAGGGGGAGGTTTTGTACCTCTCTTGACCCAGGGTTTCTTGTTACCCTGTGATTGTCCCTGATTTCTGCCCCCTGGATTTGACCGCGGAGGCCGTCGGAACTGTTTCACAGCCGATGTGCCAGGGACTGGAGAAGTAGGCCTCTTAAAAGAAGGACTTCTACCCTTGTTCTTAACCGGTAAGAGTGAACTTTTACCGGCAGAAATTTTCTGGATATATTTGTCCAGATCTTCTCCAAATAAGCGTTCTCCATGAAATGGGAAGCTAACCAGCAGTTTTTTACAGGGAGCTTCAGCAGACCAGTTTTTGAGCCACAGAAGCCTACGCATATGTACTATAGACAGCGTAAAGCGGGAGGCCTGTTGGATTGTATCCTTTATGGCGTCCACCGCAAAACACAAGGCTCTAGGCAGGTCAGCTAGGGCAAGAGCCTGCTGATCTGGTAAGTCCCTTAAGACTTGTTTCAACTGATCTTTCACTGCTTGGCAGACTCCAATCGCTGCTACCGCAGGTTGTGTCACCATGCTTGCTGTAGAGAAAGCAGATTTTAGTAAAGACTCCAATTTTTTATCTATTGGGTCTTTGAACATTGGAACATTATCTACTGGACATGTCAGTGATTTGTTAACAGAAGAGATGGCTGCGTCCACTGTAGGGACCCTCCATTTTTTTATGAACTTATCCTCCATGGGATAGATCACCAGAAATCTCTTGGGGGGAGCAAATATTTTATCAGGATGCTCCCAATCCTGGTAAATAAGCCCTTCTAATAAAGGGTGGATTGGGAAGGAACAGACAGCCTGGGGAGCTTTTAGCGACCCCAGCGAGGAAACCGTAGTGGATGGTGGTTCCGCCAGAGGCATTTTAAATGCTGATCGGACCATGTTAGTCAGAGACTGAACCCATAATCTTTCAGCCTGAGATGCTGAGAAAGGTTCTTCCACTGTTGATTCCTCTATAACTGAATCAACCTCATCCTGATCCCCTTCAGGTAGGTCGATCTCTGTGTGGGGCTGTTCCTCCACTAACAGGCACTCTGAAGGAGGAGACGGAGATCGGACGCGCTTTTCCTGTGACAGGGAAGCAGCGATCAATGCTGTTAATCTCTCTTCCAATCCTCCCAGAGTTGAGGATAAAACCTCCTCTGTTATATATACAGGAGCAGGTGGACTGGGGACAGCCGCAGCACCAGGCACTCCTGCGGGGTTTCTACGGCTACTGACCTCTGAATTCTCAGGGGAGATTGGTGCAGTACAAGCATGCCCAATATCCTCAGAGCCCGATGGAGACCCCTTTGGCTTCCTGGAAGACCTATTTCCGGAGCGTCTGGACGACATATCCTTTAAGCACAAAGCTGAGGTATTCCCGTCGTCATACACCAATTTTTGCTGGTAATAGTCTAACACAGTTGCTGCTATATACCAGCTGGTGTCCACTAAAGTGCCTTTCTATGGGGATGCCTGCATCAACCGCCTCTGTGTGCCACTGTTTGTTGCTAGCTCTGTTTGCATCCAGCTGACACTTGTACTGTGTCTTTTAACCATGCTGGGACGCCTGCACATGCGCAGAAGCGCCGCGGCGCGCATCGAGCGTCATCCACCCGCCCCGCCCCTTTTTTTTCATAGGAGGCGCGTGCACGCGCCCGCGCGCGCGCCCGTGCGCCATTGGCGCCCTTTTCAAAATCAAACAGGGACTAGGAGCCAGGGCCCTTTTTGCCGGAGGGCCTGTGCGGTGGATGAGCGCAGCAACAGGGCAGAGGAAGTGGATTCCCACAGAGAAACTTACCAACTGCCTGGATCTTTTGACTTGAGAAAACCAAAGATCCACATGACAAGAAAAATGGACTACAGCGGCCACTAGTGGTTTAACACAGGTACCGCGGTCCCTTTTTTTTTTTCTTGACTACTATTAAAATTTTACATTTTCAGTAGTTACAGGCAAACACAGATATTTAGCGGGAATACCGTTAGGTAACAGACAGACAAATTAGGCTTGGGGGTCCCCCAATAGAACCAAGTTCCTGGGGGGCCCCCACTTACCTGATCCCCGCCGCAGGACTTTGTTTGGTCCACAGAAGTCCAAACTTCACCTATCACGGCAGGCATTGTAATTAAACCTTCAGGGACCGGGTTCCCAAGGATTCCACTCCCCTGGACCTGTATAGCACCCTGCACAGACAACATCTTGGTCGTGGGTATGACCAGAGCTCTGGATCCCAGGGTCCAGCCCTCCTAAGAGAGGCATTACAGGCAAAACCTTGCTCTTCTGCTGCAAGGCCCGGGTACCGACCGTTTAGCTATGAAGCTTTTTTGGTGGGATCCGGAACAGCTTACTAAGGCCCAAAAGAACCTGTACGCAAGCCCAGTGAAAACACATGTTACTCTTTGGCCAACACCTTAGACACTGGCAAAAAACTGAGGTGCTCCCGGATGGGAGGGGCTTATATAGGGGAGGGTACTTCCGGTTTGGAATTGGCCAGTGCCAACACCTGAAGGTAATCTATATAACCCATTAGTAATGACTAAGTCGCTCTGTGTCCCGTGATGTACGAAAAAGAAAGAGGGGTCAAACGTCTGAAGAAGAGCAACCCTGGACTTCCGGGTCTGGGAAGTCTCTGTACCCCGCATGACAATTTTGCACGGCAAATACCGTATTTGTTACTTGCAATTAGAGAAAAGCAGATATTACCCTAAGGTCTAAGCTACAGGAAGAGAACAGTAGGGGAAAGCAGAAAAAGAAGGATGGGGGGGGGAGGGCAAAAAGGGAAGGGGGCACCACCAACCAGTCACTCCATCCATGACTGGGTAGCCTCCCGGGGCTTCCCATTTCCAGGGAACTAGGCCACCAGCTCTGCAAACTCCTCAGAATAGACAAATTTGTGCCAATAGAACCATTTCTTTAGAAAATTCTCACGGAGGCCTTTCTCCGTGGGCACCAAATCCTCCATTGCATTAATATCCGCCACTTTTTTCAACCCTACGGCGACCGACGGCGGCTGAGTCTGCTTCCAGAACATGCAGCTTTTTCGATGCTGTGAGCAGGAAAGGCAATATGGATCTCCTGTAAATGTTACTTGGAATCTTGTGGTGATGCAGAAGGAAGAACTCGGTGTCCATGGTAGCTCCCGATGAGTGAACTTCTGGACTATGCGGTGGACCTCCGCCCAAAAAGGACTGCAGGACCAGAAGATGTGAAGAAGCGAGCCAGTGTCCTCCCCACATCTTCAGCAAAGGTCCTTACACTTGGGAAACATCTTATGGATCCTCTCCGGCATGTAGTACCACCGGGTTAGCACTTTAAATCCCGACTCCTGGCCCTTCAAGTTTTTTAAGCAGACTACATTGTATTGGAGGTAGGCAGGTGTAAACGGACACAAGTTTATTTACACCCCCTGATCCACTGGGGTGAATAGATGGTCTGATTAGGTCCGGATCTGATTAGACCCTTCATGTGAAAGGGGCCTTAAACATATTAAAATTGACTTTTACATTTTTAATCCTACATTAATACATTTCAACGTTAACTCATAAGGTTTTAGTGATCGTGTTTACATAAATAATTTACCCACATATACATTGACAACATATACATTACACTGTGGTAGCTAACACTGCATTGTTTGAAAACTACACATGTTAAAGTGGATGTGTCATATATACCTACAGTCCCGAAAATGCATACATGCATATAAACACTTGTAATCTTTGTAACCTGTGACCGATATACTGTGTATTTTCTGTGTATTTTGTCCTCTGTGTAGGATTGTTTCCCTGGACCTGGAAGTTATGGCAAAGGAGGGAACCCATACTCACTGATAGAAGAAAGGGCCACTAAGTCTGCCAGCTCCAAGGGCATTATGGATACTGAAGCCGGGAAATGTAATTCAGCTGTCATCAAGGTAAGTGATTACTGCATGACTGAGAGATCTTATAAAATTTGTTTTTCTAATGTATTGCTCTTAATCCAGGGCTCCGGACTGGGACCAGGGACATACAACTTGAAAAATTCCACCAACGAAGTTTTGCAACATGCTGTTGGAAAACGAGGTCCTTATGACGTGTTTACTGGATCAAGATCTCAGCCCATTCAGTATGGATACTTTGCTACCCCTGTAAGTAAAAATTTTAAAGGGAAAGTATAGCAGATTTTTATTGAGCAGATTTTTTTATTTCACTATTACCTGTTTTTGATGTGACCTTTACATTTTACACATTTGTTCTTTCACATTTTTTTATTGTAAAAAATATAAAAATTTTGTAGAACAGCCTCTGTATTTTTCTGCAGTCACACTGCAGATTAACAATTTTCGGGCTAATGCCCCGTACACACAATCAGACCTTTTTTTTCGATCAAACTTCCATCGGAATTCCGACGGAATTTCATCGGAAAAAAATAGAACATGTTCTATTTAAAAATTCCGATGGAATTCATCGGAATTTCTCCGCTGGGGCCCACACACGGTCGGAATTTCCGATGAAAAAACCCCAACGGACTCCGTCTGACTTTTTTCATCGGAAATTCCTATTGTGTCTACAGGGCATAAGAGTGCATTAGGTCCATTTCAAACTGCTGCTCTGCGATTTGGCTGCAGCGCGGGTGTACCCACGGTTTTTCGTGATGGTTACCCATGGTTTTCCATAGACTTTCTAGTATGTCCCACGTTTTTGGTGTGTTTTCTAAAAGCGAACCAAAGATGCAGCATGCAGGACTTTTGGTACACTTTCAGAACAAGCTCTAAAATTGCAGGACATAATAGAAAGACTATGGGTAACCCGCCAAATCGCAGCGCAGCAAAATAAAATGGCCCTTAATCTGTACTACATTGTAGAACTTGGAGCATGTGTCTGTGCACTCTCCTAGCTCTAAGACTGCATGGTCACTGACAGCCGCTAATCGCAAATAAAATTCCAGTATACTTAGTTTCCAAATAACAAGCCAGTCATAGGAACCACATGACGTACAAACTGCTGGGTGTAGTTGTCATAGAGCCTCACACAGAGAGACACAGTGCCAGCTGAAACTGACAGGGCTGCAGCTGTCACAGTGCAATATGGGGTGTAAGGAAACAATAATTACAAAAAATGCTTTAATTTTTTTTTATATTGTATTAAAAATGTTTGTCCATTTTTAAGCTTTTAATACAAATGAGCTGTATTTAAAGTGGTTCAAGATTTTTTAATTTCATGCATTATATCTGTGTACTTGTGTGCAGCAGCTCCCTCAGCCCCCCCCCAATACTTACTTGAGCCCCATCTCAATCCATCAATGTGCACGAGAGCCTCGGCTCTCCGGGGACTCTTCTTCCTCATTGGATAGCAGTGCGAGCCATTGCAAGCTGCTTGCTCTGGGGGCACACAGCAGGAGGGAGGGGCCAAGAGTGCAGGCGGGGGACCCGAGAAGAGGAGGATCAGGGCTGCTTTGTGCAAAACCACTACACAGAGCAGGTGAGTTTGACATGTTTGTTATTTTTTTTATTTTTTTTTAAGAAAGCTTTTAATATCACTTTAAAAAAACAGGAAAAAAATATCAAAAATAATGTATTACTTAGGTAGGCAGTTTAAACCTATTGCATTATAGTCAAGATAACCATCAATTACTCCCCCCCCCCCCCCCCCATAGTGCAAAATTAATATGTATATGCCCGTCTATTCAGTCCCTATGTGGTCTTCAATGGAAAGTTTATACAACATCCTTACGCCAATTTGTATTAGTGTAAACTGTGAAAAAAGTTTGTTTTTTTAAAGATTTTTTTGGGGATATTTATTATAGCAAAAAGTATTGCATTTTTTTCAAAATTGTCGCTCTATTTTTGTTTGTAGTGCAAAAAATAAAAACTGCAGAGGTGATCAAATACCACCAAAAGAAAGCTCTATTTGTGGGGAAAAAATGATAAAAATGTCATTTGGGTACAGTGTTGCATGACCGCGCAATTGTTATTCAAAGTGTGACAGCGCTGAAAGCTGAAAAATGGCTTGGGCAGGAAGGGGGTGAATGTGCCCTGTAGGCAAGTGGTTAAACAGATTTGTAAATAAAAAAAAATGTCAATACTTTAATGTTCAGCAATATTCAGGCATCCTTTGATTTATCCCCAGAAACGTACTCCATCTGAACCAGGACAATATAAAGTAAAATCATTTATTGAAGAATTTGAGGGCGAGCATCAGAAGAAACATGGAAATTTTGGGAAGATTGCTCAGTATCCGAAAGTCCCAACTGAGAGAATATTATGCAGCTCCCTCACTCACTGGCCTCGGGCAGTTGTAAGTTTCATGCATTGTATAGGTTGCTAAAAACATTCTTGTTGGTGGTCAGCACATACACCCAGTGACTACTACATTAGGTACACTTGCATTATAATGCGAACAGCTAAAATATGAATTGCGTGGCTACTACTCAGTACATAAAGCATGCAGAGTTGGTTAGGAGGTCTTGTGGTGTTTAACCAGACATTGAAACAGGAAAAAGTGCCTGATCTAAGTGATTTGACCAGGGAAAAGTTGTTTTTGGTTGCAGCACCTCAGAAACTTCCTGGGATTTTCATAAACTACAGTCTCTAGAGCAGCCATTTTCAACCAGGGTTCTGTGAAGCCCTAGGGTTCCGCCAGAGGTCCTTGGGGATTCCTTAAGCTGTGGTTGATTGTCCTATCATTTGTTGGTGCCTGGCCTGCATAGTTCCTGTGCCAACACCACTTAACAAAGCCAGCAGCATTACACAAGTGATCTTTTGGGCTATCTGTAATGTTGGAATTCTCAACACTACTTTAAGGTTGCATTCTTTTTATTGACCTTTAATGTGGGGCCATTTTCCGCATTGACTCCCAATGAATTGGTTTTAGTAAGTGTTCCTTGAGACCTGGAAATTAGGGGTTCCTCTGCGGTAAAACAGTTGAGAAAAGATGCTCTAGACTAGAGAGTACAGAGAACGATACAAATCATATGAGGTTTTAGGCCCCATGCACACGAGACGCTGTTAAACACATGTTCAGAGGCAGTTGGACACTTTTTTCAACTGCCCCTGAACACATTCAATGTTATCCTATGTGTCCATGCACACAGTCTTATTTATTGCCGTTTTTAGGCAGTTGCGTTTAACCTCGTTTTTCCAGAAGCCAAAAAATGGGTTCAGACGCAAAAGTTTTCCACGTTTCAGACGCTAAACGCAGCTAAATGCGGTACCGGCGTTTTGCTGTGTTTTTGTTTATAAGCATTTTTAAAGGTGACCTATTTGAAATCTCAAAAATGATGGCAAATGATGAAAAACCATTAAAAAATATAAAAAAAAAACTGTAATTGCTTGCATTGCATTGTGGACAATCCACAACTTGTGGCAGGTAACGTGGCAAGTGGACAATCCACAACTTGTGGCAGGTAACGTGGCAAGTGGACAATCCACAACTTGTGGCAGGAGATGTGTCGGGTGACGTGGCAAGTGGACAATCCACAGCTTGTGGCAAGTGGACAATCCACAACTTGAGGCCAGGTGACGTGGCAAGATGATGTGCCAGGTGACGTGGCAGGTGACGTGGCAAGTAGACAATCCACAACTTGTGGCAGGTGATGTGGCCAGGTGATGTGCCAGGTGACATAGCAGGTGACGTGGCAGGTGACATGGCAAGTGGACAATTCACAACTTGTGGCAGGCGACGTGGCCAGGTGACGTGTCAGGTGACGTGGCAAGTGGACAATCCACAGCTTGTGGCATGTGATACGCTAAATACAAGTACTCTGCTGCTCTCTCAGCTGCTGCTACTCAGTCTGGTCTCACAAAATGGCTGAAATGGTTAAATAATACTGTTTTTTGAGCTTAGGGAGGGTCTTATGATGTTTCTTAACTAAATGCTTATAGACGCAAACGTGGTAAAACGCTGCTAAACGCGGCTGCAATCGCGGCAAAACGGGCGTTTCTAAATGCCCGTTTCAGCCTTTAAAAACGTGCGTTCAGCAGAGTTTGCACCGGCGTCTCGTGTGCATGGGGCCTTACCTGGCAAAGTGCCTATTGAGAGCATGTTTTGTGACATAAATACATTGTATATGTGATTGTGTACGAGTGCACTGGTGCTGTCCTATATCAACACCAGGATTCTAATTGGATGGATATGGAATCAGTGCTTTTTGTCTATGTAGCTGAATGTCTTGTTTTTTTTTTTTTCACCAGGATTCTCCAGGGCCCGGATCGTATGACACAAAATCACTCTTTAAAACAGTAAGACAATCATCAGCCCCATTCATGACCTCTGCAAAAAGATTTGAAAAAAAATCATGCCGATTACTTTTTGGAAGTTCTGTAAGTGAATTATCTATAAGATTTTATTTTACTTTTACTTTTTGTAATTTGCATGCTTTGTTACTGTTAGTCGGATCAAAATATTTTTCATTGTACATGTACTGTACAGCCATGTTTGTACTTTAAGGCCCCTTTCACACGGGCGGACCGTATGTCCGTTTTTCACCCATCCGTTTTCGGATGAAAAACGGACATACATGTATCCCTATGGGACAGCGGATGTCAGCGGATGAACATCCGCTGACACCCGATCTCACCCGTGTCCGCTACGCTCCGTTTTTCAGGATAGAAAAATTTCTATTTTTCTATCCGTCTGCGGAGCGGATCGGATGAACACGGACAGACGGTCCGTGTTCATCCGATCCCCCCATATGGGGAGAGCGGAGATCTGACAGGGCGGTCCCTGCACAGTGTGCGGGGACCGCCCAGTCATCAGCCGGCTCAGCGGGGATCAACGGAGCGATCCCCGCTGAGCAAGCGGAGCTTCACGGGGCGGATCATGACTGATCCGTCCCGTGTGAAAGAAGCCTAATTGTGGAATTGTACTTTGGATTTAACATAAATAGCGTGATCAAGCCCCTTAGCCAATGCAATGTTCTGGTGCATATTGACCCATTTAAAGTCACTTCTAAAGCTGGCCATACACTGTTCCATTTTTGTTTGCATGTTTCTACAATATTCTGAAAAATTGCTCGCTGGAGCATTCAATGATGCCATCATTGCATCAACTACGGTAATTTATTTCATCCAGATCTGATATATATATATATATATATATATATATATATATATATATATTGTGACAGCAGGAAGGTAAAGTCACCTGGTTGCATCCAGGGGGGTAGATATATTTCGCCCAGATTCAGGCTTTACGCCGACTTGTACAACTAGGTGGAGAGTTGTATAAGGCTAGTGGGCTCATGGATGACTCATACCTCTAGGGAGAGTGTGGGGCGTCGTGCAGACAGAGATGAGGAGACCAGCTGAACCTTGTCAGCTCATTTAGGCCTCTATAAGAACTCCCAGCTTCATTAGATGTTAGCTCATGCCTGGAACCAGACCTGTGTGGACTGTCTAGGGAGAGTGAACCCCTGTGCGGTGAGACAAAGCCTGTGTGGCTATTTGCTTGGACATTTAAAACCAGGGACTTAGGGACTAGGACAGCACTAGGCTGATCCCAGTTGTTAGTTAGGAAACCTGTATGTTTAGTCAGAGGTCAAGTTGACCAGGATTTATTTTATTTATGTTTCTTTTGCTTTGCTGTGTTTTGTCACTGTAAATAGAAAATAAACCGCACCTTTTTTTTGAAAACCACAACCTCCGTTTGCTGGGCCTGTTTTTGTCTGGGGAGCCCATCCCGGGGGTCACACACACCCGCTGCCGAGCTAACCCCCTCACAGTTGGTGGAGAACCAGTGGCAGTTTTTTTTTAAGCCAGCATGGAGGAGATACTGAAACAGCTGGCTCTAGCAAATGCCAATCAACAGCAGACAAATGCAGGTTTGCAAAGGAGCCTTGCAGCCCAGCAGCAAGCTCATCAACAGAGCCTTGCAGCCCAGCAGCAAGCTCACCAACAGAGTCTGGCAGCTCAGCAACAAGCCCAGCAGCAATCTGAGGCCCGCTTCATAGACCTGTTACAGAAGCAAGAGCAGAGACTACAACAAATGGAAGCAGTAATGCAGCAACGTCCGCAGACCAGTGAGGAAAGCCGTCCCACTAATACCGCGTCCTTTGGGGTGAGTCGTTTATTGACAAAAATGACTGGAGAGGATGATCCAGAGGTATTTTTGACCACATTTGAAAGGACCGCTGAAAGAGAAAAGTGGCCTGAGGAGCAGTGGGCTGGACTGGTGGCTCCTCTGTTAACTGGTGAATCGCAGAAAGCTTACTATGACCTAGAGCCTAACCAAGCAAAAGACTATGTGATGCTAAAAGCTGAAATTTTGGCAAGGCTGGGTGCCACCCAGGCTGTCCGGGCTCAGCGTGTGCATAACTGGACTTTCCAGCTTGGAAAACCCCCCAGGTCTCAAATGTATGATCTCATTCACCTGAGCAGAAAGTGGCTACAGCCAGAGACTTTGTCCGCACCAAAGATTGTGGAACGTGTTGTAATGGATCGGTTTTTGAGAGCTCTTCCTACTGCCATCCAAAAGTGGGTAAGCCATGGAGACCCAGAAACGGCCGGTAAACTTGTGGATCGGGTAGAGAGATACTTGGCTGCAGAGAACCTGACGGCCTCTTCCAGAGACACTCAGACTTTCCACCCTAAGACCAGACCATCCCCAGGGGCAGGTATGAGGATTCCAAGGGGTGAGGGTGGAGAGAGTGAGAGGGTGGGAGCTCTACCCCAAGTTTGGCGAGAACAGCCTGGGAAATCAGCGGCTCAAGAGGCGGCAAGAAGGATCGTTTGCTACCGCTGCCGGCAAGCGGGACATATTGCAGCCAATTGCCCGGTTGTGGAGGAACCCATGCAGTGTGACTTTCTGACGGGCAGACGTCAGTCGCTGTGTGCGACAGTCGCATGCACTGCCATTTGAGGAACTGAGAAACATTTATGCAAAATGTGTGTTAATGGTAGAAATGTTGTGGTATTGCTGGATTCAGGTAGCCTTGTGACCCTGATAAAGGCTGAGTTAGTTAAAACAGAGGTCTTTGGGAATAGCAAGGTAGCTGTTATTTGTGTGCATGGAGACACCCAAGAGGGCTGTTGGATATTGCCAAGGAAACTTGGGAAAGTGAGAGTTCTCCCCACAGGAGTGTGATTGAGCATGTCGCCCTGATGCAAGACCGAATTGCACAGGTAATGCCCATTGTGAAGGAACATTTGGCCCAAGCGCAGTTAGCACAGCAGAGAGTGTACAACCGTGGAGCCAAGACCCGTACCTTTTCCCCGGGGGATAGGATACTGGTACTTGTCCCTACGGTTGAAAGTAAATTCCTTGCCAAATGGCAAGGCCCCTATGAGATAATGGAAAAAGTGAGCGAAGTGAATTACAAGGTCAGACAACCAGGAAGGCGAAAGCCCGAACAGATCTATCACGTTAATCTGTTGAAAGCCTGGAGGGATAGAGAGTCCCTAGTCGCAGACACTTGGTCACCAGCTCAAACTGGTTGCGTGATTCCTGAGGTTGGAATAGCAGCCACCTTGTCACAACCCCAACAACAGGAGGTTAAGGAGTTTGTGCTTCGCAACAAGGAGGTATTCTCTGAGCTGCCGGGACAAACATCTGGGGTAGAGCATGACATCATTACCCCGCCCGGTGAAAGGGTGAAGTTAAAACCCTATCGGATCCCAGAGGCCCGACGGGAGGCAATACGGGAGGAAGTACAGAAAATGCTGAACTTAGGGGTGATAGAGGAGTCCCAAAGTGATTGGTCTAGTCCCATTGTGTTGGTGCCTAAACCGGATGGGAGCTGGCGATTTTGTAACGATTTTCGTCAGTTGAACAAAGTTACAAAATTTGACACCTACCCCATGCCACGTATAGATGAGTTGATCGACCGGCTGGGAACAGCCCGATACATGACGACTCTTGACCTCACAAAAGGGTATTGGCAAATCCCCCTGGCCAAGTCGGCCAAAGAGAAAACCGCATTTGTAACCCCAGACGGGGCGTTCCAATATAAAAGAATGCCGTTCGGGTTACAGAATGCGCCGGCCACATTCCAGCGGAAAATGGACCAGATGCTGAGGCCCCATCGGGAGTATGCTGCGGCTTACCTGGATGACGTAATTGTCCATAGCACAGATTGGGCCTCACATCTGCCAAAAGTGCAAGCAGTCCTGGACTCTGTTCGGGAAGCGGGGTTTACGGCTAACCCCAAGAAGTGTACCATTGGGCAGGAGGAGGCCAAATAACTTGGGTACACCATTGGGAGGGGAGTAATAAAACCCCAACTCAACAAAGTCGAGGCCATCCAGAGTTGGCCACGTCCCAACAGCAAGAAGCAGGTACGAGCCTTTCTGGGAATCGCTGGGTATTATCGGCGATTCATTCCCCACTTTGCTTCTAAGGCTGTGCCCCTAACCAACCTGACGAAGGGGAAAGAGTCGGTCATGATTAAATGGACCCCCGAGGCTGAGGCAGCATTCCAATTCTTGAAACAAGCCTTATGTAGCCAGCCAGTGTTGTACTCACCCGACTTCTCTAAAGACTTTGTCGTACAAAGTGATGCGTCAGATGTGGGGTTAGGAGCAGTATTGTCCCAGGTCTGGAACGGGGAAGAGCACCCAGTCATTTACCTCAGCAGGAAGTTGAAGTCCCATGAGGTAAATTACGCCACCGTTGAAAAGGAGTGTTTAGCGGTGAAGTGGGCTCTAGATTCCCTTCGGTACTACCTGCTAGGTAGGCACTTTGACATGGTTACGGATCACGCTCCGTTAAAGTGGATGGCTCAAAACAAGGAAACAAATAGAAGAGTGAATAGGTGGTTCCTGGCCCTCCAGGAATTCAACTTCACAGTAAAGCATCGCCCTGGCGTTCAAATGGGGAATGTGGATGCTTTGTCTCGAGTACATGAATGCCTGATTGCTGGTGTTCCAACCCCGAGGTTAAAACAAGAGGGGGGGGTATGTGACAGCAGGAAGGTAAAGTCACCTGGTTGCATCCAGGGGGGTAGATATATTTCGCCCAGATTCAGGCTTTACGCCGACTTATACAACTAGGTGGAGAGTTGTATAAGGCTAGTGGGCTCATGGATGACTCATACCTCTAGGGAGAGTGTGGGGCGTCGTGCAGACAGAGATGAGGAGACCAGCTGAACCTTGTCAGCTCATTTAGGCCTCTATAAGAACTCCCAGCTTCATTAGATGTTAGCTCATGCCTGGAACCAGACCTGTGTGGACTGTCTAGGGAGAGTGAACCCCTGTGCGGTGAGACAAAGCCTGTGTGGCTATTTGCTTGGACATTTAAAACCAGGGACTTAGGGACTAGGACAGCACTAGGCTGATCCCAGTTGTTAGTTAGGAAACCTGTATGTTTAGTCAGAGGTCAAGTTGACCAGGATTTATTTTATTTATGTTTCTTTTGCTTTGCTGTGTTTTGTCACTGTAAATAGAAAATAAACCGCACCTTTTTTTTGAAAACCACAACCTCCGTTTGCTGGGCCTGTTTTTGTCTGGGGAGCCCATCCCGGGGGTCACACACACCCGCTGCCGAGCTAACCCCCTCACAATATATATATATATATATATATATATATATATATATGTGTGTGTGTGTGTGTGTGTGTGTGTGTGTGTGTATATATATATATATATATATATATATATATATATATATATATATATATATATATATATATAAAATGTGTGTATATATATTTATTTATTTAATATATACATACAGTATCTCACAAAAGTGAGTACACCCCTCACATTTTTGTAAATATTTTATTATATCTTTTCATGTGACAACACTGAACAAATGACACTTTGCTACAATGTAAAGTAGTGAGTTGTACAGCTTGTGTAACAGTGTAAATTTGCTGTCCCCTCAAAATAACTCAACACACAGCCATTAATGGCTAAACTTCTGACAACAAAAGTGAGTACACCCCTAAGTGAAAATGTCCAAATTGGGCCCAAAGTGTCAATATTTTGTGTGGCCACCATTATTTTCCAGCACTGCCTTAACCCTCTTGGGCATGGAGTTCACCAGAGCTTCACAGGTTGCCACTGGAGTCTCTTCCACTCCTCCATGTCATCACGGAGCTGGTGGATGTTAGAGACCTTGCGCTCCTCCACCTTCCATTTGAGGATGCCCCACAGATGCTCAATAGGGTTTAGGTTTGGAGACATGCTTGACCAGTCCATCACCCTTACCCTCAGCTTCTTTAGCAAGGCAGTGGTCGTCTTGAAGATGTGTTTGGGGTCGTTATCATGTTGGAATACTGGCCTGTGGCCCAGTCTCCAAAGAGAGGGGATCATGCTCTGCTTCAGTATGTCACAGTACATGTTGGCATTCATGGTTCCCTCAATGAACTGTAGCTCCCCATTGTAGCAAAGTGTCATTTCTTCAGTGTTGTCACATGAAAAGATATAATAAAGAAATATCAATATACAATTATCACAAGCCACATATTGCCTAGATCCGGGGTAGACAACCTTTAAGGCATTTTTGAATGTCATTTTAGGTGTTTGTTTTGCAGTATTCGCCTGTATTTATGAGCACATTTGCGTGTATATGTGCGTTCATATGCACAATGCATTCCAAGGGAAAATTCATTATTTATGCTCATACGCTCGTATTTGCACATACCGGTGCAATATACTGACCGGGAATGCAGACTTTTTTCTATTTTTTTTACTCAAGAATACGCAGCGTTTGTTTACGTGCTTGTGTGTACAGGCACATTGTAAACAAAGGGTTGTATTTTAGATCAGTAAAAAAACTTGCTGTACTGAGATTTTTCAAACTACAGTGTGCAAGAGGCCCAAGAGGTGGAGATCTACCTGGACAACATGGAAGAGATCGAAGATCTCTGGGGTGTGGCGCTCTTTAATTTTATGTAAAGGATGGCATGAAGAAAACTTAGAAAAATATAATAAAACAAATGTCACTGTAAACATATTAAACTTAGCCTTACTCAAAATTTAGCTTCAGCAAGAAACTCGGCATTCAACATTTTTTTCATGTCTGGAGAGTAATTGATCACCCTTCACAAGCCTGATGCTGGAGTCCATAATGAATGCAGAACAACTAGAACTGCAGGCTGACTTGCTTGACTAGTTTGAGGCCTAGCTGGTCTCAGTGCTAGCCTGGTAATCTGTTCTGAGTACTGGCCAGTAGTATGTAGGGCAGTGTACAGAGGTCAGTAGTGTGTAAGGCAGTGTAAAGAGTTCAGTAGTATGTAGAGCAGTGAACAGGGGTCAGTAGTATGTAGGGAAGTTTACAGAGGTCAGTAGTATGTAGAGCAGTGTACATGGGGTCAGTAGTATGTAGAGCAGTGTACATGGGGTCAGTAGTATGTAGGGCAGTGTACAGGTGTCAGTAGTACAGTAGTATGTAGGACAGTGTACAGGGGTCAGTAGGGCAGTGTACAGGTGGTCAGTAGTATGTAGGACAGTGTACAGGGGTCAATAGGGCAGTGTACAGGGGGTCAGTAGTATGTAGGGCAGTGTACAGAGGTCAGTAGTATGTAGGACAGTGTACAGGGGTCAGTAGTATGTAGGGCAGTGTACAGGGGGTCAGTAGTATGTAGGACAGTGTAAAAAGGTCAGTAGTATGTAGGGCAGTGTACAGAGGTCAGTAGTATGTAGGACAGTGTACAGAAGTCAGTAGTATGTAGGGAAGTGTACAGAGGTCAGTAAAATGTAGAACAGCGTACAGAGGTCAGTAGTATGTAGAGCAGTGTACAGAGGTCAGTAGTATGGAGGGCAGTGTACAGAAGTCAGTAGAATGTAGGGCAGCGGACAGAGGTCAGTAGTATGTAGGGCAGTGTACAGAGGTCAGTATGATGTAGGGCAGTGTACAGAGGTCAGTAGAATGTAGAGCAGTGTACCGAGGTCAGTAGAATGTAGAGCAGTGTATAGAGGTCAGTAGTATGTAGGGCAGTGTCCAGGGGTCAGTAGTATGTAGGGCAGTGTACAGGGGTCAGTAGTATGTAGGGCAGTGTACAGGGGTCAGTAGTATGTCGGGGCAGTATACAGGAGTCAGTAGTATGTAGGGCAGTGTACAGGGGTCAGTAGTATGTCGGGGCAGTATACAGGAGTCAGTAGTATGTCGGGGCAGTATACAGGAGTCAGTAGTATGTAGGGCAGTGTACAGGAGTCAGTAGTATGTAGGACAGTGTACAGTGGTCAGTAGTATGTAGGACAGAGGTCAGTGGGATATAGGACTGTGTACAAAGGTTAGTAGTATGAAAAGAGTTATACAGGGATCGGCAGGGCAGAGAATAGGGGCTCAGCAGGGGAGTGTACAAGGGATCAGGAGAGCCTGATATGGGGGTGGGGTGGGGGGGGCAGAAGTGCAGAATGACGGTCAGGAGGGTACAGAAGTGGTTTCCTGATACAGAGCGGCACAGGGAAGCTGCTGTTACAGATCCACTTGTTCTGGTGCACTGATCTCTGCCAGCCCTCCTCTCTTATTCATCCTACATGATGTCACCCACAAGTGTCTTGGATAGACTGGAGAGGTGGGCCGGTGGGCATTAGCACACTACACTCTGGGAATGAGCTTAAGCTTGTTAGGACAAGAGCCGAACCTGCCCAAGCTATCCTGCCTGAAAGCTGTTAAAACTGACAGTGAATCATTGATGACAGTGGCATTCCCCATCCTGAAGCCGCACATATGCAAGGGGCTTGCTGCAGGGCGTCCTCTCCGCGGCCTAGGATTGGCTTTGACAGCTTCCCAGCTTGGGAGGTCAGAAAGCAAACAAGCCTGAGTTCTTCGCTTCCCTGAGCATCTCTACTGCTCTGTGGGGGAGGAGCTCTTCAGGGTCTGCAGGGCAGGGATGCGAACGCAAGCTATCTGTCCACTGACCGCCACTTTAAACATTTATTTATACAGACCTCCATACTAAAGTCCAAAGGGAGATGTGATGATCAATGTTTGTCCAGATAGAGGAGAATCCAGGCACACTGTCTTGTTTATGTGCGATCTGCACATCAGAACCGAGTGCTCTGCACTAACTGCACACTACAGAAACCTAATTACAAACGAGGACAACAAGCCCCAAACTGGACATAACCCCCCCCCCCCACACACCTTATTAGCCATGCAGGCAGTACAAGGTACAATGAAGCATGATAGGATATTTTCTGCGATTACCATGCCACTTCACTCAGTCCACCGCACGTGCAAGCTTCTCAGGGCTGCAGTTAGAGCAAAGGGTGCGTTGTGGGCGGAGAATGTCTCAGCTCCCTCGGATTGGCTGTCAGCTTTGACAGCTTCCCTGCCGGAGAGCCCGCTTCTTTGTGTCGCAATGCAAGTGGGGTAGCTGGGACGCGATCGCGGTCTACCTGTCACCTGACTATAATCGACTGGTAAATCGCAATCGGCGGGTTGCCGACCCCGACCTTAATAAAAATGTGAATAAAAATTTGCTGCCTTTATTGCCAATGGAAAAAATCTCTCCCTATATCTCTATGTTCTGGCTTTGATATTCCTACAATGAAAATCAAGTGTATGGTGCATTTAAAAACATTAACCTGTATGGCCAGATTATTCCTCAAAAGTATTCAATATTTATCACTTAAATTTTATAGCTTTATGTAAAATTATAATACAATGAGGCGCTCAGTAGCTTAGGACAGGTCTCTGTGCTACTGACAAAGGACAGGCAGATGTCTCCTGTTGTCCTCTGTCCATCTGTAGCCATCTTTTCAGTTTCTTACTCAACGTGCAAGCCTATTGGTCAGGCCTGATTGATTAAAAATAGTGTGTGTGATCCTGCAGTTGTTGATCAGCAAGATTGGGTGACTGCAGCAAAACAAAATCACTATATGAAGAAACTACAATTGTCTTTATGTAATTCAATAATTAAAGTATGGAACAGCAAGCATGCAAAAATGTGAATGTTAAATAAAAAACGAATTAGGATTACAAAATGAAATTGTGATGAGAAATTTTAGACACATTCTACAACATTACACACTGAGGCTATGGGGTTGATTTACTAAAAGGCAAATTGTCTGTGCACTGCAAGTGCAGTTGCTCTAGATTTAAGGGGAACATGCAAGAAAAAAAAAAAAGAAAACAGCATTTTTGCTTGGATGATAGAAATCAGCAGAGCTTCCCCTCATTTCAGAGCTTCCCCTCAGATCTAGAGCAATTTCCCTTGTAGTGCACAGTGTATTTGCCTTTAGTAAATCAACCACATTGTCTTGCCTAATACATTTATAGTCTGCAATCACCAGCTCTATCTTGTGGCCATAATGCAGTATTCCCCTAAAATATCTCAATTAGGAAAACACTGCATTATGGTCACTAAATGGAGCCGACAATTATAGGAAGTGATCTTATTGGGCAAAATTTGGGATCATTTGTCACAGTTGAGAGAATACTTGAGACATTTGCACAGCAATTAAAAAAAAAAAAAAAAATAGACCTCTAAGTAATAATGCGGCTTCTGGCAGGCAAGCATGCCAGCTTTGCTCACATCGTCTTTCAGTAAGCCAGCTACGCACAATAATAGGTCTGCAATAGATTTGTTTATTGACTTATATGGGCTGCTTCTACATTAGCTCAGAGCTCACTGGCAGCCCATAGACGTCCATTAGAGTTCCAGTGCATTGCAGTCAGTACTCCATTTATCTGGGAGGGAGAAAGCATCATGCAGTAGAAGAGATAATATATTCACCTCCATCTTTAGTGGCCTGTGCCTCCTACCTTCCTTCTGTTTCAGGGCTGCAACCTCCATACGTCTCTCTAGCATTTGATATTTCTGGGAGTGTCAGATGCCTGTGTCCCCTGCCACATGCTGTGGTTCAGTCCTCTGACCCCTGTGTCACTACAAGAGACAGCAGTGATGTAGGTCAAAGAATGGAACACAGTGGGGGGCACTGATATATGACACACCTGGAAGACCCCGGAGAGGGGAGTATAATATATCTTGGGATGCTTTCTGCAATTTTTCCACCCTGGAAGGGTCACTGTACGAAAATACTTTAAAATAAACCTTCTGTCCTTATCTTCTCGTTTAACGTTTTACTAATTTATCTGGTAATCTGTATACTTCTTGCTCCTGATTTCAGAACCCAGTTGGAGTTGGCCGATATGATATCAACAAACCACTGAGAGGCAAGACAGCAACAACTTACCGAACCTCCTTTCTTTCTAAAACAGGACGTTATTTGTCCAATCCACAAAGGGACAAAGTTTTGCAGTACGTATCAGTGGCTATTATTTGGTTCTTAAGCCTCGTACACACGATCGGACTTCCATCCGACTTTTGCGTGGGTTTTGGTCCGAAGGGCGTTGGCCGTGAACTTGGTATGCATACACACGGTACAACACTTTCAGCCAACATTCACCAAACCATGTGGTTTTTCAGCTCTTTACCGCCACCCTTTGGGCAACTTCTGCTATTGGTGTCTGATGTTTAGCATTGGTTCCGAGCTGTACTTTGGATTTTAGTTGGACGGACTTGCGTACACATGATCAGATAAACCGACGTAACAGATTTATTGCCCAACAGTTGGTGAGCATGAACAGCCAACTTTTGTTGTCGTTAATTCAGCCAACAATTGTCTGATGGAGCATACACGCGGTCGGATTATCCGACACAACACGTCAGACAATTATGGCCATAAAGTTGGATCGTGTGTACGAGCCTTTAGGCTACTTGCATTAGTGTCCAGTCATCAATCTCATGATTTATCATATACACTGGTCAGCCATAACATTATGACCACCCACTATAACCCCCCGAGGCATGGACTCCATTAGACCTCTGAAGGTACAGTGGGGAAAATAATCATCTGATCCCCTGCAAATTTTGTAAGTTTGCCCACTTACACAGAAATGAAGGGTCTATAATTTTTTATCATAGGTGTATTTTAAATGATAGAGACAGAAAATCAACCAAAAATCCAGAACAAAATACGATACAAATGTTATAAATGGAGTTGCAATTCAGTGAGTAAAATAAGTATTTGATCCCCAAGCAAAACATGACTTATGCCACGTACACACGATCAGAATTTCCGTCGGAAAAACCTTAGATGGTTTTTCCGACGGAATTCCGCTCAAGCTTGTCTTGCATACACACGGTCACACAAAAGTTCTCTGAAATTTCGACTGTCAAGAACACGGTGACGTACAACACTACGACGAGCCGAGAAAGTGAAGTTCAATGCTTCTGAGCATGCGTCAAATTGTTTCCGAGCATGCGTAGGAATTTTGCGCGTCGGAATTGCATACAGACGATCGGAATTTCCGACAGGAACTTTTTCCGTCGGAAAAATAGAGAACCTGCTCTCAATCTTTTCTTGGCGGAAATTCCGACAGCAAAAGTCAGATGGAGCCTACACACGGTCGGAACTTCCAACAAAAAGCTCACATCGGACTTTTCTTGTCGGAATTTCCGATCGTGTGTACGCGGCATTAGTACTTGGTGGAGAAACCCTTGTTGGCAAGCACAGAGGTCAGACGTTTCTTGTAGTTGGTGACCAGGTTTGCACACATCTCAGGAGGGATTTTGGTCCACTCTTTTTTACAGATCTTCTCTAAATCCTTAAGGTTTTTTGGCTGTCACTTGGCAACTCGAAGTTTCAGCTCCCTCCGTAAATTTTCTATAGGATTAAGGTCTAGAGACTGGTTAGGCTACTCCATGACCTTAAAGCGGCGGTTCCACCCAAAAGTGGAACTTCCGCTTTAAGCACTCCTCACCCACTTACATGCCACATTTGGCATGTAATTTTTTTTGGGGGGGAGTGGGGGCTTCGGTAGGAGTGGGGCTTCCTGTCCCACTTCCTACTTCCACCTAGGGACCGCTTAGGTGACGCCTCCTCTCGCCTTAGGCGGCCCCTCCCTGTAGGCGATCTCCTGGGACACATGACCGGTCCCAGGAGATCGCCTGTCCACTCCTAGAGCGCAGCACGACAGCATGCGCAGTGCGTGCCCGGCCGTGAAGCCGAAAGCTGTCACAGCCGGGTGCCCACAGTGTGAATGGAGGCGCCGGCGCAGAGGAGGGGGGGGAGGAGCGACGCATCGCTGGACCGTGGAGCAGGTAAGTGTCTGTTTATTAAAAGTCAGCAGGTACACTTTTTGTAGCTGCTGACTTTTAACCACTTCCTTACTGGGCACTTAAACCCCCTTCGTACCTGGACCAATTTTCAGCTTTCAGCGCTGACGCACTTTGAATGACAATTGCGCGGTCATACAATGCTGTACCCAAATGATATTTTTATCATTTTTTTCACACAAATAGAGCTTTCTTTTGGTGGTATTTGATCACCTCTGCGGTTTTTATTTTTTGCGCTATAAACAAAAAAAGACAGAAAATTTTGAAAAAAAACACAATATTTTTTTACTTTTTGTTATAATAATATCCCAACTTTTTTTTAAATTTTTTTTTTTTTTTCTCAGTTTAGGCCGATACGTATTCTTCTATTTATTTTTGGTAAAAAAAATTGCAATAAGCGTATAGTGATTGGTTTGCACAAAAGTTATAGCGCCTACAAAATAGGGGATAGAATTATGACATTTTTATTATATTTTTTTTTTTTACTAGTAATGGCGGCGATCTGCGATTTTTGTCAGGCCTGCGATATTGCGGCGGACATATCGGACACTTTTGACACTATTTTGGGACCATTCACATTTATACAGCGAACAGAGCTATAAAAATGCATTGATTACTGTATAAATGTGACTGGCAGGGAAGGGGTTAACACTAGGGGCCGATCAAAGGGTTAAATATGTTCCCTATTAGTGTTTCTTACTGTGGGGGGAGGGTACTGACTGGGGGAGGAGACCGATCTGTGTCCCTATGTACAAGGGACACAGCATCGGTCTCCTCTCTCCCTGACAGGACGTGGATCTCTGTGTGTAACACAGAGATCCACGTCCTGCCTCTGTCACAGCCGATCGCGTGTACATGGAGGACATCGCGGCCGCCAGGCACGCGCATCGGCATCACGTGATGTGGAGCGCACAGCTGTTCCCGCCGCCGAGGGCGCGCGGTGGGATGTAAACAGAGAAGGATGTCCTGGGGACGTCCACTCGGCACTTGAGAGCCGCGCTGCAGCCGTCTTTCGGCTATAGCGCGGATCTCAAGTGGTTAATAAGCATAAAAAGGCTGGAACTCCCCTTTAACTAGTTAAGGACCAAGCCTAAATTTTCAGACTTGGTGTTTACAAGTTAAAATTCGTTTTTTTTTTTGCTAAAAAAATTACTTAGAACCCCCAAACATTATATATAAAAAAAAAATTCAGACACCCTAGAAAATAAAATGGCGGTCATTGCAATACTTTATGTCACACCGTATTTGCGCAACGGTCTTACAAGCGCAATTGTTTTGGAAAAAATACACTTTTTTGAATAAAAAAATAAGACAACATTAAAGTTAGCCCTCATAAGGGAAAGGAGGCGATCGTCTCTGCTGCTACCGACGGCTCCGGTAAGTAGCAGAGATGACCGGAGCGGGGCGGGAGGGGGGGGGCCTCTCCCGCCCACGATAAAAGTGATCTTGCAGCGAATCCGCCACGGAGACCACCTTTATCTGAAAGAGGACTACTCTGCTACTTTGCTTGCTTTGAGACGATCCCTGAAAACCCTACTCTTCAAAGAAGCCTATTCTGTCCCGCCTAACAACTGTACTTTTACTTTCTCCATCACTCATCCCCCATAGTTATTACCTTTTTGTATCACTTAACCTCCTTCCTAGATTGTAAGCTCCAACGAGCAGGGCCCTCTGATTCCTTCTGTATTGTATTGTAACTGTACTGTCTGCCCTCATGTTGTAAAGCGCTGTGTAAACTGTTGGCACTTTATAAACCCTGTATAATGATAATAATAATTTTTTTCTGCTTTGAACACATCAAATTCTGTGAAAATATGTTTACTTGCTACCTAATATATCCTATTGACTTTCAGATGTCATTGTAACGAGATAATCAATGTTACAGTGGAACCTTGGATTGCGGTTAACGAGCGTTTCGCAATACGAGCACTGTATTTTAAAAAGTCGTAACTCGGTTGGCGAGTGTTGTCTCACAAAATGAGCACGATTCAGGCCAAAGCGGTTGCAGTACCGTGTTTGGCTTTAGGTGGGGAGGGATGCCAGAGATGAGCAGAACATCGCCGTTCGGAAATGCACGGAAAGGCCTGAGGACAGCACGGCTGACCTCGGCAAATCTCGGGAACGAAGGTTTGCAGAGGTCAGTTGAGGTGTCCTCAGGCGTTTTCGGCCGTTTCCAAGGCTCTCTGGCGCCCCCCGTCTCTGGCCTGCATGTGGTATTACATCCTATTGAAGTCAATGCGGAACAAATTATTTTCATTATTTTCGTTTCCATCGACTTCAATGGGAAAACTCGCTTTGATATGCGAGTACTTTGGATTACAAGCATTCTCATGGAAAGGATTATGCTCGTAATCTGAGGTTCCACTGTATTCACTTTACCTGTCAGTGGTCATAATGTTATGGCTGGTGAGTGTTTGTTAATATGTGGTATTTTACACATTGACGTGTTGCGACGATAAAGCAGCAAATTAATTTCAAATGGTCTGGTAATTCTGTACCTTCTGTACTGTGTGCTGGGGTGCCATGTATTATCGTATGTTGTGGTAACACATGGTAAGACTCATGGTTTATTATATGTTGCCGGAGAATAAAGGTGTGAAGCCAACCAACAGCAATAGCGGCAAACTGGGTGGCCCTAAGTTTTAGGAGAACCCCAACTTTTCCATTCAGAATCACCATCACCAAAGAGACCATTGTGTTACATTGAACCTGTGCTTTGTTCATACAGGGCAACTGTTTTCTATGATCTCTCTTCCCAGCATATACTTAACTTTGGTATGTTTCCCTAATAATTTCTTCAGGAGTCAGGAGCAGCACAAGTCACCCTGTGAAGGTTGTGAGTCACTCAAGTCATAAGTTGTACATTGCTATGAACTCTACCCAAGATACTGGTGATCGACCAGGATATACACCATATATCCTATAAAACATCACAGCTCAACGAAATATTCAGTTTATATCAGCTAAATACAGCCCAGGTGCCCTTAGATGGAGTGGCTGCATTTGTTTTCTTTTTTCAGTCTAAGAACATTTTCAGCAAGTGCAGAAAGCAACTGTTGATCTTGCCAGAAACACCGTGTCCTTGTCACTGCATATGAGCTGACCTGAAAGCACAATTACATAGTTAGTCTGGTTAAAAAAAGACAGTCCAGTCCATCCAGTTCAACCAATAGAGGGGGGGGGGGGGATGATAAAATCCTATATACACCATCCTATACCCACAGTTGATCCAGAGGAAGGCAAAAAATTACCAGAATAAAGCATGATCCAATTTGCTCCAGCAGGGGGAAAAAAAATCCTTCCTGATCCCCCGAGAGGCAATTGGATATTCCCTGGATCAACTTTACCTATAAATGTCAGTACCCAGTTATATTATGTGTATCTAGGAAACAATCCAGGCCTTTTTTTAAAACAGTCTACTGAACTGACCAGAACCACCTCTTGAGGGAGTCTATTCCACATTTTCACAGCTCTTACTGTGAAGAAGCCTTTCTGTATTTTCGTACAATCTTATCTTCCTTCTGTAAAGTAATAATCTTCCCTATCTTCCATGTTATGTTCATAGTCCAGCCTGGGTGGCAACCATATCTCCTTCTACAGATACAGAGTGGATGAGCATTGTCACCCACGGAAAGGAAGAGTATTATTTACTATTATTCACTAGATTGCCAGGTGAGCATAATGAAAAAAAGTAGACCCCTTTCATATAGAAGGCAGTTTTCAGGCATTTTAGTGCTAAAAATAGCACCCGCAAACTGCCTCCCATGCAGAGGCGTATCTAGTGAAAATGGCGCCTATGGCACGAACTGAAACTGCGCCCCTGTCAAAACATTTAAAACCCATCTTTCAGATATCGCACAAATCACAATCGCACATGATGTTGACTTTAAGGCCTCTTTCACACTGGGGCGGTGGGGGGCGTTGTTTACCGTTGTTTTTGCTGCGCTATTCAGCCGCTAGTGGAGCTCTTTTAACCCCCGCTAACGGCTGAGAAAAGGTTAAAAAAAACGCCTGCAAAGTGCCGCTTTGATTTCAATGGGCAGGGGCGCTTTAGGAGCCGCTCCTACAGTGCCTCAAAGATGCTGCTTGCAGGAAATTTTTTACCAACCTGCTAGCGCACCGCTCCAGTGTGAAAGCCCTCGGGGCTTTCGCACTGGAGTGAATAAAGGGGCTCTTTTAGGGCGCTTTGCAGGCGCTATTTTTAGCGTTATAGCGACTGCAAAGCGCCTCAGTGAGAAAGGGGTCTTAGGCTAGTTTCACACTGAGGTGCTTTGCAGGTGTTACAGCGCTACAAAATTGCGCCTGCAAAGCGCCCTGAAAGAGCCTCTTTTTTCACTCCAATGTGAAAGCCCAAGGGCTTTCACACTGGAGCAGTGCGCTGGCAGGACGCTCAAAAAAGTCCTGCTAGCCGCATCTTTGAGGCACTGTAGGAACTGTGTACACACAGCTTCTAAAGCACCCCTGCCCATTAAAATCAATGGGCAGCGCCACCGAATCGCCAGCAAAGTGCCGCTGCAGTGGCGCTTTGCTGACGGTTTTAACCCTTTTTGGGCCACTAGCGGTGCGCTGGCAGGACGCTCAAAAAAGTCCTGCCAGCCGCATCTTTGAGGTGTCCCGCTAGTGACAGTGCTTTTCCGCCGACGGCGCAGCGCCCCAGTGTGAAAACAGCCTAAGTCATCATGTGCCAGGCACAGGCCCAAACAGAAGCAAGCAGCCAATCAAATATAGTGCTTTCTCAATATGGATTAAATAAATTGTAATTATGCATAGCCATAGATATCATAAATAAAGTGATTTGTGCAACAGCAGGTACTACTTGCACAAATCACTTTATTTATGATAACTATGGCTATGCATAATTATAATTTATTTAATCAATATTGAGCAAGCAGGCACTACAGTATACTGGAAGTCTGGCACACATCATTAACACTGACTGACTTCACAGTGAAAACTTTCTCTAATACAAAAATGCTTTTTCTTTTTCGTACATCACGGGACACAGAGCGACTTAGTCATTACTAATGGGTTATATAGATTACCTTCAGGTGTTGGCACTGGCCAATTCCAAACCGGAAGTACCCTCCCCTATATAAGCCCCTCCCATCCGGGAGCACCTCAGTTTTTTGCCAGTGTCTAAGGTGTTGGCCAAAGAGTAACATGTGTTTTCACTGGGCTTGCGTACAGGTTCTTTTGGGCCTTAGTAAGCTGTTCCGGATCCCACCAAAAAAGCTTCATAGCTAAACGGTCGGTACCCGGGCCTTGCAGCAGAAGAGCAAGGTTTTGCCTGTAATGCTTCTCTTAGGAGGGCTGGACCCTGGGATCCAGAGCTCTGGTCATACCCACGACCAAGATGTTGTCTGTGCAGGGTGCTATACAGGTCCAGGGGAGTGGAATCCTTGGGAACCCGGTCCCTGAAGGTTTAATTACAATGCCTGCCGTGATAGGTGAAGTTTGGACTTCTGTGGACCAAACAAAGTCCTGCGGCGGGGATCAGGTAAGTGGGGGCCCCCAGGAACTTGGTTCTATTGGGGGACCCCCAAGCCTAATTTGTCTTTCTGTCTGTTACCTAACGGTATTCCCGCTAAATATCTGTGTTTGCCTGTATCTACTGAAAATGTAAAATTTTAATAGTAGTCAAGAAAAAAAAAAAAAAAAGGGACCGCGGTACCTGTGTTAAACCACTAGAGGCCGCTGTAGTCCATTTTTCTTGTCATGTGGATCTTTGGTTTTCTCAAGTCAAAAGATCCAGGCAGCTGGTAAGTTTCTCTGTGGGAATCCACTTCCTCTGCCCTGTTGCTGCGCTCATCCACCGCACAGGCCCTCCGGCAAAAAGGGCCCTGGCTCCTAGTCCCCTGTTTGATTTTGAAAAGGGCGCCAATGGCGCACGGGCGCGTGCACGCGCCTCCTATGAAAAAAAGGGGCGGGGCGGGTGGATGACGCTCGATGCGTGCCGCGGCGCTTCTGCGCATGTGTGGGCGTCCCAGCATGGTTAAAAGACACAGTACAAGTGTCAGCTGGATGCAAACAGAGCTAGCAACAAACAGTGGCACACAGAGGCGGTTGATGCAGGCATCCCCATAGAAAGGCACTTTAGTGGACACCAGCTGGTATATAGCAGCAACTTTGTTAGACTATTACCAGCAAAATTGGTGTATGACGACGGGAATACCTCAGCTTTGTGCTTAAAGGATATGTCGTCCAGACGCTCCGGAAATAGATCTTCCAGGAAGCCAAAGGGGTCTCCATCGGGCTCTGAGGATATTGGGCATGCTTGTACTGCACCAATCTCCCCTGAGAATTCAGAGGTCAGTAGCCGTAGGAACCCCGCAGGAGTACCTGGTACTGCGGTTGTCCCCAGTCCACCTGCTCCTGTATATATAACAGAGGAGGTTTTATCCTCAACTCTGGGAGGATTGGAAGAGAGATTAACAGCATTGATCGCTGCTTCCCTGTCACAGGAAAAGCGCGTCCGATCTCCGTCTCCTCCTTCAGAGTGCCTGTTAGTGGAGGAACAGCCCCACACAGAGATCGACCTACCTGAAGAGGATCAGGATGAGGTTGATTCAGTATGGAGGAATCAACAGTGGAAGAACCTTTCTCAGCATCTCAGGCTGAAAGATTATGGGTTCAGTCTCTGACTAATATGGTCCGATCAGCATTTAAAATGCCTCTGGCGGAACCACCATCCACTACGGTTTCCTCGCTGGGGTCGCTAAAAGCTCCCCAGGCTGTCTGTTCCTTCCCAATCCACCCTTTATTAGAAGGGCTTATTTACCAGGATTGGGAGCATCCTGATAAAATATTTGCTCCCCCCAAGAGATTTCCGGTGATCTATCCCATGGAGGATAAGTTCATAAAAAAATGGAGGGTCCCTACAGTGGACGCAGCCATCTCTTCTGTTAACAAATCACTGACATGTCCAGTAGATAATGTTCCAATGTTCAAAGACCCAATAGAAAAAAAATTGGAGTCTTTACTAAAATCTGCTTTCTCTACAGCAAGCATGGTGACACAACCTGCGGTAGCAGCGATTGGAGTCTGCCAAGCAGTGAAAGATCAGTTGAAACAGGTCTTAAGGGACTTACCAGATCAGCAGGCTCTTGCCCTAGCTGACCTGCCTAGAGCCTTGTGTTTTGTGGTAGACGCCATAAAGGATACAATCCAACAGGCCTCCCGCTTTACGCTGTCTATAGTACATATGCGTAGGCTTCTGTGGCTCAAAAACTGGTCTGCTGAAGCTCCCTGTAAAAAACTGCTGGTTAGCTTCCCATTTCATGGAGAACGCTTATTTGGAGAAGATCTGGACAAATATATCCAGAAAATTTCTGCCGGTAAAAGTTCACTCTTACCAGGTTAAGAACAAGGGTAGAAGTCCTTCTTTTAAGAGGCCTACTTCTCCAGTCCCGGGCACATCGGCTGTGAAGCAGTTCCGACGGCCTCCGCGGTCAAATTCAGGGGGCAGAAATCAGGGACAATCACAGGGTAACAAGAAGCCCTGGATCAAGAGAGGTACAAAACCTCCCCCCAAGGCATGAAGCGTTGCCCCCACTCAATCGGGTGGGGGGAAGACTTCAGTTGTTCACAGAGACCTGGCGGGACACCATCAGAGACAGATGGGTGCTCTCCGCAGTAAGTCTGGGATACAAGCTGGAGTTAAAAGGCACTCCTCCTGCCCAATTTATGAGGTCAAACGTGCCAAGAGATCCCCAAAAGAGAGGATCCCTCCTTCTGGCACTAGAACAACTATTGCTCCAAGGTGTAATCATGAAGGTTCCCCTGGAAGAAAGCGGATTCGGGTTTTACTCGAACCTTTTCACAGTCCCCAAACCAAATGGGGACGTGAGGCCCATATTAAATCTAAAAGGGCTAAACAAGTTCCTAAATATCAGGACTTTTCGGATGGAGTCGATCCGATCGGTGGCCACCGCCCTACAAGGGCAGGAATGGTTAGCCTCGATCGACATAAAGGATGCTTATCTGCATATTCCCATATGGCCCACCAGAAATGTCTACGCTTTGCAGTAGAAGGGCGCCATTTTCAGTTCAGAGCCTTACCTTTCGGTCTGGCCACAGCACCACGAGTGTTCACAAAAATTCTGGCCCCATTATTGGCCAATCTAAGAACACAGGGTGTAACGATAATGGCATATCTAGACGACCTGCTACTAATAGACCACTCAGTGGAAAAGCTGGAAGTAGCTATTCTCAAGACAATCAAGTATCTGGAATATCACGGTTGGATTATCAACCGGGACAAGTCAGCTCTAAGACCAGTCAAAAGTCTGGAATACTTAGGGCTAAGGCTGGATTCAAATCAGAGAAAGATTTTCTTACCTCCAGAGAAGGTGTCGTCTTTAAAAGATTTGACCCACTTAGTGGGTACAAAAAGAAAACCATCCATACGCCTCTGCATGAGGCTGCTGGGAAAAATGGTGGCTTCATTCGAAGCGGTACCCTACGGTCAATTCCATTCAAGGAATTTGCAAAGGGCCATACTGTCAGCCTGGAACAAAAAAGTTCAGGCTTTAGACTTACCAATGTCCCTGTCCCCTTCCGTTCGCAAGAGCCTCCATTGGTGGTTGGTGCCCCAGAATCTGGAAAAAGGGAAACCCTTCAGTCCGGTTTCTTGGAAGGTAGTCACTACAGATGCCAGCCTCATAGGCTGGGGGGCAGTACTGGAGCAATGGTCTCTCCAGGGCAAGTGGTCAGAAGCAGAAAAGGCCCTGCCCATCAATCTCTTAGAGATACGAGCAGCCCGGTATGCCCTAGTAGCATGGACATCCAAACTCCAAGGGTCCCCTGTCAGAATTCAATCAGACAATGCCACAGCAGTGGCATATATCAATCACCAGGGTGGCACCAGGAGTCGTGCAGCCCAGAGGGAAGCAAATTGCATCCTGGAGTGGGCAGAAAGATATGTCCCAGCCATATCCGCGGTTTTCATCCCAGGAGTGGAAAATTGTAGAGCGGACTTTTTAAGTCGCCAACAATTATGCCCGGGGGAATGGTCTCTTCACCCCGAGGTTTTCCAGGCAATATGCCAGCGGTGGGGAACACCGGATGTAGATCTGCTAGCATCCAGATTCAACGCAAAGGTGGACAGATTTGTGTCTCGCACAAGGGATCCTCTAGCTTGCGGCTCGGATGCCCTAGTGTTCCCTTGGGATCAGTTCAAGCTGATATATGCATTCCCACCGCCACAATTGTTACCGCGATTACTCCGCAGAATCAGGGTAGAAAAGAAACCAGTGATTCTGGTGGCTCCAGCGTGGCCCTGAAGGGCATGGTACGCGGAGATTGTAAAAATGTCAGTGAGGAGTCCTTGGACCCTCCCACATCGTCCGGACCTGCTGTCGCAGGGACCGATATACCACCCTTCCTTACCAGCCCTAGGTTTGACGGCCTGGCTATTGAAGCCCACATTCTGAAAAAGAGAGGGCTCTCTAATTCTGTGGTATCTACCATGATCAATGCCAGGAAGCCGGTATCCAGGCAGATCTATTATAGGATCTGGAAAGCGTACATTACGTGGTGTGAGGCCAAGAAATGGCATCCATGTAAGTACGTGATAGGGAGGATTTTGGACTTCCTACAGTGGGCTGTAGATAGGAAGCTGGCCTTGAGTACTATCAAGGGTCAGATTTCGGCCTTGTCAATATTTTTTCAAAGGCCCTTGGCTTCGCATTCACTAGTCAAAGCTTTCATACAAGGAGTGATGCGTATTAGCCCTCCGGTTAGTGTTCCCGTATGTCCTTGGGACTTAAACCTGGTTCTGTCAGTTCTACAGAAACAACCGTTTGAACCTTTGCAACACATTTCCTTGGTTCTTCTCACCAGGAAATTGATTTTCTTAGTAGCCGTTTGTTCGGCTAAAAGAGTATCGGAATTAGCAGCCTTGTCCTGTAAGGAGCCATATCTGGTTGTCCATAAGGACAGAGTAGTATTACGTCCTCATCCAGCCTTTCTTCCCAAGGTGGTATCGAGGTTTCATTTGAACCAAGATGTGGTTCTTCCTTCTTTTTTCCCCAAACCTAGCTCGGTAGAGGAAAAGTTATTACATTCTTTGGATGTAGTAAGAGCAGTTAAAGCTTATCTAAAAGCCACTGCTCAGATTCGCAGAACGGATACTTTGTTTATTCTGCCGGAAGGCCCTAAAAAGGGTCAGGCAGCATCAAAATCCACTTTAGCCAAGTGGATTCGACAGGTCATAATACAAGCCTATGGCTTGAGAAAGAGACCGCCTCCGTTCAAAGTTAGGGCGCACTCCACAAGAGCAGTTGGAACTTCATGGGCAGTGCATCACCAGGCCTCCCTGGCTCAAGTATGTAAGGCCGCAACATGGTCTTCGGTACACACGTTTACTAGGTTCTACCAGGTGGACGTTAGAAGTCAGGAGGATGTCGCCTTTGGGCGCAGTGTGTTGCAGGCCGCAAAAGATCCTCATGCCTGATGGCGCCCAGCTTATGTATCCCTCCCCTCATTTGGCATTGCTTTGGGACGTCCCATTAGTAATGACTAAGTCGCTCTGTGTCCCGTGATGTACGAAAAAGAAAAAGGGATTTTTATAACAGCTTACCTGTAAAATCCTTTTCTTGGAGTACATCACGGGACACAGAGCTCCCACCCCTCTTTTTGGGACACTTATTGCTTGGCTACAAAACTGAGGTGCTCCCGGATGGGAGGGGCTTATATAGGGGAGGGTACTTCCGGTTTGGAATTGGCCAGTGCCAACACCTGAAGGTAATCTATATAACCCATTAGTAATGACAAAGCCGCTCTGTGTCCCGTGATGTACTCCAAGAAAAGGATTTTACAGGTAAGCTGTTATAAAAATCCCTTTATTCACAATGTACACTGACTAGTATGGTACCTGCTGCAGTTGCTGCCTGGCTTGGGGGTTCGGGTTCCACCGTTCCAGAGTCCAGTTCAGTTGAACTTAGTTCTCCTCCTCAGCGACAGCGACCTCACCTCACGTGACGTCACCGACCCGCTCGCGCTCGGGGAGAAGATAGAAGCAGTGCAGAGGAGGAAAGCTCCGCCTCCGCCAGTTAGCCGAATGACAGTCTGGAGACACACACAGAGTGGACGGTCCCACTGATCTATAAGCATAGGGGCGCCCGCGCCTGTCACTCTCCTACACACTAGCATTCAGATCCAGCAGCGAAGTAAGAATGAAGTGCCATGCCGCCGCCGGGGGCTATAGTGCGGGAGGCGGCCCATAGGAGGACAGGTGCGGGTGGGATTTTTTTTTTCCGTCTAGTTTATTTTGCCGCCCCCCCCAGAGCGCCCATGGCACTTGCCATGGAGTGCCATACCCTGGATACGCCACTGCTCCCATGCCACCCCAGTGTGAAAGCCTGAGTGCTTTTTACACTGGGGTGGTGCGCTTGCGGGGACGGGAAAAAAAGTCCTGCAAGCACCATTTTTGGGGCCGTTTGTATACAGCGCTCCCAAAACGCCCTGCCCATTGGAACGAATGGGCAGCGCTTCCAAAGCACCTGAAAAGTGCTTCCGAAGCACTGCAACACAGGCGCTTTTAACTCTTTCAGCCGCTAGTGGGGGTTAAAAGCACCCCGCTAGCGGCGGAAAAACGCCGCTAAGACGAGCTGCGCTTTACCGCCAATGCGGCCGCAGTGTGAAAGTAGCCTAAAGGTACACATAAGTCAAAAATGAAAGACTTGAGATGCTTTAAGGCTGGATTCACACCTAATGCATCTTTAGTGCTTTTTGCATTTTGCAGATTTGCACTACAGAACGTGTTCCATAGGAAACCATGGTAAATGGACTGTAGTGCAAGTGTGCAAAATGCAAAAAGCACTAAACATGCCATAGGTGTGAATCAGGCCTAAGGGAACAAAGCCTATCTGCTCTATGCCTCAATTTACTATTCAGGCATTTTGTACTGCACCTGTCCACCCCCATTCACTTTTGCTGCTACTCCAATGATCCTGGGTTACGCCTCCTAAAGGTGCTGGAACACCCACTGCAACCTACTTGCTGCTTCTCAAAGAGGTCACTATTAAGATATTTCTTACAGCAACTATTTCATTGTTAGAGTTTTTTTTACCCCAACATTTTATATTCCTAATATGTGCCTGTTGTATCATGTATCAGAAAGTCTCCTGTTCTCTTTGTATTGCTTCCTTTGTGTGAAATCCCTGGTGTTCCTGCTAGTCCCTCTGCCTTTCTATTAAAAACTGACCACACTAAGCAGATGAGCGCAGCGTGGTCAGTTCTTTAGCTATGCTGGGAACTCAGCCTGCTCTCCTCCAATGATCAGACTTGTCCTGACATGCCCCTCCTGGACAGCTATTCACTGGGAAGCTCAGTATACTGTCATTTCAACCCCCCCCCCCAGCTCTTACGCAGCTGAGAACAGAGGGAATGTGATCACTTATACAAAAGGGAAAAAAGGTATTTAAAGTTATTTATTTTTTAATATCTATACACAAATGTTTTGCCTTTCATTTCTATTTTAAACTGAATGAGCTGTTTTACAGGGTGATCGTTTACAATCACTTTATTCTGCCTTGGTTTGAGTTTGAATGTGAATTTAAAATCCAACACATGGTAGAGTGATGCTCCTGTAAAAGATATATATTCTGTATATTTGTAAATCCAATGTATCATTACCATTTGTGTTTTGTCTTTGTAGAGAGCGCATTCAAAAATCTCACACCTCGTCAGCTGTTGGGAGACCGTTGGCATCTACTGATCCTACAGCTCCACCTTCTACGGCATGAAGGACCAGAGATCACGAGTTGTGGTGATAAGATCAGAAAATGTGCAATGTTAGGAATGTGAAATAAATTTATATCTAGAAAAGTAGTATTTTAATTCTATGTTAAAAGAAAACCGCTACCACAGTTTATATAACTTGGCTGCCAGTCATATATGTTGGTACAAATCTAGAGCTACCTATTCACTTCATATATCTACTTGCTAGAATTCACAGTTCTACCTAACTGCCACAAGATGGCAGTGCAATTTTTCCAATGGATTATCCATATTATACAAATTAAAGAGGCACTGCAGTCGGCTCACATAATTTGTAATTAAAACATCTTTACCATTCTGAAGCTTCCTTCCAACCACTTTGCATAATATTTTATATATACTGCGATTCTGTACTTGCCAAATATGCTGCAGAAATCTCCCTCCAGCAAGTCTGGCTGCAGCCATTTTAACTGTGGGCAGCTTAAATTGCTGCCTGTTCACTTCCTGGATTTACACAGACACACACCTCCAGCTCTCATTGGCCCTATTATGGCTCACCCCCCCCCCCCCCCCTTCCTGGCAAACTCTCAGAAGAGTGAGAGAGAGAGAGCTGTGCATGTCATAAGTCTCAGCTTTTTACCAGACAAACAGGAAGTGGGCTGTATAAGGTATTTACTGGCAGAAAAACAAATTTTTACTATCCAAAGTTGAAAACAACAAGTGCAGAAGATTTAATAGATAGAAAGTTGAAAAAAATGACTGAAGGTCCGCTTTTGAGAAAATTTTAGTTTTGGGTGCAGTTGATCTTTAAGGGCTCTTTTACACTGGTGGTGTTATAAATAGGCAGCCGAGCCGCAGTCTTATGCCGTGTACACACGACCGTTTTTAATGTCATTGAATAAAACTGAATTTTTCTCTACGTGATTCTTCTCAAGCCTGCCTTGCCTACACACTATTGTTGAAAAAAATGTTTGAGTAAAGCGCGGTGACGTACAACGGCACTATAAAGGGGAAGTTCCATTCGGATGGCGCCACCCTTCATGTTAGTAAAGTTTATTGAGAGACGATTCACGCTTTTCTGCCTCGTGCTTTTCAGTCCGTTACAGCGCGACGAATGTGCATCTCCATTACGACCGCTAGTTTTACCAGAACGAGCGCTCCCGTCTCATACTTGATTCTGAGCATACGCATTTTTTTTCACGTCGTTAAAGCCCACACACGGCCGTTTTTCATGACGAGAAAAACGACGAGGTGAAAAACGACGAGAAAAATTAGAGCATGTTCCAATTTTTTACGTCGTAAAAAATGCTCTGAAGCCCACACACGATCATTTTTAATGACCATTTTAAAAAATGCAATTTTTCTCGTCATTAAAAACGGTCATGTGTACGCGGCATAAGGCTCGATTCACATCTATGCATGTTGCTTTTGAGCGTTTCTGCGGTGCTTGCTGTGTTTTTGGACACGCGTTTTTGCCGCGATTTGCATTTTGCATTTTTTTTACACCGTATATAGCTGGTTGCTAAGGAGGGGGCCGGGAAGCCGGCCGCCACGTCCTTAACAACCGATGAGTCATCAGCTGTCAGCGGGCTTCCCGCTAAATGTAAAAAAGAAAAAGGATTGCCGGCTAAAAAATAAAATTGCGAAAAAAAACAGCATGGGGTCCAGGTCCATACCAGGCCCTTGAAAATAAAAAAAAAATGGTGTGGGGGTCCCCCCCAAAATCCATACCAGACCCTTATCCGAGCATGCAGCCCGGCAGGTCAGGAAAGGGAGGGGACGAGCAAGCGGGCCCCCCCCCAACCATACCAGGCCGTATGCTCTCAACATGGGGGGATGGGTTCTCTGCGCCCCCCCCACCCCAAAGCACCTTGCCCCCCATGTTGATGGGGACAATGGCCTCTTCCTGACAACCCTTGCCCGGTGGTTGTCGGGGTCTGTGGGGGGCTTATCAGAATCTGGAAGCCCCCTTTAACAAGGGAGCCCTTAGCAGCCAGCTAAGGTTTCAGGTCCCGCCCCTACCCATTCACCCCAAAAAAAAGTAGTGTAGTGTTAAAAAATACAGTAGACAGTTTTTGACGTCTTTTAATAAAAATATCTTCTCCTCTTCTTCCTCCATCTTCTTCCACATCTTCATCCTCTGGTCTTCTCCTTCTCCCCCTCTTCTTCTTCTGTCTTCTTTGTCCGTTGTTCTTCTTCCTCTGCCGCCGCTCCTGCCGACGACCCTCATCTGATGCTGCGTCCCACTGATCTGTCTGCGCCGATGTCAAGCATTTCTTAAATAATGATGCGGGCATGACAATCGGATTACGTCACCCGGAGGCCACGCCCCCTTGTGACATCACCGCCCGGGGCATGATGGGTCCGTGACGTCACAAGGGTGTGTGGCCTCCGGATGACAGAATCTGATTGCTTCGCCCTCATCGTTATTTAAAGCGGAGCTCCACCCTAAAGTGGAACGTCCGCTGATCGGAACCCTCCCCCCCTCCGGTGTCACAATTGACACCTTTTCAGGGGGGAGGGGGGTGCAGATACCTGTCTAAGACAGGTATTTGCACCCACTTCCGGGAGTCCTCTCTGCGGGAAATCTGCGGGAGCACGTCACTTCTCGCAGATTCCCCGTTGTGTTCTGGGAGACACTCGGCTCCCAGAACACACAGGGACCATTCAAAACGGCGCAGCATGACTCGCGCATGCACCGTAGGGAACCTGGCAGTGAAGCCGCAAGGCTTCACTTCCTGGTTCCCTCACCGAGGATGGCGGTGGGGGCAGCAGAGTGACGAGCGATTCCTCGTCCTCTGCTGCGGACGTCGCTGGACTCCAGGACAGGTAAGTGTCCTAATATTAAAAGTCAGCAGCTGCAGTATTTGCAGCTGCTGGCTTTTAATATTTTTTTTTCCGCGGCACCTCCACTTTAAGAAATGCTTGACATCGGCGCAGACAGATTAGCGGGACGCAGCATCGGAGGAGAGTCGTCGGCGGGAGCGGCGGCAGAGGAAGAAGAGCACCGGAAAAAGAAGACAGAAGAAGAGCGGAAGAAGAAGCAGGGGAAGAAGGAGAAGACCGGAGGATAAAGATGTGGGAGAAGATGGAGGAAGACCGGAGAAGAAGATATTTTTAATAAAAGACTTGTCAAAAACTGTCTACTGTATTTTTTAACACTACACTACTTTTTTTGGCTGAATGGGTAGGGGTACAATGTACCCCATACTCATTCACATAGGGGGGGCTGGGATCTGGGGGCCTCCTTGTTGGAGTGCAGGGTTCTTCAGCAGCTGGTTTGATCAGTTATTGATGAACTCTGTGCTCCGTCATTTGTTTGTATTACTTTGTATTCTTAATTCAATCCAGAACATATAGATTTGTAGTATGAAAATTGGTGCATTAACCAAGTGTAAAATTTACAATGTGCAATGTGGTGTTGTACCAGCCGCTCCAAATCACAATGAAAGTGCTATACAGCAGTCCTTCTAAATGTCAAATCATGTGTGCCAAAATCATGAAGAACTTGTGCCAATGTTCTAAAATATACACTGATATCAGAGTGGTGAACAGAACAGTAGTTTTACCCTAAAATGTTGGTACATGTAGTGTAAATCTGGCGCCCCACCAAATACAACTAATTATTGAATTGGCGTGCACCTCATTAATTTGTCACAGAAGGCACTAATTAGGCAAGCATATAGAAACTGACACATTTAAAGGAATGCACCAGTCCGTATAAAGCTTTGATAATCCCTCTATTATCTATTGTTTTCAAGCTCTGTGACAAAGTCATTTATTACAATCTTATACTGGAAGATTAAAGCGGCACTCCAGTTTCCTGTGAAAAAAATAAAAGTCAGTAGCTACAGAAACTGTAGCTGCTGACTTATAAAAAACAGCCACTTACCTGTCCCACGATCCAGCGGTGTGCTCCCCCCAGCCAGTTTCACCTGCTTTCTTCTTTCCTCTGCGCCTCCATCTTAACTATGGGCACCCAGATGTGACAGCTTGCGGCTTTGCAGCCAGGTACCTGCTGTGCATCGTGAATGGTCAAGCAGTCTTTTGGGACCGGTCACGTGCCCCAGAAGACTGCGGGGGGGGGCACTTCAGCTTCCCTAGGCGGTCAGAGCGCAAACCTGTCAAACGGGTACCCGCTCCTCAAAAGTTTTAATTCTTCAAGAGGAGCGGGGACGAGTCCTTAAAGTGGAACTTCTTCTTTTGGGTGGAGCTCCACTTAACTCCCAATGTGGAGCTTCCCTCTCGTATCACATGCTTGTTTTTTCTCTGGGTAGTGTGAGAGGGTTAGCTCGGCAGCGGGTGTGTGTGACCCCCGGGATGGGCTCCCCACACAAAACAGGCCCAGCAAACGGAGGTTGTGGTTTTCAAAATCAAAAAGGTGCGGTTTATTTTCTATTTACAGTGACAAAACACAGCAAAGCAAAAGAAACATAACCAAAATAAATCCTGGTCAAGTTGACCTCTGACTAAACATACAGGTTTCCTAACTAACAACTGGGATCAGCCTAGTGCTGTCCTAGTCCCTAAGTCCCTGGTTTTAAATGTCCAAGCAAATAGCCACACAGGCTTTGTCTCACCGCACAGGGGTTCACTCTCCCTAGACAGTCCACACAGGTCTGGTTCCAGGCATGAGCTAACATCTAATGAAGCTGGGAGTTCTTATAGAGGCCTAAATGAGCTGACAAGCTTCAGCTGGTCTCATCAACTCCCTGTCTGCACGACGCCCAGCCCTCTCCCTAGAGGTATGAGTCATCCATGAGCCCACTAGCCTTATACAACTCTCCACCTAGTTGTATAAGTCGGCGTAAAGCCTGAATCTGGGCGAAATATATCTACCCCCCTGGATGCAACCAGGTGACTTTACCTTCCTGCTGTCACATACCCCCCCTCTTGTTTTAACCTCGGGGTTGGAACACCAGCAATCAGGCATTCATGTACTCGAGACAAAGCATCCACATTCCCCATTTGAACGCCAGGGCGATGCTTTACTGTGAAGTTGAATTCCTGGAGGGCCAGGAACCACCTATTCACTCTTCTATTTGTTTCCTTGTTTTGAGCCATCCACTTTAATGGAGCGTGATCCGTAACCATGTCAAAGTGCCTACCTAGCAGGTAGTACCGAAGGGAATCTAGAGCCCACTTCACCGCTAAACACTCCTTTTCAACGGTGGCGTAATTTACCTCATGGGACTTCAACTTCCTGCTGAGGTAAATGACTGGGTGCTCTTCCCCGTTCCAGACCTGGGACAATACTGCTCCTAACCCCACATCTGACGCATCACTTTGTACGACAAAGTGTTTAGAGAAGTCGGGTGAGTACAACACTGGCTGGCTACATAAGGCTTGTTTCAAGAATTGGAATGCTGCCTCAGCCTCGGGGGTCCATTTAATCATGACCGACCCTTTCCCCTTCGTCAGGTTGGTTAGGGGCACAGCCTTAGAAGCAAAGTGGGGAATGAATCGCCGATAATACCCAGCGATTCCCAGAAAGGCTCGTACCTGCTTCTTGCTGTTGGGACGTGGCCAACTCTGGATGGCCTCGACTTTGTTGAGTTGGGGTTTTTGTAATCCCCTCCCAATGGTGTACCCAAGATATTTGGCCTCCTCCTGCCCAATGGTACACTTCTTGGGGTTAGCCGTAAACCCCGCTTCCCGAACAGAGTCCAGGACTGCTTGCACTTTTGGCAGATGTGAGGCCCAATCTGTGCTATGGACAATTACGTCATCCAGGTAAGCCGCAGCATACTTCCGATGGGGCCTCAGCATCTGGTCCATTTTCCGCTGGAATGTGGCCGGCGCATTCTGTAACCCGAACGGCATTCTTTTATATTGGAACGCCCTGTCTGGGGTTACAAATGCGGTTTTCTCTTTGGCCGACTTGGCCAGGGGGATTTGCCAATACCCTTTTGTGAGGTCAAGAGTCGTCATGTATCGGGCTGTTCCCAGACGGTCGATCAACTCATCTATACGTGGCATGGGGTAGGTGTCAAATTTTGTAACTTTGTTCAACTGACGAAAATCGTTACAAAATCGCCAGCTCCCATCCGGTTTAGGCACCAACACGATGGGACTAGACCAATCACTTTGGGACTCCTCTATCACCCCTAAGTTCAGCATTTTCTGTACTTCCTCCCGTATTGCCTCCCGTCGAGCCTCTGGGATCCGATAGGGTTTTAACTTCACCCTTTCACCGGGCGGGGTAATGATGTCATGCTCTACCCCAGATGTTTGTCCCGGCAGCTCAGAGAATACCTCCTTGTTGCGAAGCACAAACTCCTTAACCTCCTGTTGTTGGGGTTGTGACAAGGTGGCTGCTATTCCAACCTCAGGAATCACGCAACCAGTTTGAGCTGGTGACCAAGTGTCTGTGACTAGGGACTCTCTATCCCTCCAGGCTTTCAACAGATTAACGTGATAGATCTGTTCGGGCTTTCGCCTTCCTGGTTGTCTGACCTTGTAATTCACTTCGCTCACTTTTTCCATTATCTCGTAGGGGCCTTGCCATTTGGCAAGGAATTTACTTTCAACCGTAGGGACAAGTACCAATATCCTATCCCCCGGGGAAAAGGTACGGGTCTTGGCTCCACGGTTGTACACTCTCTGCTGTGCCAACTGCGCTTGGGCCAAATGTTCCTTCACGATGGGCATTACCTGTGCAATTCGATCTTGCATCAGGGCGACATGCTCAATCACACTCCTGTGGGGAGAACTCTCACTTTCCCAAGTTTCCTTGGCAATATCCAACAGCCCTCTTGGGTGTCTCCCATACAGTAACTCAAAGGGGGAGAATCCCGTAGAGGATTGGGGCACCTCCCTAATAGCAAACATCAAATAAGGAAGTAAACAGTCCCAATCCTTTCCATCTCTATCCACCACTTTCTTCAACATTTGTTTTAGGGTTTTGTTGAATCTTTCAACCAGCCCATCGGTTTGGGGGTGATACACAGACGTACGCAATTGCGTCACTTTGAACAATTTACACAGCTCTTTCATAACCCGGGACATAAAGGGTGTACCTTGGTCCGTAAGCAGTTCTTTACAAATACCCACCCGGCTAAAAACAAGAGATAGCTCTTTGGCTATGGTTTTGGCCGAGGTATTTTGGAGAGGGATCGCTTCTGGATAACGGGTGGCATAGTCCATTATAACTAATATGTACTGGTGCCCCCTAGCGGACTTGATTATAGGACCTACCAAATCCATGGCGATCCTCTCAAACGGGACCTCAATGATGGGTAGAGGGACCAGCGGGCTACGGAAATGTGGCATCGGGGCCAACCTCTGACACACAGGGCAGGAGGAACAATAATTTTCTACGTCCTTCATCACCCCCGGCCAATAGAATCTCTGTAATACCCTCTCTCGGGTTTTCTCTGTCCCCAGATGACCTCCAAGAATGTGCCCATGGGCCAACTCCAACACCAACTTCCTGTAAGGTTTGGGCACCACAAGCTGCTCAACGGTTTCTTCTGCCCTTTTTGCCACCCGATACAGTAGGTCCTTCTCTACGCTGAAGTATGGGTAAGTGCAGGTATTATCTGGGTTCACTAACTCGCCATCTATTTTCACTACGTTTTCCCGTGCCTTTATTAGGGCGGGGTCTTTCAACTGTTCTGTGGCAAAGTTTTCCCTGTGAACCTCAAGATCAGAAAACTCCACAGACGGTAGGTTTTCGTCTGAGGAGGTGGGCTCCTCTCCAGTTTCTTGAGTCTCCCCTGCCAATACTGATAAGGGAAATTCCGGAGAGTCCTCACCACTCTCAGGGGAGTTCTGGCTATCACATTCCTGGTACATAGGGGCACCAGTGAGGGGCTCAGGATCATCCCACAGTTCCCAGAACTTCGGAAAATCCCTTCCCACAATGGCGTCATGCGGTAACTGAGATACTAAGCCCACTGGATGAGAGAGGGTACCTTTGGGGGTCTCGAAACACACTGTAGTCACTGGATACTCTCGGGTGTCCCCATGCACACAAATAACAGCTACCTTGCTATTCCCAGAGACCTCTGTTTTAACTAACTCAGCCTTTATCAGGGTCACAAGGCTACCTGAATCCAGCAATACCACAACATTTCTACCATTAACACACATTTTGCATAAATGTTTCTCAGTTCCTCGAATGGCAGTGCATGCGACTGTCGCACACAGCGACTGACGTCTGCCCGTCAGAAAGTCACACTGCATGGGTTCCTCCACAACCGGGCAATTGGCTGCAATATGTCCCGCTTGCCGGCAGCGGTAGCAAACGATCCTTCTTGCCGCCTCTTGAGCCGCTGATTTCCCAGGCTGTTCTCGCCAAACTTGGGGTAGAGCTCCCACCCTCTCACTCTCTCCACCCTCACCCCTTGGAATCCTCTTATCCGCCCCTGGGGATGGTCTGGTCTTAGGGTGGAAAGTCCGAGTGTCTCTGGAAGAGGCCGTCAGGTTCTCTGTAGCCAAGTATTTCTCCACACGATCCACAAGACCATCGGCCGACTCTGGGTCTCCATGGCTTACCCACTTTTGGATGGCAGTAGGAAGAGCTCTCAAAAACCAATCCATTACAACACGTTCCACCATCTTTGGTGCGGACAAAGTCTCTGGCTGTAGCCACTTTCTGCTCAGGTGAATGAGATCATACATTTGAGACCTGGGGGGTTTTCCAAGCTGGAAAGTCCAGTTATGCACACGCTGAGCCCGGACAGCCTGGGTGACACCCAGCCTTGCCAATATTTCAGCTTTTAGCATCACATAGTCTTTTGCTTGGTTAGGCTCTAGGTCATAGTAAGCTTTCTGCGATTCACCAGTTAACAGAGGAGCCACCAGTCCAGCCCACTGCTCCTCAGGCCACTTTTCTCTTTCAGCGGTCCTTTCAAATGTGGTCAAAAATACCTCTGGATCATCCTCTCCAGTCATTTTTGTCAATAAACGACTCACCCCAAAGGACGCGGTATTAGTGGGACGGCTTTCCTCACTGGTCTGCGGACGTTGCTGCATTACTGCTTCCATCTGTTGTTGTAGTCTCTGCTCTTGCTTCTGCAACAGGTCTATGAAGCGGGCCTCAGATTGCTGCTGGGCTCGTTGCTGAGCCTCCAGACTCTGTTGCAAAGTTGCGTTTGTCTGCTGCTGGGCTGCAAGGCTCTGTTGATGAGCTTGCTGCTGGGCTGCGAAGTTCTGTTGTTGAGCTGCAAGGCTCTGTTGATGAGCTGCAAGGCTCTTTTGCAAACCTGCATTTGTCTGCTGTTGATTGGCATTTGCTAGAGCCAGCTGCTTCAGTATCTCCTCCATGCTGGCTTAAAAAAAAACTGCCACTGGTTCTCCACCAACTGTGAGGGGGTTAGCTCGGCAGCGGGTGTGTGTGACCCCCGGGATGGGCTCCCCACACAAAACAGGCCCAGCAAACGGAGGTTGTGGTTTTCAAAATCAAAAAGGTGCGGTTTATTTTCTATTTACAGTGACAAAACACAGCAAAGCAAAAGAAACATAACCAAAATAAATCCTGGTCAAGTTGACCTCTGACTAAACATACAGGTTTCCTAACTAACAACTGGGATCAGCCTAGTGCTGTCCTAGTCCCTAAGTCCCTGGTTTTAAATGTCCAAGCAAATAGCCACACAGGCTTTGTCTCACCGCACAGGGGTTCACTCTCCCTAGACAGTCCACACAGGTCTGGTTCCAGGCATGAGCTAACATCTAATGAAGCTGGGAGTTCTTATAGAGGCCTAAATGAGCTGACAAGCTTCAGCTGGTCTCATCAACTCCCTGTCTGCACGACGCCCAGCCCTCTCCCTAGAGGTATGAGTCATCCATGAGCCCACTAGCCTTATACAACTCTCCACCTAGTTGTATAAGTCGGCGTAAAGCCTGAATCTGGGCGAAATATATCTACCCCCCTGGATGCAACCAGGTGACTTTACCTTCCTGCTGTCACAGTAGTTAGATAAGTGTTTCTCAACTCCAGTCCTCAAGGCGCCCCAACAGGTCATGTTTTCAGGATTTCCCACAGAGTGAACAGCTGTGGCAATTGCTAAGGCAGTGAAACTGATCAAATCACCTGCGCAAAATTAGGGAAAGACTGAAAACATGACCTGTTGGGGCGCCTTGAGGACTGGAGTTGAGAAACACTGAGTTAGATAACAGCTCAGCTTCACTGTGGGCGAACGCGCTGCCCTGGAGCTAGTAACCCAACTGCGATGTCAGACTATGGTAGATTCTCTCCGATGTATTTAGCTTGATGTCAGGTTTCCTTTAAGAGCCAAAAACATGAAATGCTGCTAATAGAAAGTATACTAATCTGTATATTGGTAAATGATTCTTAACCTGAATATTAAAGTTATACGATTCATGTTTTATGAAGATTAAAATACACTCAGAATTGATGTTTACATGGGACAGTGGTGGTCTAAACCAGTGTTTCTCAACTCCAGTCCTCAAGGCGCCCCAACAGGTCATGTTTTCAGGCTATCCATTATTTTGCACAGGTGATTTGATCAGTTTCACTGCCTTAGTAATTACCACAGCCGTTTCATCTAAGGGAAATCCTGAAAACATGACCTGTTGGGGCGCCTTGAGGACTGGAGTTGAGAAACACTGGTCTAAACTAGTGGCTTGGTGAGATTAACCCATCAATGTCTGCTCCCACATCCTGAGTGCTCAGCAGGGTCCGTCTGAATTTCAATCCATATCTGGCCATTCCCGCTCTGTCCAACAGGAATATTGGAAAACTTTTCTCAATCAGCCAGAGGCAGCCAATCAGTTACAGCCGCTGATCAGTGTATTCTGACAGCGGAGCAGTCCTGGTGTCACGGTACAGCACAGAGGACTCCTCCATCCACTTTGCCACCTATGGCAAGCCTTAGGACTGATGTTGGGCTCTGTGGATCTCACTAATAATATCTGTAGACAGAAGAGGTCTGGATAACTAAAGCGGTCAGAGTATTGCCTACATGTCTTTTGTGCAGCAGAGGAAATGAAAGAAGAAACTCTGTTGGTGGCAGCTGCTTTTTTTAGCAGGTCCTCTATACCATTGGTTCTCAACCTCAGTCCTAAAGTAGCCCCAACAGGCCAGGTTTGCAGGTTTCCCTTTATCTTGCACAGGTGACTTAAATCAGAGTCAATGGCTTGGTATTTTGAACAGCTATTTTATCTAAAAGAAATTCCCAAAACATGGCCTGTTGGGGGTACTTGAGGACTGAGGTTGAGAACCACGGCTCTATACCAGTGGTCGCCGACCTTTTGGACATCACGGACCACTAAACTCATAAGTTTGTGTAGCAGGATGTCCATATGTAAGAAGGAATCCGGCTCCCTCCGGTGGTATAAGTGTTACAATGCAACTAATGCACTTTGGGACAGATATCAGCTAGGAGAAAAGACTTTGTTGCTTTTAGTAAAAGACAGACTACATTACCCAGGGTGCATTGCAACACCGCAAAGCATTCTGGGCAGACTACTTAAACCAGGGGAGGGGCCAGCGTCTCTCTCTCTGGATCCAGCTCTCAATCAAGCAGGAAGTTGGCACGGAGGCCTGCTTCCTAAGGATTAGGCCGGAAGCCTGGGCCTAAATTACGGGAGTGCCTGAGTGATTTCCAGCAGAGGATCGTCCACAGCGTCCTGTGATTGCCCAGCAGAGACCTGAGTCGTCCATCACCATATGCTGTTAGTGACGGAGTCCGGAGACTGCAGCTGAAGCAGAAGCGTGGAGATCGAGTGACCGGGACAAGCCAGAGGAGACTATCTGAAAGTCGGGCCTGTTTGGTGAGAAGGGCACCTGCCCAGAATTGACTACTACCTTAGAGGAAAGTGATTTAGTTAGTGCCAGCCACACTTCACCTATCACGCCACAGCTTGCGGCCTAGTGTATCTCACTGGAGACTATGTGATCAGAGATTGGTGCATCCGTCATTAGTGGGTGGCAGGCACACGAGTACTCAGGTATATTGCTGATAATTACAGAGAAGTGGCAGCTGTTTCTACCAGCCAAATATCGAGAAGCGGTCCTAGCTGCCCTCCATGACAACCATGGTCACCTAGGGTCCGAACGGACTTTTCACCTTGTACGGGATAGGTTCTATTGGCCCTGCATGCGGGCTGAAGTGGAAGGATATTGCCATTCCTGTGTCCGATGCATTCAAAGGAAGACCTTGCCACGTCAAGCAGCCCCAATGGGCCATCTGCAAAGTCAGGGACCTATGGAACTGGTGTGCATTGACTTCCTTTGCCTGGAGCCTGATCTGAGTGGTCAAGGGAATGTCTTGGTGATAACAGATCACTTTACCAGATATGCTCAAGCATTCCCAACAAAAGACCAGAAGGCCTCAACAGTAGCCAAAGTACTGGTAGAAAAATTCTTTGTGCACTATGGTCTACCCCAACGCCTTCATTCAGATCAGGGCAGAGACTTTGAAAGCAAATTAATAAAGAAGTTATTAGACCTGTTAGGCATCCAGAAGACCAGGACAACCCCTTATCACCCACAAGGAGATGCTCAGCCTGAACGGTTTAACCGGACTCTCTTGGATATGTTGGGGACTCTGAGTTCAGAGAAAAAGCAGCATTGGAGCAAGCATGTAGCTGCCATAGTGCATGCCTACAATAGCACTGCCAGTGATGTCACCGGGTATTCCCCATACCGTTTGATGTTCGGGCGGGAGGCTCGGTTGCCAGTGGACTTGGCCTTTGGCATATCGCTGGATCATACCTCAGCAGCATCCCACAAGGGGTATGTAGACCGATTGAGAAAGAGTCTGAAGACAGCTTTTGAAAAGGCCCAAGCAGCATCTGACCAACGGGGGCTGAGAAATAAAAGAAACTTTGACCTAAGAGTCAGAATTCAAGATTTACAGCCAGGAGATAGAGTGCTGTTGAGGAACTTGGGAATTCCGGGAAAACATAAGTTGGCTGACCGTTGGAAATCCCAACCTTATGTTTTCTGCAAGAAGCTGGAAAACCTTCCTGTGTACCAAATTAGGCCAGAAGGAAGCGTGGGACCGTTAAAGACCTGGCACAGGAATCACTTGTTGCCCCTCTCCGAGGCAGTTCGCATGCCTCCTGCATCTGACTCACAAGAAACCCCTTCAACTTCTCAAGGTTCCAGACCCATCACCCGATCTCAAACAGTGCTTCCAGATGTGAGAGATGGAGACTCTGACAATGAAGGTCAAGGGGATGAAGAAGCAGAATCTGACTGGTTGTGGTCATCCCAATTGCCAGAACCCATGACCACCTCCCAAACCTCACCCAAAACAGTTGACAATGGAACTCTTCGGGCAGAAGCTCCTGAATTCGTGCCTTCAAACATTCTCATTGAGGAGGTAGCTGATGACTCAGACTCTTTGTCAATGGAAGACCCAGAAGAAGGGTCGTTGTCTCTATCTGAAGGAGAGCGGGACGCTCCTGAAGTTCTGGAGCCCAACATGCCTGAACTAGATGAGGAAGCCCCTGAAGAGCTTTTAGAAACAGCCAGCCCCAATGTCCTTGAGAATATGATACCTAAAGAGCAGAGGGAAAGAAGAGTAATTCACCCCCTAAAAAGACTGATGTACGACCAATTGGGTGAATGCTCTGAGGAGGCCATCATCACTTCTAATGCCCCGTACACACGATCGTTTTTCATGCCGTTAAAAATGCCATTTTAAAAAATGGCCATTAAAAATGATCGTGTGTAGGCTCCAGAGCATTTTTAACGACGTGAAAAACGGCCATTAAAAATTCCGGACATGCTCTCTTTTTTCACGTCGTTTTTCATGTCGTTTTTTTTAACGACGTGAAAAACGATAGTGTGTATGCTTTCACGACGTGAAAAAAAACGCGCATGCTCAGAAGCAACTATGAGACGGGAGCGCTCGTTTTGGTAAAGCTAATGTTGGAAATGGAGATGGCACATTCGTCACGGTGGAATTAATAGCATCGTTTTAATGCTGCGCATTCCGTTCTTCTTTTGATAATGCTTTAAAATTACCCTCTTTTGATAATGACATTGAGAGTTTTATGCCAAACTTGTTTCTAAAGTAATTCCAAATTGCTCTAATGATTATAAAATATTATTTATAAGCCGCACCTCCCTCCTAAATAATACTACTAATAATAAAATAATGTAATTCTCCTTTTTTCTTTAAATTTTATATTATTTTTGGTTATTTTTTTTTTGGCCTTTTTTTAAGTATTTTGGCTTAAATTATTCTTGTGTAAAGTTACCACAACAACCTTCCAAATGTGTCTCATTTGGCCTCAGGGAGGTTTGTGTCCCCTGATAATAACAATAATATAATTTGAGATGTCCCTGCCTGCTTCCTAGCAAGCTCTCTTTTGAAATACAAATCACATAGTCAAGTATTTAAAGGGCACTCAATTTTTTTTTATTTCAGAACATTAACAAATTAAAGTGGAAGGCAGCACTGGAGAGCCTGCTTGCATTTGTGCATCCCTTTCACCCCACAACAACCATACAAGATGTCCAAACCAAAATAGAGATTAGATCCCCCCAAAAAATGAGCCCAATCTTGTCTTGAGCTCCCAGAGGTCAGGAGCCACAGCAGATAAGTCCTATATGTCCCCAGTCTGTGGTACTACAGCAGGCATTATTTTCTCCTCTTCCTTGTAGCCTTCTCTCCAGCCTTCTCTGCAGCCTTGGTTGGTTTCTTCCTTGGAGGCTGGGGATCAGGAGGAGAGGTTGTGGCAGGAGGAGTAGTAGGAGGAGGAGGAGGAGGTGGAGGAGTAGGGACAACCTCCGTTATGTCCGTGTACCTAGTGAGTTCACCCAGCACGCCCTTATTGATGACTTTCAATAGCAGGGTCTCACTGAAATTTTTTTGCTGCAACTCCATTTGCCCTAGTTTGTGGGCGAGGACTGCGGCAAATCCCTCATCAACAGAGGGTGCCTCTCTGAGGGCCGCTGTTGCCTCTCTGAGGAAGGCCCTGGTTTCCTCCTCCACCTGCCTACCTCTCCTTGGCCCTCGTGGTTTAACTACCAGGGGAGGCATCTGGGCTCTTGTGCTGGGCCAAGCCTCCTGGGTGCCACTGGGCCCAGCCTCCTCCTGGGTGCCACTGGGCCCTGCCTCCTCCTGGGTGCCACTGGGCCCTGCCTCCTCCTGATCCCCAACATCACCCTCTTCCTGGCTCTGCTCTGGCTGTAAAAAAAGAAAGGGACATTATTTATTTTGCCACATCATCATTCACAGACATTGTTCACCTCTAGACATTGTTGAAATCAATGCCAAAAGTTATGTCCTTTTCATTGATTACGCATCCTGGTTTTGTTGTCTTGGACACATAAAATTAGGCCACTACTGTATCTTGCTCTTCACAAACTTTATTGGTAGAAGTGTACATACCTTTAACAATACTAACATCTATTTAAAATCTACAATTTTGTACGATAGAAATATAGATAGCAAAACTTTACCTGGCTCCATATCTCCAAATCTGCCTCCTCAAGGCCCTGATCTTGATCCTCAGAGGAAGCCAGAGCAGGGTTGACAGGAAGGCTGGAGGACTGGCTGCAGGGAAGGCTGGAGGGTTGGGTACAAGGAAGGCTGGATTGACCTCTGGGGGGAAGGGTGGAGAGAGATTCCCGCACTTCCAGCTGGTCATCCAGAAAAGCAAGCTTACTGTAGTACCACAGACTGGGTTTATAAACCTTATCTGCTGGTGCACCTGACCTCTGGGACCTCAGGACCATAGTCCTCTGGGTCCTGTATGTCCCTCTGATGGTCCCAATTTTGTTTTTGACATCTTGGAGAGTTGTTGTGGGTATCTTTGTTTGCACAAATGCAAGCAGGCTCTCCAGTGCTGCTTTCCTGGCGTCTTTATTTTTATTACCGCCACTTTTTGTTTGCCATAATATAGGGAGCTCTTGCCATTTATCGATGAACTCCCCCATGAAGTCTGGGTTTTTAAAAGTATTCATGATATCTGTAAAAGCGAGAAACCAAAAAAAATATATATTTCAGGCAACATTCCTCAACTGTGCATTGTCTACATATTTTGAGCACACAAATCTCCTCGTCTGATGAACCTCAAAAAGTAAAATTGTTAGGTACCTTGGTCACGACGTTCGTTGCTAACTCTCTCTCCCGAAAAATGAACGTATTTCCCAGACATGGATCTTCACTTTATATACACAGCGCATGCGTGAAACTCCGCATGCTTTCCCCGCCCCTGACGTTCGATATTGTACTTTCCCCGCCCCTTCTCGCTCGTAGTGCTGAACAAAACATGGCGGAGACACAGGTGGCTGAGATTACCTCTACAGAGGATGAAATTACAGAGGAGCCCAAATCAAGACCCAGGAGATATAAGGCATCCAACATGTCATTCGAGGAAATGGTGGAGATGGTCGCCATTTTAAAGAAGGAGGATTATGATGCCAAGCATGGTCCGTATAAAAGGCCTAATCTGGTCAAGTCCAGAATTATGGGCAAAGTGGTCAAAAGTCTCCACCAAAAATTCGGGGTGTGCAGAACGAAGGAACAGCTCAGAAAACGATGGTCAGATCTGAAGTTGCGGGAGGCCGACCAATATAAAAGAATCAAGAAAGTTATATTAAAAAGTAAGTTGTTTTTTTTGACTTTCAATGGTACATATTATTTTCTGGTATTCTGTCGTGTATTTTGAACTTTCATATAGTACACTGAAAGATACCATCTTTTTTAGGTTCGTCCGCATAGTAAACGGACGTATTAAACCTCTTTCTCCGTACAGTTCCTCAAACGATGTTTTAGGATCATCCAGTGTGAACACCCATGTTTTTTGGTTTATTTGGGGGAGTACATTTGGGCCACACTTATTTTTGGTGTGCTAATCCAAAGGACATTTGTTCATTTGAAAAAACGATATGCATGGTAATGTTAAAGGGAGTGAATGCTCAGCAGCTGATGAAACATCTGAACGCAGTAGTACAAGTGTGGGCCTAAAGCCAAAAAGCTTGAGGGAGTCACACACAGGTGATCCAGTGTAGATACTTTGGGGTGTTACAATGTTTCAAATTTGTTTACAAAATGTATATGCTCTGTTTTGGCCTATGTATCCAATCATTTGTCCCGGTTGGCACAGGGGGTAAAAATTAAAATGGAGCATGCTTCAAAAGAATGATTACAAAGTTTTTTTTCATGTTTCTTATTTTAGCAAAATTGAGTCGCTACTAATGAAACTATTCCTTTTATTTCAATCTCCCTAGGGATTCGAAAAGCTACCTCAGATGAGACGAGAATTGCAATACCTACAACAATACCCCCAGAACCCCAGGATGGAGAGGAATGTGATGTTGTGGAAGTGGAAAGTGGCACCACCACAGGTCAGAGTGAAACCAGACACATGCATGTTAAATAGATGTAGGCCTACATATTCTATCCTACATATTTCTTTTTACATTTAGGTTAAGTTCTGGCCGAAGACCCCAATAAGTTGACACATCACAGTGCCCAGATCCTGATCCAATACCTGATGGTCTGCTGTCGTGACCTCGAAAAAATTAAGGGAGATTTGCTAGAGATCAGGGCAAATACAAAGTGGGTGGAGGAAAGGCTCCAAAATATCATGGCTGTGCTTGGGCGTGTCTAATGTTTTTACACCAAATAACGTTTTACTTGCAGAGATTTCTATTTTTTTTGGTTATTTTACCCTTTAATGACTAGCACATGTTTAGCTTTTTCTAAATTTGGAGAAATATAGTTTGTTTATGCATGGCTGGTCATGCGTTTTAATACACCTGAAATTAAGGGAACATCCACATTTCTAAGGAAGTTGCCCACCTAAACAAAAAAAATAAAGGTATTTTTACATAACAAATCATTGTGGCTTCATTATGTAAATGTGGTGCTGAGTGAACTAATCAATGTTTGGTGTTTACACTGACAATGAAGGCTAATTAAAAGATTTTTTAATCCACATGGCAAAACAAGTGCACTAGGTAAACCTACCAGAAACATCAAACATTATACAATAAAAATGACAAACCAATCTTTACTTTTTTTAAAAGTTTTATTTTTTTGGTCTAAAATTATTAGAGAGATTGTCTGGCATTTCAATGGCCCCCCTACCCATAAAATAGTCCACATATTGGTTACGGACCTCACGTCCGGTTGGGGGGGCCAAGCCAGGACGGCCAGGTTCCAGGGCCACCAAAGTTTCGGCATTGATTAAAGAGGCCTCAGGCCCACTCAAAGATATATAACTCGTTGAATGCACCCTTAGGAAATTATGCAGCACACAGCACGTCATAACCACATGGTTCCATTTGTATGGGGCAAGGTGGATGGAGGTAAGGAAGAGGCGAAATCGGCTGGCCATGATCCCAAACGCATTTTCCACCACCCTTCTGGCTCTGGCCAGCCGATAATTGAAAACCCTCCTCTCAGGGGTGAGGGTGCGTTGCGGGAATGGCCTCATCAAATGGGGTCCCAGGCCAAACGCCTCATCCGCCACAAACACAAAAGGTAGTCCCTCCACATTCTGCTCCGCTGGTGGCAAGGCCAGCAGATCCAAAAGGAGCCGTTCTCCAAACTCCGTCTGGGCAAAAACTCCTCCATCAGACATCCTGCCATTCTTGCCAACGTCCACATAGAGGAACTCGTAGGTGGCCGACACCACTGCCATCATCACGACGCTGTGGAACCCCTTATAATTATAATAAAAGGATCCCGAATGGGGTGGTGGGACGACCCGAACATGTTTGCCGTCGATGGCTCCTCCACAGTTCGGAAAGTTCCATCGCTGGGCAAACTCGGAAGCCACATTCTGCCATTCATGTGGCGAAGAAGGGAACTGTGGAATTAAAGAAATAACAAATTAATACTTGGAGCCAGAAACATTGAAAGCTGATTCATACACACATTCATGGCCAACATTGGTAGAAACTGTTCAAAACATAAAAAATTGGAAGCAAGAAAAAAAAAAATTATGGGGGGGGGGGGTAAGGGTTGAAGATGAGTTGGGAATATCACACATGAAGGCTGTAGCACTCTGTATTGAAGTTAACAAAAATGAAACATTCCTAGGCCAAATTTAGGGTGCGTTTTGGGTAAAGCACTACGATGGAACATATAATAAAAAACATGGAAATGACTAGGCAAGGTAGGTATGGCCCCAGGATAGCATGCTGGAGAGGTTAGGTAAGCCAAATTTACAGGTAGGCCTCAAACCCCAAACTTTAAATAATAAAACATGTGGAGAAAGGGGACATTCCCTGCAGCTAAGAATCATGTGAATTAGGGACTGCAAATAAAGCAAATTAAAAATATCCAAAAATAAATACTATACAATGTGAATTTTTGAAGAAGAACACTTACCTTAATATAGTCCTCCTGCAAAACTTGAAGGATGGCAGAACAAGTCTCTGGTATAATGATCCCCAGAGCCTGGGGGGATATGCCTGTGGAGAACTTAAGGTCCTGCAGGCTTCTCCCAGTAGCCAGGTATCGCAACGTGGCGATGAGCCTCTGCTCAGCACTGATGGCTTCCCGCATAACGGTGTCCTGCCTGGTAATATAGGGGGACACCAAAGCCAACAGCTGCTGAAATACGGGGTCAGACATCCTGAGAAAATTCCTGAAATCATCAGGATTATTCTCCCTGATCTCCCGCAACAAAGGCATGTGACAGAATTGGTGCCCCTGGAGCAACCAATTCTTGGTCCATGAACTCCTCCTGACCCTGCTCATGGCATGGAGTCGGGATACAGCATGAACCCCTGCACCAACTACAGCACGAACTCTACGACGAGTACGTAGCCGCAATATGGCTAGATAACGGTCGGCTGAACAGAACGAACTAGAAGAACGCACGGAAGAACAGCAAGGCCTATGAAGAACAAGCTGAAAAACACGAACGTGCAGAGCAGGCCGCACTGAATAAACAGATACGAACTGACTACAAGCAGTGCTAAACAGATACGAACCCACAGGCGCAATCTGAACTCCCGAAAACGATCTTCAAAGCACGAAGACTGAAAAGCGCGAATCGTCTCTCACCAAACTTTTACTAACACGCGGAAACACGGAATTAGCAAAAGCGTCCCAAAGGGTGGCGTCATTCGAACGGAACTTCCCCTTTATAGTGCCGTCGTGGTATGTGTTGAACGTCACTGCGCTTTGCTTGATCGTTTTTTTTAATGATGGTGTGTACGCAAGGCAGGCTTGAGAGGAAACATGAAAAAAAACGAGGAGAAAAACGTTGGTTTAAAAAATGACATTAAAAACGATCGTGTGTACGGGGCATTAGAGAACCATTGATCAGTCTAGCTCTTCCACTCCAGATTCAGTGGAAGACAACCCCAGCTCACTCCCTAGCACATCTGAAACAGACACCCAAGTGTCGGTGGTCCGTATACAGGACAACCTCCCTCCTTGTGATAATTGGTGGGAGGTTCCTCTGTCGGCTCTGTGTTATGATATGAGCTGTTTAATTTTAAATCCTGCTTATGAAAAGGCAAGTTGTTTATTGTCATGCATAAACTAACACATTTCCCTGCAGGTATTGCCAAAGTATGTGTTAGGTTACATACTGTTGTCCTCTTTGGGGACCAAAGACTTTAAGTGGGGGGAGTGTGTAGCAGGATGTCCATATGTAAGAAGGAATCCGGCTCCCTCCGGTGGTATAAGTGTTACAATGCAACTAATGCACTTTGGGACAGATATCAGCTAGGAGAAAAGACTTTGTTGCTTTTAGTAAAAGACAGACTACATTACCCAGGGTGCATTGCAACACCGCAAAGCATTCTGGGCAGACTACTTAAACCAGGGGAGGGGCCAGTGTCTCTCTCTCTGGATCCAGCTCTCAATCAAGCAGGAAGTTGGCACGGAGGCCTGCTTCCTAAGGATTAGGCCGGAAGCCTGGGCCTAAATTACGGGAGTGCCTGAGTGATTTCCAGCAGAGGATCGTCCACAGCGTCCTGTGATTGCCCAGCAGAGACCGGAGTCGTCCATCACCATATGCTGTTAGTGACGGAGTCCGGAGACTGCAGCTGAAGCAGAAGCGTGGAGATCGAATGACCGGGACAAGCCAGAGGAGACTATCTGAAAGTCGGGCCTGTTTGGTGAGAAGGGCACCTGCCCAGAATTGACTACTACCTTAGAGGAAAGTGATTTAGTTAGTGCCAGCCACACTTCACCTATCACGCCACAGCTTGCGGCCTAGTGTATCTCACTGGAGACTATGTGATCAGAGATTGGTGCATCCGTCATTAGTGGGTGGCAGGCACACGAGTACTCAGGTATATTGCGGATAATTACAGCATCTTGTTGAAACCTTGTGGATTACAATTTAACTTGTGCACCGACGGTGGCTAGCGAAGATTTCATTGGAGAAAGGAACTTTGAGTGGGACGCAGATAGGCCTTGCTTACCTATTATAGGGAATGAACACGTGCAAGGTATTGCAACAAAGGGGGAGCTTGCGAGCAACCAGTTAGCCGTGCAGAGACACATATAGATACATGTACATATTGTGAGGGGGTTAACTCGGTAGCGGGTGTGTGTGACCCCCTGGTTGGGCTCCCCACACAAAAACAGGGCCAGCAGACGGAGGTTGTGGTTTTCAAAATCAAAAGGTGCGGTTTATTTCTCTATGTACAGTGACAAAAACACAGCAAAGCCAAAAAGAAACATAAACAAAATAAATCCTGGTCAGTTTGACCTCTGACTAAACATGCAGGTTTCCTAAACTAACAACTGGGATCAGCCTGGTGCTGTCCTAGTCCCTAAGTCCCTGGTTTAGTAAAAGTCCAAACAAATAGCCACACAGGCTTTGCCTCACCGCACAGGTGTTCACTCTCCCTAGACAGTCCACACAGGTCTGGTTCCAGGCATGAGCTAACATCTAATGAAGCTGGGAGTTCTTATAGAGGCCTAAATGAGCTGACAAGCTTCAGCTGGTCTCATCAACTCCCTGTCTGTACGACGCCCCACACTCTCCCTAGAGGTATGAGTCATCCATGAGCCCACTAGCCTTATACAACTCTCCACCTAGTTGTATAAGTCGGCGTAAAGCCTGAATCTGGGCGAAATATATCTACCCCCCTGGATGCAACCAGGTGACTTTACCTTCCTGCTGTCACATACCCCCCCCTCTTGTTTTAACCTCGGGGTTGGAACACCAGCAATCAGGCATTCATGTACTCGAGACAAAGCATCCACATTCCCCATTTGAACGCCAGGGCGATGCTTTACTGTGAAGTTGAATTCCTGGAGGGCCAGGAACCACCTATTCACTCTTCTATTTGTTTCTTTGTTTTGAGCCATCCACTTTAACGGAGCGTGATCCGTAACCATGTCAAAGTGCCTACCTAGCAGATAGTACCGAAGGGAATCTAGAGCCCACTTCACCGCTAAACACTCCTTTTCAACCGTGGCGTAATTTACCTCATGGGACTTCAACTTCCTGCTGAGGTAAATGACTGGGTGCTCTTCCCCGTTCCAGACCTGGGACAATACTGCTCCTAACCCCACATCTGACGCATCACTTTGTACGACAAAGTCTTTAGAGAAGTCGGGTGAGTACAACACTGGCTGGCTACATAAGGCTTGTTTCAAGAATTGGAATGCTGCCTCAGCCTCGGGGGTCCATTTAATCATGACCGACCCTTTCCCTTTCGTCAGGTTGGTTAGGGGCACAGCCTTAGAAGCAAAGTGGGGAATGAAGCGCCGATAATAACCCGCGATTCCCAGAAAGGCCCGTACCTGCTTCTTGCTGTTGGGACGTGGCCAACTCTGGATGGCCTCGACTTTGTTGAGTTGGGGTTTTATCACTCCCCTGCCAATGGTGTACCCAAGATATTTGGCCTCCTCCTGCCCAATGGTACACTTCTTGGGGTTAGCCGTAAACCCCGCTTCCCGGATAGAGTCTAGGACTGCTTGCACTTTTGGCAGATGTGAGGCCCAATCTGTGCTATGGACAATTACGTCATCCAGGTAAGCCGCAGCATACTTCCGATGGGGCCTCAGTATCTGGTCCATTTTCCGCTGGAATGTGGCCGGCGCATTCTGTAACCCGAACGGCATTCTCTTATATTGGAACGCCCCGTCTGGGGTTACAAATGCGGTTTTCTCTTTGGCCGACTTGGCCAGGGGAATTTGCCAATACCCTTTTGTGAGGTCAAGAGTCGTCATGTATCGGGCTGTTCCCAGCCGGTCGATCAACTCATCTATACGTGGCATGGGGTAGGTGTCAAATTTTGTAACTTTGTTCAACTGACGAAAATCGTTACAAAATCGCCAGCTCCCATCCGGTTTAGGCACCAACACAATGGGACTAGACCAATCACTTTGGGACTCCTCTATCACCCCTAAGTTCAGCATTTTCTGTACTTCCTCCCGTATTGCCTCCCGTCGGGCCTCTGGGATCCGATAGGGTTTTAACTTCACCCTTTCACCGGGCGGGGTAATAATATCATGCTCTACCCCAGATGTTTGTCCCGGCAGCTCAGAGAACACCTCCTTGTTGCGAAGCACAAACTCCTTAACCTCCTGTTGTTGGGGTTGTGACAAGGTGGCTGCTATTCCAACCTCCGGAATCACGCAACCAGTTTGAGCTGGTGACCAAGTTTCTGCGACTAGGGACTCTCTATCCCTCCAGGCTTTCAACAGATTAATGTGATATATCTGTTCGGGCTTTCGCCTTCCTGGTTGTCTGACCTTGTAATTCACTTCGCTCACTTTTTCCATTATCTCGTAGGGGCCTTGCCATTTGGCAAGGAATTTACTTTCAACCGTAGGGACAAGTACCAATATCCTATCCCCCGGGGAAAAGGTACGGGTCTTTGCTCCACGGTTGTACACTCTCTGCTGTGCCAACTGCGCTTGGGCCAAATGTTCCTTCACGATGGGCATTACCTGTGCAATTCGATCTTGCATCAGGGCGACATGCTCAATCACACTCCTGTGGGGAGAACTCTCACTTTCCCAAGTTTCCTTGGCAATATCCAACAGCCCTCTTGGGTGTCTCCCATACAGTAACTCAAAGGGGGAGAATCCCGTAGAGGATTGGGGCACCTCCCTAATAGCAAACATCAAATAAGGAAGTAGACAGTCCCAATCCTTTCCATCTCTTTCCACCACTTTCTTCAACATTTGTTTTAGGGTTTTGTTGAATCTTTCAACCAGCCCATCGGTTTGGGGGTGATACACAGATGTACGCAATTGCGTCACTTTGAGCAATTTACACAGCTCTTTCATAACCCGGGACATAAAGGGTGTACCTTGGTCCGTAAGCAGTTCTTTACAAATACCCACCCGGCTAAAAACAAGAGATAGCTCTTTGGCTATGGTTTTGGCCGAGGTATTTCTGAGAGGGATCGCTTCTGGATAACGGGTGGCATAGTCCATTATAACCAATATGTACTGGTGCCCCCTAGCGGACTTGATTATAGGACCTACCAAATCCATTGCGATTCTCTCAAACGGGACCTCAATGATGGGTAGAGGGACCAGCGGGCTACGGAAATGTGGCATCGGGGCCGACCTCTGACACACAGGGCAGGAGGAACAATAATTTTCTATGTCCTTCATCACCCCAGGCCAATAGAATCTCTGTAATACCCTCTCTCGGGTTTTCTCTGTCCCCAGATGACCTCCAAGAATGTGCCCATGGGCCAACTCCAACACCAACTTCCTGTAAGGTTTGGGCACCACAAGCTGCTCAACGGTTTCTTCTGCCCTTTTTGCCACCCGATACAGTAGGTCCTTCTCTACGCTGAAGTATGGGTAAGTGCAGGTATTATCTGGGTTCACTAACTCGCCATCTATTTCCACTACGTTTTCCCGTGCCTTTATTAGGGCGGGGTCTTTTAACTGTTCTGTGGCAAAATTTTCCCTGTGAACCTCCAGATCAGAAAACTCCACAGACGGTAGGTTTTCGTCTGAGGAGGTGGGCTCCTCTCCAGTTTCTTGAGTCTCCCCTGCCAATACTGACAAGGGAAATTCTGGAGAGTCCTCACCACTCTCAGAGGAGTTCTGGCTATCACATTCCTGGTACATAGGGGCACCAGTGGGGGGCTCAGGATCATCCCACAGTTCCCAGAACTTCGGAAAATCCCTTCCCACAATGGCATCATGCGGTAATTGAGATACTAACCCCACTGGATGAGAGAGGGTACCTTTGGGGGTCTCAAAACACACTGTAGTCACTGGATACTCTCGGGTGTCCCCATGCACACAAATAACAGCTACCTTGCTATTCCCAGAGACCTCTGTTTTAACTAATTCAGCCTTTATCAGGGTCACAAGGCTACCTGAATCCAGTAATACCACAACATTTCTACCATTAATACACATTTTGCATAAATGTTTCTCAGTTCCCCGAATGGCAGTGCATGCGACTGTCGCACACAGCGACTGACGTCTGTCCATCAGAAAGTCACATTGCATGGGTTCCTCCACAACCGGGCAATTTGCTGCAATATGTCCCGCTTGCCGGCAGCGGTAGCAAACAATCCATTTGGCTGCCTCTTGAGCCCCTGACTTCCCAGGCTGTTCTCGCCAAACTTTGGGTAGAGCTCCCACCCTCTCACTCTCTCCACCCTCACCCCTTGGAATCCTCTTATCCGCCCCTGGGGATGGTCTGGTCTTAGGGTGGAAAGTCCGAGTGTCTCTGGAAGAGGCCGTCAGGTTCTCTGTAGCCAAGTATTTCTCCACACGATCCACAAGACCATCGGCCGTCTCTGGGTCTCCATGGCTTACCCACTTTTGGATGGCAGTAGGAAGAGCTCTCAAAAACCGATCCATTACAACACGTTCCACAATCTTTGGTGCGGACAAAGTCTCTGGCTGTAGCCACTTTCTGCTCAGGTGAATGAGATCATACATTTGAGACCTGGGGGGTTTTCCAAGCTGGAAAGTCCAGTTATGCACACGCTGAGCCCGGACAGCCTGGGTGACACCCAGCCTTGCCAATATTTCAGCTTTTAGCCTCACATAGTCTTTTGCTTGGTCAGGCTCTAGGTCATAGTAAGCCTTCTGCGATTCACCAGTTAACAGAGGAGCCACCAGTCCAGCCCACTGCTCCTCAGGCCACTTTTCTCTTTCAGCAGTCCTTTCAAATGTGGTCAAAAATACCTCTGGATCATCCTCTCCAGTCATTTTTGTCAATAAACGACTCACCCCAAAGGACGCGGTATTAGTGGGACGGCTTTCCTCACTGGTCTGCGGACGTTGCTGCATTACTGCTTCCATTTGTTGTAGTCTCTGCTCTTGCTTCTGTAACAGGTCTATGAAGCGGGCCTCAGATTGCTGCTGGGCTTGTTGATGAGCTTGCTGCTGGGCTGCAAGGCTCCTTTGCAAACCTGCATTTGTCTGCTGTTGATTGGCATTTGCTAGAGCCAGCTGTTTCAGTATCTCCTCCATGCTGGCTTAAAAAAAAACTGCCACTGGTTCTCCACCAACTGTGAGGGGGTTAACTCGGTAGCGGGTGTGTGTGACCCCCTGGTTGGGCTCCCCACACAAAAACAGGGCCAGCAGACGGAGGTTGTGGTTTTCAAAATCAAAAGGTGCGGTTTATTTCTCTATGTACAGTGACAAAAACACAGCAAAGCCAAAAAGAAACATAAACAAAATAAATCCTGGTCAGTTTGACCTCTGACTAAACATGCAGGTTTCCTAAACTAACAACTGGGATCAGCCTGGTGCTGTCCTAGTCCCTAAGTCCCTGGTTTAGTAAAAGTCCAAACAAATAGCCACACAGGCTTTGTCTCACCGCACAGGTGTTCACTCTCCCTAGACAGTCCACACAGGTCTGGTTCCAGGCATGAGCTAACATCTAATGAAGCTGGGAGTTCTTATAGAGGCCTAAATGAGCTGACAAGCTTCAGCTGGTCTCATCAACTCCCTGTCTGTACGACGCCCCACACTCTCCCTAGAGGTATGAGTCATCCATGAGCCCACTAGCCTTATACAACTCTCCACCTAGTTGTATAAGTCGGCGTAAAGCCTGAATCTGGGCGAAATATATCTACCCCCCTGGATGCAACCAGGTGACTTTACCTTCCTGCTGTCACAATATATATAGCTGATGTTATTTCCTGTTATTACCTAATCTCAGTGATACCTATCCTTATTGGTTTATTGACTCTGCAATGCGCATGCAGAGTCAACTGTGTGTATTAATGTGATTCTTTACCCTTCCCTTTTATACTGAGTAAAGGTACCTTTGATTAAGCATATAACTTGTGTGAAGTATCTCTGTCACTTAAAAGGACTAGTGACCAGCAAAGGTAATAACATTTACAGGTTATTGTGTGATGTATGCAGGATTGTGTCTCCTAATACTCAATAGGTCTCACACTCCTTATTCATATCAGTTGTGCTAAGGGAAGGTTTGAGCCACTTCCAGGGGTTGATAGGCAGGACGTAGACCCAAATCAAACAAACAGCAGCTCCTACGGGGGTAGTGCTACATTTGAAATACGTGAACCACTATTTGCCTTAGCCCTGGTTCACACTGGTGCGATTTAACATGCGATTTGACATGTCAAATCAGCGAAATTTGCCGCAAATTGCGGGCAATGGCACCGTCCTAATTGGTGCGACGCCGCATCTGCGGCGCTGCACCGATTACAAAAAGTAGTTTCTGTACTACTTTTTTGCGATTTCAGCCGCGATTTACATTGACATCTGTGTCAGATGTCTCTGTAATCGAGCTGAAATCGGGACTGACAGGGAGGAGTGAAATCGTGCGAGTTCAGCTGAACTCGCACGGCTTCACTCCCCCAGCCCCAGTGTGAACCTGGGCTAGTACAGATAAAGCTCCCGCTCTCTGCCCCCCTCGCCCTGGCTCACACTGCTGCCTTACACAGACTCATTGGATCTCACCTTCTTATCCCTCCCACAGTCTGATCAGCGCTGCCATTGGAAGTCCCCTCCTTCACCTCCTGCTCTCCGCACTACTTCCGGCACCTCCCTCTGAGTTCCAAGGAGCTGAAACTACAGGGGAGGCATCCGGTATCAATGCGCACTGACAGTATTGACTGTCGGCACACACGGAGAACAACACTGGAAACAACATTGGGTGGTAAACATTCGCCACAATGTTGATTTGCAGGAGAACCCTTTGGGACCCCACTGTTCTATACGAACAACTTCTAGGTAGGATATTAGCACCATAGTTTAGGAAATGTGACCCTGTAAAGTAAACTCATTTTCTCAGCCAAGTACAAAATAAATGAATTCTGTAAATTTTAGGGCTGTGGAAATGAACTATTATTTCCTCGATTAATCAATAAATTTTTTTGATCGATCAAAATTGTTTTGATCGGTACTCACCTCTCCGCCGGCTTCCGTGTCTTCAGGGAGTTCTGTCGGAGATCCGGTGACGTCTCGGAGATCCGGTGACGTCACGGACACCGGCGGGGTTTGCCGTGTCCATCTGAAGGGCTCCTTTGCTGCGCCTTCATATCTGCATCCCGGCGGGACCTTACTATCTGCCACACGCAAGGGCTGTTACACTTCCCTCTATCAACCTGGGATTCTACAGCCATCCACTGGGAGTTGTGATAGTTCCCTTCACGGGACATCTACATGCCGACAGACTGATGTTAACCCCTCCTCATCTGGATGCAGCAGTGGTATCGTTGTACACATTTTTATACCAGTATCATACTTAGCTACATGTTTTTATGACTGCTTTTGCTACCGTTTGGTATTACTCGCACCATTTTTACAGTTTATGTAGCTACATCGATTTTATCTCCAGTGCAATATTTATTTTGTTACCTACTTGATGACTATAAAAGTTTTAATGCTATTCCAATCGAGTGCTGCCTTTGTGTGTTTTTTGTATCCTGCTATCGATTTTTCCAGTGGTTGGTAGCTGCACTGGGAATCGGCCTGCAAGGAGATCAGCTAAAAGTAGTTGGATCTGTATGTGCGTTATAATTAATCAAAATGAGTCGATTAATCGATTAAAAATAAATAAATCGATTAATCGAACACAAAAAATTTAATCAGTAACAGGCCTAGTAAATTTACTTGAAGGCCCTTACTCCATATAACAGAGCAGGAGAAATAAGTGCAAAGTAAGTCCCCATAGCAGCGAATCAGAATTCATCCACTAAAGTGAATTCTAATTGGTTGTCATTAGACATGTGCACTGCCGAAAAATTAGTTTTTTTCGTTTTCTTTTTTTTTTTGCTTTTTTCGGAAATTTGGAATTTCAGAATTACAAATTGTCGAATTTCCAAAAAAAAAATAATAAAACGAAAAAACGAATTTTTCGAATTTCCGAAAAAAGCAAAAAAACGAATTTCCGATTTTCGGAAATTCAAAAAATTCGGAAATTCAACTTTCCAAATTTCCCATTTTCGAATTTTAGATTTGGAAATTTCGGATTTTCGAATTTTGCAATTTTGAAAATTTTTTTTGCTTTTTTTGGAAATTTGAAAAATTTGTTTTTTCGTTTTATTCGTTCTTTGGGAAATTTGAAATTTCGGAAATGCGAAAATCTGAAAAATGAAAAATTCGGAAATTTCGGAATTAACGAATTTCTCTAAATTCGTGAAAAACAAAATTAGAAACTAAACGAATTGCACATGTCTCGGTTTTGAAAATGCCTTCAAATATTATAAGATTTTTGATTTCAGCTTGGCAATATATAACTGATAATGGCTTTGGTCCACAGTAGAGCCAACTGATCTGATACAAGTCAGTAATACATACAGTATAAAAAGTTTTTTTTTGTTTAATACATGAAGAAAAAACCTTTATAAAATATTACTGCTCCAGCTCATAACAAACCCAACCTGATTTTATGTACACTAAATTTAGGGGCGATTTTTATTTTGACAGAAGGTGGAACACAGATTCCTGCCACACTACACAGCCAGGCAGGTGACACTCCTATTTTCTGGTTCAGCTTTACGACTTCCAGTGTGATCTCTTCAGCTTCTTTACTGGACATCTTAATGGTATCGGTATAATGACATGTTTTATTATTTCATGAGCAAGCTGGTGACACACGGGTGACTACACAGCTGAACCAGAAAGTAGAGGGATCTTTCTGGTTGTATGATGTGGCAGAAGTGTGTAAATCACAAGACTGGCTGAACAAAATGACGAATCCTAAAGCTGCTGTCCATACACTGTTAGATTCTTTTTGTGCAGCCTGTGGGCACAAGAAAATGAGGCAGATTCCTCCATTTGTGCTATATAGTATGAATGGACGAATCCCCTGCTTTGTCTATTGTATTATGAGAGCGCTAGAGGCTCATTCGATTTTCCAATCAAAGGATGTCAGGTGGGAGGGAGCACCAGGGTCACTCTCATAGCAAATTATGGTGTGTTTATAAGGAACCAGTGAAAATTCGGATGGTGTATGGCCAGCTTTAGGTGCCTTAAAAAGTTCACATGTATGTGTTTAGATGCTTTAGGTGATCAGTTTAAGGCCTGCTTCACACCAATGCAGGTTGCAGTTTGCGCTTTCCAATACACGGTTTTGATCCATTGAAGTCTATGGAACCAAAAACCAGAAAAAAAATCACTGGCCCTTTCCATAAAATGCACAGATGTGAACGTGACCCATAGGAAACCATGTTAAATGGGCATCTGTCATCAGTCCATATACACTTACCAACCACTTTATTAGGTACACCTTGCTAGTACCGGGTTGGACCCCCTTTTGCCTTCAGAACTGCCTTAAAGCGGAGCTCCACCCTAAAGTGGAACTTCTGCTCATCGGAACCCTCCCCCCCCCCCCCTCCGGTGTCACATTTGGCACCTTTCAAGGGGGTGCACCCACTTCCAGGCGTCCACTCTGCGGGGATCTGTGGGTAGTGCGTCACTTAGCGCCCCCCCTCCCCATTGTGTTCTGGGAAACACACGACTCCCAGAACACAGCGGGGACCAGAGTGAGCTTGGCGCAGCGCAACTCGCGCATGCGCCGTAGGGAACCGGGCAGTGAAGCCGCGAGGCTTCACTTCCTGGTTCCCTCACCGAGGATGGCGGAGGGGGCAGCAGAGTGACGAGCGATTCCTCGTCTTCTGCTGCAGAGACGTCGCTGGACTCCAGGACAGGTAAGTGTCCATATATTAAAAGTCAGCAGCTGCAGTATTTGTAGCTGCTGGCTTTTAAGATTTTTTTTTTACAGCGGAGCTTCGCTTTAATTCTTCGTGGCATAGATTCAACAAGGTGTTGGAAAAATTCCTCAGAGATTTTGGTCCATAGTGATATGATAGCATCACACAGTTGCTGCAGATTTGTCGGCTGTACGTCCATGATGCGAATCTCCCATTCCACCACATCCCAAAAGGGGCTCTATTGGATTGAGATCTGGTGACTCTGGAGGCCATTGGAGTGCAGTGACCTCATTGTCATGTTCAAGAAACCAGTGGTGAGATGATTTGAGTTTTGTGACATGGTGCATTATCCTGCTGGAAGGAGCCATCAGAAGATGAGTACACTGTAGTCATAAAGGAATGGACATGGTCAGCAACAATACTGAGGTAGGCCGTGGCGTTTAACCACTTGCCGACCGCCGCAGGCACATATACGTCAGCAGAATGGCACAGGCAGACAAATGGGCGTACAGGTACGTCCCTTTAAATTTGCGGGGGCACGCGCCCCCATCACACGAGTGTGCCCACGAGTCCCACAAACTCAATGTTCGCCGGCGGCCCGCAATCGTGAGACCGAGAGGCAGAACAGGGAGATGCCTTTGTAAACAAGTCATTTCCCTGTTCTGCCTAGTGACAGGACAGTGATCTACTGCTCCCTGTGATTGGGAGCAGTGATCTCTGTCATGTCACTGGTAGCCCATCCCCCCCACAGTTAGAATCACTCCCTAGGACACACTTAACCCCTTCATCGCCCCCTAGTGTTTAACCCCTTCCCTACCAGTGTCATTTACACAGTAATCAGTGCATTTTTATAGCACTGATCGCTGTATAAATGACAATGGTCCCAAAATAGTGTCAAAAGTGTTCAATGTGTCCGCCGCAATGTCGCAGTCACCATAAAAATCGCTGATCACCGCCATTACTTAAACAAAAAAAAAATAATAATAAAAATGCTATAAAACTATCCCTATCTTGTAGACGCTATATCTGATGCTCAAACCAAACGCTTATTGCAATTTTTTTTACCAAAAAATATGTAGAAGAATACGTATCGGCCTAAACTGAGGGGGATAAAAAAAAGTTTTTTGGGGATATTTATTATGGCAAAAAGTTAAAAATATTGCTTTTTTTTCAAAATTGTCCGTATTATTTTGTTTAAAGCGCAAAAAATAAAAACGCAGAGGTGATCAAATACCACCAAAAGAAAGCTCTATTTGTGGGGGAGAAAAAAGGACATCAATTTTGTTTGGGAGCCACGTCGCACGACCGCGCAATAGTCAGTTAAAGCGACGCAGTGCCGAAACGCAAAAAGTGCTCTGGTCAGGAAGGGGGGAAATTCTTCAGGGGCTGAAGTGGTTAAACAATGCTCAATTTGTACTAAGGGGCCAAAAGTGTGCCAAGAAAATATCCCCCACACCATTACCACCAGCCTGAACCGGTGATACAAGGCAGGATGGATCCATGCTTTCATGTTGTTTATGCAAAATTGTGACCCTACCATCTGAATGTAGCAGTTGAAACCGACACTCATAAGACCAAGCAATGTTTTCCAATCTTCAATTGTCCAATTTTGGTGAACCTGTGCAAATTGTTTCCTGTTCTTAGCTGATAAGAGCGATACCCGGTGTGGTCTTCTGCTGCTGTAGCCCATCTGCTTCAAGGTTTGATGTGTTGTGTGTGCAGAGATGGTATTCTGCATACCTTGGTTGTAACAAGTGGTTATTCGAGTTACTGTTGCCTTTCTATCATCTCGAACCAGTCTGCCCATTCTCCTCTGACATCAACAAGGCATTTTCGTCCACACAACTGCCACTCACTGGATGTTTTCTCTTTTTGGGACCATTCTCTGTAAACCCTAGAAATGGTTGTGAAAATCCCAGTAGATCAGCAGTTTCTGAAATACTCAGACCAGCTTGTCTGGCACTAACAACCATGCCAAGTTCAGTCACTTATTTCCCCTTTCTTCCCCATTCTGATGCTCGGTTTGAACTTCAGCAAGTCGTCTTCGCCACGTCTAGATGCCTAAATGCATTGAGTTGCTGCCAATGCGATTGGCTGATTAGCAATTTGTGTTACCAAGCAATTGAACAGGTGTACCTAATAAAGTGGCCGGTAAATGTTTATACAAGGGTTCTTCAAAAAGTTTCAGCACTTTTTTTAAACTCTATTAAAAAAGTCTAAAAAAGTGCTGATACTTTTTTAAGACCCCTCATATTTACGTTATTAAAAATAACTCTGTATGTGACCATTTTGTTTCTGTTCACCGTTTTTATATCCTGATATTTTTTAATACTTACTTTCAGTAAGATGACCCTATATGTAGACTGTGGTGGTATACAAATATGATTCCAGCTCTAGCTATCCGACATTAGTACAGCGATCTCCCCTGTTGTGCCATTGTGTTCCGACAAGGGGACGCCCCCCCCCCTGCCAGAACACTCCGGTCAGCTGTCTCAGCCATTGGCTGAGAGCGCTGATCAGGAGCCAATCAGCAGACCTTTTTCGGTCATGACCCTTTAACAGAAGCTGGCTGAATGGCTAGCTTCTGTCAGACCGACTACAATACACATGGGCCGAATGGCTGATCTCTATCGAACCGGACGATGCCGCCCAACATTGTGTGTGTGTGTGTGTGTGTGTGTGTTAGGCTTTATTTTACACTTCCAATTAATAACAAACTACAAGCCACAGCATCACACTCCGTTAAATACACAAGATTATTTAATTAAAGCATTGAATGCATTGGCACTTTGTTCAAATATACAAACATTGCCTTCATTTGGTTTACATACGAAACAAAACCTCACATTTAGGCCCCTTTCACACGTACTTTTTCATCCATCGGTTTACAAATGAAAAAGGGACATACATTGGTCCCTATGAGATCGCGGGTGTCAGCGGATGAACATCCACTGACACCCGATCTCATCCGTGACCGCAATCCCCCGATTCTGCAGACGGAGGAAAATCCTATTTTTCAATCCATCTGCAGAGCGGATCGGATAAACACGGACAGACGGTCTGTGTTCATCCGATCCCCCCATAGGGGAGAGCGGAGATCTGACAGGGCGGTCCCTGCACAGTGTGCGGGGACCGCCCTGTCATCCGCCGGCTCAGCGGAGCGATCACCGCTGAGCAAGCAGAGGTTCACAGGGCAGATCATCACGGATTCGTCCCGTGTGAAAGGGGCCTTAGGCTTGCAAAGACTCCATTTTCAAGAACAATGTCAAGGTCCAGACCTTGACCTGAGTGGTCAGTAAAAGAAGGTAATATCATACTGTCTAGTTGATTTCTAGATTAGAACCAACATCCCCCTTGGGCTCTGGCTGCAAGGGACAGAAGGCACAGTTTCCATGTTTCCTTTTGGGTGGAGCTCCGCTTTAAAGTTCTCAACTCAAAATCCAGAATAACTTAATTTAAATTACGGTTTGACCTGGACAGATCTGGGCGTTTTTTTTATTTTATAGATTACAGAAAAAAAAAATATGTTTCAAAATATGGATAGAAAAAGCTCAAATGTCCCAGACAGCTGAAAAAATTATAAATTAATTAAAGGGAAGCCTTTTATATCCGGGGATTGGAATATATCCTACCATTTGGAGATGCCATACTGCTGTCCTGAAACTGTTAAGCTGAAACAGAATAAAAGGCCCATATACACTGTTGTGTTTTAACACACCAACTAAAATAAAATGTGTTCAAGTAAAATAATGCCCATTCCCATCTCTGCCATGCAGTGCATTTTTAAAGTCCATTATATAAAAGTCCATTAATAATGTCCATTTTCCCACTGCATTTTAGTGCATTGGGAGGCCCATAGAAGTCAAGAGGAATGCATTAAAACACATGAAACATGCATTTGGATGCATTGGCAACAGGAACTTACAAGCCTTGACCAATGGCTGTTAATCGTATCTTCTTCAAAACTTTAAATCAAAAATGCATTGGAAACGCACATCAAAGCCTGTTGATAACACATCAAAAGACACAAAATACGCACCTCTACGCACGCGCATAGATGTACAGTAAATGGGCCCTAAAGGTTTTTTTTCATTGTGACGCTTTACACATTTAATCTCACGCGCGGGACGGTTACCATTAAATACAGCTGCTTTCAAATGTCAGAGTTGGCAGCTACAGAAAGTGACTTCAAGTCTTCTGCAGATTAACAGGGAGAAATAAGTCTGATTTTACAATCACAGGAAATGTTGATGAGGAAAAAAAAAAATTCCTCTCAGTGGCGAGCAGCTTTGCAAATCTTGTCGTACACCTCTGGGAATGCGTTCTTGCAGTTTAGTTTGTCCCGCAGTTTGCGGTACAGTGATCCATCAAACATTTCCCAGAATTCCTCACGGCTCATATAACAGTCTGCGTAGAGCATCTGAAAGCTGGAGGGAGAAAGAACATACTAAGAGGAAGGCAGAGGAAGAAGATTTCATTTAAAAGGCAGATTGTCACAAGGCTGGATTTACACTTCAAGCTGTAAACATACATCACAGCTTCATGTGCTTTTAAAATAAAAAAATATATATATTTTTTTTAAAAGTCACCCATACAATGGTACTTGCCTTCAATCCAGAGCTGTCCCCCAAACCACCTCTTCTTTACCACTAGATGTTCCTAGTCTTTCAGGCTGAATAACAGTCACTCAACCTGGACAACCATCAAAAGACTGGCTATCGCCAGAAGACCAAAGAGGCTTCAATTGGGTTGATATACTTAAAGCGGAGAGTGCAAAATCTGGGGCAGCTCTGTATAGAAACTTTCATTTTTTTTTGTCAAAGCCTAATTGAATAAGCTGAAGTTAGAAGCCGATTGGCTACCATGCACAGCTGCACACTCTAGTTTTATTAAATCAACCACAGTGCTTCGTGTGTCTGGTCTGGCCAAAAGAAAACATAATATGGCAGTGTGTGTGTGTGTGTGTGTGTGTGTGTGTGTGTGTGTGTGTGTGTGTGTGTGTGTGTGTGTGTGTGTGTATGTATGATTTTATATATATATATCATACACACACACACACACACACACACACATATATTACACACACACACACACAGTATTTCACAAAAGTGAGTACACCCCTCACATTTTTTGTAAATATTTTATTATATCTTTTCATGTGACAACACTGAAGAAATGACACTTTGCTACAATGTAAAGTAGTGAGTGTACAGCTTGTATAACAGTGTAAATTTGCTGTCACCTCAAAAAAACTCAAGTACACAGCCATCAATGTCTAAAACGCTGGCAACAAAAGTGAGTACACCCCTAAGTGAAAATGTCCAAATTGGGCCCAAAGTGTCAATATTTTGTGTGGCCACCATTATTTTCCAGCACTGCCTTAACCCTCTTAGGCATGGAGTTCACCAGAGCTTCACAGGTTGGCACCGGAGTCCTCTTCCACTCCTCCATGATGACATCACGGAGCTGGTGGATGTTGGAGAACTTGCGCTCCTCCACCTTCGGTTTGAGGATGCCCCACAGATGCTCAATAGGGTTTAGGTCTGGAGACATGCTTGGCCAGTCCATCACCCTTACCCTCAGCTTCTTTAGCAAGGCAGTGGTCATCTTGGAGGAGCGTTTGGCATTCATGGTTCCCTCAATGTACTGTAGCTCCCCAGTGCCGGCAACACTCAGGCAGCCCCAGACCATGACACTCCCACCACCATGCTTGACTGTAGGCAAGACACACTTGTCTTTGTACTCCTCACCTGGTGGCCGCTACACACGCTTGACACCATCTGAACCAAATAAGTTTGTCTTGGTCTCATCAGACCACTGGACATGGTTCCAGTAATCCATGTCCTTAGTCTACTTGTCTTCCGCAAACTGTTTGCGGGCTTTCTTGTGCATCATCTTTAGAAGAGGCTTCCTTTTGGGACGACAGTCATGGAGACCAATTTGACGCAGTGTGCGGCGTATGGTCTGAGCACTGACAGGCTGACCCCCCCCCCACCCCTTCAACCTCTGCAGCAATGCTGGCAGCACTCATATGTCTATTTCCCAAAGACAACCTCTGGATATGACGCTGAGCATGTGCACTCTCAATGGTCCACCATGGCGAGGCCTGTTCTGAGTGGAACCTGTCCTGTTAAACCGCTGTATGGTCTTGGTCACCATGCTGCAGCTCAGTTTCGTGACAATCTTCTTATAGCCTAGGGTAGGCCATCTTTATGTAGAGCAAAAAATCTTTTTTTCAGACCCTCAGAGAGTTCTTTGCCATGAAGTGCCATGTTGAACTTCCAGTGACCAGTATGAAAAAGTGAGAGCGATAACAAATCAAATTTAACAACCATTTATTTTTATGGTTGAACTGGATGGACTCTTTTTTTGACCTGACCAACTATGTAACCTGCTCCCCATTTACACCTGAGACCTTGTAACACTAACGAGTCACATGACACCGGGGAGGGAAAATTACTAATTGGGCCCAATTTGGACATTTTCATTTAGGGATGTACTCACTTTTGTTGCCAGCAGTTTAGGCATTAATGGCTGTGTGTTGTTATTTTGAGGGGGCAGGAAATTGACACTGTTATACAAGCTGTACACTCACTACTTTACATTGTAGCAAAGTGTCATTTCTTCAGTGTTGTCACATGAAAAGATATAATAAAATATGCATATACACAATACATTTCATGATCTTAAAGCTTGCAGCAACCAGACAAGTGGCTCACCCATGAACGTCTCGGACAAACTTCTCTAAGTGTCGCATAGAGGCTTTGGCATCGAAGTGTTTTGTATTTGGTTCCCCATACGCTCCAATATCTACATACAACTCTGCCTCGTTGCCCTTGGGATGCACCATGCCGGGATGGCTGGGTAGGATGAAAGGGCAAAGCCAAAGTGGGTACACCTGCAAGAAAGAAGACACTACTGTAAAGCTGTCCGACACAAATGGGACAGCTGCAGAGAACCAACATGCAGATGTACAGGAGAGGAAAGCCACAAGATACACACATTTTTTATGGGATTTTTTTTTTTTTTGTGTTTAATGTAAGGATGTTGTCGACCCTCTTAGGGCTCATTCACACCACAATTGTGGTGCGTTTGCATGCATCATGTTGTGTGTCAACCTATGTTGTGTTAAGACAGCATGCATCATTTCTAGCAGTGCAAATCCATGCAATGACACCCTGGTGCACCATCGGCAAGGTGCGTTGGGGTTCCATTCACAATGAATAGTGTTCTTCATACACACCTTGATCTCAGTCTGGAAAGCTTCAATGGACTTCTGTAGACATTTCATTGGTACAAGCATATCCTGCACCACGTGATGCTGTTCATACAACTTCCGGATAGTTTCTCCCTGTGTGAGCTTCAACAAGGAAATTTTTGGTGGAACCATCCAACCAAACACGTAACGGAACACTGGGTGATTACCAAAAGGAATAATATCCTACAATCAGAAAAGAAGAATGTTACCGACAAATGAAAAGTCATCTAAGGGAATGGGAGAGTCTCCAGGAGCAATACATACAGTAAGAAAAACAATAAAAACAGAAGGCTAGGACAATCAGCTGTTTTTATTGCCGTCAATGATTCTTCCTCATTTCCGGTTAGGGTGACAATGTTTTTCCAAGACATCAACAAATTAGGGGGAGTTATCCAAAACATTTAGCTGGAGTTCTACTTTAGGGTCAATGCACACTGGGCTTCTACAGGAGTTTTGTGTTTTGCCTGTAGAAGCAGCTCAATATATGTTCATGCACATTAGGACGTTTAGAGGCATATGTTAAGCTCAGTGTTTAGACGCAGGGAAAAAAAAAACCCTTCTGCTTTTTTGAGGGGAGTTTTCTGGCAGAAAAAAAAAAATGCTAAATACTTTTAATACAAAAAATGCTCTATACAAGTGTTTTTTTTCTGCCAAAAGAACTCCCATTTTTTTTTAGCCCAGTGGGCATGGACCCTTAAAGACTATCCACCAAAGGTTTCTTTTTTTTATTTTTTATTTAAAGATACATGTATTAAATTTTTTTTCAAAACAGTACATACCAAAGAAAAAAAAACAAAAAAAAAAAAAACACAAAATAGAAAATACAATAAAACGATCAAACAACCTTGCAGCATCTCCAAAGATTCCTTTACCACTAATACTTCTTGCATACTCGATGCCACCATCAACTCCACCATACTCGATGCCACCATCAACTCCTCCATACTCGATGCCACCATCAACTCCTCCATACTCGATGCCACCATCAACTATATCACTTTTCTCTCTTCTATAGTCATACCACTGTCAGCTCTTCTATAGTCATACCACTGTCAGCTCTTCTATAGTCATACCACTGTCAGCTCTTCTATAGTCATACCACTGTCAGCTCTTCTATAGTCATACCACTGTCAGCTCTTCTATAGTCATACCACTGTCAGCTCTTTTATAGTCATACCACTGTCAGCTCTTTTATAGTCATACCACTGTCAGCTCTTTTATAGTCATACCACTGTCAGCTCTTTTATAGTCATACCACCATTGGCACTTCCATACAAATTCTACTATTGTGAAACGCACCTGCAGCTCCCAGAAAATGCTCCGTGTGTGTCTGTGATAGTAATGTCTTAGGGGTATGTACTCTGTTCCACTTTGGTTTTGCTTTAGGAAAGATTCAACATGACGGAAGAACCAGGGTTTCCAATAGTTTCCGATTCTATTCACCTTTTAATGTAAAAAAACAAATTTTTGTGAATCACGCATGGAACAAAATTAAAGTAAAATCTCAATAATGATACAATGAAGAAACAGACTATGAAAATAATGTGACAAAATCAGACGGTCACTTACCTGGCCTGGCTCAGCATCATCAGTCAGGACCCCAGTCATAATGACGGCCTCATCTGCAGAGTAAACCAAACCTTCCACAAAGTAGTTCTCTTTCTTCTGTGACTCTCTGGAAAACTTCTCACAGATCTTCTCCAGGCCCCTTACTGGCGTATATTGCAGCTTCACATACTTTTTGAATGGGACGATCTTTATCTCAGCAGCTACCAAGAATCCCAGAGTCCCACAGGACCATGGCACGGCATAGAAGAGATCAGAGTTCTCAGTCTGAAAGAAAAAACATACATAAGCATAATAAAATTAGAATCGGGTGTTCCAGATTAGGTGCCAAAGATAAGACCCTCCTTTGGGAGTATGCAGGTGGAACCTGTCTTATTTAAACCTCAAATATCTAGGATCTGGTCTTCTTTTGGTATTAACATATGTGGTGTCATCATGCCAAGATCAAAATAGCTCTCTAATGCCGCGTACACACGACCGTTTTTCCTGTCATGCAAAAAAACTACGCTTTTCTCTACGTGATTCCTCTCAAGCCTGCCTTGCATACACACGTTCAGGGAAAAAAAACGCTCGAGCAAAGCGCAGTGACATACAACACGTATGACAACACGTATAATGGCACTATAAAAGGGGAAGTTCTATTCGAATGGCGCCACCCTTTGGGATGCTTTTGCTGATCTCGTGTTAGTAAAGTTTGGTGAGAGACGATTCGCGCTTTTCAGCCTCGTGCTCTTCAGTCCGTTACAGCGTGACGAATGTGCTATCTCCATTTCAAACACTAGTTTTACCAGAACGAACGCTCCCGTCTCATACTTGATTCTGAGAATGCACTTTTTTTTCCCCTTCGGAAAAGCATACACACAAGCGTTTTTCGCAACGAGAAAAAGAACGACGGGAAAAACGACGAGAAAAAATAAAGCAGGTTCTAATTTTTTTGCGGGCAGTTTTCTCGTCGAGAAAACTGCTATGGAGCATGCACACGACTGGTTTTCACGATCAATCTAAAAAATGGCAGTTTTCTCGTCATGAAAAACGGTTGTATGTTCGCGGCATAAGGCCTTCAGAAAAGTGGTTGTGGATGCCTATCTGAAATTGGTCATTCAGCTGTAAAGAAAATACAAGTGGCGTAGACGTCAAACGACAGGACTGGCAGGTCCAGTAAATTCAAGCAAAGAGCTGATGGGTTTATGTTAAAATAAGTCTCCAAGAACACCAAAGTTTTATCATGGGATCTGCAGGTAATTCTTGCAACAATTGGTGTCAAAGTGCATGCATCTACAATCACAAAGAAGCTGCACCAATTTAACCTGCAAAAGAGGTGTGCCAGGAAAAGGCCTTTGCTGTCCAAAAAGAACATTAGAGGAAACTACAGTTTGCCATTGAACAAATAAACAAAGATTAGGCCGTGTGAAACAATGTGCTGATCAATCAAAGACAGAGTTGTTTATTTAGCATATCTTAGCGGTGGGCAATGTTGCGATCCTTAGTGCCGGTTCACACAGGGGCAACACGACTCTGGGCGCGAGGCGACTTCAGCGCAACTTGAAGTGGCTTACAAGGCGACTTCAAGTTGCCTCCAGGACAGGCGACTTTGCCAGTGGCCAATCAAACAATAATCAGCTCTGTGGGAGGGAGGGGTTTGCCTGAGAAAACTAGTTTCTCTTCCTGTAAAGTTTCTTCAGTTAAGACAGGGGATCCGACTTGGAAGCGACTTCCATTAAAATCAATGGGTACAAGTCGCCTAGAAGTCGCCTTGAAGTAGTACAGGAACCTTTTCTGAAGTCGGAGCGACTTCAGTAGTGTACATTAGGACGGCTCTCATTCACTTTAATGTAATTTTTCATGTCGCGCGACTGACACAAGTCAGATTCCAAGTCGCGGTAGTGTGAACCGGCAATATGAATGTTATTTTTACTCCTCTTGGGACAACCATAACCTCCCAGATCTTCAGAAGGTAATGTACTTTATCTTTTGGAAAGCTCAGGATATTTTATGACTTAGCTTTATTTAGGCTCTAATCTGAAGCCCTTTCAAAACCCTAGAAAGGACCTGCACTAAATGAGTGCAAGCGCCTTCTTTTTCCTTATTATGATTCCTGTGACCAGACTGGGTATTAGGATAGTAAGCTTTATTTATTTACCTTTCACCACCCCTGTGCCTAATTATCATTGAAGGGTATATGCTCCATATTGCTGATGTAATGTGTTGATGTAATTACAGATGTCCATCTTGTTGCGGACTACAGACAAAAGGCACATACAGTATGTGTTCTCATGTTGCCACTTTCCTTTTTCCTACCAACATTTGTTTTTGTACGTTTTTCTGTTTTGCTAGTTTTGGCATTGGAAGGCGGTGGGTAAAGGAAAATGTTGGTTTTTGTCTGTAAACTATGAAAACTGTGTAATAAAATTTAGTTATTTGGCCACAGTAACAGTAGACAGGTTTGGCGCAAACCAAAGACAGCATCTCAGGAGAAGACCTTCATACCAACTGTGAAGAATGGTGGTGGGAATGTTATGGTTTGGGGTTGCTTTGCTGCCTTAGGGCCTAGGCAGGTTGCAGTCATTGAGTCAATTTTACATTATTTTTCAAAACAATAATTATTCAAATCACACTAGCAAATCCATCTATTGAAATTTTGGTTGAATAAAAAGATTAAAGCGGTGTTCCGCCACAAAAAAAACAAAACAAAACAAACAAAAACAGATTAAAAGCCAGCAGCTACACAAAGTGCAGCTGCTGGCTTTTTATAATGGGACACTTACCTGTCCTGGAGTCCAGCGATGTCGGCACCTGCAGCAAATGTTTCCATCAGCTGTCGGGTGCTCCGGCACCATTGCGGGTACGGGAACCCAGCAGTGTAGCCTTTCGGCTTCACGCCGGGAACCCTATTGCGCATGCGTGAGGCCCCGGTCCTCTCTCCGTTTGGCCCGGCGGCCGGGGGAGGAGGAGGAGGAGGGAGCCCTGCGGTGACGTCACAGCTCTGCGGCAGGGACTCCCGGAAGTGGGAAAGGATACCTGTCAAAGACAGGTATCCTGTCGCCCTTGAAAGGTGCCAATTGTGGCACCGGAGGGGGGGGGGATGAGATGAGCGGAAGTTCCACTTTTGGGTGGAACTCTGCATTAAGAAGGCAAAATTTGTCTTGTGGTCTTCATAATGTATATCCCCTTTATCTGTATATATAGTGCATAAAATTCATCCAATCCACATCCAGTAAAGATAAGGTAAATATAAAATAAACACTTTTGAATAGAATAGTAGCAAACAAAGGATTTGCCTTACTGGTGTACAACGGACAAGGCTTCCGTCAGCTAAGACAAGCTCATAAGCCAAGCAGATGTGTTGGAAAAGCCCAAAGTTATGTGATGAAGACTCGATTCCAGTTCCCATAATAAGACCACCTAAAGAAAAAACCAGGAATAGTTTCAGAATCTGCCATGTGAACGTGTTTGGAGGATTCTTTATTTTTACCAGATCTGTTATGACTGCCGAGATGTTGACTAAGTAAAACAAAAATTTATAAATTTAAGCAAATAAGCTTTTTTTCCCCTTTTATAACATACACTATATTGTCAAAAGTATTGGGACACCTGCCTTTACACGCATATGGACTTTAATGGCCTCCCAGTCTTAGTCTGTTGGGTTCAATATTGAGTTGGCCCACCCTTTGCAGCTATAACAGCTTCAACTCTTCTGGGAAGTCTGTCCAAAAGGTTTAGGAGTGTGTCTATGGGAATGTTTGATCATTCTTCCAGAAGCGCATTTGTGAGGTCAGGCACTGATGTTGGACGAGAAGGCCTGGTTCACAGTCTCTGTTCTCAAGCCTCGTACACACGACCGAGTTTCTCGTCAAAAAACTACAAGAAAACTGCCGAGAGAGCTTTCTTGCCAAGAAAACCATTTGTGTGTATGGTTTCTCGTCGAGAAAACTGCCGGGAATCTCGACGAGAAAAATAGAGAACCTGCTCTCTATTTTCTCATCAGGATTCTCGTCAGCCTCTTTTGCGCTGAGAAAACCGGTCATGTGTATGCTTTTCTGAGTCTTAAAAAAAACATGCTCAGAATCAAGTGATGAGACGGGAGCTCTCCTTCTGGTAAAACTAGCATTCGTAATGGAGATAGCACATTCGTCACGCTGAACTGAAAAGCACGAGGCTGAAAAGCGTGAATCGTCTCTCACCAAATTTTTAATAACACGCGGTAACACGAGATCAGCAAAAGCAGCCCAAGGGGTGGCGCCATTGGAATCAAACTTCCCCTTTATACTGCCGTCGTATGTGCTGTACGTGACCGCGCAGAACAACAACGAGATTTGGAATTGACAGTGTGTATGCAAGGAAAGCTTGACAAGAATCTCGTCGAGAAAATCGACGGGTTTTTTACGACGAGAAACTTGGTTGTGTGTACGAGGCTTAATTCATCCCAAAGGTGTTCTATTGGGTTGAGGTCAGGACTCAGGCCCATTAGTTCCAGTGAAGGGAACTCTTAAGGTGTCAGCGTACATTTTGGACAATTTCATGTTTGCGAAAACAGTTTGGACATGACCCGTTCCTGTTCCAACATGACTGGGCACCAGTGCACAAAGCAAGCTCAATAAAGACATGGATGAGCGAGTTTGGGGTGGAGGAACTTGACTGGCCTGCACAGAGTACTGACCTCAACCGGATAGAACACCTTTCGGATGAATTAGAGTGAAGACTGCGAGCCAGGCCTTCTCGTCCCTAAATCTTGTGAACGGCCTTCCCAGAAGAGTTGAAGCTGTTATAGTTGTAAAGGGAGGGCCAACTCAATATTGAAACCCTACGGACTAAGACTGGGGTGCCATTAAAGTTCATGTGTGTGTAAAGGCAGGTGTCCCAATACTTTTGACAATATAGTGTATCATGCAGTTTTCAGCTTGGAGGCAGTCTATGACAGATGTGCGCATTAGTTGAAAAAGGAATATCTGAAGGGTCTGATCATCCTGTAGATCTCAAACATTCGATACAGCTGGACCCCTTCCCCTGCTTCCCACAGCTAATGTAGTATGTGCTTTGCCCCTGGAGATTTTTTTTTTTTTAATTAGTGTGTTGTGTGTGCACTGTTTAAACAGTAATGAATTAATCACATGACTTTGCACCACCTAAATTACATGACAAGTAAGGCACCAAACAGATTAACCTGGAAAAAAAAAGAAAGAAAAGCAGTGTTTTTACCAACAGTCAAGTCATCAAGTTCTGGCAGTACAGGAAGGGTCCAGCCAATAGAATTCAGCAAGGCAGTCACCTGACCCATGTTCACCAATGGTTCCACGCGAACAACCTACAGAGAAGAAATGATGAGAACGCACAGATATTTCACTCATGAGTAACTACAGACAAACACAAAATTCAGAGAACAAATATGTAATGCAACTAGCCATACATCAGTGGCTGCTTTTTCATTTCTTTGGAAGCATACTTTGTAGCGCCTGGATTGTAGAGATTTCCTCTCACTTCCTGTTGTGTCTCTGGGACAGGAAGTGAAGGGAAACCTCCCCAAAGAAATACAGGCAGTAAAAAATAAATTGACAGTGGTTTAACCCTATACCTTGATTCATCCCATTCTGACAAGTCTTAAAGCCCAACTCCTAGAAAAGTACCTGCACCCATGCGGCAAGGGTTAAAGCTGAGCTTGGGGATCAGCAAATATTGTGTAAAACCAAAAGGCATGTGTATTGTTACTTGAATCTCGGTGTGCTTTGCATTCTTCTTCCAGATCTGTGCAGTAATCCAACGTGAAGCTTTGCCTCTATGTAGGAGTTTCCTGTAATAAAGACCAGTCACTGCTGCTCTCTCTCCTTATACAGGGTGACTGGTCTCGTCTCCGCCCCCTCCTGTAGTTTTCTGCAGGCGGCCTGCAGTGGGTGGGGCCTGCTGGGTCCCTCCCACATATCTGCTGTCTGCACAGGCTATGTACAGCACAGTGATGATGTAGCCACTGCTTTTAAAAGGGTAACATCTGGGTTTGTAAAGGCAATTGGTACAGAGGGTAAATGTATATATCTTTTGAGGCTATTGAGTAGGGCTGGGAAAAAAAAAAAAATCGATTTTAATCTTGAATCGAGTTTTGAGCTCAAATCGATTCAGATTTGAAGAAAATCGATTTTGTTTTTCCTTCAAAGTTTCCGTAGCAGGGCTGCAGGGGGCGTATCCGGAATGGCACTGGGCGGCGTTACCCCAATTACATCTACTCGCCGCAGCCGCCGCGAGTAGATGTAATGCAACACTAACTAACCGCAAGCCACCGTCTGCCTATCTGATCAGCGTGTCATGCAGACAGACGGCGGCCCTTGCAGTGTTCAAAAGCCGCGCCTCCCGAGTCCTCGTCTGTGATAGGCGGAACACTCAATTTCACAGCAGGCAGTGTTCAGCCTATCAAGGACATCCTCTCATCCTCGTCTGTGTTATGAGGTTGAGCGGATGTCCATGGTAGGCGGAACACTGAATGCTGGGAAATTGAGTGTTCCGCCTATCACAGACGAGGAGGAGGCGCGGCTTTTGAATACTGGAATGGCCGCCGGTGTAGCAGTAAAATCCGTATCCCATGAAAATCTGCATCAGGTACGGGCACAGTGATTGAAGCACGGGCACAGTGAGACACGGGTACAGTGAGACACGGGCACAGTGAGGCATGGACACAGTGAGGCATGGACACAGTTCAATTCAACTAAGAGTAACCTCAAGATTTTTTGTTGTTTTATTAGCTAAATCCAAATACAGTATTAATAATTTGGATGTTTAACAATCTTTGTTGCACACTGACTTTGCAGTTAGAGAAAGGGTTTGCCTTTGCAATTTTGTTTGTTGATGCACTTCAATTAATATAATAAAAAAAAAAAAAAAAATCGAATCGAATATCGAGTTTTTTTATAAAAAAAAAAATTGCAGATTTTTTTTTTGGGGAAAATCGCCCAGCCCTACTATTGAGTAATATACCCAGTTAAGGCCCAGGCCTTTTTCTGACATTTGTTGTTTACAGGTTTAAATTTGTATTTTTTGCTAGAAAATTACTTAGAACCCCAAAACACACACACACACACACACACACACACATATATATATATTTTAGCAGAAACCCTAGAGAAAAAAATGGCGGTCGTTGCAATACTTTATGTCACACTGTATTTGCACAGTGGTGTTTCAAACGCAAATTTTGGGGGGAAAAATACACTTTCGTTAATTCAAAAATAGCAAAACAGTAAAGTTAGCCCAATTATTATTTTGTATAAAAAAAAAAGAAAGATGATGTTACGCCGAGGTAAAAAGATACCCAACATGTCATGCTTCAAAATTGCGCACGCTCGTGGAATGGCAAACTACGATACTTAAAAATCTCCATGGGCGTCACTTGAATTTTTTTTTACAGGTCACCTGTTTAGCGTTACAGAGGAGGTCTAGAATTAGTGCTCTCGCTCTAATGATCGCTGTGATACCTCAGATGTGTGGTTTGAAAACCGTTTACGTATGTGGGCACAACTTACGTATGCGTGAGCTCAGAGGGACGGAGCACTTTAAAACATTTTTTCTTTTTTCATATTTTTTTATTTTACACTGTCCTTTAAAAAAAAAATAGGATTTTTTGTACTCACCGTACCGTAAAATCCTTTTCTCTGGCATCCATGGACTGACACGGTGTCTCTTTACACTTTACACGTGGGTTATGTCCCTGCTTGCAGGAGAAGACCTAGGCAGAATGTGAAATGTTATACATACATTCTAAAAAGCCAGAGCTGAACAGCCCCACCCAGGGGGCGGTCCCTCCGGACATAACCCTCCCACTACAGTCAGCAGACTTCAGTTCGTAACAAAGCAGTACAAACTTAAAAGGAAGGGTGGGTGCCGTGTCAGTCCATGGATGTCAGAGAAAAGGATTTTACGGTGAGTACAAAAAATCCTATTTTCTCTTACCATCCATGGACTGACACAGTGTCTCTTTACACTTTACACGTGGGATGTCCCAAAGCAGTGTCAAGAGGGATGGGAGCAGTATAAATGGAAAAACCAAAACTTCACTCCAATAAGGCAGAGCTCCTCAACGGAGGAGTCGCAACTTTAAACAGCGGCCTGCAGCACCCTGCGGCCGAAGGAAGCATCCGAAGATGCAGCCACATTAACCTTATAAAACTTAAAAGGCATGAACAGACGACCAGGTCGCCGCCTTGCACACTTGTGCAACCGACGCTTGATGTCGGAAACCCAGGAAGCACCAATTGCCCTGGTGGAATGCGCCGTAACCGGAAAGGGAGGCGCCCGCCCTTTGAGAGCATAGGCTTGAATGACGGTTTGTCCGATTCTACTAAAAATGATGGCAGACGAAACCGCTTGGCCCTGTTATGGACCAGAGACAGTCACAAACAGTGAGTCGGACTTCCGAATAGAAGCAGTAGCAGACAGGTACACCCGTAAGGCTTGTACCACCTCCAATATGTGCAGCGCAAACTCTGGGATGCGATGGGTGAGGACACAAGGACGGGAGGGCAATGTCCTCATGTAGGTGAAAGGTCGACACCACCTTTGCAAAAAAGGAAGGTCGCGGATGCAACACCGCCTTATCCTTATGGATGACTAAATATGGCGACTTGCAGGACAAAGCCGCCAACTCAGACACTCGTCAAACAGAAGTGATTGCCACTTAAAAGGCCACCTTCTAAGACAAGAGGGGAATATCCCAGATATTCCCAAAAGGAGGTTCCTGGAGGACCGAGAGCACCAAATTCAGATCCCACGGTGGGAGAGGAGGCTTGACAGGAGGGAGCACATGGCGAACCCCCAACACAAGGTGCTAACCAAGAAAATGACCCGCTAGAGGTCGCTGAAAGAAGACGGCCAAGGCCGAAATCTGATCCTTGATGGTACTCAAAGCAAGCTTTTGGGTCACTCCACACTGCAGAGGACGCAGGATTCTGGGGACGGAAAACGTCCGAGGACGCCAGTCCAGCGCTTCGCACATGGCGATATAAGCTTTCCAGGCACGTTGATAGATCTGCCTGGAGGAAGACTTCCGTGTCCTTAACATGGTCAAAATGACCGAGTCCGAGAGACCTCGGTCCCTCAACACCTGGCTTTTAACAGCCCTGCCGTTAAAGCCAGAGACTGTAAGCCGGATGAAACATAGGACCTTGAGACTGATGGTCCTCCCTCATCGGCAACCGCCAGGAACGTCCGCGACGAGACATACCAGATCAGCATACCAGTGATGCTGAGGCCAATCCGGAACAATTAGGATTGCCAGAGTTTATATCAGGCGATAAGGACCCTATGGGGCCACCAACGCATCCGAGGCATCGCCCAAGGATCCCTGGATCTGGCCACAACCTCGACCCTTGCGATTGAGTCGAGAGGCCATCAGGTCCACATCCGGCGTGCCCCACCGTCGGTAAAGGAGTTGAAATATGCAAGGACCACTCTACTTGGTCCGGTGTCTGGCGATTGGCGACTCAGATAGTCCGCCTGCCCATTGTCTATGCCCAGAATGTAAAATGGCCTACAGAGCCGACACGTTTCTTCCAGCCCACTTCAGGATACGGACTACCTCGGAAGCCGCAGCTGAGCTCCGAGTTCCCCCTTGATGGTTTACATACGCCACCGCCGTGGCGGTGTCCGTCTGGCTCCTGATGGAGCGACCCCGTACTCTCTCTACCTGAGGAGAGACACAGTCCGATGGCCCGTATTTCCAGAACAGTGATTGGTAAACGGGCTCGTCCGGAGTCCAAGGCCTGAGCCGGCAGGACTCCCCAAACTCCACCCCAGCCCGTCAGGCTGGTGTCCGTCGTGAGTACCGTCCATTAGATGGGGGGGGAACGACTTTCCGGACCGAAGAGCCGAGGATCCCAACCACCATGTCAGGGGCACCCTGAACAGGTGAATCACCTGGATCTGAAGATCCAAGGACAACAGGGATTTGTCCCAGGTGGACAAGATCTCCTTCTGCAATGCCCTGGTGTGTGATTGGGCATACGGAAGGGCCGCGAAGGAGGCCACCACGAGTCTCGGGACTCTCATGCAAAAAACGGATTGACAACCATTTTTGGGATGTCAGCACCCGCACCGCAGACTGAAGTGTCAGCAACTTCTCCCGAGGTAGGATACCTTTGCCTCCAAGGAGTCCAGAATCAGAACTAGATACTCCAGACACTGAGTCGGGACCAGGACTGACTCCTGAATGTTCAGGAACCACCCGAGTCCCTGAGGGTCTAATTGACGATAGTCACCTTTCCGCTAAGTCTGATCCACTTTCTGCTCTTAGCAGAAGATCGTCCAGATAGCCCACGACAGCAATACCTCGCTGTAACAGAAGGCTAGAACCGGAGCAAGCACCTTGGTGAACACCCTTGGTGCCGAGGCTAGGCCGAAAGGAAGAGCCACAATCGATAGTGGACTTCGCTGATCGCAAAGTGCAGAAACTTCTGGTGACTTGCGCAGATCGGAACATGCAAGTAGGCGTCCTTGAAGTCCAAGGACGCCAGAAGAAAATCCCTTTGGTGGAGTGTAGCGATCACCGTGCAATCACCGTGCAAATGGATTCCATGTGGAATTTCTGCACCTTCTCGAAGGCATTCAGGGCCTTGAGGTCCAGGATAGGTCGAACCACGTCCTATTTTTGGGACGACAAACAGATTCGAGTAGAATCCCTGAAAACTCTCCTGTGAACCGGCACAATCACTCCGGACCTGATCAAATCTTGTACAGCCCCCAAGAGGGCTGCCCGACAGGTAGGAAGGAGAGGAAGATTTGAGGGAAAGAATATGTCTGGGGGCCAGGATCGGAATACTATCCTGTATCCTGAGGTGACCACCTCGCACACCCACCAGTCGGAGATTCGGGAGGACCACCGATTCGTGACCTGCGAAGTCGTCCCCCCACCCCAGAGTCGGGCGGAGGCAAGACTTCACGCGGAGGCGGGCTTGGGAGCCGCTTGTTCGGCTTACGCACCCAAGGGCACTTGTGCCCACCAGCCGCACTGCCGTCAGTCTGAGAGGGCCTACCCGTGGACTCTGACTGACGAAAAAACCCTGTTTTGCTGGAAAGGAAGGCCCCTGTTTGCGGCGGGCCTCCTCACCCTTGCTAGTCTAAGGAAGAAGAGTGCCTTTACCTCCCATGACATCCATGACGATGTCATCCAGAGCAGCACCGAAAGGTCTACCACCTTTAAATGGTAGATCCGTCAGGAGCTTCCTAAGGCTAGGTCAGCAGACCAGCACTTCAACCAGATAAGACGACGCAATACCACCGCCGAGACAGAGGCCCTGGATATTAAAGGGGCCGTGTCCAACGTGGCGTCGCACACATAAACCAGGCCCTGAACCAGTTGGTGGGCCAAAGCAACTGTGTCTGGAGGAAGATTATGCTCCTGTACAGCTAGGTGCAACATTTTTGCCCAACCTGTAGGTGTTTAAGACACAAGGGTCGCCGCTACCACAGGCCGTAGGGCGGATCCCAACAAGGCAAACATGGCTCTGCTCACCACTTCTGACCTCCTGTCAGTGGGGTCCTCAAATGCAGGAGTCCCCTCCATCGGGAGAGTGATGGCCTTGTTCAACCGGGCGACTGGAGGGTCGACCCTGGGGGAGAAGCCCACTTTTTAAGTAGGGCATCTTCAAGGGGTATCTGATAGACAAACGCCGCGGGACCATAAAAAAATTCTTCTGCGGCTTTTCCCAGACCTTATCAATGAACTGGTCAAAGAAAGTACATATGGAAAAACCTCTTTAGAAGGTCTGGCCTTAAAAGAACCAAAGGAGACTGTATCCGCCTGAGGTTCTGCATCCGCAGCATTTTAGCTTGAGAGTGTCCCTCACCGCAGTCATGAGTACACTAACAAGCGCCCTGTCATTTACTGACGCAGAACTGGAGTTTTCCTCATAAGGAATGTCCTGTTCAAAACCATCCAATACATTCAGAACTAGGGTCCTGAGCGGTAGTGGCTAGGCCCATATCTGAATCAGCGCACTGCCCTCATGAAGTAAAGTGGGGAGAGGGTGTTTTTTGTTTTTTTTTGCTCCCTTGCGCTTGCACACAGCTCCCATCCTGGTCAGAAATTATTCCAGGACTGCCCACAACTGGTCCCTAGGGACCGCAGGTGCTGAAGCACTGCCTGTTGTCCACTGACATTTAGGGTAAGCTGGTGACAGAGACTCCATATTGCCCCCCTCTGAGACTCCTCAGATAAAAAGTCCACCCACAGGCTGTGCTGACTGAGGAGGGGGGCGCCCAAGGGACTCACCAAACCGGACCAGGGACCGCTCAGTTCCGCTGTCTGTACCGCGCTGTGTCAGCGCTGGTGAGCTGTGAGGAGATTGTGAGGAGATTCGCGCTGTTACAGCAGCGCTAGAGGCCAAAACTAGTGCTGAAGAGCGTGCGGGCTACAAGAAAATGGCCGCCGCACTTCACTGAGGCGATCCGCGGCAAGATGGCCGCCATGACTCAGCAAAAGTGAAAAAAACAGCACACACACAGCGCCACTCGGCGCTCAGGCCCCAAAACACACAAAAAAAGGCCCCAAGCATATCTGCAGACCAGCATTAGCCCCTCCAAGAACAGTGTGACCCCCAGGCACCCCACACAGCACAGTGCCAGCAATGGTGACAGAGAGTGACAATGAAATACAGGGGGAGACAGGGAAAATCCCCCACAGAGAAACACACAGCCTTTTGTACTCACCTGCAGGCAGGAGAGACTACTTACCCGTCCCCTGAGGGACCCACTGGGTGTGTTTCTGACAGGACTATTACAGAGTAGTACTGCGTAGCTGTCGGCCCAGTCCACCGCGAAAGATACAGTCAGTCAGGAACTGTTCAGTCTTGAGAGGACCGTGGGAGCATGAAAGCAAACCCGGCCACCCCTGGAGTCATGGGGCCTGTCGTGAACTGAGTCTCACGCACACAAGGCGAGGATCAGCACGCTCGATGGTCGGACAGGGAAGACTACGAGGATATCTTGTACCCAACCTGTTGCCCAGCCGACAGTTGATAGAAAATTCTCAAAAATAAAATAAAAAAGAATTCCAGAAAAGGAATAAAAATAGGTCAGGAGACTGGCTCCTGAGAGAGCCACGTCTTCTCCTTCTGCTAGGCAGAAATGAAGTCTGCTGACTGTAGTGGGAGGGTTATGTCCGGAGGGACCGCCCCCTGGGTGGGGCTGTTTAGCTCTGGCTTTTAGAATGTATGTATAACATTTCACATTCTGCCTAGGTCTTCTCCTGCAAGCAGGGACATAACCCACGTGTAAAGTGTAAAGAGACACCGTGTCAGTCCATGGATGGTAAGAGAAAAACACTTTTATTCCTATTACTAGGAATGTAAACATCCCTTGTAATAGAATTAAGCATGACAGGTCCTCTGTATTGCAAGATCTGGGGTCAAAAAGACCTCAGATTTAACATTCACACTTAAAAGCAAATAAAAAAAAAGTAATTTGCTAATAAAAAAAAAAATTGTCCCTTCAAGGCCGTTAGGCGGAAGTGACGTCAGACGCCACTCCAGTCCTCCAAGGGCATAGAGTCAAGTGGGGGCCATCTTGCCCTCACTCCACTTCTTGCCAATCGCTCCAGGGGATCGGATCGTTTCCCCCTTTACCGACGGCTCCGGTAAGCAGGGAGGCACCTCTCCCACTGCCAACAAAAGTGATCCCACGGCGAATCCACCGCCGGGACCACTTTCATGTGAAAGAGGATCGCCCACTGTTTAAAAAACAATACTGTGGTTATGGCAGCTAGCTGCTGCCATAACCACGGTATATAACATCAAAGTAATGACGTATATATACAGAGGGCAGTCCAGAAGTGGATACTTAAAGCATAACTCCACTTTTGTTGAGGAAAAAAAAAACACTCCCCTCTGGGTGATCTCTGTACATTGCAAGGATTATAACAAACTTTGATGCAGATTCCTACCTTTTGTTATTCTGAAGAAATCTGTGTGTTTCTCTGTGCCTCTGTTCTTAGTGGGTCTAATGGGTATTTGGTATAGGATTATCTAATGGGAGTGGTTTCAATTATCAGTCAGCTGCAGGGCACTAATGAGGAAAGCTGCTGGGCCTGCATCCCTTTAGATGTGTTCCTATTGGAGATATCTCACCAAAAATGAAATTTTTGTTGCAGGGGATGTCTGAAATCTGACTTGTATCTTAGGCAGACTTCTGGGAAAATTGGTGAGCCAATCACACAAGCAGGAAATTAGGTTTCTGGGGAGTGGTCAGTACACGTTGTACAGAACACCTCCAGGTTGCCATATTGCATTGCATTTATAGAAAATTACAGCGGCTGCAGATTGAAAAGGAAAGGTAATTTTTAATAACATTCAATTACAATATGACTTGTATAGCAATTGAACACGCTATATTATTTTTTTCTTTATTTGCTATTCCCCCCCCCCCCCCCATGAAAGTGGAGTTACCCATTGAATAAAAGCTTTAGTGCCCAGGGTTTAGCTTTAAATGCTCATTTATGACTAGGGAATGGGAAAAGCAGTTTTACCTAACCAATCCTCTGCTCTCCCGACAAACAGTGCTCCCCTATGCTCCAGCAGTGGACTGTTCCTTGGCACCCTCATGGTCCACTGCAGGGATTTTGTCCCCCGCATTGGTCATGATGACACCAGAGGGCTTCCAACTGCCGGAACACATGGAAGAAGAGTCTGCGGGGACTGGTCTTGCAGCATGGCGGAGCCTGCGGGAGTGGAGGATCAGGTAAGTAAAACGGCTTTTTCCAGTCCCCCAGACTTAAAACAAGCATTTAACCCTTACACTGCAGGGGCAGCCACACAATTTAATGAGAGGATTTTTACTTTTCCCGGAGTTCAGCTTTAACATTGCAGTTCACCAAAAAAATGGCGTTTGCCAGATCCGAACGGGATTATGAATACCGTATATACCTGAGTATAAGCCGAGTTTTCCAGCACATTTTTTTGTGCTGAAAATGCCCCCCTCGGCTTATACTCGAGTCACCTTTTTGTGCCTGATCTCCCGGACTTTGGAGACCCGGTACCGGCTGGCCGTAGGTCCCCTGGACCCCAAACTTGGCACACACTTCCTCTACAAGTGTGCAAAGTTTTTTGTCCGAGGGACCTACGGCCGGGGAGCACTGAGTTTTCAAACCCGGGCACCCCTTCTATAGACTCCCATGTTAAATGGTAATTTCTCCAGTGAATTTGGGGACCCAGTACTGGCCGGTCGTAGGTCCCCTGGACCCAAAACTTGGCACACGTAGCCCCATTTCCCCTTTACAAGTGTGCAAAGCTTGTTGTCTGGGGGACCTACGACCAGGGAGCACCGATTTTTCAAAGCCAGGCACCCCTTCCATAGACTCCAATGTTAAACGTCAGTCTAGTCATGGGCACAGTGAGGCATGGGCACAGTGAGGCATGGGCATGGACACAGTGAGGCAAAGTGAGGCATGCAGATGGACACAGTGAGGCATGCAGATGGACACCCTAGGCTTATACGCGAGTCAATACGTTTTCCCAGTTTTTTGTGGTAAAATTAGGTGTCTCGGCTTATATTCGGGTCGGCTTATACTCGAGTATATACAGTATTTGTTCTCCTAACAAAAGAGTTTTTAAAACCAAGTAGAGGCGTGCGCCCCCATCAGTGTGTCGTACTTGTCTCTTGGTGTCCACCTCTAAGATATCCATAAGGTTGATCATGATATTCTTGTGTGTGTTCTTGTACTTCCCCACCCTGAGCGATACGGTCAGCCAACCCGGCCTCCCGGTACACATGAACTTCTTTGCTCCATCGGCTTTCCACTGACGGACCTGGAAAAACAACAGGAACAAACCAAGTCACTACTACTGAACAATTTTTAAATGCAGAAATGTACATTTGATGTACTGTCAAGATTTAAAATGTATATGTTTATGTATTTTTTTTATCGGAAGTGTAAAAAGAGCCTTGTGTTGCCAAACAGTATGCACCAGGAGAGGACGGGTTGTTACTATTGCGATTAGAAAACATTCATGTGTATGTCCAATCAGTAACTAAACTTTTCCTTTAGCCCTCGTTCACATTGAAGTGATTTTTCATGTGATTTGACAGGTCACATCGCATGACAATTCGCAGCCTATTGCCGGCAACGGCACCCTTCCAAACGATGCGATGTTGACTGATTTGCAAAAGCAGTTCCTGCACCACTTTTGGCGACTTCAATAGACATCGGTGCATGAAGCCGCACGGATGTCTTTTCAAGTCGGACCCGAAGTCGCACTGAAATTCGACTTCGAAATCATGCGATTTCAGATAAAATTGCACGATTTCAAAGCGAACAAGGGCTTAAAGTACTACTTAAAGGCAAATGTTTTTTTCGTTTTGGATAGAGTGGAGAGAGATTAGAATGCCTGTCGGGTTTTTACTGCTGTCTGTGACCTATTAGGGAGATTCACCCTCTCTATTTGTCCTGTTTACTGTTATCACCGGGAGTGAAAGTGAAAGAAAATTCCAAAATGTTTGGGTTCCTAGAAGAATAGGAATAGAGGAGAAATCATCCCATAGAGACACTAGTTCTGGTGACTAGCGGGGGTTCTCTCACTTTTCTTCTCACTTCCTGTTGTGACTATGGGGCAGGAAGTGATGGGAAATTTCCCTAGTAGGGCACAGATGGCAACAACCAGGCCAATTTTCAGCTTTCGGAGCTGTCACACTTTGAATGACAATTGCGCAGTCTTGCAACACTGCACCTAAATGACATTTTTATCATGTTTTTTTTGAGACAGATAGAGCTTTCTTTGGGGATATTTAAATCACCACTGGGTTTTTTTTTTTTTTTTTTTCGGTTTAGCAAAAAATACAGACAGAAAATTTTGAAAAAAAAAAAAGTTTTAGTTTCTGATATAAACGTTTGCAAATAAGTAGTTTTTCTCCTTTGCTGATGTGCGTGGATGAGGCTGCACTGATGGACAATGATGAGTCGGCACTGATGATCAGTGCCCTGATTATCTGTGTACCATGTCCCCTGCAATAGCGCGTGAGGAAAGGAATGCCAATAACCAGCAAGTTTGTCAACATGTGATCAGCTGTGATTGGACACAGCTGATCACATGATAAAGGGCCGCTGTGATTGGCCCTTTACCGATCTGTGATCAGCTATGTCCAAAGGACACAGCGATCACAGCAGCGCGTAGGAGGCATGGTCCTGGGAAGACGTCCATGGACGCCCTCATGGAACGAGAAAGCTGGGCTGTAGCCGTCTTGCGGCTATAGAGAGGTTCTGAAGTGGTTAAAGACCCTGCAAGTACAGACAAATACCTGCTGATCTGTCAGAAATGCACTCCGCCCCCAAGTCTAGGTTCACACACTTTAATAGTAATGGCGGTGATCTGCGATTTTTAGGACTAGTGACAATATTACAGTGATCAGAGCTAAACATAGCCACTGATCACTGTATAAATGACATTGGCAGGGAAGGGGTTAACACTAGGCGGGCGATCAAGGGATTAAAAAGTGTTCCCTAGGCAGGTGTTGCTAACTGGGAAGGGAGTGTACTGACAGGGAGTACAGAGAGATCGCTGTTCCCGATCACTAGGAACAGCCAATCTCTCTCTACTCCCCTGTCAGAACGGGGATCTGTTTGTTTACATTGACAGATCCCCGTTCTGGCTTTCTGTGGAGCAATCGCAGGTGGCCGGCGGACATCGTGGCCACCGGCCATGCGCATCGGCTCCGGGAGCGTGCGCCTGCTATAACCTTTAATGGGACCGCCGTACTGGTACGGCAATTTGCGCAGCTGAGCCAACCTGCCGCGTTATAATTGCGGCGGCTGGTTGTGATTCCCACAGGTACAGCATCCCATTCAAATGAATGCACTGCTGTGCCTGCTCAAACACAACTGTAACTGCCCAAATTCAACTGGACCACAGAAGAGAAGGTTCTTAGCCGCTCTGTTCAATACCATTGCACAGAACAGGTGAGTATAAGATGTTTATTTTAAATTTAAAAAAATTGCGTTTAGAAACCCTTTAATATATACCGAAGGCAAACTCCTCTTAAGTGTGTTGCACATTTTTTCATCCTCATTATCACAATCATACAATTCAATAAGTCATAAGTCCATAGAGAAGATTTGTAAAGAAGAGTGGACCAAAATCCCTCCTGAGATGTGTGCAAACCTGGTCACCAACTACAAGATACGTCTTACCTCTGTGCTCACCAACAAGGGTTTCTCCACCAAGTACTAAGTCATGTTTTGTTTGGGGATCAAATACTTATTTTACTCACTGAACTGCAACTCAATTTATAACATTTGTATCATGTGTTTTTTCTTGATTTTTGGTTGACATTTTGTCTCTATCATTTAAAATACACCTATGATAAAAATTATAGACGACTCTTCATTTTACTGGCCTACATTTATGAATGGCCAGTAAAATGTAGGTGCAATGAACACAGCAGCATGCAGCAGAGAGCAGATAGCAGGATCTGCTCTCCATCATAAACAGGAGCCTCAATCTCCATTCATTTGTACTACTTTGGGAAGTTCAGTGTATTGCTGTTTCTTCTCCCTCCAGCTCTCTGAGCTCCTTATGCAGCTGAGAACAGAGGGTATGTGATCATTTATAAAAAATAAAGTATTTATAATGTTTTTCATTACTATTTTAAACTGAATGGGTGGTTTTAAAAAGTGAGGGTTCACATATACTGATGACACACAAACAATTCTGCCACTAGAGATATTCCCAGCAGCAGGACCTCGAAGGCTCCATTCACATTTGGAGTTTTGGTATCTCGGGCAGAATCACTGAAAATCTGCCCGCGATATCAAATCGCACTGCAAATCGCAAAACGCATTTTCAATGGCACCTAAAATGCGGTGTGGGTTTGGCACGATAAATGGCGTGGCAATCGCGGTAAACCGCAACGCATAAAGCTTGTCACCGAAAAAGGAGTTTCTTTTGGGTGAAAAGCTTTACATGTTTGCCGCAATTTGTCATGTGATAATTGTGGCAAAACCACAAAACATTTTGGTGCCATTGAAAATGAATGGCACCTGAACATTTCAGTGCGATTTGAGATAACAGGCAGATTTTCAGCGATTTCTGCCCGAGAATACCAAACTTCCAAATGTGAATGGAGCCTCAAAAATCTGTCTACGTGTCCCTATAGGATCACTCCCTCTGTGGAGGGATGCATGGAGATGTGGCTGTCGCTGATTTGAAAGTAGGGCTGGGCGATTTTCCCCCAAAAAAAAAATCTGCGATATTTTTTATAAAAAACTTGATTTACGATTCGATTTGATTATTTTTTTATTATATTAATTGAAGTGCATCAACAAACAAAATTTCAAAAGGCAAACCCTTTCTCTAACTGCAAAGTCAGTGTGCAGTGTGCAACAAAGATTGTTAAACATCCAAATTATTAATACTGTATTTGGATTTAGCTAATAAAACAACCAAAAATCTTGAGGTTACTCTTAGTTGAATTGAACTGTGCCCGTGCCTCACTGTGCCCGTGCCTCACTGTGCCCAATGCCTCACTGTGCCCATGCTTCAATCACTGTGCCCGTACCTGATGCAGATTTTCATGGGATACGGATTTTACTGCTACACCTGCGGCCATTCCAGTATTCAAAAGCCGCGCCTCCTCCTCGTCTGTGATAGGCGGAACACTCAATTTCCCAGCATTCAGTGTTCCGCCTATCATGGACATCCGCTCATCCTCATAACACAGACGAGGATAAGAGGATGTCCGTGATAGGCTGAACACTGCCTGCTGTGAAATTGAGTGTTCCGCCTATCACAGACGACGAGGACTCGGGAGGCGCGGCTTTTGAACACTGCAATGGCCGCCGTCTGTCTGCATGACACGTTGATCAGGTAGGCAGACGACGGCTTGCGGTTAGTTAGTGTTACATTACTACGGCAAGTAGATGTAATTGGGGTAACGCCGCCCAGTGCCATTCCGGATACGCCCCCTGCAGCCCTGCTACGGAAACTTTGAAGGAAAAAAAAAAATTCAAAAAATATCTTTTTTTTTTTTAAATAAAAAATAAATAAATAAAAAAAAAAAAATCTAAAAAAAAAATCGATTTTCTTCAAATCTGAATCGATTTGAACTCAAAACTCGATTCAAGATTAAAATCGATTTTTTTCCCAGCCCTATTTGAAAGCTGCTGAATCTATCGCTAGTGTTGGGAATGAGATCTCGATGTCTCAGCTACAAAGCGAGCGATTCCACAAGGACGAGCAGTCAGATTCTAAGAGATCCTGTCATTGGAAAATTAAACAAATTGTCCATGACAAGATTGCTAGCGACAGAGTCGCCCGTGTGACATTAGCTTCAGGGATGGCCATTCATCAACCACCTACGGATGCATACAGACAGTAACAATTGTTCTCTTAAGAAAAACAAACAAACAAACAAAGCTGGAATTTCAGTAAATCCTGAACCAAGTAAATGAATGAACAGTTAAGCCCTGTACACACGATCGGTTTTACCGATGAAAACAGACCGATGGACTGTTTTCATCGGACAAACCAATCGTGTGTGGGCCCTATCAGACTTTTTCCATCGGAAAAAAAAACGATAGGAAATTCCGATCGTCTGTGTGGAACTCCATCAGAGAAAAATCCACGCATGCTCAGACTAAATTACAAGACAGGAGCGCTCGTTCTGGTAAAACTAGCGTTTGTAATAGAGATAGCACATTCGTCATGCTGTAACGGACTGAAAAGCGCAATTCGGCTCTCACCAAACTTTTACTAACACGCGGTAACACGAAATCAGCAAAAGCCACTCAAAGGGTGGCGCCATTGGATTTGAACTTCCCATTTATAGTGCGGTCGTACGTGTTGTACGTCACGGCGTTTGGGACGGTCGGAATTTTGTCCGATGGTGTGTAGGCAAGACTGATGGAAGCCAGCTTCATTGGAATTCCGATGGAAAAATCTATCGGAAATCCGATCGTGTGTACAGGGCATAAGACATCATATCATCTCACCTGTTCTTGAATATCCTTTACCCGCCGGTCATGGAGCTTTGGAGCGCTGCACATCTTAAACACCAGCCAGGCTCTGACATAATAATACAGATCAAAGACAACAGACAGAGGAAGAAGGAAGAGGCACACGAAGATCCATCGGTGGTGGACTATGACATACTCAAAGCCCTTTGCTTTAATCCACAGGAGCAAGAGGACCAGCAAGCCAGCCAGATATAACAGCAAATCCATTTCTTTGAGGAAGGTAGACCTAAAGCATGAAATAATAGTAAGTCAATATTTTCTGGTAATACAGTTTAGTTCAAAACAGCAAATTATGCATCGTAGCCCCACTTTTCTACTGACGGTTGCAAGCTTATTTAATAAGGCAGTGTGCTGTAGCCTAAAGCAGCCAATAGGATTTGAGTTTTCAGTGGTCAGACCATTGGGTGATGTGTTCTGATTGGCTGTTATGAGTTGCTGGAGTTTACACTAACGCTACTAAATACTGAATGTACAGAATAACTGACCAAACATAGAAAACACCACTATTTTCTGTTTCCTGAGATGTGAAAATGAGGCCCACGTAAAAGTTTAGATTCTCCATTCCTTGAGCTGTGGCTGATTGACCTCCCATTTAGTGGTGCCTGCATAGCTCTAAGGCCAGCACCAAAGCACCGACCCACCGACCACCAATATAAGAAGCATTCTTCCCACCGACCACCAATATAAGAAGCATTCTTCCCACCGACCACCAATATAAGAAGCATTCTTCCCACCGACCACCAATATAAGAAGCATTCTTCCCACCGACCACCAATATAAGAAGCATTCTTCCCACCGACCACCAATATAAGCCCACCGACCACCAATATAAGAAGCATTCTTCCCACCGACCACCAATATAAGAAGCATTCTTCCCACCGACCACCAATATAAGAAGCATTCTTCCCACCGACCACCAATATAAGAAGCATTCTTCCACCGACCACCAATATAAGAAGCATTCTTCCCACCGACCACCAATATAAGAAGCATTCTTCCCACCGACCACCAATATAAGAAGCATTCTTCCCACCGACCACCAATATAAGAAGCATTCTTCCCACCGACCACCAATATAAGAAGCATTCTTCCCACCGACCACCAATATAAGAAGCATTCTTCCCACCGACCACCAATATAAGAAGCATTCTTCCCACCGACCACCAATATAAGAAGCATTCTTCCCACCGACCACCAATATAAGAAGCATTCTTCCACCGACCACCAATATAAGAAGCATTCTTCCCACCGACCACCAATATAAGAAGCATTCTTCCCACCGACCACCAATATAAGAAGCATTCTTCCCACCGACCACCAATATAAGAAGCATTCTTCCCACCGACCACCAATATAAGAAGCATTCTTCCCACCGACCACCAATATAAGAAGCATTCTTCCCACCGACCACCAATATAAGAAGCATTCTTCCCACCGACCACCAATATAAGAAGCATTCTTCCCACTGACCACCAATATAAGAAGCATTCTTCCCACAAAAGCTCTCACGACCACCAATATAAGAAGCATTCCTCCCACCGACCACCAATATAAGAAGCATTCTTCCCAATGACCACTAGTGGTGCAACGGATTGGTGGTGATCCGTGAACAGAACGGGTCACCCTGTTGGTATCGGAACACCACGCGATCCGCGGAGTGCTCCGGAGCCTCGGCCGTAGAAAAGGCCGCGGCTTCGGCCTAGCTCCGGCCATCTTGGTACACCCGGCGGCCGCCGCTGTAGTGATGTTTTGCCGCCATCTTGCTCCACCCCACACTCCTGCAAAGTAATGATAGAGAAGGGGCCAAGCGGACATCTTGTTACACCCAACAGAGTTTGAGATTTCAACACAAAACGAAGCTTATCAGCTTTAATACAGTATTTGGAAATCCATCGGACTGTTTACATTTTAAAAGCAGCAGCAAACCTTACATGATTGCTAATGTGACGGAACACCTCTGATTTTCACATTTAACATTTAGTTAAATGTGAAAATCAGAGGTGTTCTGTCACATTAGCAACCATGTAAGGTCAGCAGGTTTGCTGCTGCTGCTTTTAAAATTTAACATGTAAAGAGTCCGTTGGATTTACAAATACTGTATTTATGCTTATAAGCTCCGTTTTGTGTTGAAAATAACTGTGAAATCGAAAATTCCGGTGGGTGTAACATTATTTTATTTTTTTGCCAATCCGAAAATGATCCGATCCGTGGCTCTGATCCGAGGATAGATCCGATCTGTGAGTTTTTTGATCCGTTGCACCCCTAATGACCACCAATATAAGAAGCATTCTTCCCACTGACCACCAATATAAGAAGAATCCTTCCTGTTGTTCACTTCTTTAAAAGGGACAATCTTTCCACTGACCACCAATGTGAGGACCATTGACCTTTAGTTAATTGGTTGTAGGAGAGGTTATTCAAGACCTGAAAGTACATTTTACAGGGTTCTTCTGGGGGGGTTGAAAAAGGCTGCTCTACACATACAATTTAGTATACGAAATACATATAGTAGCGCAAAGGGTGCCAAATCTGCAAATGCACAGAAAATCCTTACAAAGAGAGAAGAAAAAACGGACTTTTAAAGATACAACCCATAGACCTGGGGCACCCAAACTTTGGAAGAGTGAGGACCACTTAAAGCGGAGTTCCGCCCAAAAGTGGAACTCTCGCTTATATGCTTCCTCTCCCCCTCCGGTGCCACATTTGGCACCTTTCAGGGGGAGGGGGGGAATGGTGGACCTGTTTTTGACAGGTTCCCTTCCCCACTTCCAGGAGATGGGCCTCGGCCTGATCTCCCGGACGTTCGACCACCCCTCCTCCTTCCCCCGCCGCCAGGACCAATTAGAAAGCGCAGCATGCTTCGCACATGCCCAGTAGGGAACCAGGAGTGAAGCCGAAAGTCTTTACTGCCTGGTTCCCTTACCAGGAATGGCAGCCGCAGCACTCAGGAGTCGATCAGAAGATCGGCTGGGGTGTAGACATTGCGGGCTCCCTGGATAGGCAAGTGCCCTAATATTAAAAGTCAGCAGCTACAGTATTTGTAGCTGCTGACTTAATTTTTTTCACCCAGGCTGGACCTCCTCTTTAAGCGACTGGGTAAAAGTTCGTGGGCAACCATGAGCGAAGCTGGCGGACAGATGACAGGTCCGTGTCCGCTCTGCATATGAAGAGCGGACACAGACACATCCTGCTCTACTCTAGGGGCCCTCCGATCCGATCCGCCCAGACAGAAGGGGACAGATCACCTCCTGTTTTTTTTTTTTGCAAATCGGATTGGAGGTAGGCTGGTGTAAACAGACACATGCCCGTGTACATCTGCTGCTCCATAGAGGTGAATGGAGGGTCCGATTGGGTCCGTCTGAAAAATGGACAGGTGGACTAGATTGGACCAGTCGTGTGTACGGGCCATAAGACTGCTTTCACACTGATGCGCTGCAGTTTACCTGGCTTTCCTGCGGGTTAGTTGCACTTTGCCATAGACTTCCATTATATCCAGCAGGTGTAGTGTACTTTCTGAAAGCGCACCAAACCTGCAGGTAATAACAGAAGTCTATGGCTCAGTGCAGGTATTCTGCAGGTGCACTACAGTTTGAAAGCAGCCCAGTAACCACTGCAGAAGAGATATGCCCATATACACACTGTGATTTTAGTATATAAAAACTGACCTTTAATAATAATCTTCCATTCAGGAATCTCCTTTGCTACAGGTATTGCTGGCTGTTGATGCCCCAGGCAGAGTGCAATTGGTATCACTCCGCCTGTGACAGGAGCCGGCACATTACAGGTAGCATTGGCTTATACGGCTCTGCTCCCTCCACAGCTGTGCTTCCTCTATCGCCCCGGCTCCTTTCAGAACACTGATACTCTGGGATGGGGGGGGTCAGGAACCTGCGATCTGAGCTTGCCGACCTGCCATCCCATCCCGCGGGCCAGCGCTTCTGCACCCCTGCCTTAGACAAAATATACAGTATAAAACAGGTTATTTTACATAATCAATTTAAAATAATTAGGTTGGGTGACACTTATATGAAAGGGAGCCAAATGTAATGAGTACAATGTCAGGGGTGTAATAAATACAATGCAAAAGGGGGGGGTGTAATAAATACAATGTGTAGGGGGAGGAATGTAATATTTACAATGTGAATGAGGGGGGGCAAATGTAATGAGTACAATGTGAGGGGGGGGCGCAAATGTCATAAATACAATGTGAAAAGGGGGGCAAATGTAAGGAGTACAATGTGAAGGGGGGGGGCAAATGTAAGGAGTACAATGTGAAGGGGGGGGGGGGCAAATGTAAGGAGTACAAACTGAAGGGAGGGGGGGAATGTAATAAGTAAAATGCAAAAGGGGAGGGGGGCAGATGTAATAAATACAATGCAAAGGGGGGGGGGCAAATGTAATAAATACAATTCAATGGGGGGGGGGATATAATAAATACAATGCAAAGGGGGGAATGTAATAAAACACAATGTGTAGGGGGGACAAATGTAATGAGTACAATGTGAAGGGAGGGGGGAATGTAATAAGTACAATGCAAAAGGGGAGGGGGGCAAATGTAAACATCCCTTGTGACAGTAATAGGCAGTGACTGACAGGTACTCTTTATGTAGGGATCGGGGGTCTATAAGACCTCAAACCCCTCCTCTGCACTTAAAAGTATTCAAAACGTGAAGATCTGCGTTTTTAAAATACTTTCTCTTTTATAAAACTGGCGCCTTTAAGATGCCAGTAATCCGGGAAGTGATGTCATGACATCGCTTCCGGGTTACTAGATCCAGGTTACAAAGCTTCGGCTTTGTTCAGGTCTTCGGCCAGCCGGCGGATGTGTCGGCTGGTTGCTCGGGCCTCCCTGTGGGACGGGAAAGCCCATGCAAACGTCGGAAGGCGGCGGGGGGCGGGTCCCCTCCCGCTGTTTGTAATAATGAGCGGCTGGTGAGCTGCACGGGTGGTTATTACAATAAAGCCGTCCATCCGCTCTAAAGAACAGTACCGGGGTGATGCCTGCGGCTGCAGACATCACCCCGGTAAAACCCCTTGAAGCAATATCGGCTTAGTTTACGACCGATACCGTTTTTTTTCAGAAAAATGCTGATATCGGCTGCCGATAATCGGCCTTACTGATAATCGATCAATCCCTAATCTTAACCTGAACGCATATAACTATATAAAAATTGCCATACCTCAATCCAGCTTTAACTAGTATCACCTATGTTAGGAATTTATTCATGCAGACATGATGAATTACTGACAGGTCCACTTTAAAGTGCTATTGAACCCAAAAACAAGCATTTATAATATTGCAGCTTACCAGTCATTAGCTGTAGCATTTGTTTTCTTTTTTTTTCCCCCTTTATTTTCACCTGCTGATCCAGCAAGTAAGTGTTATTTTTTAACTTGTCCAAGCTGTCCAGCAAAAGTGGCAGTTAGAGGGTTACGACAAACCATTTAACACTGACAATGAACTTCTATCAGGCTCCCTCTTGGGCCGTTAAAAATATCATTGAAAATGTTTTGTTATAGCTGTTCAATCTCTGCAAGTGTCTATCTGTTGAATCTGCCAGAAATCCAGTGCTGTCTTCTGCATTGTCATTTTAAAGTGGAATAAGTGCTTTTCTCTGCCTGTCAGCAGTAATGTACACTAAGCCTCACATGCGCATGCATAGGGGTGATGTCATTGCAGCCCAACCAATCAAGTGGCTGAACAGCATGAACCCAGAAAGAAGGCCAGGAGAAGATGAAGGCGCCCCTAACCAGCGCAGCACTGGAGGGGGTTGTTTGGCGGTTAGTCTACCATAATGTGTTACAATGCTGTGTTTACTGTCACATTATGGCTGACAGCTCCTGGGGGCCCATAAAAAAAAATTGTGTCATTTAATTTCACTTTAACCACTTCAATACCGGGGACTTTCCCCCTTCCTGCCCAGGCCAATTTTCAGCGCCGTCACATTTTAATGACAATTGCGTGTTCATGCAACACTGTACCCAAATAAGATTTTTATTATTTTGTTCCCACAAATGGCGTTACTGTACATGGGTGTTCTCATGCGATCCGATTTCTGTCCGATTTCACAGTTCACACTGCGATCTGCGAACCGATTTGCGAGTTTTATTAACTTTATATTGACACCTGCACCGGTTCACAGAGGGCAGTGTGACCTGCCTGTGAATTAGATGTAATATGGGAACCTGCACAGGAATCGCGCTGGTTCCTGCATCGCATACGTGTGAACCCAGCCTTAGGGCATATAGGGGGCATATAGGGGACACATAGGGGACACATAGGGGACACATAGGGGCGGTGTAGTGCAGTGTAGTGCCAGCTGCTGCACCGCGTATTCTTTTAGCTTTTATGTGTTTGTTTTTTTTTGTGGGGCATTTTTGGAGCCGCACCATTTATTTGAATGGGCCTCCCTCCACTCCAAAGAAGCTCATGTACCAAATTTTGGCACAGAGCCACGAGCGTTTGGCGGTGTGATTTGTTGCTGCAATTTTAGTGTATTTTGTCACTTGACAATTACAAAAAAAATTCAAAATCACACCGTGTTTGGGGTGCCATTAAGAAATAATTGCATCGCAAATGCGTCCCGTGTTTTGCTGCGATTCTGAAATCGTGTGCAGAATCGCGAGATTCCGCCTGTGATTCCACTACGCTCAGGTGTGACGGAACCTTAAAGCCTCACTTATGGAAAATTTAGAGTACTGAAGTTTTTTCGCCATTTCACGGGCGCGCTCTTTATTTTAGGGTTTGGCATGTTGGGTATCTATTTACTCAAAACAACCTCATTGTTTATATTTTCACAAACAATTGGGCAATTTCTTGCGTGTATGTGCACCAAAATGAACTTCTGTGTATTTTTTTTACTGAAATTTAGCATTTTGTAACCTGTTGTGCTAATATTGCATCAAGTAAAAAAATTGGAACTACCATTATTTTATTCTCTAGGGTGTCTGCTTTCAGAAAATATATCATGTAATCTGCAGACCTAAAATTATTTTTTTAACATTATTTTAACATATGACAACACTATATAAATCCTGTATAATAATAATAATAATAATACTAATATGTGCAAAAACGACTCTGGCAGCAAATGGGTTACTACAGGCTGACCAATGAGAAGGACTTTCTCCCCGATTGCTGGATTTCGATGATTTCTATAATCAGAGCTGGGAATGGTTCTGCCATTGGGAATTACAGGCAGCTTTCTGTTCAGTACTCTCCCCTCCCCCCAGCCCCGGATAATGCTCTATCCTGCACTCTATCTATACACAATACAATGATAATGATGAGACCAGAGGCGGCCACTTACCTGACTCCGCAGCCGGCAGCGTTCCCACTCACCTACCCGGTGTCACCGTCCCCTCGTGTTACACCACCCCTTGCTGTCAAACTAAGTCCCGCCCCCCAGCTCTACCATTGGCCTTCGCGCAGGGCGATCAAGCTGAGCTCAGATGGCGAGTTTGTCGGAGCGGTCCAATCAGAAGCGGAGGCCGGCATCGGAACACAACACTTTAGAGAAAAGCTCCAATGGTGTGTAGGGAGGGCGGGGCAGGCTGGTTGTCTTGGTGACTGAAAGCTCAGCGGTAGGGGGAGCAGAGCCATTGTTGTCTCGCTGGTGTTTGATAGTAATAGAGAGTGCGATCTGATATGTAATAATCATAAGGCCGCCCGGTGTTCTCCTCATAGAAATACATGGAGACTCTGCACTGTACATACACCCCATGTCCCACTTCTACATTGCAATGAGAGAGGCGCCAATTGGCTGGTACAAGGTCATTATTAGGACAGGGCGGGGGTCACCGACCTTTATACAGTCACTGTCACCACAAGTATTAGACAACCAGTATGGCAGCCAGGGAGCAATAACCTTGTGCTGCTCTTAGTTCTCAGTTTTTACACTCATACTGGTCCTGCTAATGACACTTTATTCATTAACCACTTCAGCCCCGGACTATTTGGCTGCCCAAAGACTTTTAGCGATTCGGCACGGCATCACTTTAACTGACAATTGCGCGGTCGTGCGACGTGGCTCCCAAACAAAATTGACGTCCTTTTTGTCCCACAAATAGAGCTTTCTTTTGGTGGTATTTGATCACCTCTGCGGTTTTTATTTTTTGCGCTATAAACAAAAATAGAGCGACAACTTTGAAAAAAAATGAAATATTTTTTACTTTTTACTATAATAAATATCCCCCAAAAAATAATATAAAAAAAATATTTTTTTTCCTCAGTTTAGGGGCCAATACGTATTCTTCTACAGTTTGCACAAAAGTTATAGCATCTACAAAATAGGGGTAGTTTTATAAATTGTTTTTTTTTACAAGTAATGGCGGCGATCAGCGATTTTTATCATGACTGCGACGTTATAGCGGACTCATCAATTCAATATCAGTGCAGCTTTGAGTGCAGACATTGATTTACTGATGTACACAGGGCCGCCATCAGGAATTTTGGGGCCCCTTACACAGCTTCAGGCATGGGCCCCCCGCGCATTGAGAAGCGGGGGGTGCCACGAACAAAAAAAGAACAACAAAAAAAAAGGGGGGGTTGGCATCCGGGGCCCTGGGGACCTCTGGGCCCCTTACAAAAAATAAATTAAAATACATTTTTTTTATTTTTATTTTATTTTATAAAAAATACATAAAAAAGGGGGTTACCATCCGGGGCCCTGGGGACCTCCGGGGCCCTTACAAAAATAAAAAAATAAAAAAAAGGGGGTTGCCATCCGGGCCCCTGGGGGACCTCTGGGCCCCTTACATGTGTACTGCCTGAACCCCCCTGATGGTGGCTCTGGATGTACACACAGCATGTTCAGCTCCAATGCATGAACTTTAGACCTCAGATTAGTCCCAGTACATCGCAGATCAGCCCCAGTGCATCGCAGATAGGGTTGCCACCTGTCCGGGATTCACCCGGAGAGTCCGGGTTTTGACTCTTTTGTTCGGGTTTCAGGCAGACTGAAAATTTGCACCGGAATCTCCACGTGTGTCCTTCCACATGGCCAGACTCCTCCCATACTCTGCACTTGTTCGTGGGCTTTCTCTTCTTCCCGCCCACGAACTGCGCAGCTATGGTGTGCCTCGTGGCGCGCTGGCCAACATGGCTGACCTACTCGGAACTCCTCCGGGCAGCAAAGTTCAAATGCAGACATTCTCAGCTCCATCTGTACAACACACATCCCGGACGACGCCCCCACGTGTAGCGGTCTCACCCCTCTCACCCCTTCTTCTTCTCAGCTTGTTGTCTTGTCTAGGGGGATCAGGGAGGAGGGGTGCGGTACACTACGGCCCATGTCCTCTAATGTGTAGAGGTGAAAACCAACACCTGTTTACCTTCGGGTCGTGTGCAAAACCCAGAGCCAAGTCCGTTCAGCAGATGACCCCCCTTTGCTCCCAGTAACTGGAGTTCCATACCACTGAAAAGGTCCAACTCTTATTTATTCTCTGACAGCAATAAATCGTCCTTTAACAGCAGACAGGTTGTGACCCAAAGAAGAGTTCAGTATAGGTGGGGAGTAGGTCAAGGCACAATCCTCAAATAGAATTAACCATTGTGGTGTCGCCAACGGTTATGGCGCACAGCCGCTGCCACCGACCGTGTAGAACAGGAACAGAATTACCTTCGCTAAGTGCAGCCCCTGTCAGAGGGAAGACATCCTTCCAAGAGAGTTACCAGAGGCCCCGCCGTCACCAGCAATGCTGCACCAGACTGTTCGGAGAGGTTACACTCCCTGACCTCCTCGTCTCAGATTCGGGCGCCCAACACCTTAGGGCCCCTCGGACTCTTCCACCCTTGCGGAACCCAGTCGAAGGTACTGGGCCCCGGGCCTCCTCAGTAGTACCTCACCCCAGGCTGAAGGTGCCTGGGATGGACTCCATCTCCCGCTCCGGCCAGGTCAAGGGCACCTGGGCCCGGAACTCCGGCACCCAGGCTGAAGGTGCCTTGGCGCGTCTCTCACCTACGACGACTGAACCCCGTGTTGAGGGCGTCTGTCCCTTTTATCTCCTCTCCCGACCGGCACAGCAGGTTCCCCGCCCGCCTCACCGCCGCCGAAACAGGACAAAAAGGGCACAGCACCACAGCGATGGTTCAACCCCGGCCCAGGGCGACAGCGCCACCCACAGGCCGCAGGGAACTGCACACCACTGGGATCCTCCACAAACGAGAATGGTCCCAAATTCCCTAACAATCAGTGCACCCGGGTCATACTACCACCCAGATGCGCCCCCCTCCCTAAATTTAAATACCCGCTACATGTGTATTAAAGTGACACTAGGGCAGCACAGTGGTGTAGTGGTTAGCACTTTCACCTAGCAGCAAAAGGGTCACTGGTTCAAATCCCGACCATGACACCATCTGCCTGGAGTTTGCATGTTCTCCCTGTGTCTGCGTGGGTTTCCTCCGGGTACTCCGGTTTCCTCCCACACTCCAAAGACATGCTGGTAGGTTAATTGGATCTTGTCCAAAATTGACCCAGTATATATGTATATATGTGTGTACGACTGTGTGTCCCAAGCGTGTCGAGATCCTATGGGGTAAAATGACCGCACCAGCCAAGCAGACACTGGCTGCAAAAAGCGCCTAGAGGCGATTCAGTTTGCATGTGAGCGCTATACAAGTCATTCATTCATTCACCCTGTACAAAGTGCCTAACGTAGCCTAAAAGAACCCACCCTTGGGGTAGGCTTGTCATGTGACCCAGTACTTGGCGCCCAACAATTTAATGGAAAAACATGGAGGATGTGACAAACGACCACCACCCTGCCCCTTTCAAGTTGCTCACTGGTGCAGGGTAACCAGAGTGCCCAAAGATTTGCCCCCTGGTCTTCAGCTGTGGGGCCTTGGATTGTTTAGTACTAGCCATAACTCCCAACTGTCCCTGATTGGGATCAAAGTCCCTCTTTCCCTCTTTCCTCCTCATTTGTCCCTCATTTTGGTCTGATCTATATAGTTGTATATAAAATTCACTTTCTAGCTTTCAAAAAGTGTTTCCCAGTGCAAAACCTTTCATCCAAATTCTAACTTGCTGCATTTGTAAATTTCAAAAGCCAATATAAAGAAAGAGTATTGGTAAAAAAAGCACTTGTGGGTTTAACTAATCTTTTTTTATGTATAAGGGGGCATGGCAGGGGGTGTGGCAGGGGGTGTGTCCTATGCCTACATACTTTTGCTAATAGGTATCCCTCGCTCCCATCTTAATAAGTTGGGAGGTATGGTACTAGCTACTACCATTTTACCGCCCCCCCCCCCCCAATCCCTACTTTCTTTTGCTGCTGAGGCAGCAGCCAAAGGTGTATACATGCCACAGCAGGAATGAAACCCCCTATTGCTTTTGGTGGGTGCTGCCGCCTGCTAATCGTGACCAATTCAAGTAAATGGGGCCACTCTGCAAGCGCCCCGCAACTGCATGCTTCTGCGGGGTCCAAGGGGTTAATACAGGTGGTGAGAAAGCAACACAACGCTGCCTGCTTTAACCCCTTGTTTGCTGTACTGCACAAGGTTGAAGGGCATTTGCAGAGCGGCCTCATTCACTTGACAACCATGACAGGGCGTATAACTCCTGCTGCAGCTGCAACATTTGTACACCCCTGGCCACTGCAACTAAAGGGAGTGCGGTTTGGGCGGGGGTGGTAAAAACACATCTTAACTACAGTGTTTGACCACCCCCCAAACTGCAAATTTAAATTAACCCTTACTGTTCTGAGCCCCCTATACGACTGCTTTCACACTGATGTGCTGCCGTTTACCTGCACTGTGGACGCAGCGCATGTGCGACTTTCCTGGGTTACCTGCACTTTGCCATAGACTTCTATTATATCCTGGAGGTGTGGTGCACTTTATGAAAGCGCACCAAAACTCCTGCATCTAGAAAGTGCACCAAACCTGCAGGATATAATAGAAGTCAATTGCTAAGCGCAGCAAACCCGTAGGAAAGCTGCAGGTACACTGCACTGCACCAGCGGTGTACGTAAACAGCAGCACATCAGTGTGAAAGCAGCCCTATACTATTATGCCCAGTGTATTGCTTCACACTGACCTAAAGATCTCTTCTTTCCTACTGCTGGCACCACTCTGGAGACCGATAGCCAGGATAAGAGGGGGAGTGCAGTTGGTATCACTCCGCATGGCACAGGAGTCTTCACTTCAGAGGAGGCATCGGCTTATGTGGCTCTTGCTCCCTACTACAGCTCCAAATTACAAGTACAGTGGAACCTTGGATTACGAGCATAATTAGTTCCAGGAGAATGCTCGTAATCCAAAGCACTCGCATATCAAAGCAAGTTTCCCCATAGAAGTCAATGGAAATGAATATAATTAGTTCCGCATTGACTTCTATGGCATGCAATACCAGAGGTGGGGTGGCGCCGGAGAGCCTCGGAAATACTCGCATATCAAAGCAAGTTTCCCCATAGAAGTCAATGGAAATGAAAATAATTAGTTCCGCATTGACTTCTATGGCATGCAATACCAGAGGTGGGGTGGCGCCGGAGAGCCTCGGAAATACTTGGGCACAGCTCGGCTGAACTAAGAAACCTTCGGAAAGGCTCGGAAACTGAGTATTTCCGAGTGTTTCCGAGTATTTCCAATCGGCTCCGATCGGCTCTGCTCGCCTCCGGTGCCCCTGCACCCAGGGCTGGATTTCCCACAAAGCCAACAAGGCCAGGCCTCGGGGCGGCACTGTGTGCAGGGGTGGCGCCGCGTGGCGGAGGAGACAAGTCCTCCTAAATTCAATTCCTGTGTCCCCGGCCGCCCGAAGCTCCGGCCGCCATTTTTCAATATCCGGCGCCCTGTGATTGGGCCATGGGGGTCATGTGCGGCGTGGGGCTGGCTTGTCCGTGATCCTGAACTCCCGCCTCTGCACATGACCTCCATATGCCCAATCACAGTGCGCCGGACACTGAACAAACATGGCGGCCGCCTCCTCCTATCCTCCGGACCGACAAGCAGGTGAGGAGGAACACAGACTGGGGAGAGAGGCAGAGAGAGAAACGGAGGCAGAGACAGAGAGACAGAGGCAATGAGAGAGTGAGGCAAAGAGACAGAGGCACTGAGAGAGAGACAGAGGCAATGAGAGAGAGACAGAGGCACTGAGAGAGAGAGAGAGAGAGAGACAGAGGCACTGAGAGAGAGACAGAGGCACTGAGAGAGAGAGACAGTGGCACTGAGAGAGAGAGAGGGAGGGAGAGACAGAGGCACTGAGGGAGAGAGAGACAGAGGCACTGAGAGAGTGAGAGAGACACAGAGGCACTGAGAGAGAGACTGAGGCACTGAGAGAGAGAGACAAAGAGGCAAAGAGAGAGAGAGAGACAGAGGCAAATAGAGAGAAAGAGAGAGACAGAGGCAGAGAGAGAGAGACAGAGGCACTGAGAGAGAGAGGCACTAAGAGAGAGAGAGAGACAGAGGCACTGAGAGAGAGAGAGAGAGACAGAGGCACTGAGAGAGAAAGAGACAGAGGTACTGAGAGAGAGAGAGAGAGACAGAGACACTGAGAGAGAGAGAGAGAAAGGTACTGAGAGAGAGACAGGGACAAAGAGAGAGAGAGAGAGGCAAAGAGAGAGAGGCAAAGAGAGAAAGAGAGAGAGAGGCAAAGAGAGAGAGAGAGAGAGACAGAGGCAAAGAGAGAGACAGAGGCAGGTAGAGAGATAGAGAGAGATGGGGGCAGAGAGTGAGAGACAGGGCAGAGAGTGAGAGACGGGGGCAGAGAGTGAGAGACGGGGGCAGAGAGTGAAGTGAGAGACGGGGGCAGAGAGTGGCAGAAAGAGGGAGAGTGGCAGAGAGAGGGAGAGTGGCAGAGAGAGGCAGAGAGGCAGAGGCAGAGAGAGAGAGGCAGAGAGAGAGTTACAGTAGGCAGGACAGTATAGTGGTCAGTGTAGTATTGTGGTCAGTATAGTATAGTGGTCAGTGTCGTGGAAAAGTAGTATAGTGGTCAGCATAGGTGTGCGCAGCCTATTGCATTAGGGTGTGCACCCCAAAACTCAAACACACATGGCTTTCTCTGCAGCCTCAGTTGCATGGGGCAGTAAATGAATGGGAAATGCTCTGCGCTAAAAGGCTTCCTGTTCATTCACAAACTGAAGCATAGTAAACACAGTTTAATATGCTTCAGTTATGAATGGCCACAGTGAGCAAGTGTGTTTATTTAGAAAAGGAAAGGGCTGGTAAATTGCATATTTACTAACCCCTTCCCTTCCCCTGCTCTTCATCCTGAAACATCCCCCACAGCATCTGGGGGAGAGGAGAGGAGGGAAGCCAGCAGGACTGCAGGGCCACCAAGAATGGAGGGGAAACCTGGGCAGTAGGGGAAACCGCCACCGCACATAGTGATTAGGGTGTGCCCAGGCACACCCCCTACGCACGCCTATGGTGGTCAGTGTAGTGTAGTGGAAAAATAGTATAGTGGTCAGTGTAGTGTAGTGGACGGTATAGTATAGTGGTCAGGGTAGTGGTCAGTATAGTGGTCAGTATAGTGGTCAGTGTAGTGTAGTGGACGGTATAGTATAGTGGTCAGGGTAGTGGTCAGTATAGTGGTCAGTGTAGTGTAGTGGACGGTATAGTATAGTGGTCAGGGTAGTGGTCAGTATAGTGGTCAGTGTAGTGTAGTGGTCAGTGTAGTGGACAGTATAGTATAGTGGTCAGTGTAGTGTAGTGGACAATATAGTATAGTGGTCAGTATAGGTATCAGATAGGTCAGTGTTGGAATCAGGTAGGTCAGTACTATTGTATTTAAAGGGACTCGGGAAGTGCTAAAAGTCCGCAGGTTAGGGGGGCGCAAATTACTTGCCTTGCCCCAGGTGCTGACAACCCATGTTATGCCACTGGGCGGCGGAGAGAGATTACATCATCTCTCATTGCCCGCACTGCTGTTCCAACTTCTGCCCTTACTTACAGGGCCGCGAAGGCTGCGTGGCATCACACAGAAGAGAGAGAATGACGTCATCTCTCATCGCCCGCCCTCACTCTCATCTCTCACTCGAGTCTCATGTGCCTCTGTTTCACGGTTCACCTGCAGCAGCGGGAGAGGAGAGGCTGACAGCAGTGTACCTGGCTGCAAGTACTCTGCAATGCTGGGGGGGGGAGGCAGTGTGGCAATTGACATCCCCATCTGGTGGCAGGCAGCGTGGCAAGTGACATTCCCATCTGGTGGCAGCGTGGCAAGTAGACATGTGCACAACCAAAAAATTAGTTTCCTATCGTTTCGTTTCGTCTCGTTCCGTATGTTCGTAAAGATTCGTAATTTCGTAAGACGCGAGTTTTCCTATTCGGACTCGTTCGTATGTTCGTAACAGTTTAATTTTCGTTGATACTGAATGATTCGTAGTTCTGTCTAAGTTATTTTCGTTGATTTGAAATTCGTAATTTTGTTGATATTGAATGATTCGTATTTCTGTTTAAGTTATTTTCGTACTTTCGTAACAGTTTGATTTTCGTTGATACTGAACGATTCGTAATTCGTAATTTTGTTAGATAATAATTTTCGTTTTTCTGTACACTACTCTGCCGTTTCTGTTGATTCGTAACATTGTTTTGTTTTCCTTGATTCGTGTCTACTACCGTGCTTCGAATGGATTCGTAATTTTTTTATACTTTCGTAAATACATCTCGGCGCGGTCATTCGCAATCTCGCGTTACTAGTTATTTTTATTTTCAACACGCGGCTATAGCCGCGTGTTGAAAATGAAACTAAAATACGTCCACGTGCTTCGAATGCATTCGTACTCCCGTAAATACATCGCGGCCATTCGCAATCTCGTATTTTAGTTTCGTTTTCAACAAGCGGCTATAGCCTCCGCCCCTGTACGCCATTTTGAGAGGGTGTAAGTGGTGTGGTGAGGGAGGAGCAGAGAGCAGTGCATAGTTGCCAACATTGCAAAAAAAAAATCCGTGACACTTTTTCGCATGTAGGCGGAGCCTTGGTATAATTAGGGGGTGGGGCATTCATTTGAAGGTGTGTTATACTTTAGGAGAAAAAAGTGGCGCACGAAGCGTGGGCGTGGTTTACACAGGTAGTGGGAGTGGCTTAAATGAGCGTGGCTCAAAGGGGGTGTGGTTAAAGTCTGAGATGAATGAGGGATGAAGGGAGAAAGAAAGAGGGAGGGAAGGAAAGAGAAGGAAGGATGGAAGGACAGCAGGCCCAGATCCTACACCATAATAGAAATATGTGTATTCCAGAGTTTAACAATCAACAGATAAAGATAATCCAAACATCTGGTGTTAGCTCTTTAATCATCCCGGCACCTTGGTTGTTAGGGTGTCAGGATGACTGAAGTGCATTATTTCTCTTATTACATTTTAATATAAAATGAAATCATTCAACTCACCAAAATGCCGAATCAGTGTTAGCCCCGAGTGTGTCACCTGCCACGTCGCCTGCCACCAGATGCCATCAGGTGTCCCCAGGGGAGTCCCTCCTTACATCAGGCGTCCCCAGAGGAGTCCCTCCTTACATCAGGCGTCCCCAGAGGAGTCCCTCCTTACATCAGGCGTACCCAGCGGAGTCCTTCCTTACATCAGGTGTACCCAGAGGAGTCCCCCCTTACATCAGGCGTCCCCAGCGGAGTCCCCCCCTTACATCAGGCGTCCCCAGCGGAGTCCCCTCTTACATCAGGCGTCCCCAGTGGAGTCCCCCCTTACATCAAGTGTCCCCAGAGGAGTCCCTCCTTACATCAGGCGTCCCCAGAGGAGTCCCTCCTTACATCAGGCGTCCCCAGCGGAGTCCCTCCTTACATCAGGCGTCCCCAGAGGAGTCCCTCCTTACATCAGGCGTACCCAGCGGAGTCCTTCCTTACATCAGGTGTACCCAGAGGAGTCCCCCTTACATCAGGCGTCCCCAGCAGAGTCCCCCCTTACATCAGGCGTCCCCAGCGGAGTCCCCCCTTACATCAGGCGTCCCCAGCGGAGTCCCCCCTTACATCAGGCGTCCCCAGTGGAGTCCCCCTTACATCAAGTGTCCCCAGCGGAGTCCCCCCTTACCTCAGGCGTCCCCAGCGGAGTCCCCCCTTACATCAGGCGTCCCCAGCGGAGTCCCCCCTTACATCAGGCGTCCCCAGCGGAGTCCCCCCTTACATCAGGCGTCCCCATCGGAGTCCCCCCTTACATCAGGCGTCCCCATCGGAGTCCCCCCTTACATCAGGCATCCCCATCGGAGTCCCCCTTTACATCAGGCGTCCCCAGTGGTGTCCCCCCTTACCTCAGCCGTCCCCATCGGAGTCCCCCCTTACATCAGGCGTCCCCAGCGGTGTCCCCCCTTACCTCAGCCGTCCCCAGCGGAGTCCTCCCTTACCACAGGCGTTCCCAGCGGAGTCCCCCCTTACCACAGGCATCCCCAGCGGAGTCCCCCCTTAACCACAGGCGTCTCCTGTCTCGGTCGCCATTATTGTTTCCCCTTCCCCGAAGGGGAACAAAATAGAGGCGGAGCCGACAGTGTGGCTGCAAAAAAATAAAAAATTAAGCTGTGGCGCTGCCGACCCCCGCCCCTTTCCATTACAGACAGACCTGCAGCGGGGCGGGGCGGGGGGGTGGACGGCCGGCCAGCCAAAACACCGATGTAGTACAATAGAAGATAAAGCTGCTGCGGCGCCGCCCACCCCTGGGGAGGTGCGGGGTGTGGGCGGCGCCGCAGCGGCTTTATTTTCTATTGTACTACATCCGTGTTTTGGAATTCTTGAACATGGTGGCCGGCCGAGACATTGTCTCCGCCAGCCGTGGACCTCTAGCGGCAGCGGCCTGCGGCATCCAAATTCGGGGAAAACGGGAAAAATCGGATTGGCCGGGACATTGGCCGGGACAAAATAAATCCGGGAAAAGGGTTTGAATCCCGGGAACGTCCCGGCCAATCCGTGACTGTTGGCAACTATGAGAGAGTGATATTGTGGTTTTTGTAGTTGTTTTTGTGTGGTTTGGTGGTTTTATTGCAATTAGAATGTCTGGGAGTGAGAATGGACGTGTGAGTCTTGTAAGTGAGAATGTTGGTGTTAGTGAGTGTGTTGGTATGAGAGTTGGTGTTGGTGTGACTGAGAGTGGAGGGATTGAGGACTGGAGTATTCTTATTTTACCGGTCCATGCAAAAAAATATATATACTAATCTACTTCTCCTACCATGAATACGTAGTATATGCTGCCTGGGCTGGCCTAGTAGTGGCACTGGCTAACACAACAAAAAAAATAGGTAGGGGCAGACAGACAGCAATATAATAAAACACAGTCCCAGAAAAGGGAAAAAAACTAACTTTAGAAAATCCTAGGAGTAATAGAAATAGTAAGAAATTTATAATTTCTATATCAATCTCTTTGAATGACTCACAAATCAAACACCACCCACACCCTGTCTAGAATGTAGTCTGACAAAGAAGAAAAATACAATATGTCAGAGATATTACATAAATAAAATTATAAATTAGAATGTAGACTCTAGAATCTCAATCTAATATCCTTAAGAAGCAAAGAATTTCTCTCTCCCAAGTAAAACATTTACTCACAAAATCCAACAGAACAGTGCAACCTACCCAACCACACCCTATCTGGACTCTGGATGGAATGCACTGCAGTCTAACACAGAAAAACACACATACACACACATTATAGCACATGTCTATAAGAAACAAGCTCATTGGGGGAAGAGACAACCTCTTCAGGGGAAGGGACAAGCTTATTGGCCATTGGCCAAAGTCCAGAACTAATTCAGAACTAACAAAATAGAATTTAAGTTTTTACGAATTGTCGTTGTTTTCATTTCCGTTTTCCGAAGATTCGTAATTTTTTTTCCGTTCATTTTGATATTCGTTAATATGGATCTTTGTTCGTTATTCGTTGTTTTGTTTTTCGAATATTCGTAATATCTCGTTTTCGTTCATTTTTATTTTCGTTATTTTTTATCTTTTTTCTGTGTTTTCGTTGTTTTTATGTTTTCGTTTTTCACTTTTTCGTTTTTTGTTTGTTTCAAATTTACTAAATTAGTATTTTATTTGTTTTCCATATTCGTTCGTTTAGATTATTCGTTGTTCGTTTGTAATGTTATCGAACCGTTCGTTCATTCGTATGTTTACGAATCAACGAATATAACGAATTTTGACGGATAACGAATTCGTAACTAAACGAATTGCACATATCTAGTGGCAAGTGACATTCCCATCTGGTGACAAGCGACGGTGGCAAGTGACACGCTCAGGGCTCCCACTCATTCTGCTTTATGGTGAGTTGAACTATTTCATTTTATATTACAATGTAATGATAGAAATAATGCATTTCAATCATCCTGACATCATAACAACCATGGTGCCGGAATGATTGAAGCACTAACACCAGTCATTGTCTGGGAAAAATCGCGCTTACTATCACTATGTGATGTGGGGGGGGGGCGGCATTGAAGGACCCGGCCTTGGGGCGGCAAAGGGAGTAAATCAGGGCCCGCCCGCACCACTGGCCAAATGCGGTACTGCACACCGCAGAGGCTTGAATCCTGCTCGTTTTGCGAGACAACACTCGAAAACCAAGTCAGGATTTTAAAAAAAAATGCTCGTATTGCAAAACGCTCGTTAACCGCGTTACTCGTGTAGCACTACCCCCGTAGGAGCTGCTGTTTGTTTGATTTGGGTCTACGTCCTGCCTATCAACCCCTGGAAGTGGCTCAAACCTTCCCTTAGCACAACTGATATGAATAAGGAGTGTGAGACCTATTGAGTATTAGGAGACACAATCCTGCATACATCACACAATAACCTGTAAATGTTATTACCTTTGCTGGTCACTAGTCCTTTTAAGTGACAGAGATACTTCACACAAGTTATATGCTTAATCAAAGGTACCTTTACTCAGTATAAAAGGGAAGGGTAAAGAATCACATTAATACACACAGTTGACTCTGCATGCGCATTGCAGAGTCAGTAAACCAATAAGGATAGGTATCACTGAGATTAGGTAATAACAGGAAATAACATCAGCTATATATATGTACATGTATCTATATGTGTCTCTGCACGGCTAACTGGTTGCTCGCGAGCTCCCCCTTTGTTGCAATACCTTGCACGTGTTCATTCCCTATAATATGTAAGCAAGGCCTATCTGCGTCCCACTCAAAGCTCCTTTCTTCAGTAGAGTCTTCGCTTGCCACCGTCGGTGCACAAGTTAAATTGTAATCCACAGGGTTTCAACAAGATGCTGTAATTATCCGCAATATACCTGAGTACTCGTGTGCCTGCCACCCACTAATGACGGATGCACCAATCTCTGATCACATAGTCTCCAGTGAGATACACTAGGCCGCAAGCTGTGGCGTGATAGGTGAAGTGTGGCTGGCACTAACTAAATCACTTTCCTCTAAGGTAGTAGTCAATTCTGGGCAGGTGCCCTTCTCACCAAACAGGCCCGACTTTCAGATAGTCTCCTCTGGCTTGTCCCGGTCACTCGATCTCCACGCTTCTGCTTCAGCTGCAGTCTCCGGACTCCGTCACTAACAGCATATGGTGATGGACGACTCCGGTCTCTGCTGGGCAATCACAGGACGCTGTGGACGATCCTCTGCTGGAAATCACTCAGGCACTCCCGTAATTTAGGCCCAGGCTTCTGGCCTAATCCTTAGGAAGCAGGCCTCCGTGCCAACTTCCTGCTTGATTGAGAGCTGGATCCAGAGAGAGAGACGCTGGCGCCTCCCCTGGTTTAAGTAGTCTGCCCAGAATGCTTTGCGGTGTTGCAATGCACCCTGGGTAATGTAGTCTGTCTTTTACTAAAAGCAACAAAGTCTTTTCTCCTAGCTGATATCTGTCCCAAAGTGCATTAGTTGCATTGTAACACTTATACCACCGGAGGGAGCCGGATTCCTTCTTACATATGGACATCCTGCTACACACTCCCCCCACTTAAAGTCTTTGGTCCCCAAAGAGGACAACAGTATGTAACCTAACACATACTTTGGCAATACCTGCAGGGAAATTTGTTAGTTTATGCATGACAATAAACAACTTGCCTTTTCATAAGCAGGATTTAAACTTAAACAGCTCATATCATAACACAGAGCCGACAGAGGAACCTCCCACCAATTATCGCAAGGAAGGTGGTTGTCCTGTAAACGGACCACCGACACTTGGGTGTCTGTTTCAGATGTGCTAGGGAGTGAGCTGGGGTTGTCTTCCACTAAATCTGGAGTGGAAGAGCTAGACTGATCAATGGTTCTCTTAGAAGTGATGATGGCCTCCTCAGAGCATTCACCCAATTGGTCGTACGTCAGTCTTTTTGGGGGGTGAATTACTCTTCTTTCCCTCTGCTCTTTAGGTATCATATTCTCAAGGACATTGGGGCTGGCTGTTTCTAGAAGCTCTTCAGGGGCTTCCTCATCTAGTTCAGGCATGTTGGGCTCCAGAACTTCAGGAGCGTCCCGCTCTCCTTCAGATAGAGACAACGACCCTTCTTCTGGGTCTTCCCTTGACAAAGAGTCTGAGTCATCAGCTACCTCCTCAATGAGAATGTTTGAAGGCACGAATTCAGGAGCTTCTGCCCGAAGAGTTCCATTGTCAACTGTTTTGGGTGAGGTTTGGGAGGTGGTCATGGGTTCTGGCAATTGGGATGACCACAACCAGTCAGATTCTGCTTCTTCATCCTCTTGACCTTCATTGTCAGAGTCTCCATCTCTCACATCTGGAAGCACTGTTTGAGATCGGGTGATGGGTCTGGAACCTTGAGAAGTTGAAGGGGTTTCTTGTGAGTCAGATGCAGGAGGCATGCGAACTGCCTCGGAGAGGGGCAACAAGTGATTCCTGTGCCAGGTCTTTAACGGTCCCACGCTTCCTTCTGGCCTAATTTGGTACACAGGAAGGTTTTCCAGCTTCTTGCAGATAACATAAGGTTGGGATTTCCAACGGTCAGCCAACTTATGTTTTCCCGGAATTCCCAAGTTCCTCAACAGCACTCTATCTCCTGGCTGTAAATCTTGAATTCTGACTCTTAGGTCAAAGTTTCTTTTATTTCTCAGCCCCCGTTGGTCAGATGCTGCTTGGGCCTTTTCAAAAGCTGTCTTCAGACTCTTTCTCAATCGGTCTACATACCCCTTGTGGGATGCTGCTGAGGTATGATCCAGCGATATGCCAAAGGCCAAGTCCACTGGAAACCGAGCCTCCCGCCCGAACATCAAACGGTATGGGGAATACCCGGTGACATCACTGGCAGTGCTATTGTAGGCATGCACTATGGCAGCTACATGCTTGCTCCAATGCTGCTTTTTCTCTGAACTCAGAGTCCCCAACATATCCAAGAGAGTCCGGTTAAACCGTTCAGGCTGAGCATCTCCTTGTGGGTGATAAGGGGTTGTCCTGGTCTTCTGGATGCCTAACAGGTCTAATAACTTCTTTATTAATTTGCTTTCAAAGTCTCTGCCCTGATCTGAATGAAGGCGTGGGGTAGACCATAGTGCACAAAGAATTTTTCTACCAGTACTTTGGTTACTGTTGAGGCCTTCTGGTCTTTTGTTGGGAATGCTTGAGCATATCTGGTAAAGTGATCTGTTATCACCAAGACATTCCCTTGACCACTCAGATCAGGCTCCAGGCAAAGGAAGTCAATGCACACCAGTTCCATAGGTCCCTGACTTTGCAGATGGCCCATTGGGGCTGCTTGACGTGGCAAGGTCTTCCTTTGAATGCATCGGACACAGGAATGGCAATATCCTTCCACTTCAGCCCGCATGCAGGGCCAATAGAACCTATCCCGTACAAGGTGAAAAGTCCGTTCGGACCCTAGGTGACCATGGTTGTCATGGAGGGCAGCTAGGACCGCTTCTCGATATTTGGCTGGTAGAAACAGCTGCCACTTCTCTTCTGAGTCGTCAGAGGGGCCCCTTCGGTAGACCACCCCTTGACGTATGTGTAGCCGATCCCACTCCCTGCGCAACAATCGGGCTTCTCTTGGGGAGTCTGTTTCAAGCATCTCGGGACGCTGGCTTTCCAGGGCCTTTATCAGGAGTTTCCCTAAAGAGTCTTCTTCTTGCTCCTTTCTCAAATCCCTTTTTGTCAGCTTGGGCAAGCCCTCCCCTTTGACTTGGGTCACACTGCAATAGCACTTCGGTACTCCAACAGCTGAGACCCCAATTTCTTCGGCTCTTGACCCACCTCTGGCTTGAAGTTCTGTCCCCTGATATAGGGCTCGCACTCCCTCTGGGTCTAGTTGGGCCCATTCTTCGGTAGGGTCGGTGGGGGCATGAGACCTCCTGGACAGGGCATCTGCATCCCTATTTCCCACTCCGGGTCGGTACTTCAAGCTGAAGGTGAAGCTTGAAAGGGCAGCCAACCACCGGTGTCCCGTTGCATCCAACTTGGCAGTGGTCAGAAGGTAGGTGAGCGGGTTATTATCTGTCTTCACCACAAACTCCGCCCCATATAGGTAGTCTCTCAGTTTGTCTACCACTGCCCATTTCAAGGCCAGGAATTCAAGCTTGTGGGTGGGGTAATTCTTCCCAGCAGGTATCAGACTCCTGCTCACATATGCGACGGGTCTTAGGTAACCATCATGTTCCTGGTACAGCACCCCACCCAGCCCATCTCGGCTGGCATCTACATGCAGTTCATAAGGCTTCTTTGGATCAGCATAGGCCAGGACTGGTGCAGTGGCAAGACTCTTCTTTAACATCTGGAAGGCTTCCTCGCACTCCCCTGTCCACTGGTCTTGAATCGACTCTTTGGGCCTTCGGGGTCCCATGGTGAGTTTCACTGGTTTGACCAGCTCTGGAACATCATCTTCCCCTTCGTTTCTGAGTAACTCGTTCAGGGGTCTGGCAATCTTGGCGAATCCTTCTACAAATCTTCTGTAGTAAGAACAGAACCCCAGGAATGACCGAAGCTCAGTCACGTTGGTAGGTCTCGGCCAAGAGGTGACGGCATCCAGCTTCTCTGGGTCCGTGGCCACCCCTTCTGCAGAAACGATATGGCCCAGGTAATGGACTGAGGACTGGTAAAATTTACACTTCTCTGGGGAGAGTTTCAGGCCCTCTTCACTGAGCCTCTTCAGGACCTTCTCCAGTCTCTCTTCATGCTCTTCTAGGGTTCTCCCGAACACGATGACGTCATCCAAATATACCAGTACCTCTATTAGATTCATGTCCCCGACGGTTCTCTCCATTAGCCTTTGGAAAGTGGCGGGGGCTCCTGATAACCCTTGAGGCATACGGTTGAACTCAAAGAACCCCACAGGGGTGATGAAGGCTGTCTTCTCCCGATCCTCAGGGTGCATGGGGATTTGGTAATATCCACTTTTTAGATCCATTACACTGAACCACTTGGCCCCTGCCAGACTCTGCAGGGCGTCTTCAATTCGGGGAGTGGTGTATTGATCTGGGATGGTCCTTCTGTTTAGTGTTCTGTAGTCGATACACAGTCTCAGCGACCCGTTCTTCTTTCGGACTACCACTATTGGAGAAGCGTAAGGGCTCCTGGATTCTCGAATAATCCCCGTCCTCTTCAGCTCAGCCAACTGTTCCCGCAAGTCTTCTAAGTCACCCAGTGGGACCCGTCGAACTCTCTCTCTAAAGGGCTTATCTTCTTGTAAGCGTATCTTGTGAGTGGCACTCGTTGCGCACCCCACATCGAACTCATCTTTAGAGAAGATCTTTTCCCACCTTGCAAGTTGAGCTTTGGCCCTTTTTCTCCATTCTGGTGGGAGGGCCGTGTCTTCAGAACAGAGCTTCTCTATGGTGACTTCACCCCTTTCTTCTTTCTTCAATTCACACGGGGCAATGGGGGTGGCTGGATTCACCTGGCCCAACAGCATTCTGGCCGGCACCTTCACTGGTGTATTAGCAGTGTTCCTTATACTCACTGAAACCCTCCCATGGCTTTTCTGTAGGGCCTTCAATGGGATCACTTCGGGGATTACTTCAATCCCTTTCTGTCTTTCCTGTGGGCCTGGTTCGAAGACAATGAAGGGGCCTGGCTGTTTCCATGTGAGCTTGACAGAAGCCCTCAGGCAAGTCACCTCTCCCGGTTGTAATACCTTCTCCGTCTTGTCTAGCTTCCAAATCTTGCCAACTCCCTCAGCCGGGGCCTTCTGCTCCAGTACCAGGCGCTGGTAGGCTTGCCTTAACATGGGGTGGACTCTTGTGGTCGGGGCTTCTTCCTGTTGGGCCAACGGTGTCAGCAGTCGCCTGACTAGATCAGTGTTGGTCCCTATGATGAGTGAGCTCTTGCTGGCCCGTGGTGGGCGAGGGCACACTACTGCCAGAGTATCGAAGGTCTCTGTCTCCCCAGCCACTGAGGGATCAAAAGTCAACTTGATTGGCAGGTAACCGTCATAGGGAAAGCTCTGAGTTCCAATACCCCATATTTCCAGTTCCTCTAATTTCTGTAGGGGCAGATGTTTAAGATGTTTATCATAGAAATCCCTATACAGAAGAGTCACTTGAGCCCCAGTGTCAAGAAGAGCCTTGGTGTAGATCCCTTCTACTTGTATGGAGACTACTGGAGAAGGCCCCACTAACTTGGCAGGGAACTCCTTCAACACAGACTTCTTGCTGGGTTCAGTTACCTGTACCCTCACTTCTTTTTTTCTTGAGTTTCCGGTGGGTCTCAGTCCCTTCTGGGTCTGGTGTGCACTGGCCTTCTGTTCAACAGCAGCCTGAGTTGTGGGACGGGGCCTAATTGGCAGAGGTTTAGGTCCCTGACTCTGATGTTTTGGATCATTGGACTTCTTGAAGGAGTTCGTGGAAACTGGTGGGCGCCCGGCTGACTCCTTCACCGGGGCCCTATGAAGTTTTCCGCCGGCTTGCGATATCTGGATGCAACTTCATCTGGGCTGGGACACACTGCTCTAACATGCCCGATTCCCCCACAATTGAAGCATGTTATCAATCTCTTAGGCTTCTGTACTAGTTCCATATTGGAGCTAGGAGGTTTTTTTGGTTCCTCTGACGTGTTCTTGTTGTGTGGCACAGAGGCCTGGCTAGTCAGCATGGACACCATTTCTACTAGTTGTGACACCTGGGTCTTTAGAAGTTCAACTTCTGAGTCACCTTCTTCTGCACTTAACATTCTGACTCGGGCAGTTGGTTCGGTGTGTTGACTCCTCCTTTTGTCTTCCAACATGGCCTCCTCCTCCCTGACTATCCGGATCAAGTCGGGGTATTCCAGGCTTCTCCCGTCCCGCCGGGTGCGTAGCAATAATGCGATGGGGTCCAAGGGTTGAGCTCCCCTCAACACCTGCTGGGCACGGGCCTCATCCACTTTTCTTGGATCGATCCCTTTCTTCAGTAGGATCCGATGCAGGATCTTATCCAGGCGTCCTATGAATTCTGACAGCTTCTCTCCCTCTTTTTGGTAGCAATGCCCCAGCTGGTAAGTGAGTTCAGTGACGTTTTCCGTCCCGCCGAACACATTCTGCAGAATATCCAGATAATCCTGTGCATTGCAGTCCTTCTTGCTTAACTTGAGGTTACGTATGGCCTCCAGAGCAGGCCCCTTTAAGCTTTCCACAATCCGTTGTTTTTTTTGTTGTTCTGGCACCTCCCATTCTTCTAGGGCCTGAGTGGCGCCATCTAGCCACTCTTCAAATCCATCTTCCACTGAAGGTACAGGTTTCTTCCCAGAAAAGGTCCTGAGTTTCCTGTATCCTGACATCAGGTAGTCTGGAGGGTCCTTTTTACACTTGGTCACAATCTCCCCCAGGACAGCGCACAATTCTGAGCTAAGGGTGGTCAATGGTGGTGAACCGGGACCCTTTTGTTGGGCGCTCCCTCCTGTGCTGGGGCCTCCTGAAGTAGTGGATGTGGGGCCATCTTTATTCTCTTCTGGGTGTATCAGGAGGAGTTCTACTTGGTTTGTAGTTTTTATGCTGGCACCCTTGAAGTAGTCAGAGATTCCGTTCCTCCACTCACATAATGCATAGGTGTGGGGATTTACAGTATCTGTCTTTATGTCAATCACCCATGGCTTCCTGTCCGTGGACAATGCTCTCAAGACTGGAGTTAGCTGCTCCTCTACCCAGGCCTCTCTCTGGATTTCAACCACCAGGCCATTTCCGGGTAGGATGCCTTCATCCCTGCACCACCGGGCTACGGCAGCAGGGTCCATTTCTGTGCTGTAAGGGTTCTGTCTAGGGGGAAAGTTGATTGCAGAACCGTAGAATATCCCGGACGAGCCCCCACGTGTAGCACTACCCCCGTAGGAGCTTCTGTTTGTTTGATTTGGGTCTACGTCCTGCCTATCAACCCCTGGAAGTGGCTCAAACCTTCCCTTAGCACAACTGATATGAATAAGGAGTGTGAGACCTATTGAGTATTAGGAGACACAATCCTGCATACATCACACAATAACCTGTAAATGTTATTACCTTTGCTGGTCACTAGTCCTTTTAAGTGACAGAGATACTTCACACAAGTTATATGCTTAATCAAAGGTACCTTTACTCAGTATAAAAGGGAAGGGTAAAGAATCACATTAATACACACAGTTGACTCTGCATGCGCATTGCAGAGTCAATAAACCAATAAGGATAGGTATCACTGAGATTAGGTAATAACAGGAAATAACATCAGCTATATATATGTACATGTATCTATATGTGTCTCTGCACGGCTAACTGGTTGCTCGCGAGCTCCCCCTTTGTTGCAATACCTTGCACGTGTTCATTCCCTATAATATGTAAGTGTAGCGCTACCCCCAGTTAAGAGAGCCGCTGATATTGATTTGGGCCCTGCAGTGCACCGCTGTCAACCCCCGGCAATCGGCTCTAACCTCCCGTGGCACAGCTGGTGATAGAGAGATAGGACCGCGTGATCGCAACTGTTGGTGACGCAGTCCTATAACAAACATACACAGAATGTACTTTAAAAATCCTATTAAAGTAATCGGAACTGACACCAAATGTACTTTACCCAGATATTTTACTGAGGCTAATGGGCAAGTAATAAACAACAGTATAACAAGTTGCAGATCCCTGCAATAAACAGTAATAAAGATAAACAGAGTAATCAGAATAATAAAGTATTGCTATGCAACTCTAGCGCTGCCCTTTTACAGCTACTTCCCCTCATGGGTAGACTAACACCCAGCAATGTCTACCTATGCAGTCAGGCCTGACTGATCTAAATGGAAGTTCAGTGAAACAATATTCGCTAGCAATCTCTCGGTGGTGCACTTGAAGAACAACTTTGTAATCCCAACGAATAGTAAAGATAAAGGATCTGTCTTTAAACAGCTCTCACCACCTGGACAAGTCCAAGTCCGTTCCCTCCATCGATTCGTCTAGGAACAGGAATCCACCGACATCCAAGTCTTCAATCCTTCTGGTGTACTGCAGCAAGGAGGATTAGATGTCTCTAAGGCTCTGCTAGGCTGGCAGAGGGCTCTTTGGAAAGGAGCACACGGCCCAGGCTTCAGGCCTTGTGCACACAGCAGTTCAGCACAGACATCCTCTTGCTAGGAGAGGGGTGTCCAAAGAGGCCGACCAAAACTCCGCCTCCCCTTTATAAAGTCTGCCCCAGCAGTCTCTGTTCTGGAGCAATGCACCCTGGGTGCTGCAAGATGTACTGGGAGATGTAGTCTCTCTCTCCTCTGCTTTCACTTCCATAATGTCTCTTTACTTCCTCCCGACTCACCTCTCACCTGGAACTTCTTGTCTCTCTGCATTAAAGGGGAACACCCCGCTACACACTCCCCCCACTTGAACTCTTTGGTCCCCAAAGATAAACTTCAACAAATACTGTTTACCATTTTGGACAATGTCGAGCATGATGTTGGCATAGGGAATTCCCACCAAAACTTTGGGATGGAACTCTCTTGCCCACAGGTCACACTACCATGAGTGGCCTGCCTAACTGTGCCAGAGAGTGAGCTGGGGTTGCCCTCCACCAAATGTACGGTGGAAGGATCAGGTTGTTCAACACTTCTCCTAGCCGTTACAACAGAGTCCTCTGAGCTCGTCCCCATTTGGGGGTAAGTTAGTTTCTTGGGAGGCCTGATGACTCTGCGAGCCCTCTGCTCTCTTGGTGCTTCTGACTCTGGCACCACAGGCTCTTCTTCAGGAGTAAGTTCAGGTAACATTGCTGGTTCTGGAACCTCTGATTCAGAAGTCGACTGACGTATGGAATCTCTAGAGTCCTCCTCTGCGCAAGTGTCATGAACATCTTCCCAGTAATCAGCTGAGGGACTGAAGGGTATGAATTCAGTAGCCTCCGGATTCAGCGTTGCATCTGGGGTATCCCCTCCATTTGGGAGATCTATGGCGGACGTTCCCAGAGTCGAGGGAGGCCGCAGCCAGTCCAGTTCTCCACCTTCTTCTGTACTCAATTGGGAGGCCTCCCCATCTTTGGCTCGAGAGGTCTGGGACCGAGTGTTCGGCCTAGGAATATCCAGGATAGAGGCCGGTTCAGGGGAGTCTCTCACGGGAGGTATTCTGACTGCCTCAGCAAGTGGGAGCAGGTGGTTCCGATGCCACGTCTTCAGTGGACCCACCTTTCCTTCTGGCTTTAGTTTGTAGACAGGCAAACCGGGCAACTTCCTACAGACAACATAGGGCTCAGATCTCCACCTGTCGGCAAGCTTGTGTTTTCCAGGGACCCCCAGATTGCGTAGCAGTACTCGGTCCCCGGACTGCAGATCTTGCACTCGAACCTTCAGATCAAAATTTCTCTTGTTGCGGGCCCCCCTTTGATCCGAAGCCGCCTGGGCTTGTTCATAGGCCACCTGCAAGCTACGTCTAAGTCTGTCCACGTATCCCTTGTGGGATGTAGCTGAGGTATTGTCTATAGAAGTGCCAAAGGCCAGGTCCACAGGTAGCCTTGCTTCTCTCCCAAACATAAGTCGATAAGGGGAGTAGCCAGTGGCGTCACTTGTGGTACAGTTATAGGCATGTACTAGGGCTGATATGTGCTGACTCCAGTGTTGCTTCTTCTCTGTTTCTAAGGTTCCCAACATGTTGAGCAGGGTCCGGTTAAATCTCTCCGGCTGAGCATCTCCTTGTGGGTGGTAAGGCGTGGTTCTGGTCTTCTTTATTCCTAATGAATCCAAAAGTCTTCGGATCAACCGACTCTCAAAGTCCCTTCCTTGATCTGAGTGGAGTCTCTGTGGTAGTCCGTAATGGACAAAATACTTCTCCATAAGTATCTTGGCCACGGTGGATGCCTTCTGGTCTTTGGTTGGGAAAGCTTGAGCATAGCGGGTGAAATGGTCGGTTATTACCAGAACATTCCCCAATCCACTCAGGTCGGGTTCGAGGCAGAGAAAGTCAATGCATACCAGATCCATTGGGCCTTGACTCTGTAAGTGGCCCATTGGGGCAGCTTGATGGGGTAGGGTCTTTCTCTGAATGCATCGTGCACAGGAATGGCAATACTCCTCTACTTCTGCCCTCATGCAGGGCCAATAGAACCGATTTCTGACAAGCTGGAAGGTCCTTTCTGCCCCTAGGTGACCATGATGGTCATGCAGGGCAATTAGTACAGTCTCTCGGTGCTTCTCTGGAAGAAATAACTGCCACTTATCTTCTGAGTCATCAGAGGGGCCCCTTCGGTAGACCACTCCCTGATGTACCTGTAGCCTGTCCAATTCCTTCCTCAACAGGCGAGCCTCCTTTGAGGGGTGATGTAGGAATTTGTTGGGATCCTGATTCTCCAGGGCTTCGAGGACCAATCTCCCCATGGGGTCTTCCAATTGGTCACACCTCAACTCCTTCTTGGACAGTCTTGGTAGGTTGTCTTCCTCCAGTTGAGTTACCCCACAATAGTGTTTGGGGACTCCTACCATGGTAACCCCTATTTCTTCTGCTCTGGAGCCTCCTCTGGCTTGGAATTCAGCCCCTTGACAAAGGGCCCGCACCCCGTCCGGTGCCACTTGGGTCCAATCTTCCCAGTCATTTGTCGTGGCATGAGACCTCCGGGACAGGGCATCTGCATCCCTATTTCCGGCTCCTGGTCTGTACTTCAGACTGAAGTTGAATCCAGACAATGCGGCCAACCACCTGTGTCTGGTGGCATCTAGTTTCGCGGTGGTGAAGAGGTAGGTCAGGGGGTTGTTGTCTGTCTTCACAGTAAACTCTGCCCCATACAAGTAGTCTTTTAGCTTGTCTACTACCGCCCATTTGAGGGCCAGGAATTCCAGCTTATGAGTGGGGTAATTCTTTTCTGAGGGGGTCAGGCTCCTGCTCACATAGGCCACTGGTCGCAGTTGTCCTTCATGTTCTTGGTAGAGTACACCACCTAGACCCTCATGGCTGGCATCCACATGTAATTCATAAGGTCTGGTAGGGTCGGCGTAGGCCAGGACTGGGGCAGTGGTTAAGCTCCTCTTCAGAGCATGAAAGGCCTCTTCACACCTTGTGTTCCACTGATCTTGAACTGACTCACCAGGCCTCCTGGGCCCTGAGTCATCGTCTTCCCCTTCTGCCTTTAGCAATTCATTCAACGGGCGGGCAATCCGAGCAAACCCCTCCACAAACCTCCTATAATAGGAGCAGAACCCCAGGAAGGATCTGAGCTCTGTTACTGTGGTGGGTCGTGGCCAGGAAGTGACTGCTTCCAACTTCTCAGGATCTGTGGCCACCCCTTCTTCAGACACTATGTGCCCCAGATAGTTCACAGAAGACTGGTAGAACCGACACTTCTCGGGGGAAAGCTTAAGTCCCTCTTCGCTGAGTCTTCTCAATACTTTCTCCAACCTGGCTTCATGTTCTTCCAAGGTTCTTCCAAAGACAATGACATCGTCCAAGTACACAAGGACTTCTATAAGATTCATGTCTCCAACAGTCTTCTCCATAAGGCGTTGAAAGGTAGCAGGAGCTCCAGACAGACCCTGAGGCATCCTATTGAATTCGAAGAATCCCACCGGGGTTATGAAGGCTGTCTTCTCCCTGTCTTCTGGGTGCATAGGGATTTGATAGTACCCACTCTTGAGGTCCATCACACTGAACCATTTGGCTCCAGACAAACTTTGTAGGGCATCTTCTATCCTTGGCGTGGTGTATTGGTCAGGGATGGTTCTCCTGTTGAGAGTCCTGTAATCGATACAAAGCCTCAACGACCCATTCTTCTTTCTGACCACCACGATTGGGGAGGCATAGGGACTTCTAGACTCCCGGATCACACCAGTCTTCTTTAGTTCTACAAGTTGTTCCCTCAGATCCTCCAGATCTGCCAGGGGGACCCACCTGACCCTCTCTCGGAAGGGCTTATCTTCTTGGAGGCGGATCCGATGGGTGGCACTTCTTGCACACCCCACATCGAATTCATCTTCGGAAAAGATCTTCTCCCACCTGGTCAGCTGGGCCTTGGCTCTTTCTTTCCAAGCCCTGGGTAGGTTCGGGTTTTCCACGGACAGTTTCTCCCAAACATCTCCTCCGTCACCCGTCCCCTTGACTTCGGACCAAGTGACCGGGGCAGCAGGGCTCACCTGACCAAGCAACACTCTGGCAGGGATCTCCATGGGTCCTCCCGTAGTGTTCCTAACACTCACCGGAACTCTGCCATGGGCCTTCTTCAGGGCCTTGAACGGAATCACTTCTGGTATCACTTCCAGGCCTGAGGACTCTTCCCTTGGGTCTGATTCCAGCATGACAAAGGGGCCAGGTTGTTCCCACGAAAGCTTCACAGTGGCCCTAAGACAGGTTACTTCTCCGGGCTGTAGCACTACTCCTTCTCTGCCAAGTCTCCACACCTTCCCTATCCCCTCTCCCGGGGTCTTCTGCTCTAAGACCAGTCGTTGGTAGGCCGTCTTTAGCATGGGATGGATTTTGGTGGCTGAATGGTTTCTCTCTTTCACTAGAGGGGTCAGGAGTCTCCTGACTAGATCCGTGTTTGTCCCAATGATCAGGGAAATCTTGCTGGCTCCAGGCGGCCGGGGACACACAACTGTCAGGGTGTCAAACACTTCAGCCTTCCCAGCCACGGATGGGTCGAAAGTCATCTTTATGGGCAGGTACCCATCATAAGGGAAACTCTGGGTTCCAAGTCCCCATATCTCCAGCTCTTCTATCTTCTGGATAGGCAGATGACTCAAGTGCCTATCATAGAAGTCCCGGTATAGTAAAGTCACCTGTGCTCCGGTGTCCAAAAGAGCTTTAGTATAGACTCCTTCCACTTGAATGGGCACAGTAGGAGACGGGCCCACCAGTTCCTTTGGGTATGGCCGGACTGGGGTCACCTCTTTTTTTTGGCTTTCGACCCTTGCCCTGCTCCTTTTGGACTTTAATTTTTCCTGAGCCTGGCATGCATTGACTTTCTCCCTCTCAATGGGGGCACAAACCCGCTGAGGGATGTTATTGTTCCTTTTAGGTGGATGTTCCTTCTTTGGGGTGCTGTACTTCCACTGAGGGGTCTTGCCCCCTCCCTCTGGGGTACATCTTGGTGGGGGTGTACTATACCTCCTCCTAGGAGTTTTGTCTCCTCCATTCTTGGCCTTTTTTTTTAGTTTGGAGCGCACTGAAGATGATGGGCACCCGGTTGACTCCTTCACCGGGGCCCTTTGGAGTTTCCCGCCGGCTTGCAATTATCTGTTCTCTTCTTCTTTGGGCTGGAGCATACGTTAGCAAAGTGGCCACTCCCTCCGCAGTTATAGCAAATCACCTCTTCTCGGCCCTGTAGGGAGGCCGGTGCTGAGGTGTTCGGGAACTCCTTTCTTGGGCTTGGTTTCTCTCGTCTTCTCTGATCTTTCTCCATCAAAGAGGTCAGCATCTCCAACACTTGGGCCATTTGCGATTTCAGAGTGTCAACCTCTGCATCTCTTTCTGGGCTCTTGACAGAATGGACCAACACTGGTACAGGTGTGACATTCGCCTTGGCCACCTGCTGATCTTCCTGCAGCGCCTCTTCGTCCCTAAAATTTTTTATTAGATCAGAGTAGGTTAGTGACATTCCTCCTCCTGAGGTTTTCAGGTGCAGCCAGACCGGGTCTGAGCGCCGCGCTCCCCTCATGATCTGCTTCATGCGTGCTTCATCTGCATCTTTGGGCAGCATTCCCTTCTTCAGTACAATCTTGCATAACTGCCTGTTCAGCCTTCTAACATATTCTGACAGTTTCTCATTCGGCTGCTGGAGAGTGTGTTCAATTTGATAAATCATCTCTGACACCTTCTCCAGCTGACCAAACTCTTCCTGCAGCATGGCCAGGCAATCTTGAGCTGTACAGTTTTCATTTCCAAACCGGAAGCTCTTCACCGCTTCTGCCGCGGCACCTTTCAGACTTTCTAAGACTCGCTGTCTCTTCTGTGCCTCAGGCACCTCCCATGCTTCTACTGCCTGCAATGCCTGTTCCATCCAAGTGTCAAAATCTTCCTCCCCCGCAGGGACGGGGAGCTTCCCTGAGAAGGTGCTAAGCTTCCGGTAACCGGCCTCCACATGCACCGTACTGCTTTTCTGGCACTTAATTACAAGGTCTCCTAGAGCATTCAACAATTCAGGCCCTATAGCGGCCAGCGGTGATCCCGGGCTTAATAGTTCCTTAAGCTTTTCTGCTTTAGGGGATAGTGGTGGAGATAATTGTGGGAGTGATGGCTTTGGTGTCTGAAACCATTCTTCCTTCACTGGCAGCGTATGTATCAAGTGATAGATCTGATTATCTATGGCTTGTATACTCTGACTTTTAAAATGTTCTGGGATTTCGTTTTTCCATTCTACCAGTGCGTATGTAAACGAGATCACTGGATCTGGCCTAAAATCCATCACCCATGCTTTGTGGCTCGGAGACAGTAACAATACGAGCTGTTTTATCTCCTCTTCCTTCCATCTTTCCCCCGGGAGTACAATGACTACCGCCGCGGTTGGATCGGCGCCAATCGCTGCGCACCACTGTGACATTGCCAGCGGGTCCATGCTGGTACTTCTGACCGGCTTGATTGCAGCGTGCAATGTACAAGGATCCCGGACTCGAGCCCCCACGTGTAGCGCTACCCCCAGTTAAGAGAGCCGCTGATATTGATTTGGGCCCTGCAGTGCACCGCTGTCAACCCCCGGCAATCGGCTCTAACCTCCCGTGGCACAGCTGGTGATAGAGAGATAGGACCGCGTGATCGCAACTGTTGGTGACGCAGTCCTATAACAAACATACACAGAATATACTTTAAAACTCCTATTAAAGTAAGCGGAACTGACACCAAATGTACTTTACCCAGATATTTTACTGAGGCTAATGGGCAAGTAATAAACAACAGTATAACAAGTTGCAGATCCCTGCAATAAACAGTAATAAAGATAAACAGAGTAATCAGAATAATAAAGTATTGCTATGCAACTCTAGCGCTGCCCTTTTACAGCTACTTCCCCTCATGGGTAGACTAACACCCAGCAATGTCTACCTATGCAGTCAGGCCTGACTGATCTAAATGGAAGTTCAGTGAAACAATATTCGCTAGCAATCTCTCGGTGGTGCACTTGAAGAACAACTTTGTAATCCCAACGAATAGTAAAGATAAAGGATCTGTCTTTAAACAGCTCTCACCACCTGGACAAGTCCAAGTCCGTTCCCTCCATCGATTCGTCTAGGAACAGGAATCCACCGACATCCAAGTCTTCAATCCTTCTGGTGTACTGCAGCAAGGAGGATTAGATGTCTCTAAGGCTCTGCTAGGCTGGCAGAGGGCTCTTTGGAAAGGAGCACACGGCCCAGGCTTCAGGCCTTGTGCACACAGCAGTTCAGCACAGACATCCTCTTGCTAGGAGAGGGGTGTCCAAAGAGGCCGACCAAAACTCCGCCTCCCCTTTATAAAGTCTGCCCCAGCAGTCTCTGTTCTGGAGCAATGCACCCTGGGTGCTGCAAGATGTACTGGGAGATGTAGTCTCTCTCTCCTCTGCTTTCACTTCCATAATGTCTCTTTACTTCCTCCTGACTCACCTCTCACCTGGAACTTCTTGTCTCTCTGCATTAAAGGGGAACACCCCGCTACATAAGCAAGGCCTATCTGCGTCCCACTCAAAGTTCCTTTCTTCAGTAGAGTCTTCGCTAGCCACCGTCGGTGCACAAGTTAAATTGTAATCCACAGGGTTTCAACAAGATGCTGTAATTATCCGCAATATACCTGAGTACTCGTGTGCCTGCCACCCACTAATGACGGATGCACCAATCTCTGATCACATAGTCTCCAGTGAGATACACTAGGCCGCAAGCTGTGGCGTGATAGGTGAAGTGTGGCTGGCACCAACTAAATCACTTTCCTCTAAGGTAGTAGTCAATTCTGGGCAGGTGCCCTTCTCACCAAACAGGCCCGACTTTCAGATAGTCTTCTCTGGCTTGTCCCGGTCACTCGATCTCCACGCTTCTGCTTCAGCTGCAGTCTCCGGACTCCGTCACTAACAGCATATGGTGATGGACGACTCCGGTCTCTGCTGGGCAATCACAGGACGCTGTGGACGATCCTCTGCTGGAAATCACTCAGGCACTCCCGTAATTTAGGCCCAGGCTTCTGGCCTAATCCTTAGGAAGCAGGCCTCCGTGCCAACTTCCTGCTTGATTGAGAGCTGGATCCAGAGAGAGAGACGCTGGCCCCTCCCCTGGTTTAAGTAGTCTGCCCAGAATGCTTTGTGGTGTTGCAATGCACCCTGGGTAATGTAGTCTGTCTTTTACTAAAAGCAACAAAGTCTTTTCTCCTAGCTGATATCTGTCCCAAAGTGCATTAGTTGCATTGTAACACTTATACCACCGGAGGGAGCCGGATTCCTTCTTACATATGGACATCCTGCTACACACGCAATCAGAGGTTTCACTGTAGTCCCTCTGCATTTCACTCTGTTTGATGCTCTGGGATAGCAGGTAAGCAAGCCCAGACCGTGATCTACCAGTCACCTGTCCACGATCTACTGGTGGATCACGATCTACAGGTTGCAGCGCCCACATTAGACTGTTCATTGGAGCCGGAGTGAATGGACTATTGCTTGGGTGACTGGCAGCCTGCATACTGTTTGGTAAAGAACCTGTTAAAATCAGCAGCCCCTGCAGGGTAGTACTCCTCTTCTGTGCAACTGTGTACACGTAGCAATAATGTAAATTCACTTCTATTAAATAACTGAAATCAGTTTCTACAGCACTGAAATTGTTGTTTATATTGAATTTGCTTGAATAATGCATGTCAGTGTAAATCACCTGTGTTTATACTCAATAAATGGAGTCACCTGTCAACAAAGTGACACCGTGCCGAATATTTATAGTGAAAACATTGCAGTTGTCAAACACAAGTGGGCATTCATATGAAGTGCTCTTTAAACAGTATAAATACAATGGCATTTGTTTGCATTAAATTTAAAATCCTTTGCTGGATTTTAAATGTCAGATTAGGAAGAATTAGGAATTGGGAACTAATTAATAAATATTTACTGTACATCATTGCTATGGTAAGCTTAAAATGATTTATGTAAACCCTAACAATGAACTTTTTTGCTCTTTTTTTGTCTTTTAAATATAGTGTTTTGTTATACAGTATACATTTAATGCCTACCTGCTGATCATGTCAGAAATCATGAAAATCATGTCACATGCCAGCTCTGCCTGTGCTGACTGTTATTAGTAAACTTAGTTCCCGACTCTAAAGAACAGTCCCCCCATGTTATGGTGATAAGAAGGGTGGGGGGGTTCTGTAGTCCTAAAACACTTCCTGCCCTAATGAGGCAACCCTTTTCCAGGGCCGGACTGAGAATAAAATCCAGCCCTGGAAAAAATTTCATACCAGCCCCATAGCATTATTATACCAGCCCAACAGCATAACGTCATTATTTTCTTGTTCATGAAAGGAAAAACCATGCATTTTAAAGCACATTTAAAGAGTGTATTTTATATAGATAAGACAGATATGAAATCACATAGGCCTTTATATGTGTAGCGGGGTATTGTTTTCACCCACAAGACTACAGTTCCCAGCACGCTTTGCAGCACCCAGGGTGCATTTCCCCAGCGCGAGGACTGCTGGGGTGGACTTTAAAAGGGAGAGGAGGGGCCTCGCTCTTTCTCTTGGAATGCCGCCCTCCTTTCAAGAGGATCCCTGCACTCACCTGCTGCGCGTGCAAGGCCTGAAGTCTGGGCCTCGCACTTTGTTCCAGAGAGCCTTCCGTTCCGCCGAGGAGCCTGCGGAGCATCCGATCCACCTGAGGTGCCACCATCTTCTGGAGGACCGAAGACCCGGTGCATCGTGGGCACTGTGAAGTAGGGTGACCACGTGTCCCGGATTGCCCGGGACAGTCCCGTATTTTGCAGGTCTGTCCCGGGCACATTCATTCCAGGACAATACAGTGTCCCGGAATGAAACTGACACAGCCACCCCCTGGGCCAATCTGATGCCCCAAAAAAAGGCCGCCACATCACCGCTTTACTCACTGACAGTACTTGTCCTGGCCGGGAATGCCTGGAGGAGCACAATCCCCGCCCCCTGCTTGTGATTGGAGAAATCATAAATCCCGCCTCTTGTGTCCAATCACTGTGCTGTGATTCGTTACAGCACAAGCTGATTTTTGGGAAAGGGGGGGGTGTCCCTAAATGGCAGTTTGGAAATGTGGTCACCCTACTGTGAAGCCACTCACAGTAGCAGGGGAAGAGGACAGGAGTCAGTCCGGTCGGGTGAGAGAGCGCCAGCTCAGAACCACATCTAAGTAACTTTGTTGCCTATTAACTTTGCCTAGGCCCATCATTGACCACAGTTATACTTTGGAGAGACTGTCTGCTGAACTGAGTTTATCAGTCTCTCCAGCTTTACCAAGTTAAAGAATCATCTGCTACCCCTATTGGATTACAGTTTGTTTCTTTATGTGCACCACCGAGAGTTGCTAGCGAAGATTCTTCAACGAACTATACCCCAGGGTTATAGTCAGGCCTGACTGGGTAGTATAGGACATTGCTGGGCGCCATTTTTTTTGCTCACGAGGGAGGATAGCTGCAGCGGGGTTATTATATTGTCATTGCATTATTGAATATTATACTCTTTTAAAGCGTGCATCTATATTGCAGGGATCTGCATGAGATATTGTATGCAAATTACCTTTCATACTTTTACCAATAGTAAAAAGTTATGGTTAAGTATTTTGGTGGTCAGTGTCAATTACTGTGCTGGGATACCGAAAGGGGGTTGTACTATATAACAAAATAGAGATATTGCAGTTGTGCCATCCACCCCCCCCCCCCTTTCCTAACTGTGTCACGAGAGGTTAGAGCCGATTGCCAGGGTTGATAGCGGTGCATTACAAGGCCCAAAACAAACAAGCAGCCCTCTTAAACTGAGGGTATCGCTATATATATATTAAAGCAAATTCCAGTTAAAAGTGGTCAATCATTAAGGGGGACCCCAGGAACTTAGAACGTGGGGGGACGGGACCACCTTCCGCAGAAAGAATACACTAAGGTAAGGGGGGGGGTTACTGATATAAGGGGGGAAACCTTTATATCAGTGCCCCCTTACATTATCGTATTCACTCCCCCTTACATCAGTGATCCCCGCTTCAGACTGGCCTAGCGGTGCTGTCACTGACCTCCTCTCAGGTGCACTGTGCAGGACTCAGTCAGTCGGCTCCAGCTCGGTGGCTCTGGTTTTATCCTATAGTCTTCTCTCCACAGTCCACACATTTTTGACTTCTCCCATTACCCCCATCCCGGCGGTGCCCCCACTCTTGACTCCTCTCCAGACTCCCTTTAGAGACTGCAGACATGATAGCTTAATGCAGCCTCACCAGTGCCCATCAAATGCAGCCTCATCAGTGCCAATCAAATGCAGCCTCACTGTGCCCATCAATGTAGCCTCATTGTGCCCACCATTGCAGCCTCACTGTGCCCACCATTGCAGCCTCACTGTGCCCATAAATGCAGCCTCACCGTGCTCATCAAATGCAGCTTTACTGTGCCCGTGAATGCAGTCTCACTGTGCCCATGAATGCAGCCTCACTGTGCCCACCATTGCAGCCTCACTGTGCTCATCATTGCAGCCTCACTGTGCCCATCATTGCAGCCTCACTGTGCCCATCAATGCAGCCTCACTGTGCCCATCAATGCAGCATCACTGTGCCCATCAAATGCAGCTTTACTGTGCCCGTGAATGCAGTCTCACTGTGCCCGTAAATGCAGTCTCACTGTGCCCATAAATTCAGCCTCACTGTGCCCACGAATGCAGCCTCACTGTGCCCATCATTGCAGCCCCTCCTGTGCCCCATGTCCCAGTCTGCAGTCCCTGTCTGTGGGAAGGTGTGTTGTTGATGCTCGGTACATTACCTTCCATGCCAGCAGGATATCCATGATGGCCAGCAGCAGGCAGGGTCTGTTCTTGTTTTGGATGGGGACAGTGCTCCTTCCAGAGGATCTGTTTGATGTGAGATGGAGTGGTCCCTGGCCACCTGCACCTTCAGCCGTCCTCATTTACTGGCCCCAGTCAGCCTGTCTTCTGGTCCTGGGGAAGTGAGAGCACTGGGTGGGAGCTGAAGAGAAGGGGGAGCGGAGAGCACTGGTGGGGTTGGAGAGCACATGGGTGGGGGCAAAGGGCAGGGGGGAGTGGAGATCACAGGGGTGGGGAGCAGAGAGCGCTGGGGGGGAACTTGAGAGCACTGGGGGGAGCCAAAAAGAACAGGGGTGGAGAGTACGGGAGGCTGAGAGCACTGGCGGGGCTGGAGAGTGTGGGGGGGGGCGAAGAGCACTGGGGGGCAAAAAGAACAGGGGTGGAGAGCAGGGGGGCTGGAGAGCACTGGGGGGTACAAAGAGCAGGGGGGAGTGGAGAGCACGGGGGGGTGGAGAGCAATGGGGGGAGCTTGAGAGCACCAGTGGGGGACAGAAAGAACAGGGGTGGAAAGCACGGGGTCTGGAGAGCACTATGGGGGGCGGAGAGCACTGGCAGGGTTGGAGAGCACATGGGTAGGGGAAAAATGCAGGGGGGGCGGAGAGCACTGGTGGGGTTGGAGAGCACATGGGTGGGGGCAAAGATCAGGGGGGAGTGGAGATCACAGGGATGGGGAGCGGAGAGCGCTGGGGGGGGAACTTGAGAGCACTGGGGGGAGCCAAAAAGAACAGGGGTGGAGAGTACGGGAGACTGAGAGCAATGGGGGGAGCTGGAGAGTGTGGGGGGGGGGGGCGAAGAGCACTGGGGGGCAGAAAGAACAGGGGTGGAGAGTACGGGAGGCTGAGAGCACTGGGGGGGGCTGGAGAGTGTGGTGGGGTGAAGAGCACTGGGGAGGCAGAAAGAACAGCGGTGGAGAGCACAGGGGCTGGAGAGCACTGGGGGGTACAAAGAGGAGAGCACTGGCAGGGTTGGAGAGCACATGGGTGGGGGCAAAATGCAGGGGGGAGCGGAGAGCACCGGTGGGGTTGGAGAGCACATGGGTGGGGCAAAATGCAGGGGGAGTGGAGAGCACTGGTGGGATTGGAGAGCACATGGGTGGGGCAAAATGCAGGGGGGAGTAGAGAGCACTGGCGGGGTTGGAGAGCACATGGGTGGGGGAAAAATGCAGGGGGGAGTGGAGAGTACTGGGGGGGAGCTTGAGAGCACTGGAGGGGGAGCCAAAAAGAACAGGGGTGGAGAGCACAGGGGGGCGGAGAGCACTGGAGGGGGCAGCTCAAAATGTTTTGAGGGCTTGTGCAGGTGCTGGAAGAAAAAGAGAGGGTGCTGATGTGGCGCGCCAAGCACGCAGCAAAATTTGCACGTGTGGACGTGGCCAAAAAGTGGGTGTGGCCAAAATGGGTGTGGCCAGATCTGAGTGATTCTTCCCGATCTATAGCTTGTAGTGTGCCACCTTTCCCTCTTTGTATAGGCTAAAAAGAGCCTGAAGGTGCACTGAAGAGATTGTGAAGTAAAATAAGCTCCATTAAGGCCAATTATAGCCCCCAGCATATGTCAGAGCCAGCAATAACCTCAAGTCAGTGGGGTTTTAAAGTATAAAAAAAAAAGTCAACAGCCACAAAGAAGCCAGAGAACCAACTAAAAACTCACACATTGAAAATTGTCCCACACCCAAAAAAACGTCAAAATGTGCTAAAGCTAATTACCACAATAAATTACCACAGTTGAAAAAAGCGTCCAACTGCCTCTGAACACGTGTTTAACAGCGTCCCGTGTACATGAGGCCTTACCTGCACCAAGGATTGTTCCCACAATAACTCACAGCAGCCAGGCCCGCAATTGTACACATAAAAATACAAAGAGCTGCCAAACAATTTCTAATACTGTTCAGCCAGCCTTATGATCCAGGCACCCCTGCCAGAGAGCAAAGTCGGGTTGTGACCTCACTGATCTCCTCTGCAGTTGAAGAAAACCTACCACCTTCTCCTCAAATGTATGAGCCCTTACATTGATTGGTAACATATTTATCAGGTTAGAAAAAAAACAAACACTTTATGGTAACATGAGAGAGAGTTTTCAGAGGGAAAGCTCACTTGTCTTATGGTGAGATATACTGTTACATCACACCAGCAATGTTAGGGCTCATTCTCACTAGCGGTTAGGCAACTGCATGCATTGCACGGCAGTTATAGCTTTAAATCAACGTTTTCACAACCTGTCAAACATGCTTAGATCACTTTTTAGAGGAACAGTGGTGCCTGTTCCACTTGTAAAACAGCCCTTAGCTGCATTTGGCGGTGGTACCCTTAGGCTGCTTTTACACTGAGGCCCTTTACAGGCGCTATAGCGCTAAAAATAGCGCCTGCAAATCGCCTGTAAAGAGCCTCTCCTCTCACTCCAGTGTGGAAGCCTGAGTGCTTTCCCATTGAAGCGGTGCGCTGGCAGGACGCCAAGAAAAGTCCTGCAAGACGCATCTTTGAGGCGCTGTAAGGGTGGTGTATACACCGCTCTTACAGAGACCCAGCCCATTGAAATTAATGGGAAGTGCCTGCAGCGGCACTTTGCAGGCGCATTTAACCCCTTTTTCAGCCGTTAGCGGGGGGTTAACCACTTAAGCTAGGGTGACCAGACATCCCCGGTTTCAGGGGACAGTCCCCGGATTGAGGACACTGTCCCCGGATCAAGTCTGTCCCCGGTTTCGTCCCCGGATTGGATTTGAACAGGAGCTGGGGAAAATTCAAAGACAGTGCAGAATAAAAAAAAAATATTCTGAATTACACACCCCTGCTCCACCGCACCTACTAGCATAGGGGGGTATATTTTTCCATTATCTGTGCCCCTTTCTGATGATCATGTGCTGGTCGGAACGGAGAGACCATTTCTTCAGTTTCGGGTGCATGCCCATTCAGCTCCGCTCGCATGTTCTTCTGCCTTGGCTCAAGTCCCGGCCAGTCGCCTGCCTGTTTTATCTCCTTGCCTTCCCTGGTGGAGTGATCTTCCTCTGGACCCCACCCAGTAGTAGCCGGGGCCCGGAAAGTAAAACTTGAGAGGCTGTGAGGCGGGCAGGGGGCGGCGGCAGTGACGGGCAGAGAGAGGCAGCTGAGCTCAGCTGACAGCGTCCAGCAGCAGGAACAGAGGGGAAGAGGATCCGATGGTGGGGCTGCCAGTGCCTTCAATGCTTCAACACAGGAGTGCTTTGGGGGTGTCTGTGAATAGACTACATTGCACTTTGTCTGTCTCCCTGGCATAATGGGTGGTATCACAACTCACAGGCAGCAGGCACTCTATCATGGCTCTGGCTGGCTATGTCACAGCGTGTCACATAACATGTCTGCTGGGTGCTGATTTTGGTAACTTATTGGTCATATGTATCAGCACCCAGCAGCCATGTTATGTGACACACTGTGACAGAGCCAGCCAGAGCCATGATAGAGTGCCTGCTGCCTGTGAGTTATCATAATGCTGATGATGTTAACCAGTTGCTGATCGCCTGATAGCAGATTTACTACTACAGGACGGCCGCGCTGTGCAGGATCACGTTTATACGTAATCCTGCATTTCTGGGTATGGGAGCCAATCAGCGGCTCGGGTGGACTCGATGTCCACCGGTACCCACTGATCGTTATGTTCAAAGACAGAACTGTGGTCTGCCTATGTAAACAAGGCAGATTGCCATTCTGTCAGTATGGAAGACATTTATCCTGTGTTCCTGCAAAGCAGGTACAGGGATCTATGCCTTCCCTTGGTAAAAGCAGCTCCCCACAGTGAAAAAACACTTGTTAGGCACACATTTAATCCTTTGATTGCCCTAGATGTTATCCCCTTCCCAGCCAGTGTCATTAGTACAGTGACAGTGCATATTTTTAGCACTGATCACCGTATTAGTGTCACTTGTTCCCACAAAGTGTCATTAGTGTCCGATTTGTCCACCGAAATATCGCAGTCCCGCTATGAGTCGCTGATCGCCGCCATTACTAGTAAAAAAAAAATGTCCCCGGATTTCATTGAAAAAATCTGGTCACCTTAACTTAAGCCCCGGACCATTTTACAGCTAAAGGACCAGGCCCCTTTTTGAGATTTGGCACTGCGTCGCTTTAACTGACAATTGCGTGGTCGTGCGACGTGGCTCCTAAACAAAATTGATGTCCTTTTTTTCCCACAAATAGAGCTTTCTTTTGGTGGTATTTGATCACCTCTGCAGTTTTGATTTTTTGCGCTATAAACAAAAATAAAGCGACAATTTTGAAAAAAATTCAATATTTTTTACTTTTTGCTATAATAAATATCCCCAAAATATATAAAAAAAAAATAATTTCCTCAGTTAAGGCCGACACATATTCTTCTACATATTTTTGTTAAAAAAAATTGCAATAAGCGTTTATTGATTGGTTTGCGCAAAAGTTATAGCGTTTACAAAATAGGGGGTAGTTTTATGGCATTTTTTATTAATAATTTTGTTTTTACTAGTAATGGCGGCGATCAGCGATTTTTATCATGACTGCAACATTATGGCGGACACATCGGACACTTTTGACACATTTTTCAGTGCTATAAATATGCATTGATTACTGTGAAAATGACACTGGCAGTGAAGGGTTTAACCTCTAGATGGCTCTGTAGGGGTTAAGTGTGACCTAATGAGTGATTCTAACTGTAGGGGGGCGTGGCTTGGCGTGTGACGTCACTGATCGTCGTTCCCTATGACAGGGAACAGACGATCACTGACATGCCACTGTGAAGAACGGGAAAAGGTTTGTTTACACTTACCTCTCTGTGTTCTTCAGCTCTGTGACCCGATCGCGGGACACCGGCGGCGATCGGGTCCCGCGGGCGCGGTCATGGAGCTTCGGCCCGGGTCGTGAGCGTGCCGCCGGCGGCGGCGCGCGCACGACCCACGGACGGGTTCTTAAAGGGGACGTACCTGTACGCCCTTGTGCTTGTCCGTGCCATTCTGTCGACGTGCATCGTTGTTAAGCGGTCCTTAAGTGGTTAAAAGCATCCCGCTAGTGCCCGAAAAGGCCCGCAAAAACGACGGTAAGAATAGCGGCGCTTTACCGCCGACGTCCCCAATGCCCCAGTGTGAAAGTAGCCTTAGGGCTTGTTTACACGTGAGATTTGGGTTGGTAAAACCCTGTGGTTGAGTCACACTTACCTTCCCCAATTCCTACCCCCTTTAGCTGCAGAGGCAGCAGCCAAAGGTGTACACATGCCATGTTGTGCCCATATGGCTGCTATTGTGCATCTATATGGGCTCAATAGCATCTTTATGCTATTGTGCCTATATAGCTGCTATTGTCCCCACATAGCTTTTTACTGTGCCCCATTATGCCCACTGACCTTAACTTCTTGCAGAACTTCCAGCTGCTGTGGATCCCGCTACCCAGAATGAGAGGCATAGTTCTATTGGTATCACTCCACCTGAACTATGGACAAGGCATTGGCTCATGAGGCAGGCTTGATGCCTCCACAGTCACCTGCTCCCTCCTGCCCTGCTTGTCTTGTTCTGTGGTCGGCAGCCGCCTTCATCCACAATCAGTGACAGAAGGTTGGCAAGCCCAGGACCAATCTACCAGTCACCTGGATGCAATCGACTGGTAGATGGTGGTCCACGGGTTGCCGACCTGGGCTCTATAGTAAACATGATTTCTTCTGGGAGAAAGGAATACTTGGTGTCTGTGTTCCCTAGGGTTGCCACCTTTTCCTCAAGCCAAACCTGAACACTTTAGTGACCTAGGACACCTTTGGGTGCCCCAAGGAGAGTAGTAATACGGTGTGTGCATAGCGTGTGGCCAAATTGCTCTTGCTGACATCATCGCCCATCATTCGGCATCACCAAGTGTTGCCGAACCTGCCCCCAGAGGACAATAGATTTGTATGTGACTATATTGGTTACTTGGGGAGCAACAGCCAGATCTGAAAAAACGTGTCCGGGTTTCAGTCTGCCTAAAAACCCGGACACATGATTCAAAACCGGACTGTCCCGGTGAATCCTGGACAGGTGGCAACCCTAGTGTTCCCTCTGACACTGTTCCTGAGCATTTTGTAACTGCCTCCTGGTGTGTAAATATACAGAACATACAGTATATAGGGAATGCTTTCCTCTGTTTCCTTCACTGCCTGCACTAAACTAAGGAGCTGTGACTGTCCAGGCTGCTGCAGAAGATGGGTTTCCCTTCCCTGAAGCAACGTACAGAAAAAAAAAAAAGACTCACGTGGGTGTTTGAGAGCTGAGGGGTCATTTTGGCCTCTTCTTGCTCTGGCATTGAAAATCATGTTTGGAGTGTGCAGCGAGTATAGGAATGTATGGAGATTCATGAAGTGTGCAGCGAGTATAGGTGTATGGGAAATGCATGGAGTGTGCAGTGAGCATAGGAGGTGTATGGGGAAATGCATGGAGTGTGCAGCGAGCATACGAGGTGTGTGTTGAATGCATGGAGTGTGCAGCAAGTATAGGGGGTGTGGGGAATGCATGAAGTGTGCTGTGAGTATAGGGGATGCATGGAGTGTGCTGCGAGTATAGGGGGTGTACTGTGAGTATAGGGTGTGTACTGTAAGTATAGGGTGTGTATGGGGGATGCATGGAGTGTGCTGCGAGTATAGGGGGTGTACAGAGTGTGCTGTGAGTATAGGGGGTGTACTGTGAGTATAGGGGGTGTATGGAGTGTGCTGTGAGTATAGGGGATGCATGGAGTGTGCTGCGAGTATAGGGGGTGTACTGTGAGTATAGGGGTTGTATGGGGGATGCATGGAGTGTGCTGCGAGTATAGGGGGTGTACGGAGTGTGCTGTGAGTATAGGGGGTGTACTGTGAGCATAGGGTGTGTACTGTAAGTACATAGTTGCCAACATTGGAAAAAAAACATCTGGGACACTTTTTTTGTATTGAGGCGGAGCCTTGCTATAATTAGGGGGCGGGGCATTCGTTTGTAGGCGTGCCATGCTGAAATGAAAAATGCGGCGTGCGAAGCGGTGAAAAATGGGCGTGGTTTACGCACGATAGTGGGTGTGGCTTAAATGGGCGTGTTTAAAAGGGGTGTGGCTACAGTCCGAGGTGAGAGAAAGAGAGAGAAAGAAATAGAAAGAAAGAAGCCAGATCCTACACCACAATAGAAATGTGTAACAAAATTGGCAGATAAGTATACTCCAAAACACCTGTTGGCGCTTCAATCATCCCGACACCATGTTTGTTATGGTGTCAGGATGATTGAAGCGCATTATTTCTATTATTACATTGTAATATAAAATTAAATCATTCAACTCACCATAATGCCGAATCACTGTAAGCCCCAAGTGTGTCACCTGCCACGTCGCCTGCCACCAGATGCCATCAGGTGCCCCCAATGGAGTCCGTCCTTACATCAGCTTTACCCAGCGGAGTCCTTCCTTACATCAGGCGTACCCAGCGGAGTCCCCCCTTACATCAGGTGTCCCCAGCGGAGTCCCCCCTTACATCAGGCGTCCCCAGCGGAGTCCCCCTTACATCAGGCATCCCCAGTGGAGTCCCCCCTTACATCAGGCATCCCCAGTGGAGTCCCCCCTTACATCAGGCATCCCCAGTGGAGTCCCCCCTTACATCAGGCATCCCCAGTGGAGTCCCCCCTTACATCAGGCGTCCCCAGTGGAGTCCCCCCTTACATCAGGCGTCCCCAGTGGAGTCCCCCCTTACATCAGGTGTCCCCAGCGGAGTCCCCCCTTACATCAGGCATCCCCAGCGGAGTCCCCCCTTACATCAGGCATCCCCAGTGGAGTCCCCCCTTACATCAGGCGTCCCCAGTGGAGTCCCCCCTTACATCAGGCATCCCCAGCGGAGTCCCCCCTTACATCAGGCATCCCCAGCGGAGTCCCCCCTTACATCAGGCATCCCCAGTGGAGTCCCCCCTTACATCAGGCGTCCCCAGTGGAGTCCCCCCTTACATCAGGCGTCCCCAGCGGAGTCCCCCCTTACATCAGGTGTCCCCAGCGGAGTCCCCCCTTACATTAGGCATCCCCAGTGGAGTCCCCCCTTACATCAGGCATCCCCAGTGGAGTCCCCCCTTACATCAGGCGTCCCCAGCGGAGTCCCCCCTTACATCAGGCGTCCCCAGCGGAGTCCCCCCTTACATCAGGCGTCCCCAGCGGAGTCCCCCCTTACATCAGGCGTCCCCAGTGGAGTCCCCCCTTACATCAGGCGTCCCCAGCGGAGTCCCCCCTTACATCAGGTGTCCCCAGCGGAGTCCCCCCTTACATCAGGCATCCCCAGCGGAGTCCCCCCTTACATCAGGCATCCCCAGTGGAGTCCCCCTTACATCAGGCATCCCCAGTGGAGTCCCCCCTTACATCAGGCGTCCCCAGCGGAGTCCCCCCTTACATCAGGCGTCCCCAGCGGAGTCCCCCCTTACATCAGGCGTCCCCAGCGGAGTCCCCCCTTACAACAGGCGTCCCCAGCGGAGTCCCCCCTTACAACAGGCGTCCCCAGCGGAGTCCCCCCTTACAACAGGCGTCCCCAGTGGAGTCCCCCCTTACATCAGGCGTCCCCAGTGGAGTCCCCCCTTACGTCAGGCGTCCCCAGCGGAGTCCTTCCTTACATCAGGTGTCCTCAGCGGAGTCCCCCCTTACAACAGGCGTCCCCAGCGGAGTCCCCCCTTACATCAGGCGTCCCCAGCGGAGTCCCCCCTTAACCAGGTGTCTCCTGTCTCGACCGCCATTACTCTTTCCCCTTCCCCGAGGGGGAACAAAATAGAGGCGGAGCCGACCGCGTGGCTGCACAAAAAATTAAGCTGTGGCGCCGCCCACCCCCGCCCCTTTCCATTACAGACAGACCTGCAGCGGGGCGGGGCGGGGCGGGGGGGTGGCCGGCCGGCCAGCCAAAACACGGATGTAGTACAATAGAAGATAAAGCTGCTGCGGCGCCGCCCACCCACGGGGAGACGCGGGGTATGGGCGGCGCCGCAGCAGCTTTATTTTCTATTGTACTACATCCTGGTTTTGGTCTTCTTTAAAATGGCGGCCGGCGGAGACATTGTCTCCGCCGGCCGTGGACCTCTAGCGGCGTCGGCCCGCGGCGGCCAAAGTCGTGGAAACCGGGAAAAAACGGATTGGCCGGGACAAAATAAATCCGGGAAAAGGGTTTGAATCCCGGGAATGTCCCGGCCAATCCGTGACTGTTGGCAACTATGTAAGTATAGGGGGTGTATGGGGGATGCATGGAGTGTGCTGCGAGTATAGGGGGTGTACAGAGTGTGCTGTGAGTATAGGGGGTGTACTGTGAGTATAGGGGGTGTACTGTGAGTATAGGGGGTGTACGGAGTGTGCTGTGAGTATAGGGGATGCATGGAGTGTGCTGCGAGTATAGGGGGTGTACAGAGTGTGCTGTGAGTATAGGGGGTGTACTGTGAGTATAGGGGGTGTACTGTGAGTATAGGGGGTGTATGGAGTGTGCTGTGAGTATAGGGGATGCATGGAGTGTGCTGCGAGTATAGGGGGTGTACTGTGAGTATAGGGGTTGTATGGGGGATGCATGGAGTGTGCTGCGAGTATAGGGGGTGTACGGAGTGTGCTGTGAGTATAGGGGGTGTACTGTGAGTATAGGGTGTTTACTGTGAGTAAAGGGGTTGTATGGAGTGTGCTGTGAGTATAGGGGGTGTACTGTGAGTATAGGGGGTGTACTGTGAGTATAGGGGGATGCATGGAGTGTGTTGTGAGTATAGGGGGTGTACTGTGAGTATAGGGGGATGCATGGAGTGTGCTGTGAGTACAGGGGGTGTGTTGTGAGTATAGGGGGTGTGCTGTGAGTATAGGGGGTGTGTTGTGAGTATAGGGGGATGCATGGAGTGTGCTGTGAGTATAGGGGGATGCATGGAGTGTGCTGTGAGTACAGGGGGTGTGTTGTGAGTATAGGGGGTGTGCTGTGAGTATAGGGGGTGTGTTGTGAGTATAGGGGGATGCATGGAGTGTGCTGTGAGTATAGGGGGATGCATGGAGTGTGCTGTGAGTATAGGGGGTGTATGGAGTGTGCTGTGAGTATAGGGGCTGTACTGTGAGTATAGGGGGATGCATGGAGTGTGCTGTGAGTATAGGGGGATGCATGGAGTGTGCTGTGAGTACAGGGGGTGTGTTGTGAGTATAGGGGGTGTGCTGTGAGTATAGGGGGTGTGTTGTGAGTATAGGGGGATGCATGGAGTGTACTGTGAGTATAGGGGGATGCATGGAGTGTGCTGTGAGTATAGGGGGTGTATGGAGTGTGCTGTGAGTATAGGGGCTGTACTGTGAGTATAGGGGGATGCATGGAGTGTGCTGTGAGTATAGGGGGATGCCTGGAGTGTGCGTATAGGGGGTGTACTGTGAGAATAGGGGGAGTACTGTGAGTATAGGGGGATGCATGGAGTGTGCTGTGAGTACAGGGGGATACATGGAGTGTACTGTGAGTATAGGGGGTGTACTGTGAGTATAGGGGGTGTACTGTGAGTATACGGGGATGCATGGAGTGTGCTGTGAGTATAGGGGGTGTACTGTGAATATAGGGGGATGCATGGAGTGTGCTGTGAGTATAGGGGGTGTATGGAGTGTGCTGTGAGTATAGGGGGTGTACTGTGAGTATAGAGGGTGTACTGTGAGTATAGGGGGATGCATGGAGTGTGCTGTGAGTATAGGGGGTGTACTGTGAGTATAGAGGGTGTACTGTGAGTATAGGGGGATGCATGGAGTGTGCTGTGATTTAAATCACTAGTAAAAAGACTTGATTTAAATCATAATTTTTAAAGAGCAACTGTCATCTCTGCCCCACAGCAGATCCTCCTCTGACCCGCTGTTGACTCACTGACAGTCCCATTCACTTTAATGGGACGGCTGGTGATGCAGCAGCGACACAACAAGGCGAGGGACGTGGGGGCAGCAGGTGAGTGGATGCCCGCTAACAGGCGCTGCCATGATGGATCTGAAATGACAGGTGCTCTTTAAATATAAGGACTTATTCTTGCTGGTAGTTAGAATCTTTATTGTTTGCAAACAAAATTAAGGTTTCCTATTTAGAATAATATGCTGTCAGGTTAGTAAAACAGCGATATCAGTCATACAGTTTATAGTGTACATATATTTGCACAACAATGGGATAAAGGAATAAAGGAATATTCCTGAACTTTGGTTAATCTCATGGTCACTGTGAAATTGTGAGAAAGCATCAATGCAGTGCATGTTATTTCAGCTTGAGAGCTTGGATTCATTGAATGAGTTTACCAAAAATGTAAATATTCCAGAATATACAGCCTCATGCTACATAACAGCTCCATTTCATGCTGAATAAACAAAATGATTAATGTATCTTAAATAGAAAACTATCTTTAGATAGATTTTTATTCCAAAAGCATTTTTATTAAAATAAATTTAATAAAAATCAAAAATATTGATTTAACCACTTGCTGACCGCTGGCCGTAATATGACGTCCTCGGCTTTGTGGGGGAATATCTGAATGATGCCTGCAGCATTTTCAGCCGGCGATTCCCTACACCATAAGAAAGATCATAGCGGCTGTTCCGCCGCTTGATCGTTCTTACGGGCGGCGAGAGGGGACATCCCCCCCGTCACCCTCCGATGCTTCTACCGACTCACCGATGCGATCGGTGAGTCGGAGAACGGATACGGAGTCTATGATCGTCGGAGGCCTCTGCATTCAAAAAAACTGTGCTGCCTCGGCTGGGAAGCCATGATCGTTTTTTTTATTTTTTTATTTCAGGCTTCCCAGCCTAGAGGTGAGATGTGGGGTCTTATTGACCCCTTCCCATATCTCACTGTAAAGAGGACCTGTCATGCCATATTCCTATTACAAGGGATGTTTACTTTCCTTGTAATAGGAATAAAAGTGATCACATTTTTTTTTTTTTTTAAAGTGTGAAATTTAATTTTTTTAAGTACAATTAACAATAAAAAAAAGTCCAGCCGACATATAAAAACGGTGTTCAAACCACACATGTGAGGTGTCGCCACGAACGTTGGAGCGAGAGAAATAATTCTAGCCCTAGACCTCCTCTGTAACTTAAAACATGTAACCAGTAAAAAAATTAAGGCGTCGCTTATGGGGATTTTTAAGTACCAAAGTTTGGCGCCATTCCACGAGCGTGTGCAAATTTGAAGCGTGACATGTTAGATATCTATTTACTCAGCCTAACTTCATCTTTCACATTATGCAAAGAAATTGGTCTGTTTTATCGTTTTTTTAAAGCATGAAACTATTTTTTTTCTTCAAAAAGACACATTTGAAAAATTGATGCGCAAATACCGTGCGAGATAAAAAGTTGCAATGATCGCCATTGTATTCTCTAGGGTCTCTGCTAAAAAAAACATGTATAATGTTTGGGGGTTCTATGTAATTTTCTAGCAAAAAAAATATGATTTTTACATGTAGGAGAGAAATGTCAGAATTGGCCTGGTTGGCAAGTGGTTAAATCATTTTTTTTTTTTAAATAATTGATTTATATTCACCCTGATTCTATTATTTAATTTTCTATTCTATTCTATTCTTTTCTATTCAAATTTATTCTATTCAAATTCGAATTTCAGAAGATGGTTACAGTATATTCTTTCTATTCTATTTTATTCTGTTGTTTTTTCTATACTATTCTGTTAGTTTCGACCCTATTCTAATCTGTTCTTTTCTATTCTATTCAAATTCAAATTGATTCTATTTGAATTTTGGGAAATGGTTATATTCTTTCTATTCTATTCTATTGTTTTTTAATTATTTTCTATTCTATTATAGTCTATTCTGTTCTTTTATTTTCTATTCTTCTTTGTTCTGTTTTACTCTATTATATTATATTCTTTTATTTTCTGTTATATTCTTTTCTATTCTATCATTTTTTTTCTATTTCTATTCTATTCCATTATTTTCTATTTATTTTATTCTCTTCAGAAATTGGAAAACTATTCGAATTCGAAAACTTCAAATTTTTTTTCATTACTTTGGATTCGTTTAAATTTGGTACTATTGTAATTCGGAAATTTGGATACATCCGAATTTCCGGAAAAACACAAATTTGTCCGGATTTCAATTCGGAACGAAAAGAAACATGCACATGTCTACAACTGAGCCCCAATGCTAGCCGGCTGAAGAGTTAGGACTAAAGACTGTCCCTTTGCGGCTGTTACAGAGAGACCTTCGCCTATTGCTTATGCTAAGAGGTACCTCTCAGGGGACATTGTACCATACCTTAACCATTCCCCTAGAGAGTGGACTCTAGACTAGTTATAGTATTAGTCACATTGCACTTAATTCTTGTACGCACTGTTAGTTGCTGACTCATGAGTTAATCCCAGTCTAGTGGTGCAGAACTTTATTTTAATTTACCGTGGCATAGTGATTATACTGTCTAGTGGACTGTGTCTGAACCTACCTTCTGTGTGTTCATTTATGCTCAAACAACCATTTATTCTCACCTGTACCAATACATTGAATCATTGAATTCCTGGTGCTAATAATTCACAACCAAGTTAAAGATATCTATACCGTGTTTCCCTGAAAATAAGACCTACCCCAAAAAATAAGACCTACTGCGATTTTCGGGAAGGGCTGCAATATAAGCCCTACCCCGAAAAAGAGCCCTAGTGTAGAGTGCTTGTGTGTATAGTGTATACACTACTCCGTTGCAGTAGAGAGAGTCCCGGAGCAGAGACAGCAAAAAGAATGAGCGCAGGGACGGCATGACAAGTGGGACAGGCAGCAGCTTAGTTAGGCTGTGTTGCTTTAAGGAAAGGGGAGTGGTTTAGGGGCCGGGAGGAAGGTCAGCAGAAGTTTAGTGTGGGGAGGAAGTGACGATTTCAGCATTCTTCTAGGACACACGAGGAAGAAGCTTCCCACCCACCCTCCCCAGGTGGTAAAAAGGGGGGGTGTGTAGTGGGGAAAGTCAGTATGGTGGTGGCGGTGTTTGGTGGCTGGAAAAGGAGGTAAAAGTGGAAGTTCTGGAAAAAAGGTGGTACCCATAGGTGGTATGGGGTTTATTGGGTACCTTCCGGTCAACAAGGGTTAACCAGGAAGGGGGAAAATGTTAGGGCACTGCGGACATGTGTACCGCCTCCGAGTCGGTGTCTTGCGACTGGAGGCCTAGGGGATATAGTTTGGTCCCAGTGTCCAAGTTGGAGTTGTGGTCTCTAAGACCACCAGGGTATTGGAAAATGTTAAATGTTATTTAAATGGTTATTTATTTTTATATATAAGAATTTGGTAAATAAATAGGCCGCAAGGCCAATTTTACTCCACAACCTTGTCAGTCGTTATTGGTAAGATGGGTATGTGGGGTTAGGGGCAGAGATGTAGAGGGTAAGGCAGTGCGGAAGATCGGTCCTTAACATGTCATGTATAGTGTAGACTGTGTGTGTCTATGTGATACAATTGTGCCAAGTACCTTCAGAATAGCGCCGCTCTGCGATCAGCTGATCTCCTGCTCCTCTCCTCCCAGCTGTCAGCGGAAGATTTCGCCCCCCCCCCCCCCTCTACGGAGCTCGGAGCAGGGAGGAGAGGTTCGGCGGGTCAAGGAAGTGGCGAGCTGCACTCAGCTAATCTTCCCCTCTCCAAGATGTCAGCGGGAGATCTGGGGTCCCCCTTCCTCTGCAGACCTCTGGCGGGTCACAGGCACTATAAGAAGGTATGTGTTACTACATCTCAGCATGCAGCAGTTTTGCATTGTGTAATACTGTAACAGAGTGGATTTCAACATTCTACAAGCACTTTTACACAGGGGATTCGTGACAGGCAGGGAGGGAAAGAGACAGCACATGGCATGATAAGACCTACCCCAAAAATAAGCCCTACTGTGTCTTTTGTTGCCAAAATTAATATAAGACCCAGGCTTATTTTCGGGAAAACACGGTAGTAGTGTTCTGTGCGTGCTGTAAGTGCGTGCAGCAACTTTCATTCAAATGCGGGGCACTTTTACTTACATCTGCCATTCTAGTTGTTGAGCGGGGGTGCTGCCGCAGGACGCCGAAGTAGTACTTTTTTTCCTCTGTCATGTTAGTTGTTGAGCAGGGGGGGGGGGGGGGGCGATCGCAGGATGCCGAAAAAACGAAAAAAAAAAGTTTACTACTTGCATGCCTCTTCCTCCCTTCTTCTCTCCCTCTTCCTCAGGACCTCCTCGCTTTATGCAGCAAAGTATCCTCTCTTCCAGGAGTGCGGGAAACAGTTGTCATTGCGGGAAAGTCCCGCCCAATCCGTGCCAGTTGGGAGGTGTGGGTGTGTCAGAGGGGCTGAGGTTGTTCTTGGAGTCGAGGTGCAAAACAGAGAACCCAAATTGCCAAGTGGCTCCTGCAGGGGTAGCGCTTAATTAATATGTTTTAGCAAAGCTTGCACATGTGACGGAAGATACATACACATCGTATTACATGGTGATGAATGACACGTCTGAAATCATATGTACTCTTTACAGCATAAAGCACAGAGGTGCCCCTTACTCCATTTTACTGAAATACTTAGAAATGAGGTTTAGATCTGTAGATATTTCCATTAACATGACAGAGGTCATTTTTAAATCCAGCCAGCCTGATCTAATTGCCAAGATAATGAATGGTTGAAGGTCAAGACAAGGAAGCTTGGAGAGCTATGAGGATTTCTGTAACCCTGTGTTCATTCTTTAGTAAACTCCAGAGGTTTGTAATAAAACTTTGCTGCAGTGTAATTTGTAGTAACCCATGGCAACCATCCAGATTTAACTTTGGAATAGTCAGATCAGTTAAATGTCAGTTCCTTTTGGTTAAAGTATAACCCAAACATGTTTTAATTATGGATAGAGCAGGGAATGGGTAAACCCCTATTAAGTTAAAGAATATGTTAACCTAATATATATTGCTGATATGTGCCTGCTGTACCATATAGTTGTGAGAAAAAGATTCCATTCTCTTTGTATTGCTTCCTGTGTGAAATCCCAGGTGTTCTTGCCAGCCTCTCTGCATTCCTATTAAAAACTGACCACACTAGGTATAAGAGCACAACGTGGTGAATTTTCTAGCTGCGCTGGGAACTCAGCCTGCTCTCCTGCAATGATCAGACTTGTGCTGACACTCTCCCGCACAGCCATTCACTGGGAAGTTCAGTGTACTGCTGTTTCTTCTCCCCTAGCTCTCTCAGCTCCTTATGCAACTGAGAAAAGAGGGAATGTAATCGCTTATAAAAAAGGGAAAAAAGGTATTTATAATGTTTTTTTATATGTATACACAAATGTTTTGCCTTTCATTTCTATTTTAATCTGAATTAAATTTCTGTGGTCTCTGAAGTACAACTAAAAATACACAAAATCATTATTAGCGGACACCAGCACAAACGTACAAAACTCCTGCTAAATCTAAAAGATAACATAAATAAAGCTCTGTATATCTGTCTTGGGGCTCGTTCACATGGGTGCTTGTACAGTGTGGCTGGAGCTGTGTGCAGGGCAGCCTATGTTACACTATGGGGACGCAGTGGGTGTACAAACAGTCGTAGGTCCTAATTTGACAAGTGTGTGGGTGCAGATCTATGGCCCCAAACACAGGCAGTGTGCATTCAGAGCCACTCACTAACACCAGCACACCTGTGAAATTAAAACCCTCGGCTGTGTTTGAACATATGGTAAGAAGTGTCTCTAGACACAAAAACACGCTGCATATTCAAATTGTATGGGCCAGAGAACCTGTTTAAATCATCCCTTAATTATGTATTTTTTTTATAATTTTTTACAATTTTTTTTTTTTTTTTTTTTTTTTTACAATTTTATTTTTTTATTATTTTTTTACAATTTTTTTTTTTTTTATTATTTTTTCTATTTTTTTTAACAGCCCTGTTGGGAGGCTAAACAGACCCCTGATAACTCACTTTTGAGACAGAGAAAGTGATTGAGGACACTGTCCTCAATCTCTAGTTTTGCAGCCTCAGCTACACAGAATGAATGAACAGGAAGAGTTCTGCGAAGCATAGTTTAATATGCTTCAGTTATGAGTGAACACAGTGATTGGTACTGATCACTAACTGTGTTCATTCAGAAAAGGAAGGGCCGGTAAATATAACTTATTTACCTGCCCCACCATGCTCTCCATCCTGGCACCAATCCCCTGTGCTCCGTCGAGAGAGGAGGGGAAGCTGGCAGTGCTTCAGAAAAAGGGGAGGACTTGGGGAGGCGGTTAGCAGAAGGAAGGGAACATGTACAGGAGGGTTATTGGTACAACAGTGGCAGCATTTGCGGTAACGGATCCCTTGTAGTCCCCCCCTGCAGCAACTGAAAGCTGTCTAGAGGGAAAGGAGGAGAAGCCAGCTTTCAGCTGCTGCAAGGGGTGAACTACAGGAGATTTATTTTTGTAAATGCCGCTCGTTGCAGCGATCACTCTCCTGTACAGGTTTCCCTTCCTTCTGCTTGTCAGCCACCCTACTGCCCTGTTGCACAGGCCTGGACCCTGTACAGGAAGACTGGTGGTACCCCCTTATCAGCGACCCTGATCAAAAACAGTCCATCCGAAACTAGGTGCTAATGGTCCATCTCCTGTGCATGCACACTGGAATTTCATTAACTTGCCACTTGGCTCCATTCCTGGAACCTCAAAGATGCCCGGACTGTACACTGTACTGTGCATGGGCCGCAGTCAGATTTTCAAATCTTTGCTATCAGGTAAGTAAATGTATTTTGTAAATGCAAACAGTGTATGTTCTTGAATTGGATCTGGTAGCAGTCTCTTGCAGTCCCTGTACTGCAGGGATGGACTGTGAGAGAAGGAAACCGCACAAGGAACCAATCAGTTCATGCCATAGGTGTGCATAGCCTATTGCATTAGGGTGTGCACCCCATAGCTCAAACACATATGCGTGTGTGTCTACATACTGTATATATGGCCAGACACATTGATCTCCCTGCCTGCACAGTGAAAGAGAAGTGTGTAAGCACTTATCTTATGGCGGAATCGGTAAGAGGGAAATCTTTCCCATCTCCCCGCTGCCACACAGAGTGACAATGCTAATTTGCACTAGGTGATTAGGGTGTGCCCAGGCACACCTGGCACACCCTGTGCGCACGCCTATGGTTCATGCGTTGACAAAGAGTATGCTGATAGGAGGAGAAAGCAGAGTGCTCTGTGCTACTTTTCCTCTCACTGTCCAGTCACAGGCTGCGGTGGGTCCAGGATGACTTGGGATCAGAGGAAGTGGGCTGAATGATGATGGCCATCAGACTGAGGATATTTATCTGGAGTAAAAAATACAGCGGGGAAATCTCTGCAATGAAGGTGAATATCGCAGCAAATGCTAGTTTTGCTATTTTATCTTTTAATGAAAAGGGGGGGGGGGGTGAATGGCAAATATATGCTTGTGCCACATCCAGTATATATGAGAAAAGAAAAAGGGGGTTCCCCTGGGTGGACTTTTAAGGCACTAATAGTATTAATTCCAAATATACGGGATATTGAAGTAAAAAAAAAAATTATTCACAATTATACATATTTATCAAAAAATGAAATATTAAATTAAAATATACAGTTCCAAAGATTGTCACCATATAGGTAAATACATGAAAACCTTCTTTTCACCCGACGCGTTTCGGGGTAACCTTCTTCAGGCACAGACAGTATTATAATTTGTACCATTTCCATAAATATTGATGAAGATCACACAGAATATGTTCTATTCTGTACAGTAGGTATGACAGGTACGCAATCTAGGTAAAGGATGAAGACATTTTTTACAACAGAATGTTCGATATTTTATTAGGTATACATGTATACACAATTACCATGATATGTTTTTATAGCGGATGAAAAATTCCAAGCACTCTGATAGTAAAGCATTGTAAAGTGTACGTGGAATAATCATGCATTGCAGCACATACCTCCTCCAAATGTTTCTTTCATAAACACAACAGGTAAAGGTGTGGATATTCCAGGTTATTTATACCTCCAGGGAAGGTAATCACTGAGGTGTTCAGTCCGGCATCACTGAAGTGGAAATCTCAGCAAACCATTTGCATTCATTTCACTCCTTTTAGAACTGGCTTGATCAACTTTGGGCAGGACTGGGCTAAGCCAGGTTGGGAGAGGTATTGGCTGCGTGCGGCTGTCAGAGTGACAGGAGCTTTCACCTGAAGCCTGTCTGAGTAAAGAGACCCTCTTTCATACCTGGATAACTTCCCTTTTTCCTTTCATCTGACGGACATGGCTGAGGATAAAACTTTTCGCTATGGGCTCATTGTATTGGGATTTTTCATGATCATGATTGGCATGTTCATTATGAGTGCGGATAAGCCTAACATATACATCACTTTCTGCACTATAGGGGTCTTACTGATATTCATTGGAATCACGTGGAGCATCTGTCAGTGCTACCCAAAGGTAGGAGACCTTTTACTGAGCTTACACAACTGTCTGTTTTTTATATACCGGTATATATATATGTGTGTGTGTATGTGTATTTTTTCTTTTCAAACATATATGTACAGATTAGGATTTGGAGCCACAACATGTTTTCTACATAATTAAAAATTTGAATTTTAAAGAAAAAGTTGCTGTATAATGAAGAAATCTTAGCAATGTAGTCTGTTTATTGTCAAACATTGAAGAAACTTCTCACATTATAGCAGCCTTTCCCAACTTTTTTTTATATATATACCTGTAGGAACTCCTAAAAAAGTTTTCAGGTCTCTAGAAACCCTTACTAAAACATGTTCATCAGAGGTCAGTGAGGAAAAAACCCTTACATTTTGGGCCAGTTCACACCAGACGCAGTTTCGTACAGTTTTGTGTGCATTTTTTCGGCACTAAAAATGCATGCACAGTGTTTTCCATGTATTCCAATGGCTCTTGTTGGCTCTAGTTCACACCATGCAGTCAGTTTCCGGTGCAGAAACTGACCGGAAACTGACTGCATGGTGCCAACTAGAGCCATTGGCATGCATGGAAAACACTGTGCATGCATTTTGTACAGAAAAAAAGCACCACGGAACTGCGTCTGGTGTGAACTGGGCCTTATGGTCACTGATCAGTGGTCAGAATGCCCCCCTTACAGACAGGTAAAAAGATCATTGGTGTTAGGTAGATGGCTCTAGCAGGTGGCATTGGCCCCAGAACTATGTAGGCACCATCAGAAGAGAGGTCAACCAAGGCTCAAGAAACCCCCATCAATTTGCAGGAGGAACCCAACCCAACAAGTGCTTGAGGAACCTAACCCAACACTTGCTGGAGGAACCCAACCCAACAATTGCTGGAGGAACCTAACCCAACACTTGCTGGAGGAACCCAACCCAACACTTGCTGGAGGAACCCAACCCAACAATTGCTGGAGGAACCCAACCCAACAATTGTTGGAGGAACCCAACCCAACACTTGCTGTAGGAACCCAACCCAACACTTGCTGGAGGAACCCAACCCAACAATTGCAGGAGGAACCCAACCCAACATTTGCTGGAGGAACCCAACCCAACAATTGCTGGAGGAACCCAACCCAACACTTGCTGGAGGAACCCAACCCAACACTTGCTGGAGGAACCCAACCCAACAATTGCAGGAGGAACCCAACCCAACAATTGCTGGAGGAACCCAACCCAACAATTGCTGGAGGAACCCAACCCAACACCTGCTGGAGGAACCCAACCCAACACTTGCTTGGGAAACCCAACCCAACACTTGCTTGGGAAACCCAACTCAACAATTGCAGGAGGAACCCAACCCAACAATTGCTGGAGGAACCCAACCCAACAATTGCTGGAGGAACCCTAGGGTTCCATGGACGCTGGTTGAGAATGGCTGCATTATAGCATTGCTCTTACCAATGCAGCTAAGAGATCATTTTCACAGGATCAGCAAATCATACTGAATATTTTAAAAGGTGGTACAATGTTGTACTTTTTGTTATATGTAAAGAAGTATTGGGATTGGTTTACTAAAGGAAGGCTGTTCACTTTGCTTAATGAATAATGTAAACCTTTGTTCACCCAAATCATCCAATCTCTGTTTTTTATTTGGATTGCAAATGATTAAGCAATTGAAGCGAACATAGCTTTACCTAATTTAATAAACTCCATGAGTCTACACTGCGCAGAGTGAATATTCACCCTGCTAACTGCCACCACTTTTTTAGTAAATCAACCCAATTGTGTATTAGCCGAACAATAAAACACAGTTTAGTCCAACGCCAATCATACCATCAGTGGTGGGTTGTAGAGGGAAAGTTCTAATAATTTGCCCCTAAGGGTGATGTAATACTGAAGTACCCATAATCAATCATACATACGGTAGATAGAAATGCTTCTATAGGAAGTTATTTAAATGAAGATTTTTACCATGTAGATTTTTTTTTTCTGTTCCTTGGGCTGCAGATGAAGCATAAATACCATATTGAAGTGTAACTAGACTGTTAAGCTGGCCATATATGCAAAGAAATCTAAAGACTTCCCCATCCATGCTAAACAGCATAGATAAACGAAACCCTGGTTGCTGGGTATTGTATTTGGTACCTGCGGCTGTCAGAATACTCGAACAGTGATTGTAGCTGATTGGCTGTTCAACTGTTCGACTGACTTTTTTCAGCCCATTTCCTCAAAGCTTTTTGAGCTGGGTGGTGTTGACGGAGCCACCATTGGCTCAAATTTAATCCGATTCACAGAAATTGTCCATAATTCAATTCATGTATGGCCAGGTTTTAGAATTGTATTTCTTTCAAATGCAGCTTTTTTTTTTTTTTTTGTCATTTTCTGGACAAATTAAAAGTCCCTTTCATGTTTATCATCTCATTTTCCTTGGAATTTTATTTCCAACATGCTGGAATCTTATTGTTTTGAACACATTTCATATTAAACATTCAAACTCTCTCTATTAGCTCTAGGGATAGTTATTTCGATAAAATTGATTTAGCCAAAAATGTGCTGATTTCGCCATTGGCTAATTTTATTTAAAGCAGAAAATAATTTTCTTTATTCAGCTTCTTCATTTGCTTGAAAAAATTATAATAAAAAAATCTTTTATTTTTTTTTTCCTTTATTTTGAAGGGTGCTTTTTGGTACATTTTGGGAAGTTTACTTGATTTCAGATATTGCCCATCGTGTCTAGTTTTTTAATGTGATTTTAATCTTTAAGTGTGTACTGTCACACTGTTTTTTTATTGAAAAAAAAAAAAGCTAATGAGGGACAACATGTTTTGGCACAAGGTCAAGAGTAGTTGAAAGGAGTTTCTGTATCCCTCCGGGGCACTTTACAGCCCATTGCTCCCTTAAAAATGTCCAGAAACCACATTAATTTTCCCTGTCTGCTAACTCCAAGGCATTTCACCAAAATAGTGAAATTTGGCCAAATCTCCTGCCTTTTACAGAAAGTTTGGGAAAATTAAAACTTCAAGAAAAATATACTAATTTCTATTAAGAACCAGGCATTCATTTATATTTCATACTATTTCAGGCATACCACCCTTTTTTCTTTGGTACACAATCACAAATTTATAGCAACGTTTATCAAATGCATTTAAATGTAATTGTTCTAATATTTCTCTCCTAAAGGCGAAACGTATGTCTTAAAAAACTCTGAAATAAACGGTTGTCTGATGCCCCTTATGCCGCGTACACACGACCGTTTTTAATGTCATTGAAAAAAACAAAGTTTTTCTCTACGTGACTCTTCTCAAGCTTGCCTTGCCTACACACGATCATGAAAAAAAATGCTCGAGCAAAGCGCGGTGACGTACGAAATGTACGACGGCACTATAAAGGGGAAGTTCCATTCGGATGGCGCCAGCTGCTTTTGCTGATCCTTTTGTTAGTAAAGTTTGGTGAGAGACGATTCGCGCTTTTCAGCCTCGTGCTCTTCAGTCTGTTACAGCGTGACGAATGTGCCATCTCCATTACGAACGCTAATTTTACCAGAACGAGCGCTCCCGTCTCATCACTTGCTTCTGAGCATGCGCGTTTTTTTCACGTCGTTAAAGCCTACACACGGCCGTTTTTCATGACGACAAAAACGACGACGTGAAAAACGACGAGAAAAATTGGAGCATGTTCCAAATTTTTAATGCCCATTTTTCACATCAAGAAAAATGCTCTGGAGCCCACACACGATCATTTTTAATGAGCAAATTAAAAAATGGAATTTTTCTCGTCATGAAAAACGGTTGTGTGTACGCGGCATTACATTTAAATCCAGACTTGTTGCTTCCATAGTGTAAAGTAAAGTCCTCCCTTTCCCTCCATGGTGGTGGCCATCAGCAGTCTCAGGGCTTTTGGAGGTCTACACAATGGTGGCAAGTAAATAACAGAGAAAAAAAATGCATGAACTGCACATGTAATCTTATGGGAAGGTTGCATGTCTCTTTAACTGCAGGAGACCAGGCTTGATCGGTTAGGTACAAGTAGAGCATTTTGAATTCCAGATTTTCAGATATCTGGTTTGAAAGTCATTTAGGATAATGGAAAGTTTTTCCAGTGCTAGTAAGAAGAGTACTCCATTATTTACACCCTAAATGTGCACTTTGCTTTCGATAAAGTTTGTTTCACTGCTAAAAAATAAAAGCTTTGTCATTTTTGTTCATTTGATTATTGGAGTCAGGCTTTTCATGGATTCTTTGGGATAACTACTTGTATGTGAATAAAAGAGTCCAACGACTCTGGAACAGAGACAAATTAGTTTGGGGCAAAACCACCGCATGTGGAACATATCTCCACTGTGTCCACATCCTCCGAAGCACTTGTCACTGTATGCTGGTTAAACTTGGACTATATCAGGGACCTCATACTAGCGCATTAGAACTTTATAGCAGATTCCATAGATGTTATTTTAAATGAAAGATTTTGCTATTCTAGACTAGGCTTCACTTCAATCTCCTTGTAGGTGGCTATGCTGGGCACCGTAGACTGGGTCACTCGTCTTCCACATGGGAGTACCTTTACTCGTGTACACTTGAATAAATAAACTGGACTACATGCATGCACTCGGTTAAACTCTTCCTCTTCTGTACCTGTGCACAAGTCAAGGACCTCTGCAGTGCTGATCTGTTGCTGTTGCAATGGGAGACAGTTCTGACAACAACGCCTCCGGCAAAAGGCTATTCCATCAGCCAAATGTACATGCTTAGGACAGGCTGCTAGAGAAACATTTGTTACCCATGGTAACCATTTGTATCTTCACACTGTATTAACTCTTGTACTGTTATCTTCATACGCCAATGTGCTTAGAAACCCGATCTGTGGACTATATGTGCCGGTTACTTGCATTACACCCCTTGAGTAACTTCAGACCAGTCAAGGACACATTTCAAATGCTTTATTGGAATCTCTCAGAATAACAGTTTCAAAACAAATCCCTAAGTCAGGTTTGTGGCTGCCCCAGCATACCTGCACAGGCAAGAGTCCATACAATGGCAGATCTCCATAACTGGTGTCTTCAGGGAGGACTGCAGGTCCCAGCAATCCCCCTTCTCTGTTTGTTTTTAAGCAGCTGGAGATTACATGTTGTGGCTTGTCTGTGTCTTTCCTCCCAATGCAGACTGAGACTGGGCAGAGCCTTCCCCCCTTTTATTATCAGTACAGGGAGAGAGGCAGAGCTCAGCAAAAAGTGTGGTAAACCAGCTTAACTGGGGCAGCAGCTATATGACTAACTAACATTTCAACCTGCTTACATCCTGGTGGTTGATAAGTTGTGAGGTCTTCTTCTCTGCTTGCGTATTTTTTTCTTTATATGCATAGTGTGAGTTTTCTATATTTGTAACAGGTTTATTCAAACCTAATTATAAGCAGCTTTTTGAGGTACCTAAAGCCTATCTCTGGGCAACTAAGAAATTATACCCTGCAGTGCTAGGGTATTTACCTGTTTTGGTCTAGGGAAAAACAAAAAATAAAGATTACCGATTATCCCCTCCTCTCTGCAGTTAGACTGGTCCTCACAGCCTTTCCTCCCCCCATGGTCCAATGGTCTAGGGTCCTGATGTCATCAAGAACAAAGCAGGGTCAATAGACCTGCATTGGAAGTGATGATGTTGAGGGACAGTCCACCACCGGAGCATGAGGGAGTGCTATCGTGGGAGGAACAGAGGATCAGGTAAGTAAAACAGTTTAGTCTCTCATTAGACAAAACACAGCCCTACTGCAAGGGATCATTTTTTTAGTTGTCTGGAGCCCAACTCCAGAAAACGTGAAAACCCTAAATGAGCAGTTAATCCTTGCAGTGCAGACACAGCCCCACTAGACTAGGGGGCATGGAAAAGTAGATTTACTTATCCAATCCCCCACTTCTCTGAGCTGCTAGACCAGTCCCCCCAGTGTCTTCTCCCCCATGCCCTAGCTGTCTAAGGTCCTGACGTTATCAAGATGGATGCAGGGTCCATGGCCCTGCACTTGATGTGAGAATGCCGAAGGACAGTCCACTGTCAATGTATGGGATAGCACTGTCTGCTGGGGATGCAGAGAATCAGGTAAGTAATAGTGCTTTTACGTTATACCAGATCTACACGAGCAGCCCCACTGCAAGGGAGATTTTCCAGATTTCCTTAAGTTGGGCTTTAAATTTGAACTGAATGCAAAAAATTAAATATTGCGAACAGGCAGGCTGTTTTTTGCAGAGGCATGCAATATACGGTATATTCTGCAATAAAATAAACCTACCTGCCTGTTCGCAATCCTCCCCAGAATGCATGCACAGCTCTGTTTACATTACACTGGTACTGTGACGGGATAAATGACTCTCTCGCATGCACAGGAGTGACGTCATCCTGCACCTGCCAATCAACATTACTGAAGACTGGCACCTGGAATAAGCCAGGGAGAAGATGCCAACACCAGCGAGGAACCTTCGTAGGCGTCAGACCGCTGGAGCATAGGTGAGTATTTGTGTCTTTAGTTCCACTTTAATCAAACATATTGGTTGTAAATATAAGGCAGCGTATAATTTTATTAGACGTGTTGTAACTTGGATGTGTTGTTGATAATCAGATGGTAACAAGCAAAGGATACTTCTGGTCTGGAGGATTTTTGTATTTGTACTTGTATTATGTCTATGCACATATGATATCACATTCTACATGCCAATCCCAATCCATGCCGTTGGGGAGGGTTGAGAAAAAGACCTGGTGACCTACTTCTTAAAAATTTGGCAAGAACATTCTATGAGAAAAGGCTTTCAAGCATATGGGATATGGTGTCCATAGAATTACTCAGAGCCAGATAGAAATGAAGGGATATACCATATACATACATACATACATACACTTGTATTATATTTTGAATTCTTACAGATCACCTTTACTCCCATGGATATGGAAGCTGTACCTTTGGCAGAGAAGTCCGATCTTTCAACTCTAACCAAGCAGTGGTATGTCTAATTAAATTTCATTGCTTTTACTTTCTTATTTAACCGCTTGCCGACCGCCCCACGTATATGTACTGTGGGGCGGAGGCTCCTACAGGCTAAATCACGTACCTGTACTTTTTTTTTTACTTCCGGGTTTGCGGCGTGCACGCCCACCGCCGCCGACCAGTTCCCCCTGTTGTTCACTTTATTTTGTCTGTATCGTTTTGGTTGTTTTTGGATTTTACCTACCCAATAAAGACGTTGTTTTTTGGAGTGCGGCAGTCCAGGATTTTCTTCTATCCAGTCCCCGCTGTGCTTAGACACAGCGGGAGCCAATCAGCAGGTCTGGCGGACCTGATGTCCGCCGGGACACGCCGATCGCTACTGTCAGAGGCAGAATGTAAACAAGGCAGATCGCTATTCTGTACTAAGCAACACGGATCTCTGTCTTTCCACAGTACAAGCACCCCCCCCCCCCCCCACACACACACACACAGTTAGTAAGCACTTCCTAGCAACACATTTATCCATTTGATCGCCCCTGATGTTAACTCCTTCCCTGCCAGTGTCATTAGTACAGTGACAGTGCATATTTTTTAGCACTGATCACTGTATTTGTGTCGTCACTTATGCCGCATACACACGATTGGAAATTCCGACAAGAAAACCGTGGATTTTTTTCAGACGGATCGTTGGCTCAAACTTGTGTTGCATAAACACGGTCACAGAAATCTTGTCGGAAATTCCGAACATCAAGAACGCGGTGACGTACAAGACGTACGACGAGCCGAGATCAATGAAGTTCAATAGGCAGTTCGGCTCTTCTGCTTGATTCTGAGCATGTGTGTTTTTTTGTGCGTTGGATTTGCATACAGACTGGAATTTCCGACAAGAACCTTTCTTGTCTGAAAATTTGAGAACCAGCTCTCAAATTTTTGTTGTCGGAAATTCCGACAGCAAATGTCCGATGGAGCCTACGTACGATCGTGTGTACGCTGCATTAGTGTCTGATTTGTCCACTGCAATGTTGCAGTCCCCCTATAAGTCGCTGAATGCCACCATTACTAGTACCAAAAACACATAGCAGAATACATATTGGCATAACTGATGAAGAAATTTTAATTTTTTACATTTTTTTATTGGATGTGTTTTATAGCAGAAAGTAAAAAATATATATATTTTTTCATAATCATCTGTTTTTTGTTTATAGAGCAAAAAATTAAAACCACAGAGATGATCAAATACCACCAAAAGAAAGCTCTGTTTGTGGTTAAAAAAAGGCATGAATTTTATTTGGGTACAGCGTCGAAACAAAAAATGGCCTGGTCATGAAGAGGGGTAAACCTACTGGAGCTGAAGTGGTTAAAGTGGTATTAAGCCCAAAATGTAATATATAGCAGCTTACCAATCATTACAAGTGATGGCTACATTAGTTCTTTTTTCTTTTTTTTAGGCTTTTTCAACATTGTTTTTAATTGGTGATCTGACTATTAACACACCTCCTGTATTAAGCCCTGTACACACGATCGGATTTCCGATGAAGCTGACTTCCATCAGTCTTGCCTACACACCATCAGTCAAAAAACCGATCCTCCCAAACGCCGTGACGTAAAACACTCAGACGAGCCGAGAAAATTAAGTTAATGCTTCTGAGCATGCGTCGACTTGATTCTGAGCATGCGTGGGTTTTTTATCCAATGGAGTTCCACACAGACGATCAGAATTTTCTATGTTTTTTTTTTCCATCGGATAAATTTAAAACATGTTCTATTTTTAATCACTGATGGAAAAAAGACCGATGGGGCCCATACACGATCGGACTGTTTTCATCGGTAAAACCAATAGTTTGTACAGGGCTTAAAGCGGAGCTCCGCCGGAAAAAAAAATATTAAAAGCCAGCAGCTACAGCTACAGCAGCTGCTGACTTTTAATATTAGGACACTTACCTGTCCTGGAGTCCAGCGGCGTCCGCAGCAGAGGACGAGCAATCGCTCTTCACTCTGCTGCCCCCACCGCCATCCTCGGTGAGGGAACCAGGAAGTGAAGCCTTGCGGCTTCACTGCCCGGCTCTCTACAGAGCATGCGCGACTCGCGCTGCGCCATTCTTACTGGTCTCCGTGTGTTCTGGGAGCCGAGTGTCTCCCACAACACTACGGGTATTCTGCGGGAAGTGACATGCTTCCCGCAGATTTCCCGCAGAGAGGACTCCCGGAAGTGGGTGCAAATACCTGTCTTAGACAGGTATCTGCACCCCACTCCCCCCTGAAAAGGTGTCAATTGTGACACCGGAGGGGGGGGGTTCCGATGAGTGGGAGTACCACTTTAGGGTGGAGCTCCGCTTTAAGAGTGCTGCCACTCTGGATGAAGGAATACAGGAGGCACAGTGGACAGCAGCATTGCTAGTCTGGGGGGTAGTGTCAGATGTTCTAGTATATTTAAATACACTAACACATTGAAACCAAACTCCAGCTAACACTTTATAATAAGTTGCAGTAAACTTTTTTTTTTTTTTGTTCCTTTTGGAATAAAGGTTTTACCTAAATAAATAAAAGCTTATCATTGTAAGCCCTTTTCCAGATGTATCAGTTTACAGGGATGGGACAAACTATTTAACACTGTCGGGGTGACGGTGTTAAATAATTTGTCCCATCCCTGTAAACTGATACATCTGGAAAAGGGCTTGTTCTTTTAAAAAACAGACACATAGAAGAAAAAAAGCCTAAAAGAAAAAAAAACTAATGCAGCCGGCACATTTAAGAATTGGAAAACTGCAATATAATAAATGTTAGCTTTTAGGTTTAATACCTCTTTAAAATTTGATAACATGAAATATGCATAGCAACCACCTAGCTTTTTCTTACTTGTTCTGACTGCTGAAATTCAGCTGCTATTGGTTACTGCACTTTGCACATTGTTATTGCTCTCTGTGTCACCTAATTACTCAGTTAGTATAGAATATTACAATTCATCACTCATCTCATTTTAATCCAAGGTCAGAAATTACTGGGATCTGTAAAGAGAAAAGTATGCTAGGTTTATCTACAAGTACATCATATTAAACATGAACAAAAATAAGGCCTTTTATGACCAGGCATAAGGTGGTGGAAAGGTCTTGCATATATAGAAACACAGATTGATGATAGCAGATACCTGGTTCATCTAGCCTGTCCATGTATTTTTACTCCCCTAAACAGACTTGTGTTTATCCAAAGCAGATTTCAATGACTGTACACTTGTACATGTAAAGCCACAGTGCAAGGATTAACTGCTAGTTTAGGTCTCGGCGAGAGTAAAAACATTTTACTTACTCGGTCCTCTGCCCCTCCGGCAAGCTGCGCTCCGTCATGCTCTGGCGGTGAACTGTCCCCTCAGCGTCTTCACGTCCAATGGCGGGCTATAGACCCTGTATTGGTTTTGATGTCAGGACTTTAGACAGGTGGAGCATGGGGGAGAAGACATTGAGGGGAACCGTCTAGTGGAGGAGCTGGTAAGCAATTCCTCTTTTCTATGCCCCCTAGAGCATATAAACCTTGCTGTGTTGGTGCAACCCTATGCAAGGAGGAACGTTTCAAGTTTTCCAGAACTGGACTTTAAAGTAAACCTGTGCTCACCACAGTAAGTCCTGACCTCAACCCGAGAAAACACATTGGAAATGACTAAGAGCGGAGATCGCGAGCCAGGCCTTCTCGTCCACATCAGTGCCTGATGCTTTTCTAGAAGAATGGTCAAACATTCTTTGGCCCTCAAACTACCATAAGCTGTTCCATGAGGTCAGTTGATGGCAGTTTCCAGTTCTGGTCAAATTAGGTATGGAAAGGTAATTATTAAAAGTTTCCATTTAGGGGTTTTACAGTCAAATCCATGTCATTAATATACACTATATTGTCAAAAGTATTGGGATGCTTGCCTTTAAACGCACATGAAATTTAATGGCATCCCAGTCTTAGTCCGTAGGGTTCAATATTGAGCTGGCCCACCATTTGTGCCTGACCTCACAAATGCGCTTCTGGAAGAATGGTCAAACATTCCCATAGACACTCCTAAACCTTGTGGACAGCCTTCCCAGAAGAGTTTAAGCTGTTATAGCTGCAAAGGGTGGGCCAACTCAATATTGAACCCTCTGGACTTAGACTGGGATGCCTTCAAAGTTCATGTGCATGTAAAGGCAGGTGTCCCAATACTTTTGACAGCATAGTGTATTTGTTGGTGGAACTCTTGGCTCACTGATGTATTGGTAAAGCTGAACTCCAGCCGGACCTTCAGTCTTCCACAGTTGTACAGCTTCATCTCCTGTACTGAAATGACTTACTTTGATTTCACTGCACTCAGTGGACGTCTTACTGTGTCACAGTCAGATAGAGCCTGCCTCATTTTCCATTTCCTGGCTGGAGGATGTACATCATCATCTAACCCTTCCCTCCCCAGTCTTACTGTCCTTGGCCTACCCCTTTCATTCATTGGATTTTAGCTCTTTCAATCGTGGAGGCTCAGCATCATATCTGGGCATTACCTATGGCAGCCTTCATAAATATTCAACTTGCCTAGGATTGCCCACTCCTCCAGACTCACATGCACCCATCAAGCTATTTTTATATTTGCATTACTCCACCCGAGAGCCAGCTCATTGCTTGCATTAGAATGTTGGGAAGAGTACTGAGGCCCTTCCCAGCAGCCATTAACTGTCTGAATTGCACAGAGAAACACATAGACCCAGCAACGATCACATGTCACGTAGTAAACAAGAGTCATGTATAGAATCCATTCTTGACATCATTGTTTGCTGCTGTGTGTGATCTGTGATTGGTTACCAGTGATCACATGGTACCTGGGCCAATCACAGCACCCTGTACCATGTGATAGCTGTGGGGAAATCACAGCATCACAATAGTAAACATTTGAGCCATGAACGAAAGCCACTCATGACAGTTCAAACGATTGCAGTTACAGTGATCATGACTGTAACAAGCAATCACAGTGTAAGAAAAAAAAAATTCTGATCACTCCCCCCAGTGGAGTACAGTGTCATTTTCGGAAAATATGTGACACAAAGTTATAGCTTCGAAAAAGCTTGCCATGCCTCTTACTAAATACGTTGGACTATCTACTTTCCAAAAAGGAATCATTTGGGCGGTATTTGTACTGCCCTGATATTTTAGAGCCTCAAGAAATGAGATAGGCAGTCAGTCAGTACATCAGGATTGAATAATTTTCCAATATACTGTATATACCATGGTTTGTTGATGCTATAGCTTTCACACAAACCAATTAATATACACTTACTGTTTTTTTTTTTTTTTTTTTACCAAAAACATGCAGCAGAATACATTTTGGCCTAAATTTATGAAGAAAGTTGATTCTATTGGATATGTTTTCTAACAGAAATTAGAAAAAGTAATTTTGTTTCAAAATTTCCAAAATATTTTAGTTTATATAATAAAAAATAAAAAAAACCCAGTGGTGATCAAATACCGTACTACCAAAAGAAAGATCTATTTGTGTGAAAAAAAAAATATAAATTGTATTAGGGTATAGTGTTGCATGACTACGCAATTGCCAGTTAAAGTAGTGCAGTGCTGAATAGCAAAAAATGCTCTGGGGCCGGGGGTCAAGTGGTTAAGTGCAGGAAATGGAAGCTACGGCTGCACTCTAAATGGTACTAGCAAACTCATTTTAGTAATGAGGACGCTTTGCTGATTAGACAGATAGCACCACTAACTCTAAACAGATTGCGTATCACCAGCTCATTACCAAAAATGTCCTTAATCTGACTATATTGTAATTGTAGCACACGGACCCTTTTCTTTCTGCTTACCTCCACTTGCAGAGTAGGGCACACCATGCCACATGCCCGTATCCTCCTGGTATAAGAGGTTGAGCGGTGTTCATACTATTTTTGGGTCCCGCAGCGAGTTACCTCCCTCCATTGGTTCTCGTCCCTAGAGTATAGGGAAAAGTCTATTCTTTCCCCCAAAAGAAGGCCAATGTCCAGACTGTGTTTAAACTCCAACAGAAGAGTTTATTTTTCTTGCTTGGAACTTATTGGGAAAAAAAGGTTGAAGATAGAGATAGAGTTGGGTAGGAAGATAGGTTCAGGCACGCGGCACCCATTTACCCTATTCTCCACTCAAGCCTGAGTGGGTATTGCTCACCCGGATAGATCCCTCTCACAGTTCTAGCAGCCGGAGAGAAGCACAAACAGTTACTTCAGATTTAGTCCCCTTCAAAGACAAGTTCAGGAGATCCTCTGCCACCGAATCCTTTAGTTCCTGAATCTAGAACTCTCTAGCGCCTGCAACCTTTAGAAACCATAGGTGCCAATGGGGTACATCACAGGAGCTATTGTGCAACTCACGGAATCCTTCCCTCTGATAGGCAACCAGGCCTCTCCTGAGACAGTGACTTCCTTCACCGATCCTCCGGACAGGTCCTCCCCTGGTTTCCTCTCTTTCAGAGCGGGCCACCCTCCCTCGGGTACCCTGGGACTCCGATGGTTTGGTTGTAGACCCAGTTGAAGGTACTGGGCCTACCTGGAACACTATAGCCTCAGGCTGAAGGTGCCCGAGACTTCTCGACCAATTCACGCACCCCTGGCCAGCAGGGCCAAAGGGCGCGACTCTCTCCACCAGGGGTCCCACCTCGGAATCCCCCGGCCAGTCTCTCTGCCACATGGTGTCTGCCCCTTATGTACCCTCTCCCGGCTTGCACAGCAGGTAGACCATGCCCACTGTATGGCTGCCGAGAGAGGACACCCAATCATGCTATAACGCCACCTGTGGTTCGACCCAAGACCTGGGCAACAGCGCCACCTGCAGGTCAAGGGGAACAATACTCCAGGCAACACCACAGCAGAGCAGAGTCCAATCTAGAGAATCAGAAAACCTGAGCCAAACTATTGCTCAGGCTGCCCTTAAATTTAAAGCACAGCGATCCCAATTTTGGGGGTCCGCTACCCAATAATACCTGAAGAAGCAGCATTTACCATTTTGGGCTCTCCTGGGTCACCTTCATCTCTTAGATCACTATCTGTCTAAAGAAGGGGATCCTGCTTTACCCTGTAACATAAAAATTACTTATTTTGGTGAGTTGACTGGTGATGGGATCTGTTAATCTAATTTAATTGTAAAGAAAACTGCTGCGCATGTCAAAAATTGCAAAAAAATATTGAATTAAATAACTGCTGCTGCAACTGAAAATGTGGATACACACAATAACAAATACTAAAAGAAAAAGGCAGTTGCGCTGCAAAAATGACAACATATACAATGTATGAAATGCTATCTTAATATGAATGAACCAATATAAATATCAAAATAAATATTGTGAAAAAAGTTCCAATGTAAGATAGGGAGGAGCGGCGTGCTGACGTCACCGACGAATACAACGCTATCCCGGAAGGAACGAGCGGATAGTAAGAGCCGGCCGGCTTGATATTTTAAACTGCTTTTATCTTACATTGGAACTGTAAGTGTAATCTTTTCGTTTTACATATTAAATTTTACTACATACTTCACTATTGTGGCCCTTATATATGTCTTTTTGGGGATCATACTCCTGGGAGTGCATTGAGGAGCCAGAGTGTTGAGGAGGACTATATCTTGTATGCTGATCTACAGTTAAAAGACCCTTGGCGGGGGAATAAAGCCACAAGCGTTTGTGATCTCTTTCACTGAGATCCACATGAGCTGGTAAGCGGATCTGATATCTGAGGTGGAGGATCTCTGCTTTTATCATCATTGCACTTTCTTCTTTGGTGTCTAAGAGTGTGGAGTCACGATTATCTACCTGCATGAGAGAGTTGCCTGCTATAGTGTCACTGTGGAACTTTACATATGGTCACTCCTGCCTTTCAGTATTGCAATGTGGACATTTTATGGAATATCTCAGACTGTCACATACTAGTTATTTCCTTATTAATGTAGATGTCCTTTTTTTCACAATATTTATTTTGATATTTATATTGGTTCATTCATATTAAGATAGCATTTCATACATTGTATATGTAATCTAATTTAATTGCAGACAAAATTTAAAGAGGATCTGACTTTCTCAAGTGAAAATCAGGTACAGCCAACATAATTAAAGATATCCCTTGTGTTTGTACTTATTATATTACCTTGACTTTTTACTTTTTTTTTTTTTTATTCAGTGTATTTTTTTATTATAATAAAAACATTCTAATAAATTATTAAAACTATCCTTCCTGAACAGTTATACCACAGCTTACACAAGCAAGGAAGAGGCGGCGCGCTATGAGGCCACCTTGCCTTCTTATGAACAGATTCAGATTAAGGTGGAGGAACTTGGCGAACCTCAAGGAAACCAGTCGGCACCTTTTCCACAGCCTGTGCTGGTAGATATTTCACAGCCAAAGTTACAGGCCAAAGTGGAAGTACACAGGAATTCAATTGGTAAAGAAGAACATGCAGTCGTAGAAGATAATTGGTGAGTAAGAATCTGTGTGTTTTTCCCACTCTGCTTAATGGAAAATGCTCAGATTTGGCTAATAGACATAGTGGAATGTGTCTGTAGATTTTACAGATCCTGCATTCCATTTACCTACAGCATTGCCTATGTCAGCCAGAACCATATGAACATTTTTTTTTTATTAGGGTCACCATTAAGCTGGGAATACCAGTCCTCTTGATTTAAATAACACACCACAATTTTTATTTATTTTTTATTATTTTATTTTTTTTGCACAAACTATTAGGCTAGGAACTCTAGCCTTCCGTACTTAATTAACACAGAACAGTGCAATTTTGGATTTAGTTAGATATCCCGCACAAACACAATTTTTTTTTCTTTCCGTCCCCCCCCCCTCTCCTCAGGTCCCCCTTTTTATTACTCTCTTTCTCTTCTTCCCTTCCCTCCCTTTTTTTTTTCCTTCCCTCCCCCCCCCCCCATCTCTTGGTACCCCCGCTCTATCTTTCTCCCTCTCCTTCTGGTTTTATTTACGGATTTACTTAAACTAGTAGACACAGAACAGAAGGGATATATGCTGGACATAGGGTATATAGACGAGTAGACCTTCTAGGATATCTATTAACAAAGTCATGAATGGGTTCTTAGTTAGAGGTTAAATTGAGACCAAATAAGTGTATCTGTATGTAACTTTGTATGTATGTAATTTTATGTATGTGTATTGAAATGTAAGTGATGTTATGTTATGTTGAAAAAGAATAATAAAGAAAGATAAAAATAAAAAAAATAAAAAAAAGAACCATATGAACATCTACCATTAGGCCTCAGTCACATGATGAGAGCTGTGCCTGTACAGTGTGATTGAGTGCCTTGTTTATGCAGCTGGAATTCAAACAGTTGTTGCACCCTCTTAGAGAATCATAGACTACAGCCTCGTACACACGGACGGTTTTCTCGGCAAGAACCGACAAGAAAACTGCTTGCAGAGCTTTCTTGCCGAGAAAACCAGCCGTGTGTACGAACGAGGCTTTCAGGTTTCTCGTCAGGAAAACTGACCAGAATCTCGACGAGAAAAAAAGAAGACCTGCTTTCTTTTTTCTCGTCGGGATTCTCGTCGGCCTGTTTCCCGACGAGAAACCCGAGTGTGTGTACACTTACCTGTCGCCGTGGAAACCCGCGTATGCTCGAAATGACTTTGATGCATGCGCGGTAGCTTCCTAGGCATAGGTAAGGTGTAGCAAGATGGCATCGAATGTGACGAGCGCACTGCGTTCGTGCCATTCAAAAGAACGGCGGTTCTTTTGAAATGTACGTGTGTACACTCGGCCGGGACAAGATTCTTGTCAAGAATCTCGTCAGAAAAAACAACAGGTTTTTTCCTGACGAGATTCTCGGCCGTGTGTACGTGGCTTATCTCCATGCAACACCTGGTGTCTCTCCCGTTCACATAGACAAATCACTCATTCATGCTGCATGTTTTGATTTCCACTCCCCAGCATGCTGGTTTTGAGAATGGGAGTAACTAGAGATGTAGTTGAGGTGGGCAAGTGGCAGTAAGCTGTAGAAACAGAGAAAGGGTAGGATGGGAGTATTGTCTGACTGGCTAGGCCTAAAAGTAGCAGTGGCCAGCACTAAAGTGGCCTGGGCAGCTACTGTATATGGCCCCTCATGGTCATGGTGCCCTAGGCCGTGGTCTAGTAAAAAATCCAGCCCTGAGTGGAGCAGATACCGTATATACTTGAGTATAAGCCGAGTTTTTCAGCACATTTTTTTGTGCTGAAAATCCCCCCCCCCCCCCTCGGCTTATACTCGAGTCACCTTTTTGCTCCTGATCTCGTGGATTTTGGGGACCCGGTACCAGCTGGCCGTAGGTCCCCTGGACCCCAAACTTGGCACACATGTAGCCCCTCTTCCTCTACAAGTGTGCAAAGTTTGTTGTCCGGGGGACCTACGGCCAGGGAGCACTGATTCTTCAAATCCGGGCACCCCTGCTATAGACTCCCATGTAAAACGGTCATTTCTCCAGTGACTTTGGGGACTCGGTACCGGCCGGTCGTAGGTCCCCTGGACCCGGAACTTGGCACACATGTAGACTCCCATGTTAAACGTCAGTCTAGTCATGGGCACAGTGAGGCATGGACACAGTGAGGCATGGGCACAGTGAGGCATGCACATGGACACTCTTGGCTTATACTCGAGTCAATACGTTTTCCCAGTTTTTTGTGGTAAAATTAGGTGGGTCGGCTTATACTCGATTATATACGGTACTTAGTTTCATTCTCCTGGTGCAATATTATCAGAAAGAACTGTACTATATAGTGAAGTACTTTAGTACTATCATGCCAATCCTAATCTGGTATGTGGATAACAGCATGAAAAACTACGTTTTGCTTCATTTTACAACTTGATCTCCTAGTTATCAAATTCGATAACAATAAATCTATAGGTCAAGTAGAGATGGACTTTAATAACCAGGTCTTGCTTTGCATTTGTTCAGCCAGTCTGCCCCTCTTGCCTGTCTAAAAGAAGAGACCACAGTAACAACATCGGATAAGACAAGCACGGGAAGTAGTGCGTCCTCTCTTCATAGCTGTGAGGACTGGCAGCCACAGAAGCATGATGTCGCTGTGCAGTTTGGAGGTCCTCTCTGTGGAGATGGATTTCATCTTATAGATGGTCCTGCATGTGATGGAATAGTGATGATAGATGCACCATTTTGTGAAGCCACCCACCCACACATGGATCAAGAAGGCCTACTTATCTCCAACCACAATGATGATAACGCTGGTGAAGAAGGAGCAAGGGAAACCTCCCTTACTCAGGGAGCTGCACAAGACCATGAAGCAGAGGACCTTTATTATGGAATGAAAGATGAAACTGAAAATCTGATGAAGGGGTTTGATACTGATTTTGAACACTAGCATTAGCATGATGATTTCTGATTCCGAGATGAGATATACAAGACATGGAGTATAAAACTAAGGGGAACAGTCTGTATTGTTTATAGCAATAAGCCAGAATCCAGCTGTCTCTTTTAAGTAAAGGTTACAAAAATGAAAGAAGGCATCTAAAAGGTTGCTAATGACAACACAGATCTTTTTGTCCAGTTGTGTCAGAATCTGAACCAGAACAGTCCAGTGTTAAAAGAAATATTGAAGATTTATGTATCCACTGTATTAGGGCTGTATTGTAAGTTGTTTCTCCCCTATTTTATTCTCATCTAGAACACATTTCAATCTCTTTTATATACTTTTTTAATTGTATTTTATAAAGTTTTAGACATTACAAAACATGGTTAATGCAGTTAAAAACTTTGCTGCCCAGGCTCTATAAAGGAAACAAAAATCTCACCCCACTTTTTTATTCCGTAACAACTGCCAGTTGTCATGAGATAATCAGATTGTAGTTTACTACAAACAGGACACATTAAGATACATCTGGCCAATGTAACAATGTATAGCTGAATAGAATATCTGATTGGTTAGTCTGAGAAATCGCAATTCATTATAAATGAGTGTCATGTAAACAAAGTGGCTAGTTAGAATAGCTAAAAAAAAAAGAGATGAAATTAAGAAATGACATGGGGTTTCCCCCATAATTCATACCAGGCCATTTAGGTCTATATGGATTTTAAGGAGTACTTCATGCAAAGGAAAAATAAAAGATATGGGGTCCCTCCAAATTCTATACCAGACATTTGGGGATTTTAACAGGGAACCCTGTGCACAAATCATTAAAAAAAAGCATAGGTCCCCCCCCCCCCCCAGACACGTAGCTGTGCATGCAGTCTCCCTGGCCAGCAAAGGGGGGATGAAAGTACTGTTCCTGCCCCCTTTTGAACAATACCACACTGCATGCCCTCACCATGGTACTTTGCCATGAGGGAAAATCTCTGGCAAGCACTTTGTCCCCATGTACTGTAGATGAGGGCAAGGGTCTTTTCTCCACAACCCTAGCCTTGTGGTTGTGGGAGCATTACCAATAAGGGGGCACCTAGATACCAACCCCCTTCATGTAAATGATTAAGGCTGACATGTAGGGGTATGGAATTTTAGGGGGGACACACCACACTTTTTTTACAATAAGGGGGCACCTAGATACCAGCCCCTTCCATGTGAATGATTAAGGGGTACATGTAGAGATATGGAATTAAAGGGGTGGGGGGACGCCACACAGTTTTTTGTTTTTTTTTGGTTGGTTGTTTGTTTTGTGTGGGGTTTTCCCTAAAATCCAGACCTGAAGGACCTTTATAATTATGAATGGAATCTACTTATTTAAAAAAAACAAAATAGGATTTAATGAAAATGGGGAAAAAACAGTGGTCAATCTGAGAAGACTAATGTTTGCATACATTAATCTAATGTTATTTTATTTTTATGTTTTAACAAATAATTAAACCAGTTTACATGAAAAAAGGCCTTATAATGGTAATGCTGACATTTCACGGGTTGATACACATCCATGTGGTCTTAATATGCTTAACAAGAGAACATGCAAAATTTATTAATGTGATTTTAATATATGTTGTGTCACCAAAACCTACTAGAAGACTGTTCCTTGCCTTGGGGGCACAGAGAATATTTTATAAATATTCAGATTATAAGCATCAGCATGTAATCACACATTTTTTGTGGAACACTAGCTTTCATCAAGCTTAGAATATAAGAGTGTACGGTGGGGGGGCGGGTGAAGCCCTCATACTGTGATGGAATTTCATCCCTCCAAGGCAAGGCAAAACATGCCTTGGGCAGCTACCAAGGCTTCCAGATTTTCTTTTGGTGGGTACCGGCTGTCAAAGCACTACAGTTCAGGTTCCAATGCAGTTTAAATTCAGATGCACAAGTTTTTAAATAAGTAGAAAATAGCAGACCTCCTAAAATTGGGCACCCGTCAGGGAGTGAATGGAAAAACCCTCTCCTCTTCCCTTATATTCCAATAATGTGATCGTGTTTTTGTGTTTGTAATGTAAAAATTATTATTTATAAGCAAACTCATAACGATATATATGTTTGAAACTGCATATCTTTATTTAGCAAAAAACATCACAACAGTTAAAATAAATTTACAAAACATTTGTAGTTAATCACCACAATTCCTGTTTAGCCCCCGGGGAGTCCCAAGTAGGGGGCAGTCATTCTAATTCTTGTGAGGCTCCCTAAGGTCTACTTTAGGTATCAGTCTTCTGTGGATCTGAAGGTAAAGAAAATCCCAGGTCCTGGGCCTAGCCATGGTAGGAGGCCTTCTTCATCTTACCCTACAATGCATGACGACATCAGAGAGCTGTGACTGGCCAGACAGCAAAATAAAGCAGCTTGCACGAAGAAGATTAGGCCTGCAAGAGTGTGGAATAAGGCAAGTACTTCTTTCTTCCCTCACTGGCCAAACAAGCATTTAACCTATGCAGTGCAAGGGGACCCCACCGCATGAGTACATTTATAAGTTTGGGTATTTTTTTTTTAAATCAGCACAAGGGACCATAGGGACAGCCTATTGCATTAGGGTGTGCACCTCAAAGCTTCAAACACATATTTACTGGCCTCTTTCCCGCTCTCCATTCTGAAACAATGGGGGGAGGGGGGAGCAAGGGAGCACACAGGGGGATCTGGGCAGCAGAATGAAGAGGAACAGGTACAGGTGGGGTGGCATATATTGGTACCAATCCCCTGCATTTTCCTCCTGTGGCAGCTGAATGTTGGCAAGAGGGAGAGGAGGAGAAGCTTACTTTCAGCTGCTGCATGAGGAAAATACAGATCAGTTCCACTAAACTCCACCCCTGCCGCCCCTCCTGTTCAGTTTCTGGGGTTCGGCAAGGAAGGATCGCGGTTTACCTGTCACAGGTAGATCGTGATTGATGAGTTGCTAAACCCAGGATTAGGGTGTGCCAAGGCACACCTGGCACACCTCTTGTGCACGCCTATGCAAGGGACCATACTTATATTTAAAAAAAAAAAAGTGTCCCTTGTGCTGTGCTAGCTATCCTAATTTAAATCTGCACTCCTCTGCTCAACCATTATCCCCCGTAGTTGGTGTTGCAGACTCGCAGAGGTCACAACGAGCGTTGGTCATAGGCACCTGTCAAGAGTGACAACTATGCCCACCCTTTCCACTCCCTCCTCCATTCATAGAAGCTGTTCTGTAGCTTGCGTTAATGAAAAGCCCTCTATGAATGTAGAACGGGCAGATGAATGAAAGGTCCTTCATTCATAGATCGCTTTTCATGGAAGCTGTGGTCAGAAATAGTGGGCAAAGTCGGCGCTCTTGACGAGTGCCTGTGCCAGGTCCCCGGCAGCACTGTAGATTATCGCTGTTGTGTTAGGCAATGGGGAAGAGGATTTTGGATTTGAACTGGGACAACCAACACCAGCACAAGGGACAATTCTCATTAAATGTAAGTACCACCCCTTGTGCTGATTTTTCTTTTTAAATTAGGCTTTAAAATCAGCCTAGAGTTGGGTCTTCAGATTAGTTTGGTATGAGCTTGGCCACTATAAAGGAGGTTGCCCAACCAGGTTCTAAAGTGTTCGGCCAGTTTAAGACCACATGCCGCTTTAGTAACATCATGACATTATGTCACCTATGTACTGTAGCTCCTCAGCCACATCAAATGGTCACATGACAGTTTGTTAATATACTACAAATGTGATAAGAAAGAATAAATTATACGTGTGGAAGTAGGTTATGGGAAATTCTGTTTTATTCATAAAGGACCTCAGGGTGGTATAATAATTTTCTAGTCCCTTATCAGCTAGGACATGTCAAAAATTGTGCTTTATCTGCCAATGATGGGACCAGGATTTAATGTGTATTATGTGGTTCTCTGTGGTTGAATGAACTTCTGTTGCGGGAGGAATACATGGAGCCTCTCTGATAGGGAGTGTTTTGATCTGAGATAATCTAGAAACAGTCTCTCATTAAACCTGTGTTCATAATAAACATGGAACTGACCAGGCACTGCCCTTCATGCTAGGTTGAATGGGATGTTGAAGGTGAAGTGATTGGAGAAGAGGCTGCCAATGTGGAAATATTAAAGCTACAGCAGGAAAATAAAGGAAATACTATTTCTAAATATAAAAGTGGCGCTGTCATTACAATTCACCCTTCATGTTAATCCATAGGGCTCATCAGCAGTGCCAAATCACACTATTATTGGCATAAAAATGTTTGTCATAACCAGTCCTGGATGGAGGAGAATTTACATCTCTAGCACCACATCCCAAATTGTAAATATATATAGTACAAAAAAAAAATGGGTATTTTAAAGGTGCTGATTAATACGCAAACATTTTTAAAATGTAACCATTTTTTATTTTATTTCAAATTAAAAACATTAATCTAAACCAAGAATCTCATTTGTTCTGATCAACAACAGTTTACATATTCCATGTTACAATAGATGCGTCAATCTCGACGTGTTTTGCCAAAAGTTTCCGGCTTCTTCAGGAGTTTATGCATCAATTTGAGAGACTATCTACAAAAAAATACATACATTAAAAAACAAAAATGTATATAATATTTATATAAAAAAAAAAAATGTAAACAAACATTTCAATCAGATATATTTTACACTTGTCTTTATATATTTGCATTGCGCATCCAATAACATGGATGTGCAATGCAAATCCGAGCGCTGATCAGGAGCCAATTGGCAGACCTTTTTCAGTCATACCCCTTTGACAGATGCCGGCTGAACGGACCTACTGCAGTACACACGGGATGAATGTCGGCCGGTTTCTATTGAACCGGCAGCCGCCGCCCGACATTCGGCCTGTGTGTACTTGGCTTAAGGGTTTACAACTACTTTAATTGGCCCATAGATAACTTTATTTTTTTTTGATTAGCCAGCAGGCTGATTAAAAAAAATATATTCCTCCATCCACACAATTAAGGTGAATAGAGGAAACCCCGCAGCTTTGTATTCTGACAGAGGTACTTCTCTGCTGCCAGAATACACTTATCAGCACCTGCAGCTGCTAACTGACAAAAGTTTTCCAACAGGCCTGTTCAGCAGAAGTCGATCCAACAAATGATTCTGTCCAATTTATTACAGGTACATAGTGTATATAGCACCAGCAATTTACACTGCACGTTGCAAATATATATTGTATTATACATTCACATCAGTCCTTGCCCTCAAGGAGCTTACAATCAAAGGTCCTTAACTTACATTCATACTAGGGTCAATTAATAGCAGGTCTTTGGAGTGAGGGAGAAAACCGGAGTACCCAGAGGAAACCCAGACAGGCACAGGGAGAACATGCAGACTCCAGGCAGGTAGTGCCGTAGTTGGGATTTGAACCGGCAACCCTAGTGCTGCTAGGCTGGCCCCTGCTGAACTGTTCAAATTTCGATCCATCCATGGCCAGCTTTACTCTAGATTTGTAGCCTTGTAGCTACTAAAGAAGTACAAAATACATGATTCTGTCTTCAGAAGTTTTCTAAGCCTATTTGCACTAGCCAGACTTCCTAGGTGGTCAGACTAGATTTTGCCGGTTGATGCAGCGCTCTACAATGTTTTGAAGTCTGGACGCCCCGAGGGTGATCAGATTATGTCTGACCGCCTTCTAATCTGTAATAGCATCATTCTGGTCACAAACTCAAAAAATTGAAGCCAGAAGCAGCCAGGTAACTAGCATTTTCAGAATTAGGTCATCAGTGGGAGTTAATTAAGATGAGTATTTGTGAACAGATTGTGAGCCCAAGGAAAAAATAGCCAAGTTCCGGCTCTATGGGCTGATTTCTCTGCTGACGTCTGTCTGCATATGTTTAACTCCAATGCAGTTGTTTTTGCACAGCCAAGACTTTACAGCTGAGAATTTTATTTTCCTTTATAACCTTTTTAATAAATAATCACTGCTACATCTTCAGTAAAATTTGGGTATTTTGGTAGAAAAACAAATAACTCATCAGTCGTTCATTCCGCTGCCTTCATGGTAATTTTCTGCAACCATACAGAATTGAATTTTGATTTTATGGTTTTGCTCATAATTGCAGCTTGGGGCAATGTCTGAAAATGTTATCAAGCCCTCTAAAAAAAAAAAAAAAAAAAAAAAATGTTGATTCAGACCTCAGCATAGTGTGCTTTCCCTTTGAAGGCTGTCATTGCTTGGCATTCTGTATCTAAAGATCCTGTCTCTCGAGTGGTTACAGCACCTTGCAGGGTCCAATGGAGGTCTTCCGTAGCCACCACTGCATGCTCATCCCCAATAGTGACTACAGCCAGACCTCCCATCTCTATGTGCACAAAGCCAGAAGCCCATGACACCAAAGTAGTATTAAACCCTCATTGTGTGCAGTAACAAAGACATTCTCCAGTAAACAATGTGTTAATATTCTTACCCCAGCACTTGCAGTTTACAACTTTCAATGCTGCTGGGTCTTTCTCTCTAAGTACCGCTAAGCTTCCAGTTTTTACAGGATAAAATTGACAGTGGACAGTGCAGTCTCGAGTCAGTCTGTTAGCTTGGAGAAGGTAGGGGGAGGAGGAGGAAGTAGCAGATCCTAGTCATCCTAGGCCTACGAGATTTAGGGTGACCACATTTTTAAAGTGGTTGTAAACCCACTTTTTTTTTTTTTTTGCCAACCTGTAAAAGAAAGGCATAATGAACTATTATGACTAGCATAATAGCTCATTATGTACCACTTACCTTAGATCGGGGCCCTCGAAGCAGTCCGCGTCCCTCTGTCCAGCCGCAGACATCACTGCTGCGATAGCCGGAATGTTACTTCCGGGTATCGCCGCACCAGCCAATCACAGCGCCGCTCCGGCGCTGTGATTGGCCAGAGCGGCGGAGACGTCACTCTGCGCATGCGCGCGGGAGGCGTCCCATTCGGCTACGCCCAGCGATTGCTGGGAAGTAGCCGAGTTTGTGAATGGGATTAACCCCATGAATGTGCCGTTGTCTACGGCGCGCATGCGCCGTAGACAGCGGCGCCTGTCATTTTAGTAAATATCTCCTAAACCATGGATATGCAATTAGCGGACCTCCAGCTGTTGCAAAACTACAAGTCCCATCATGCCTCTGCCTCTGGGTGTCATGCTTGCTGCTGTCAGAGTCTCGCTATGCCTCATGGGACTTGTAGTTTAGCAACAGCTGGAGGTCCGCTAATTGCATATCCCTGTCCTAAACCGTGTAGGTTTAGGAGATATTTCTTGCACCTACAGGTAAGCCTTAATCTAGGCTTACCTGTAGGTGCAAGTTGGAAAAAGTGGGTTTACAACCACTTTAAACTACCATTCAGGGACACCCCCCCTTCCCAAAATCCAGCTTGTTCTGTAACGAATCACATTACAGTGATTGGACACAAGAGGCAGGATTTATGATTTCTCCAATCACAAGCAGGGGGCGGAATTGTGCTCCTCCAGGCATTCCCGGCCAGGACAAGTACTGTCAGTGAGTAAAGCGGTGATGTGGTGGCTTTTTTGGGGGCATCAGATTGGCCCTGGGGGGGGGGGGGGGGTGGCTGTGTCAGTTTCATTCCAGGAAACTGTATTGTCCTGGAATTAAAGGTGCCCGGCAAAGACCTGCAAAATGCGGGACTGTCCCGGGCAATCCGGGACATGTGGTCACCCTAACGAGTTTGCGTGTTTCTATTGATGCACATGTAGGCAGGTGCAGTCTACTTTCTCCAGTCAAGAGGAACATGGTTCCTCCATTGTTTCCTGGCTCACTGGGGAAGGCATCCAATTGGATGCTGCCACCCCATGTGACTCTAGCAGCCATCTTGGGTCAGGCAGAGTTTTTTTTAAATATAATATTTTACATTTTCAATATAACAGACATTGAGAAAAACAAAAAGGTAGACAGCCCATAAGTGACAGAGGTGGCATAGAAGAAATAGGGGCACTGGGCCACTAGTATCAGGGGGTTCTTTGATACAGTTGCCAACATCATATGACTTCATCATTTTATACCCAGACAACAGGGGGAGGTGTGTTTTCAAACCAGTGTACCAAGTCAGGATTGCATACTTTTTTTTTCCAGGATTGCATACTTGCGTATCATATACAACACTGTGAGCACTGCAGGCAGAGTCTTTTTAAGGCCCTGGCTCCCAGGTTTCTGAAAACATTTTGCAAGTGGGTAGAGTAGGGACAGGTAGCCTGCCTGGTAGGGACAGAACCAGCGGCAGGGAAAGGTTCCTGATGAGGTGGGAAAGCATAGGGCTTGCAACTTATGACACTGAGGCTGAAAAAATCTATTATTCTTTATGGATATGGTTCACATCTCCACTCAATGTCGCCTGAAGCTCAAACACGATTTGAGCGTTGTTGGTGTGTTTTTATTCTCATAGAAATAAATGGAAACGCGCCATTCGCGCGGTTTTGTGCGTATTCAGGTGTTTTTGCGCAATTTTCTGCTCAAATTAAAAATGTTGAAAATAAAATAATAATAATATATGAATAAATGTAAAATAAATACACAAATAACTAAAAATCATCATAAATAGGTAAAATAAGTAATACTACATTAATAAATAAGAATTAACCTCTAACCTTAAAAAATATTATTATTAATTTAATAATAAAACAATAAACACCCAAACTCGAACAAAAAATAATACATTTTGTGTTAGGTGTTTAGTTATTTATTATTATTTTTTTTAAGGGGTAAGGCTTAATTATTTATTGTTACTTAGTATTAATCTATTGAATTTCTTTATTTTTTCTTTATGATTTGTATTTATTTGCGTATTTATTTTACATGTATTCATTCTATTATTATTATTCATATAATAAATAAAATTAAAATAAATAAAATAATAAATAACCCTAATCCCAATTCCTAATCCTAACCCTAACCTAAACTGAACTCGAACCTCTTACCCTAATGAAAAAACATTGAAATAAATGAATAATAAAAGAAATAAAAGCTAAAAAAGCTGAAATACCTAGCAACAAATAATGCGACAGATAATATTTTTCTCTATTGGCTAATAAAAAACTGCCAAAACCCCAAAACGCTGCATACAAACACGCAAGTCGTGCAAAGACGCTACGCTCAGGTGTGAATGCAGCCAAACAGTTTGGCTGCATTTTGTTCTCTACACGCTGTTTGACCTGTGAGTGTTCCTGGATGGACTGCCTTCCCAGCGGGTTAATTGGGAACTGTCTTTGTATTTTTTAAATACAAGTTTTCATCGCACTTGGACTGTGTGTGTTATTGCCCCTGCACCCCATCTACACATACAGTGTTGGGAGACACAGCTCTACTTCCTGCACCCAAGGATGACTCCATAGGATGCTGTAAGCGAATGGAGCCACCCTGGAACAGGTAACCTGGGGCAGCAGTCATGACACCAGCCTAAATTGGAACATAGGCAACGATCAACAGGTAAAGAAGCTGCATACTCGGTAAGTGATTAAATCAGCTGCAGAAAATGCATAAAACATGAAGGTTCAATAACACTTTAAGGTACTCCCCTGCTCCTCCTCCAAGGCAGTTGATTGCCAGCATCTTCAGGGACTCAATGGGGTGTAATTATAAAGATATTGCAGAGCTATTTGTTCTGTGAAACTGCATGTACTTTAGTTGTGTGAATATCGACAAAATTAAAGTTTACTGAGCTAGTTTCTCTCCAGGTTGAATGGTATCAATTCACAAATTAGAGTGAAACTGGAAAATACTGCATTATGGCCAGAAGATGGGGCTGATGATTATAGGAAATACTTTACTATGATTGTCAGCCCCATCTAGTGACCACAGTGTGCTATTTTTCTGATTCACTCTATTCTGTATAAATCAAAAACATTCAACCTGGAGATTAAATGGCCTAAAAAAAACATGAATTTTTGCTCCTATGTGCAAATAAGTTATTCACAGGATGGATAAATCTGCAATTTTTCATAAATACACCTCTGAGTTTTTATAAAGCTTACCATACACTGGAGCCCCATACACACGATCGGTTAGACTGATGAAAACCGTCCGATGGATGGTTTTCATCAGACCAACCGATCGTGTATGGTACCCATCGGTCTTTTTTCCATCGGTTGTAAAAAATAGAACTTGTTTTAAAATTTTCCGATGGATAAAAAAACAATGGGAATTTCCAATCGTCTGTGGGCAAGTCCATCGGTTAAAAAACCCACGCATGCTCAGAATCAAGTCGACGCATGCTCAGAAGCATTAAACTTCATTTTTCTCGGCTCATCGGAGTGTTTTACGTCACCGCGTTTGGAACGGTAGGTTTTTTGACTGATGGTGTGTGGCCAAGACTGATGAAAAACAGTTTCATCGGATTTCCGATGGACAAATCCATCGGACGAAAATCCATAGGTTATCCGATCGTGTGTACGGGGCTTAAAAGTTTTCTCTTGTTCGGGCTGAACAAAATAAATTACTTGATTCCCCCCATCTGTGCTTAACAGTGTGGATGGACATATTTGCTGGTGTTCTGACGATTTGCGGCCTCCAGCTGAGTGATGTCACTCAGCTGGAGTGACATCACCATAGCGCATGCGCACATCGTAGGAGCCTTTTTTCAATGGGAGATACCCTTTCTCAGCAAAATGTAATGCTATGCAAACAGTGGAGGGACACCATATTTGTCAAATTGTGCCTCGCTGTTGCGCCACGGATTTACAGCGAGGAAAAAATCTCACATCTGCGGTGTCCCTCCGCTCTTTGCATAGCTTTTAATTGTGCCTGTAAATGGTATCTCCCGTCGAAAAAACCTTCCTACGATGTGCGCATGCACTATGGTGACGTCACTCCAGCTAATCGGCAACTCAGCTGGAGTGCCCTTCCGTTCTGCGCCTGCGCAAGTACTTTTTGACGGAGGGCACAGGTCGATAGAACACCAACTACTCTTTTCTGATAGCCATGGGTGTCAGAATTTCCCAAACAGTCCCTGAATCACATTCAATAGCCAGACGTTAATAGAGAAATTGATTTAGGTGTGGCTGGTAATGCTGACAGAGCCACCCAAAGAATTTTAAGGTTCACTTTAGCTGACATCTCAGGAATCTGCTGAAATTCAATCTGTGTATGGCCAGATTAAGAAATGTTACGCAAGTACTTTGTTTAGATGGGACAATAAGACATGTAGTCCCAATAAAAGTGGTAATGTGACCTTTCTGTGAGTTGCTCATTGCTCGCTCCCCAACCAGAAGTTCAGGGAAGCGGCACTGAGCAGTCCAGAATTAGTTCAAAATGTGCTTGGCCACATAATAGAAAGAAAATATTAAGGAATGTTTTCTTAATACTAGGTGACATCTGTACTATCTCTTATGTTTTTTTCTTTCAGACCTAAACAGGAAGTAAAACATAATAAGAAATGTGTTGACCAGTCTGCGATTTTAGTATAAACATTTCTATCACGGCATGGAATTTCTATGGTGTTTTCAGAAAAACAAAGGAAGGACAGAACTGAGAATGCACTAAGATAATAACATAGAAAGTTTTCATAGCCCTCAAACTCTCCCCCTATTAGGCTACTTTCACACTGGCAGCGCCGCCCGTTAGCGCTAAAGCTCCGCTCATTTTTGCTGCACTTTAGCGCTGTTTTAGCTGCGCTTTTGTGCGACTTTTCGGCCGCTAGAGGGGCGCTCTTTACCCAAAAAAATAAAAAATCGGCCTAAACTGAGGAAAAAAATAGTTTTTAAATTGGGATATTTTGGGAAAAAGAAAAAAGATAGTGTTTTTTTCAAAATTTACGCTTTTTTTGTGTAGCGGCCTCACCCCCTCTTTCTGGTCTAGGGGTATGTTGTACATGAGGGTGAGATGCGCTACGGCCCATGTCCTCCCCATTGCTGTGGGTGAGGTGAAGGCCAGTACCTGTTATTCTCCTCGGGCCTGTGTGTTTCCTTAAGAACCAAGTCCTGCTGTACTGACACTCCCCTTTGCTCCCATTAACCAGAGTTCCACACACCGATAGAGGGTCCAACTCTTGTTTATTAACACACTCCAATAAACAGTCCTTTTCCAGCCGACTGGTTGAGACCCAATAAACAGTTCAATACGGTGGGGTGAGCAGGTCGAGGCACTGTCCTGATAAGTAAACTAAACCACTGTGGATTCACCAGCGGTTGCTAAAGCCCATGGCTTGTGAAAGAACTTAAACCTTCAGGGTCTCTACCAGCGACCCCAGAGAACAGAAACAGGAGTACCTTCGCTGCGTTGTGGCCCCTATCAGGGGGAAATGTCCCTCCAAGAGAGTTACCAGAGGCCCCTCTGTCACCCGGTTGATGCTGCTCCGTCTCTTCAGAAGGGTGACCTCTCCGGCCTCCTTGCCTCAGATACGAGCCCCATCCACCTCAGGGACCCTCGGACAATCCCGCCCTTGCGGGACCCAGTCGAAGTCACTGAGCCCCAAGCCTCCGATGTAGTACCTCACCGCAGGCTTAAGGTGCCTGGGATGGACTCCAACACCGCTCCGGCCAGGCCATGGGCACCTAGGCCGGAACTCCGAACCGCCAGCACCCAGGCCTAAGGTGCCTGGGCGCTGGATGCAGAAGAAGAAGAAGACCTCGTGGCGAGGGCATCTCTCCCCTTTATATCCTCCCGTGACGCCACAGCAGGTTCCCTGCCCTGCCGTACCACCGCCGGAATGGGACAAAAAGGAGACAGCACTGTGGCAATGATTCTACCTTGACCCGCGGGAACATCGCCACCTACAGGTCAAGGAGAATAGCACAACACCAAGTCCTCCACAATTTGAATGGTGTAAATCCCTTCATAATTAACACATCCTGGATCATACTACCACCCAGGTGTACCCCCTAAATTTAGACCCCCGCTACACTCTCCCCCTAGTGATTTAACGCTGGTCCCCCAGCGTCTGGTGCAAACCCATGTCTCCCAAAGAGTGGTAACATAGGCCTGACCCCAGAGGCCATCCCTCAAATTTGAAATCCCAATTTTTGCCAAGACCTGCTCAAGGGAAGGGGAACATAAAATAATAGAACTTTGCAATAAAACCATTTGAACATATACAAAATTACAATCCCTCCCATTACTGTCTAAGAACCACCCCATACTCAGTAGCCTTGACAGATGTATCTCCTGCAGAGGGGAAAGAAAAAAAAAAAACATCCTAACACATTGGTGTAACTTGGAATGAATGGGTCTATCAGCCGAGAGACCCATTCGCTCCAATGAGCAAGGTGGTGCAAGTGTAAAAAAAAAAAACAGTCGTTGCACAACACTGCCACCTGGTGACAGTGTCGCAGTGATGACACTTGGTTGAATCTTCCAGACAACCCTCCTTCTTCTGACTGTGTCCCTACTCTGATTCTACCCCAATGTCTTTGCCTTTAATGCAGGAAGAAAAAGGGAGAACAAAACAAACGGCTCCCATTTCTTCAGAGAGTGAAAAAGCCCAAATAAAAAAAAAAACCAGGGCACAGTTCTTGTATTCTGGGAAAACACTTCCAGAAAGTCCAGCAACAAAAGAACATACAGGAGTCTTTTCTCCTACACATAGAACTTAGGATGCGGCAAGAACAGGAGCTTCAGATGCTTATCAAAGGTTTCAACAGTATAGTCAATGGCCTCTCCATCCTTCCGGTAGATAAGCACCTTGTCTGCATGGATATGACGGCCCAACATCCATTCCGCTCTGCAGTCCTTGAATTGTTTAGACACTGATGGTGAACAGGACAAGTACCGGCCGGCATGAGGCACTTAAAGCTTCTCTCAGACAAACTCGTCATACCATCGCTGGCGCAGGACTTCGACCTCAAAAAGCAAGTCCCGAAGCAAATAAGGATACTCCCATCCATACTCACGGGCAACCCTCTGACTGAAGAGCCTCTGCAGTCGGGCCAAAGGTGGCATCGTGGCCCGTTCTCCTTCTCCGGGCGGCACGATGGCTTATGGATGCCGAGGTACTTTAACTACCTCTGATGGGTTGAATCTCGGTGCCCGCAGTGATGCGCGCTGTGTTCCCACTACCAGAACGGGTGATGCTGCGAGTGGTGGAAGAACAAGCGGAGGACTAGGCTTCCTCGTGAGCTCTGGGGCTTCCGCCCGGGGCGTACTGTCTCCTGTGGACATAGGCAGATCCCGAGATGCACGTAGCACGGGCAATGGCTTTTTGTCCCAGCCCTTGTGGTGAAAGAGTTCGGCAATTTCACCATCATCTCCACAGTCTGACAGCGATTCCAGGTCGGAAGTGTCATACATCTCTGCGGGTAGGTAATTCCCAGTTAACACGGAATCACCCTCCCTTACGGGCTCCACCGACTGTGGACTCCCGACACTTCCAACCACCACCACAGTCCCAGCCCCTGGCTCACCTGGACCTTTTGAAGAAGCAGGATGTCCAGGACTTTTCTCTCTACTGGCACCATCCAGGCCAGGCAAGCGGCGGGGTGAAGCTCGACCATGACCACAGGAGGCCTGTACCAGACCGACTTTCCTCTTCGGAGGTGGGAGCAGGAAGCTTGTGGCGACCGAAGCAGCATCCTCGGATTTTTCTCTCTCAGTCTCTGGTTGGGCAGTTACGTCGCCCTGGTCAGAGCGTACGGGAACCTCCACAAAGGCCTGGATCTCCCCTTCCAGAGTAGCGGTACCTGTGAGGCAGTTGAGGCGGAGGGCCCGGGGCCTTGCTGTGATAGGCTCCACCTCGAATAGAAACTCCTTGCATGCCTCGCAACGCCCGAATGGCTTCAGGTTGACCACCAGTCCCGAGCATCCGGGACAGATCACGCCGAGGGCCTCCGTGTCTCTGCAGGTGTACAGAGCCAACTGCCCTCGGGGCCTAAGTCTTATCCCCGTGTCTGTAAGGGGAGCAGCAAAAGCAGTCATCTTCGTGGGGTAGGAAACCGGAATCCACTGGGAACTTGAGGTCATCCCGACTATCTGCTGCTCCATCACGCACTGACCACGCGCCGGAGTCTCCACGTGTATCTCCTCACATGACCAGACTCCTCCCACAACTTGCACGTTTTTGCGGGCTTCCACCAATCTCCGCCCACGAACTGCGCAGCTATGGGGTGCCTCATGGCGCAGTGCAGCGCAGTGCAGTAAAAGCCCCCACATGTAGTACGTCACACGGCTGGACTTCTCCCTCTTCTCGCTCTTCTGCATGGGCCTTTCCCATCTTAGGGTCATGTCCACGACTTTGAGCAGCGGCCTCACCCCCTCTTTCTGGTCTAGGGGTATGTTGTACATGAGGGTGAGATGCGCTACGGCCCATGTCCTCCCCATTGCTGTGGGTGAGGTGAAGGCCAGTACCTGTTATTCTCCTCGGGCCTGTGTGTTTCTTTAAGAACCAAGTCCTGCTGTACTGACACTCCCCTTTGCTCCCATTAACCAGAGTTCCACACACCGATAGAGGGTCCAACTCTTATTTATTAACACACTCCAATAAACAGTCCTTTTCCAGCCGACTGGTTGAGACCCAATAAACAGTTCAATACGGTGGGGTGAGCAGGTCGAGGCACTGTCCTGATAAGTAAACTAAACCACTGTGGATTCACCAGCGGTTGCTAAAGCCCATGGCTTGTGAAAGAACTTAAACCTTCAGGGTCTCTACCAGCGACCCCAGAGAACAGAAACAGGAGTACCTTCGCTGTGTTGTGGCCCCTATCAGGGGGAAATGTCCCTCCAAGAGAGTTACCAGAGGCCCCTCTGTCACCGGGTTGATGCTGCTCCATCTCTTCAGAAGGGTGACCTCTCCGGCCTCCTCGCCTCAGAAACGAGCCCCATCCACCTCAGGGACCCTCGGACAATCCCGCCCTTGCGGGACCCAGTCGAAGTCACTGAGCCCCAAGCCTCCGATATAGTACCTCACCCCAGGCTTAAGGTGCCTGGGATGGACTCCAACACAGCTCCGACCAGGCCATGGGCACCTAGGCCGGAACTCCGAACCGCCAGCACCCAGGCCTAAGGTGCCTGGACGCTGGATGCAGAAGAAGAAGACCTCGTGGCAAGGGCGTCTCTCCCCTTTATATACCCCCCGTGACGCCACAGCAGGTTCCCCGCCCCACCGTACCACCGCCGGAATGGGACAAAATGGAGACAGCACTGCGGCAATGATTCTACCTTGACCCGCGGGAACATCGCCACCTACAGGTCAAGGAGAATAGCACACCACCAAGTCCTCCACAATTTGAATGGTGTAAATCCCTTCATAATTAACACATCCTGGATCATACTACCACCCAGGTGTACCCCCTAAATTTAGACCCCCGCTACATTTGTTTATAGCGAAAAAAATAAAAACTGCAGAGGTGATCAAATACGACCAAAAGAATGCTCTATTTGTGGGGGAAAAAGAAAGGACGTGCAATTGTCAGTTAAAGCGACGCAGTGCTGTCTCCCAAAAAATGGCCTGGTCATTGAGAAGCCAAATCTTCTGGGGCTGAAGTGGTTAATTACTCACTGCCTATTGAAGTATACACAAATGGCCACAAGAGGTCACTGCAGAGAAGATCAGATCATGTACACACTTTAGTTTCAGTTTGCATCTACAGTACTTTTCATTTATTTACAGCTGGGACTTTACTGGTAGAATTTCAAAAGGTTCTTTCTGTTTTCAAATCTTTGGTGGGCTCAAATCAATTGTTTTTGACCACAGCGACAAGGAAAATCGAAAGAGAAGGATGAACATTTTTTTTGTTATGCCATCGCCTTTAGGGTGTAACATGTAACATGGTGCAAATGGGATCAGGGGTGCCGGGTTAAGGAGGAATACTTATCTTGTTCTGCACTCTGGCAGTCTCCCTACATCTGTGTGACTGGTCCTGCAAAGCCTCTTCTCTAAAGCCTCGTACACGCTACCTGTTTTTTTTTTTTTTCATTCAACCCAGCTGGCTGAACAAAAAAAAACAAACTGACAGCTCAGGTCGGAGCTGCCGTACTAACTTTGCAATGTTAGTACAGTGATCTCCCCTGCTGTGCTATTGTGTTCTAACAGGGGGTGGCCCCCCCACCAGATCACTCCAGTCGGTTATGCCCTTTCGACGGAAGCCGCCCAAACGGCTGGCTTCTGTTAGACCGGCTGCAGTACACAAGGGGCCAAATGTCAGCCGGTTTCTATTGAACTGGCCAATGCCACCCAACATTCGGCCGGAGTGTACTAGGCTTAAGGGGCTCCCATCCACAGACACACACTGCTTCCACATACAATGTAGTATTAATAGCCCTGCATTGTTCATGGAGAAACCAAGGGACCGGTCACAGCCTGGAGCGCCCGGGAGAAGGAGGCAGCACCGGAGCAGAGGTAGGTAATATAGCCTGTTCATCACCCTCGACTAGACATTTTACCCTTGCAGGGGGCAGGGGCTCACCCACAAGGGTACATTTTGCCTAATTCCTGAAGTTCAGCTTAAATTTTTTGTGGATTTGTAATGAAAAGTAAAATTTGCAGATAACGTCTGTTTTAAGAAGGCTGTACTGTGATTCTTAATGATTAAAGGCGACACCTGGGAAATATTTTAATTTGCTAAACGCACTGGGTTTCAAACAACCGCCATGCCTTGGTGCGGGAGGTGCGGGGGTTGTAAAGCCTCCATAAGTTGTGCATGTGACAAGGTGACAACAGAAGAGCACAACTGGGAGAAAGTTGTCACCTCCAGTAACACAAAGCATCCAAAGACTTTCATGGCAGGATCATCAGGTTATATTGTAATAAAAGTTTGACATTTATGTAGCAACCGGCCCTCTTTCTCCACTGTCCTTGGCTCACTCACAGGAGATAAAGGCACACGGTCTCCACCATGCCCGTACCCCCTGGGTTGCAGACGTTAAGCACACTTGTTTTCACTTACGGTGTCTTGTAGCAAGGTTCCCCTCAAAGTTGGTTTCCGTCCCTAGAATGTAAGGACAAAGTCTCTATGCCCCAAGTAACTCCAAGGTCCACACCAGCATCAACTCCAACATAGAGTTTATTTCTTTATGAATGAACATCCACAAAGTTGAGGAAAAGAGAAAGGTGTTAGGAAGACAGATCAGTTCAGGCACTCTTGTTTCTTCGCCACTCGATCCCGAGTGGGTATAGCTCACCCGGATAGTCACCCAAAGGCACTAGCAGCCGGCGTGTAACTCGAACAGTCTATTAGATTCCCTAATCAATGGATGCGTTCAGGAGATCCTCTGCCACAGAATCTATAGTGTCCCGTTGTTTAGGTCCCCTTTTCCGGATGGATGACATCCCTCCAGAGAGTTACTGGGCCCCTTCCTTCACTGTGATCTCTCACCAGTCCTTCGGAACGGTCCTCCCCCAGCCTCCCCTTCTAGAAACGGGTCCCCTCGCAAGGCGGCACCCTGGGATTCCTCCTCCCCAAGTGGGCTCCAACTAAAGGTGCTGGGCCCAGGGCTGAAGTTGCAGTCCCAGGACTAAACGTGCCTGGGACTGAAGCGCACATGGCTCCATGGCCTGGAGGGCCATGCGCCACGCACCAGGACTCTGACTCTGGAACCAAGAAAAACTGACCACTCCCAGGCGGCGTCTGCCCCTTATGTATCCTCTCCCGGCATGCACAGCAGGCCGACCACACCCACTGCACGGCTGCCGAGAGAGGACACCAAATCGCTGCTTCATCACCTGTGGTTCAACCTCGAGTACAAGTGACAGCGCCACCCATACTTCTTAGGGGAACTGCACACCAGGTAAAACAGCAGCAAGGCAGAGTCCAGCAAATTGAAAGATTCGAGCCAACTACCACTCAAATCACCCCTAAATTTAGTATAGCAATCCCTAAATTTAGGACCTCCGTAACACTTAAAAAGACTTAAAACTATTTTTAAATGGACATTAAGAAGGTAAATCATGAGATTTTAGTGATTGGGTTTCAATCTGCTGTGGGGCACTTTCAGTTCCTTTTATTCAGCCTCATCAGTACTGGTCTGGATGAAGTCATTTATCTAATGAAACCCAAAGAAGACTTCTGTAGTTGTTTGGACCTTAAAGTATAACTAAAGGCAAAACTTTTTCCTGGTGCCTTCATGGCAGCATACCTGTGATAAGCTCTGCCTCTGACTCCTCCCCTTAGGACAGTGGATTTTATATAAAGAACAAGGTAATGCCACCCCCCCCCCCCGCCCCATCATTCTCCTTTGTTTCCTCATACCTTATGGTCAGTGATAATAAAGCATATCCTTACCTCTGCCTTGTGCAGCTTCCATCTGGGTTCAGCCTCTCCCAGGCACAGTCCTCATCCTTAGGCCGCTAAACATGCTAATAAGGTGTGCAGCCCCTTCTGTGGGTCTTTTGGGGCAGCAGCTGTCTCCTATGTAAGAGCGTTTGGTTTCTGCATTCTTAAAGAGGAACTGCAGTCTGCTCACATAATTTGTAATAAAAACATCTTTGCCATTCTGAAGCTTCCCTCCAACCACTTTGCATATTATTTTATATATACTGTGATTCTGTACTTGCCAAATATTCAGCAGAAATCTCCCTCCACTGAGTCTGGCTGCAGCCATTTTAACTGTGGGCAGCTAAAGGTGCTGCCTGATCACTTCCTGGATTTACACAGACACACCTCCAGCTCTGCAGCTCTCATTGGACCTCTTATGACTCACCCCCCTCCCTTCATGACATACTCTCACAAGACCTCTTCTTTTTTTCTTTTTCCTCTGTCTCCTGCCTTCCCCTCTGTTTCTATTGTTTCAGCCTGATTTTATGTGTCAGCTTTTCTTTCTTATTCCTCAAACTCTTTTCTTCTTTCCACGCTTTTCTCAGGTTATGCCGCTACCTCCAGCATCCCTGGTGCTTTGTGTCTTGGTGGAGATGTGGTGGCGGGGAAGAGCCAATAAGGCGGGCAAGCACGGGTTGGTGGGCGCAAATGCACTAGGGCGGAGTAGGGTGACCACGTGTCCCGGATGGTCCGGGACAGTCCCGCATTTTGCAGGTCTGTCCCGGGCACATTCTCTCCCACCTGGCTTCCCGGCATGGTGGGGAGATGCATTTCATTGCGGTTCTCCCTGCCATCGTGTTTCCCGCAGTTGTGTCCCTTACCAGGACCACTGGGGGGGAGCCCGTTTCCATGCCGGCGGCATTCTGTGATCACCGCCGGACTGGTGGCGACGTCACGTGGGTGCGCGGGAACACTGCGCACGTGCGTGACGTCACAACGTCGCGTGTTTACGTCGGGGGTGTCGGCTGATGCCGGGGCTTCAGCCTTCTGGAACGCCGAGGAGGCCACGCGCATGCCGCCATTGGCGGCGGGAACGGTCCTGAGGGGGTGGGGGGAGGAGATGCACACCTGTTAACTATATGCCATCAAGGCATACACTACATATGTGCGCAGCTTCAGGTGATCCTGATGGATCCCTGGAACGCTGCTAACCCACACAAGAAGGACTGGAGTGCTGGGTAAGTTCAGCGTTGAGGCCAATCAGACTGGCTGTTATTTAATCTTAATCCATCTATGTGGAAACATCCCAATCATGCACACGTACTAAACTTTTATTTTATTTTATTATTCATGACAATATATACCAATTTATTATGTGCTTTAATACAGTTATACTTTTAATTATATTTTTAATTTAATCTAATACTGACATGGCTTTATTATTTAAACACTTAAAACACTCGTTACCCTGAGTCACACATTTTTGTTTTCGTTCACCTCACACTTTATTTCACTTATCAGTTTTTTTCTTTTAAACCCAATCCATTTTTTAGATCCTCAATCACCTTATTATGAGCTACACCACCTCACTCCACAGTCATTCACTTTATACTTTTAGTAATTAAGCAATCACATCTTAATAACTAACTTTTTAGTTCTATCAAACTATTTCTATTAATAATAAGATTAATTAATCTACAAATTAAACCAATTAAACTATGCAACAATATGAATAGAATAATTATAACGAACCAAACATTTGATTCAACATTAGCCAGTCTGTGATCTCAGGGCAGTACGGAATACTCTTGGAATCTCCGTCAATCACTTATTGCGATTTTTCTATATATTTAGTTGCAGGTGCCTTGCCTCCCGTCCTCCTTTCCGTTCCAAAAGCGTGGCCCCTTGCAAGCCTGGTGGGACATGGTCCTGCCCAGGGCGTGCAGCAGGTACGAGTGGAAACAGTGGGACCACTGAACGCAAACGTTTTTAAACCCTCTGGTTTGTGCGATGCACCCCGCTTCCTTCATCCTTTGGATGGTAAATATACTCACAAATATATATAGAGATAATAAATATTACAAAACTGGAATCTATAACAATGCTTTGTAAATTTCCTAACCTAGAATTATTTAATATATTCCCTTAGACTATAATTCCCCCTGAAGAAGACCTAGACACAAAAAGGGTCCAAATGCATTGGGGTACTCGGAACATTTATGTGGACCATTAAAATTACCATGTTGTTAACGCAATTGACAAACCATGTTTTATTTAGGACCAAATTCCTGTCTTAAGCGATGTTTCATGTTGTTGTGTGTATCGTCAACCATAGTTTGTATTGTAAATTTACTGTATATCTGAATGAATTATGTACCACAATTAAAGATTTTTATCTTACTATCTATTTCCACTTCACTGCTGCCCTAAAAAAAACCTCTGGGGAAAAATTTTCCACTTGTCTACATACATTTTGGGTTGAGCAGCCTTGATGGACTCTCGCATATGTGTTTTCTGTTTCCTGTCCCGGGCACATTAATTCCAGGACAATACAGTGTCCCGGAATGAAACTGACACAGCCACCCCCTGGGCCAATCTGATGCCCCCAAAACAGGCTGCCACATCACCGCTTTACTCACTGACAGTACTTGTCCTGGCCGGGAATGCCTGGAGGAGCACAATCCCCACCCCCTGCTTGTGATTGGAGAAACCATAAATCCCGCCTCTTGTGTCCAATCACTGTGCTATGATTCGTTACAGCACAAGCTGATTTTTGGGAAGGGAGGGTGTCCCTGAATGGTAGTTTGGAAATGTGGTCACCCTAGGGTGGAGGCTCCGGTGGCTATTCACCCTCTCTATTTGTCCTGTTTACCATTATCATTGAAAGTGAAAGTAAAAGAAAATCCCAAATTTTGGCTTGTCCCCAGAAAAGTAATAGAGGGCAAATCCTCCAATGCGGACACTCGTTCTGCTGACCTGGGGGTCCCCAAGGAATTCCCTTAATTTGCATAGATTTCCTCTCACTTCCTGTTTGGCTATGGGACAGAAAGTGAAGAGAAATCTCTGCAATGGGACACAGGTGGCGGAAAAAAAAAATTAACAGGTGTTATAACCCTCCCTTAAGCCCCGTACACACGGTCAGACTTTTTGCCAACAAGCTTCATTTTGAGCAAGTTTGACAAAAAATCCGACCGTGTGTACGCTCCATCGGACAAACTTTTTGGTTTTCATCGGACAAATGTTCGGTCTGCAAACGGACAAACTTTTCCCAACAAAAGTCCGATGGAGCAAAGTCCGACCGTATGTACAGAAAACCATCGGACTTTTGTCCGATGGACAAAACAAATAATGTTAAAATCAACCAACAATAGCAGAAGTTGACCAAAGGGTGGCGGTAAAGAGCAGAAAAACCACGTGATGTTGGAAAAAGTTTTGGGAAAATTTGCAGAAAAGTCCTGTGGTGTGTATGCTATGGGTGTGCCCGAACAACTCCGTTCGGTCAAAAATCCACGGAAAAGTCCGATGGAAGTCTGAACGTGTTGTGAGGGGGTTAGCTCGGCAGCGGGTGTGTGTGACCCCCGGGATGGGCTCCCCAGACAAAAACAGGCCCAGCAAACGGAGGTTGTGGTTTTCAAAATCAAAAAGGTGCGGTTTATTTTCTATTTACAGTGACAAAACACAGCAAAGCAAAAGAAACATAAATAAAATAAATCCTGGTCAACTTGACCTCTGACTAAACATACAGGTTTCCTAACTAACAACTGGGATCAGCCTAGTGCTGTCCTAGTCCCTAAGTCCCTGGTTTTAAATGTCCAAGCAAATAGCCACACAGGCTTTTTCTCACCGCACAGGGGTTCACTCTCCCTAGACAGTCCACACAGGTCTGGTTCCAGGCATGAGCTAACATCTAATGAAGCTGGGAGTTCTTATAGAGGCCTAAATGAGCTGACAAGGTTCAGCTGGTCTCCTCATCTCTGTCTGCACGACGCCCCACACTCTCCCTAGAGGTATGAGTCATCCATGAGCCCACTAGCCTTATACAACTCTCCACCTAGTTGTATAAGTCGGCGTAAAGCCTGAATCAGGGCGAAATATATCTACCCCCCTGGATGCAACCAGGTGACTTTACCTTCCTGCTGTCACATACCCCCCCCTCTTGTTTTAACCTCGGGGTTGGAACACCAGCAATCAGGCATTCATGTACTCGAGACAAAGCATCCACATTCCCCATTTGAACGCCAGGGCGATGCTTTACTGTGAAGTTGAATTCCTGGAGGGCCAGGAACCACCTATTCACTCTTCTATTTGTTTCCTTGTTTTGAGCCATCCACTTTAACGGAGCGTGATCCGTAACCATGTCAAAGTGCCTACCTAGCAGGTAGTACCGAAGGGAATCTAGAGCCCACTTCACCGCTAAACACTCCTTTTCAACGGTGGCGTAATTTACCTCATGGGACTTCAACTTCCTGCTGAGGTAAATGACTGGGTGCTCTTCCCCGTTCCAGACCTGGGACAATACTGCTCCTAACCCCACATCTGACGCATCACTTTGTACGACAAAGTCTTTAGAGAAGTCGGGTGAGTACAACACTGGCTGGCTACATAAGGCTTGTTTCAAGAATTGGAATGCTGCCTCAGCCTCGGGGGTCCATTTAATCATGACCGACCCTTTCCCCTTCGTCAGGTTGGTTAGGGGCACAGCCTTAGAAGCAAAGTGGGGAATGAATCGCCGATAATACCCAGCGATTCCCAGAAAGGCTCGTACCTGCTTCTTGCTGTTGGGACGTGGCCAACTCTGGATGGCCTCGACTTTGTTGAGTTGGGGTTTTATTACTCCCCTCCCAATGGTGTACCCAAGATATTTGGCCTCCTCCTGCCCAATGGTACACTTCTTGGGGTTAGCCGTAAACCCCGCTTCCCGAACAGAGTCCAGGACTGCTTGCACTTTTGGCAGATGTGAGGCCCAATCTGTGCTATGGACAATTACGTCATCCAGGTAAGCCGCAGCATACTCCCGATGGGGCCTCAGCATCTGGTCCATTTTCCGCTGGAATGTGGCCGGCGCATTCTGTAACCCGAACGGCATTCTTTTATATTGGAACGCCCCGTCTGGGGTTACAAATGCGGTTTTCTCTTTGGCCGACTTGGCCAGGGGGATTTGCCAATACCCTTTTGTGAGGTCAAGAGTCGTCATGTATCGGGCTGTTCCCAGCCGGTCGATCAACTCATCTATACGTGGCATGGGGTAGGTGTCAAATTTTGTAACTTTGTTCAACTGACGAAAATCGTTACAAAATCGCCAGCTCCCATCCGGTTTAGGCACCAACACAATGGGACTAGACCAATCACTTTGGGACTCCTCTATCACCCCTAAGTTCAGCATTTTCTGTACTTCCTCCCGTATTGCCTCCCGTCGGGCCTCTGGGATCCGATAGGGTTTTAACTTCACCCTTTCACCGGGCGGGGTAATGATGTCATGCTCTACCCCAGATGTTTGTCCCGGCAGCTCAGAGAATACCTCCTTGTTGCGAAGCACAAACTCCTTAACCTCCTGTTGTTGGGGTTGTGACAAGGTGGCTGCTATTCCAACCTCAGGAATCACGCAACCAGTTTGAGCTGGTGACCAAGTGTCTGCGACTAGGGACTCTCTATCCCTCCAGGCTTTCAACAGATTAACGTGATAGATCTGTTCGGGCTTTCGCCTTCCTGGTTGTCTGACCTTGTAATTCACTTCGCTCACTTTTTCCATTATCTCATAGGGGCCTTGCCATTTGGCAAGGAATTTACTTTCAACCGTAGGGACAAGTACCAGTATCCTATCCCCCGGGGAAAAGGTACGGGTCTTGGCTCCACGGCTGTACACTCTCTGCTGTGCTAACTGCGCTTGGGCCAAATGTTCCTTCACGATGGGCATTACCTGTGCAATTCGGTCTTGCATCAGGGCGACATGCTCAATCACACTCCTGTGGGGAGAACTCTCACTTTCCCAAGTTTCCTTGGCAATATCCAACAGCCCTCTTGGGTGTCTCCCATACAGTAACTCAAAGGGGGAGAATCCCGTAGAGGATTGGGGCACCTCCCTAATAGCAAACATCAGATAAGGAAGTAGACAGTCCCAATCCTTTCCATCTCTATCCACCACTTTCTTCAACATTTGTTTTAGGGTTTTGTTGAATCTTTCAACCAGCCCATCGGTTTGGGGGTGATACACAGATGTACGTAATTGCGTCACTTTGAACAATTTACACAGCTCCTTCATAACCCGGGACATAAAGGGTGTACCTTGGTCCGTAAGCAGTTCTTTACAAATACCCACCCGGCTAAACACAAGAGATAGCTCTTTGGCTATGGTCTTGGCCGAGGTATTTCGGAGAGGGATCGCTTCTGGATAACGGGTGGCATAGTCCATTATAACTAATATGTACTGGTGCCCCCTAGCGGACTTGATTATAGGCCCTACCAAATCCATGGCGATCCTCTCAAACGGGACCTCAATGATGGGTAGAGGGACCAGCGGGCTACGGAAATGTGGCATCGGGGCCGACCTCTGACACACAGGGCAGGAGGAACAATAATTTTCTATGTCCTTCATCACCCCCGGCCAATAGAATCTCTGTAATACCCTCTCTCGGGTTTTCTCTGTCCCCAGATGACCTCCAAGAATGTGCCCATGGGCCAACTCCAACACCAACTTCCTGTAAGGTTTGGGCACCACAAGCTGCTCAACGGTTTCTTCTGCCCTTTTTGCCACCCGATACAGTAGGTCCTTCTCTACGCTGAAGTATGGGTAAGTGCAGGTATTATCTGGGTTCACTAACTCGCCATCTATTTTCACTACGTTTTCCCGTGCCTTTATTAGGGCGGGGTCTTTCAACTGTTCTGTGGCAAAGTTTTCCCTGTGAACCTCAAGATCAGAAAACTCCACAGACGGTAGGTTTTCGTCTGAGGAGGTGGGCTCCTCTCCAGTTTCTTGAGTCTCCCCTGCCAATACTGATAAGGGAAATTCCGGAGAGTCCTCACCACTCTCAGGGGAGTTCTGGCTATCACATTCCTGGTACATAGGGGCACCAGTGGGGGGTTCAGGATCATCCCACAGTTCCCAGAACTTCGGAAAATCCCTTCCCACAATGGCGTCATGCGGTAACTGAGATACTAAGCCCACTGGATGAGAGAGGGTACCTTTGGGGGTCTCGAAACACACTGTAGTCACTGGATACTCTCGGGTGTCCCCATGCACACAAATAACAGCTACCTTGCTATTCCCAAAGACCTCTGTTTTAACTAACTCAGCCTTTATCAGGGTCACAAGGCTACCTGAATCCAGCAATACCACAACATGTCTACCATTAACACACATTTTGCATAAATGTTTCTCAGTTCCTCGAATGGCAGTGCATGCGACTGTCGCACACAGCGACTGACGTCTGCCCGTCAGAAAGTCACACTGCATGGGTTCCTCCACAACCGGGCAATTGGCTGCAATATGTCCCGCTTGCCGGCAGCGGTAGCAAACGATCCTTCTTGCCGCCTCTTGAGCCGCTGATTTCCCAGGCTGTTCTCGCCAAACTTGGGGTAGAGCTCCCACCCTCTCACCCTCTCCACCCTCACCCCTTGGAATCCTCTTATCCGCCCCTGGGGATGGTCTGGTCTTAGGGTGGAAAGTCTGAGTGTCTCTGGAAGAGGCCGTCAGGTTCTCTGCAGCCAAGTATCTCTCTACCCGATCCACAAGTTTACCGGCCGTTTCTGGGTCTCCATGGCTTACCCACTTTTGGATGGCAGTAGGAAGAGCTCTCAAAAACCGATCCATTACAACACGTTCCACAATCTTTGGTGCGGACAAAGTCTCTGGCTGTAGCCACTTTCTGCTCAGGTGAATGAGATCATACATTTGAGACCTGGGGGGTTTTCCAAGCTGGAAAGTCCAGTTATGCACACGCTGAGCCCGGACAGCCTGGGTGACACCCAGCCTTGCCAAAATTTCAGCTTTTAGCATCACATAGTCTTTTGCTTGGTTAGGCTCTAGGTCATAGTAAGCTTTCTGCGATTCACCAGTTAACAGAGGAGCCACCAGTCCAGCCCACTGCTCCTCAGGCCACTTTTCTCTTTCAGCGGTCCTTTCAAATGTGGTCAAAAATACCTCTGGATCATCCTCTCCAGTCATTTTTGTCAATAAACGACTCACCCCAAAGGACGCGGTATTAGTGGGACGGCTTTCCTCACTGGTCTGCGGACGTTGCTGCATTACTGCTTCCATTTGTTGTAGTCTCTGCTCTTGCTTCTGTAACAGGTCTATGAAGCGGGCCTCAGATTGCTGCTGGGCTTGTTGCTGAGCTTCCAGACTCTGTTGGTGAGCTTGCTGCTGGGCTGCAAGGCTCTGTTGATGAGCTTGCTGCTGGGCTGCAAGGCTCCTTTGCAAACCTGCATTTGTCTGCTGTTGATTGGCATTTGCTAGAGCCAGCTGTTTCAGTATCTCCTCCATGCTGGCTTAAAAAAAAACTGCCCGCATTCTCCACCAACTGTGAGGGGGTTAGCTCGGCAGCGGGTGTGTGTGACCCCCGGGATGGGCTCCCCAGACAAAAACAGGCCCAGCAAACGGAGGTTGTGGTTTTCAAAATCAAAAAGGTGCGGTTTATTTTCTATTTACAGTGACAAAACACAGCAAAGCAAAAGAAACATAAATAAAATAAATCCTGGTCAACTTGACCTCTGACTAAACATACAGGTTTCCTAACTAACAACTGGGATCAGCCTAGTGCTGTCCTAGTCCCTAAGTCCCTGGTTTTAAATGTCCAAGCAAATAGCCACACAGGCTTTTTCTCACCGCACAGGGGTTCACTCTCCCTAGACAGTCCACACAGGTCTGGTTCCAGGCATGAGCTAACATCTAATGAAGCTGGGAGTTCTTATAGAGGCCTAAATGAGCTGACAAGGTTCAGCTGGTCTCCTCATCTCTGTCTGCACGACGCCCCACACTCTCCCTAGAGGTATGAGTCATCCATGAGCCCACTAGCCTTATACAACTCTCCACCTAGTTGTATAAGTCGGCGTAAAGCCTGAATCTGGGCGAAATATATCTACCCCCCTGGATGCAACCAGGTGACTTTACCTTCCTGCTGTCACAGTGTGTACGGGGCTTAACTCTAACCAAAATAAGAAAAAAAGTTTTGCCTATAGTCCTACTTTAATGCCCGGTTCACGCCTATGTGTTTTTTTAGCACGTTTTCAGTTTTGCAGAAACACACTACAGTCCATTTAACATGGTTTCCTATGGATGTAGTTCACATCTGTGCATTTTATGGAAATGACCAGGGACTTTTTTTCTGGTTTTTGGTTCCATAGACAATGGATGAAAAGCATGTATTGAAAAACGCAAAATGCACCTGAATAGGTGTGAATCAGGCCTAACAATTAACCGTTGTACAGTAGCACCAGTTACATGTTAATAGGAAATAAAATGAATCACTCATAATTGTACAGTACCTAAAAGAAATCAGTCATTTATGATTTCATATCCACTTCAATACTAGGCACTGTCACCCCCCTCCTGCCCAGGCCATTTTTCAGCTTTCAGTGATGTCGCACTTTGAATGACAATTGCGGGGTCATGCAACACTGTACCCAAATAAATTTTTAATCAATTTCTTCCCACTAGTAGACCTTTCTTTTGGTGGTATTTAATCACTGCTGAGTTTTTTATTTTTTACAAAAAAAAAAAAAAAGACTAAAAATTTTGAAAAAAAACAATGTTTTTCTTAGTTTTGGTCAGTAAATTATGTAAATAAGTAATATTTCTCCTTGACTGATGGGCACTAATAGGCTGAACTGATGAGGTGGTACTTATGGGCACTGATGAGGTGGCACTTATGGGCACTGATAGATGTCACTGATATGCGGCACTGATGGGCTGCACTGACTGGCATCACTAATGGGCACAGATTGGTGGCACTGGGGGCTTAACTGTAACCTGTCCTAGTGTCCCCTGCGAGGAAATGCCGCTGATTGGCTCTCCTCGATAGTGATGAGCCGAACACCCCCGGGTTCGGTTCGCACCAGAACCCGCGAACGGACCGAAAGTTCGCACGAACAACCCCCCCCCCACCCCAGCCCATTACCAGCCCCTTTGGGTCTTGTATGGATATTAAGGGGAACCCCGCACACAAAATAAAAAAGGACCTATATGCTCTAAACAGCCGTATACAGGCGGTGCATACAAGACAGGGACTGTAGGTTTGTTCTTATGTAGAATCTGTTTGTAATTTTGAACAGCTGCATTGTTTAAGTGGAGCTCCATGGCAAATTCCTTTTTTTTAGCTTTTTGTAAAACATAGGGAAGGGTTATCACCCCTGTCACATTTTTTTTGCTGTCTGTGCCCCTGTTCAGAACATTTCACCTCACTTTGCATCCCAATGACAACTGTTTTTGAAATGTGGTGTTTTTATTGAAACAAGGATTGGTGATAAAGCATCAGTACAGAGGAGACACCTTTCTCCCATATTAATTCTTACAGGAGAGAATTTTCCTTCCTAGTGGTAGATTTCCTCTCACTTCCTGTTGTCTTCTTGCGTTTGCAAGTAGTAGTAGTTTGTAAGTTGGATGTTTGAAAGTATGGACCTGCCGTATATACTCTGCAGAAATTGGCCCCTTAGGTGTTGGCAGGGCCGGATTAATATAGGGGCTATTGGAGCTGCAGCTCCAGGCCCCTTCCTCAAGATAGGCCCATTTGCCCAAAAAAAAAAAAATCTAAAAAAAAAAAAAAGATCGGCTTCGAGGATTGTAGCTCGGCGGCCAGGGCCACAGAGACCCCATATTTGGGGGGTATGCAGCTGAAGACCCACCCCACCACTGGTCAAAATATGGGGCTGCTATCATTTAGGGTTCCGGAGATACGAGGATGCTTGCGCAGCCTGTCAGAAGCTATATACAGAACGGCCAGTTTAAATACAAGCTGACACACTCTGCAGCAGAGAGGATGAGCTCACAGTGCTTATAATAATTATTTGTATATCACTAAGGCCTCGTACACACGACCGATTTTCTCGGCAAGAACCAGCAAGAAACTTGCTGGCAGAGAGGTCTTGCCGAGTAAATCGGTCGTGTGTACGCGGCTATCGGGTTTCTCGTCGAGAAAACCGACAAGTAACCTCGACGAGAAAATAGAGAACCTGCTCTCTATTTTCTCGTCGAGATTCTCATCAGTCTGTTTCTCGACGAGAAAAGTGAGTGTGTGTACACTTACCTGTCCTCCGGGAAGCCCGCGCATGTTCGAAATGAATTCGACGCATGCGCGGTAGCTTCCTAGGCATAGATAGGGTATACCAAGATGGCGGCGACGGCATCGAATGTGACGAGCGCATGCTCGTCGTAGTCGATGACGTCACCGCGTACGCTCCATTCAAAGAACCGCGGGTTCTTTGAATCGAGCGTGTGTACACTCGGCCGGGACAATTTTCTTGTCCAAGAAACATGTTGTTTTTTTCGACGAGAATCTCGGCCGTGTGTATGAGGCCTCAGACTGCTTTCACACTATGCCGCCCCGAGCGTTGGCGGTAAAATAGCGGTAAAACGCTGCTATTTTACCTTCGGATTTGCGGCACATTTCGGCCACTAGCAGGGCGCTTTTAACCCCCGCCAGCGACCGAGAAAGGGTAAAAAACGCCCGAGATGTGCCGCTACAGCGGCGTATTTCCAGCATACGGCGGTGCTGCCCATTGATTTTAATGGGCAGGAGCGCATTAGGAGCGGTGAGTTCACCGCTCCTAATGCACTCTAAAGAAGTTGCTGGCAGGACTTTTTCTGACGCCCCGCCAGCGCACCGCTCTAGTGTGAATAGAGCAGCTGTTTAAGGGCGGATTGCAGGCGCTATTTTTAACGCTATAGCGCCTGCAAAACGCCCTCAGTGTTAAAGGGGTCTTATAGTAATTAACCCCTTGCCACCCAGGCCAATTCTGAAACTTCTCTCCTACATGTAAAAATCATCATTTGTTTTTTTGCTAGAAAATTACTCAGAACCCTCAAACATTATATATTGTTTTAGCAGAGACCCTATGGAATAAAATGGTGGTCTTTGCAACTTTTTATGTTACACGGTATTTGCGCAGCAATTTTTCAAACCTGTTTTTTTTTTTTTTAAAGAGACTGTTTGTTTGATTCATAAAAAAAAAAAAAAAAAAACACTAAAGTTATCACAATTTATTTTGTTGTATACTAAGCGATGCTTTAAATTTTTTTACAGGTTACATGTTGAGAGTTACAGAGGAGGTCTAGTGCTAGAATTATTGTTCTCGCTCTAACGATCGTGGTGTATGTAACCTGTGTGTATCTGGCTCTGATACTAGCCAGGGCCTACCCAGCCACTGACTAGTATCTCTTCCCAGCCTGTCCCCACACACCCTCTCACCTGCTGACCTGTGGATGGGGGAATCACTCCTGCAGTGTTATTGTGTTCTGCCTGCGAATACAATGATTAGTGTTGCTAACTATAGCTGGCAGCACTGATTGTTTTGGGAAAAACCTGACAGGCTGGTTGTACTCAAGTCAGATAATAGATTGACTTGTGTAAAACCAGCTAGACCATACATAGATCGACTATGGCTGGTCTCTGCTTAATTGGCGTAATTTCAATCCATGTATGGCCTGCTTATCCACTACGCAGTCCCTAAACATCCTTCCACAAACCTTTAAATTTTTCCTTCCCAGATTCCCTTTATCCTCTTCACCTGTAAATACTCTCCACACTTCTCTCCTGTACATACTGCTCACTGTCATACTCTCCACACTTCTCTCCTATACATAGTGCCCACTGTCATACCCTACACACTCCTCTCCTGTACATAGTGCCCGCTGTCATACACTTCTCTCCTGTACATAGTGCCCACACACTCCTCTCCTATACATAGTGCCTACTGTCATACCCTCCACACTCCTCTCCTATACATAGTGCCCACCATCATACCCTCCACACTCCTCTCCTGTACATACTGTTCACTGTCATACCCTCCACACTTCTCTCCTATACATAGTGCCCACTGTCATACCCTCCCCACTCTTCACCGTCATACCCTCCACACTCCTTTCCTGTGCATACTGCTCACTGTCATACCCTCCACGCTCCTTCCCTATACATAGTGCCCACTGTCATACCCTACACACTCCTCTCCTGTACATAGTGCCCGCTGTCATACACTTCTCTCCTGTACATAGTGCCCACTGTCATACTCTCCACACTCCTCTCCTGTACATACAGCTCACTGTCATACCCTCCACACTCCTCTCCTATACATAGTGCCCCCTGTCATACCCTCCACACTCCTCTCCTATACATAGTGCCTACTGTCAAACCCTTTACACTCCTCTCCTCTACATAGTACCCACTGTCATACCCTCCACACTTCTCTCCTATACATAGTGCCCACCGTCATACCCTCCAAACTCCTCTCCTGTGCATACTGCTCACTGTCATACCCTCCACGCTCCTTCCCTATACATAGAGTCCACTGTCATACCCTCCACACTTCTCTCCTATACATAGTGCCCACCATCATACCCTCCACACTCCTCTCCTGTACATACTGTTCACTGTCATACCCTCCACACTTCTCTCCTATACATAGTGCCCACTGTCATACCCTCCACACCTCTATCCTGTACATACTGCCCATTGTCATATCCTCCCCACTCTTCACTGTCATACCCTCCACACTTCTCTCCTATACATAGTGCCCACTGTCATACCCTCTACACTTCTCTTCTGTACATACTGCTCACTGTCTTACCCTCCACACTCATCTCATGTACATACTGCTCAGTATCATACTGTCCACACTCCTCTCCTGTACATACTGACCACTTTCATAAACTCCTCTATTGTACATAGTGCCGGCTGTCATACCCTCCACACTCCTCTCCTTTACATACTGCTCGCTCTCATACCCTCCACATTCCTTTCCTGTACATCCTGTACATACTGCCTATTGTCATACCCTCCTCACCTGTACATACTGCCCACTGTCATTCCCTCCACACTCTTCTCCTGTACATACTGCTCACTGTCTTGTCCCTCCACACACATTTAATGTACATACTGCTCAGGATCATACCGTCTACACTCCTCTCCTGTACATACTGCTCACTGTCATACCCTCCACACTCCTCTCCTGTACATACTGCCCACATTCATAAACTCCTCTATTGTACATAGTGCCGACTGTCATACCCTCCACACTCCTCTCCTGTGCATACTGCCCACTATCATACCCTCCACACTCCTCTCCTGTACATACTGCCCCCATTATACCCTCCACACCCCTCTCCTGTACATACTGCCCACTATCATACCATCCACACTCCTCTCCTGTACATACTGTAACCCAACCTTACCCTCCACACTCCTCTCCTGTACATACTGTAACCTAACCTTACCCTTCACACTCCTTTCCTGTACATACTGCCAACTATCTTTCTCTCCACATTCCTTTCCTGTACATACTGCCCACTGTCATACTCTCCACACTGCTCTTCTGTACATACTGCCCACTTTCATACCCTCCACACTCCTCTCCGGTACATACCACCCTCTGTCATACCCTCCACACTCCTCTGCTGTGCATGCTGCCCACTGTCATACCCTTCAAACTCCTCTCCTGTACATAGTGCCTTCTGCCATACCCTCCACACTACTCTCCTGTACATAGTGCCCACTGTTAGACCCTCCACATTCCTCTCCATTACCTGCACATACTTCCCAGTTTTATACCGTCCATACTCCTCCCCTAAGCCTCTTACCCACAAAAAACAGTTATTTAAAATTATACAGAATATCCTCAATGTTACCAGATCTAGAATAGGCACAATTTTGTTAGTTCAACTGAAGGAAATCTTCTCAGTCCTCATATTTGTTCTGCCCCATTATTAGTACTCATTTCATTTTGTGATTACTATTGTGATGTATAGAGGAACAATGGGGATCTCAGCTACTCTAAATATAGCACTGGTGAAAAAAGTGCCCCTTAAAAATATTTTTGAAATGTTGGCAACTATGCACTTAGGCACTGACCAAAGGGCACCGGGTCAGTAGGGGGCCCCATGAGAGGCTCCTGGGATCCTGTGATAATAAAGCGGTAGTAAACTTCGCTAACATTACTACTTTTTAGAGGCCCTGAGGTAGGTTTTGCCATAATGTACAAGTATTCACAGCATATTAGCACATTAGGGTACATTTAAATTGTCAGACTGAGCCCTCCAGCGCTGTGATCAATCCGGCGGGTCCTGAGCGCTTCCATTTTCACCCGGTCTTCCTTCTGGGCTCTGTGCCTTCGGTCACTTGCCTTGGCCGAGCTTTGTTGATGTCATTCCCACGCATGCTCATGCGCATCCTCTCTCTCTCATCCCCTCTTTCTTCCTCATCCTCCCTCCCTTACCCCTCATCCCTCTCTCACCCTCTCTCTCTCTCTCTCTCTCTCTCTCTCTCTCTCTCTCTCTTTCTCATCTTCCCTCTCTCTCTCTAATTTAATTTGTTATAACAAAAAATTGTTTGCATATTTATTTATTTATTATTTATAAAAGGCCCACCAAAATCCTCAGCACCAGGCCCATGATGTTCTTAATCTGGCCCTGGGTGTTGGTGTTGGCACAACACTGAAAGCACTCACAGTTATTCTTGGTGGGTGCTGGAACGCCCTGCTGTCAAGTATAATATCAGGAATTGTAATAACATATAATTGTTGATCAGTGGTAGTAAAAATTGGGCCTTTGATGGTGGTGCTGGTGCCACAACACTGTAAGGCCTGACAGTTACTCTTGGTGGGCGCAGCAATGGTCCCTGCTGTGAATTATTAGATCAATAATTATAATTGCATGCCCCTGTTGAACAGGGGCTGAAAAATTGGGCCTTTGGTGGTGGTGGTGGTGGTGATGGTGGTGCTGGTGCCACAACACTGTAAGGCCTGACAGTTACTCTTAGTGGGCGCAGCAATGGTCCCTGCTGTGAATTATTAGATCAATAATTATAATTGCATGCCCCTGTTGAACAGGGGCTGAAAAATTGGGCCTTTGGTGGTGGTGGTGGTGGTGATGGTGGTGCTGGTGCCACAACACTGTAAGGCCTGACAGTTACTCTTGGTGGGCGCAGCAATGGGCCCTGCTGTGAATTATTAGATCAATAATTATAATTGCATGCCCCTGTTGAACAGGGGCTGAAAAATTGGGCCTTTGGTGGTGGTGGTGGTGGTGATGGTGGTGCTGGTGCCACAACACTGTAAGGCCTGACAGTTACTCTTGGTGGGCGCAGCAATGGGCCCTGCTGTGAATTATTAGATCAATAATTATAATTGCATGCCCCTGTTGAACAGGGGCTGAAAAATTGGGCCTTAGGCACTGGTGGCACAACACTGCAACCCCTCACAGATACTGTACTTGGAGCACAGCAATGAGGCCTGTTGCAAAGTATTACATCAAAAATTTTAATTACACGCCCCTGTTAAACAGGGGCTGAAAAATTGGGCCTTAGCCACTGGTGGCGTCACCCATAAACCAAAATGATCTTCCAAGCTATCATCGTTAATCGTATCATTGAGGAGGAGGTGGAGGATAGCCAGTCAACATAACAGCACAGGCACTCAGCATCAGCATCAGTCTTGAAGGGATGTGACATTTTAAAATCAATTAGTCTGTTATATCATCATCTGGTGTGTGGTAGCTGGTGGTGATCCAAGACTGGTTCATCTTGATGAAAGTCAGTCGATCAACCGAGTCGGTGGACAGGCGCACCCTGTGATCCGTGACAAATCCTCCAGCAGCACTGAATGTGCGTTCTGAAAGAACGCTGGATGCAGGACAGGCCAGTAGCTCAATTGCATACTGTGCAAGCTCTGGCCAGTGATCCATCCTCAAGACCCAGTAAGCCAGAGGATTTTCGGTGGGGAAGGTGTCCAAGTCTGACCTTGCCCCTAGGTATTCCTGGACCATGTATATCAGACGCTGGCGATGGTTGCTGGAACCGATCATACTTTGGGGCTGCGGACTAAAGAATTGTCTGAACGCATCGGTCAGACGGCCACCTTTCCCACCGCTCCTTCTTTGACTGCCCGAAGCCTCAGCAACTCGTTGTCCAGGACCAGCAGTTTGTAACCTCCCAGTCTCTGGGAACGCATTGCACAGACCTTTCTGCAAGGCCTCCCGGAGTTGTCTCATCCTCTGCTCCCTCTGCGACGGTACGATAAGGTCCGCAACCTTACCCTTGTACCGTGGATCAAGGAGAGTGGCCAGCCAGTAATAGTCCCTCTCCTTGATCCGAAGAATACGAGCATCCTTCCGCAGACTTTGCAGGATCAGGGAGGCCATGCAGCGTAGGTTAGCTGAGGCATTCAGTCCGGAGTCCTCTGGGTCACTAAGGACGACATGATCCGCAGCCACCTCCTCCCAGCCACGTACAAGTCCACTGGTTTCTTGGGACTGTAAATCATCCCTAAAAGACTGCTGCTGATGATGCTGAGTGCCAGCCTCCACCTCCATGCTGACACAATCCTCCTCCTCCTCCTCCTCCTCCTCCTCCTCCTCTTCCTGTGCGATGGGTGGGACAGAAGGAACACTGTCTGGGTAAAGGGGGCCTTGAGAGGCAAGGAAGTCCTCCTCTTCCTGCCTCTGTTCTGCCTCAAGTGCCCTGTCCATTATTCCACGCAGCGTGTGCTCCAACAGGTGGACAAGAGGTACAGTGTCACTGATGCATGCACTGTCACTGCTCACCATCCTCATGGCCTCCTCAAATGGTGCCAGGACAGTGCATGCATCCCTGATCATGCCCCACTGGCGTGGTGAAAAAAACCTGAGCTCCCCTGACCCTGTCCTGGTGCCGTAGTCGCACAGGTACTCATTGATGGCCCTCTGCTGCATGTGCAGCCGCTGCAGCATGGCCAACGTTGAGTTCCACCTGGTGGGCATGTCACATATAAGGCGGTTCTTGGGCAGGTTCAACTCCTTTTGAAGCTCAGCCAGGCGAGCACTGGCATTATAAGATCTGCGGAAATGCACACAGACTTTCCTGGCCTGCCTCAGGACATCCTGTAAGCCCGGGTACCTGCCCAAGAACCGCTGCACCACCAGGTTAAAGACGTGAGCCATACAGGGCACATGGGTCAGTTGTCCCTGTCGGAGGGCGGAGAGGAGGTTGGTGCCATTGTCGCAAACCACCATTCCTGGCTTAAGCTGGCGTGGCGTCAACCACCTCTCGGCCTGCCCCTGCAGAGCAGACAGGACCTCTGCCCCAGTGTGGCTCCTGTCCCCCAAACACACCAGCGCAAGCACGGCATGGCATCTTTTTGCCTGCGTACTTGCGTAGCCCCTTGAACGCCTACGGAGCACCGCTGGTTCCGAGGACAAACCACAGGAAGAGGCCATGGAGGAAGAAGAGGAGGGGGTGGAGGAGAGAGGTGTGTCACAACCAGTAGTAGCATTTTGGAGGCGTGGCGGTGGAACAACCTCCAACACTACTGCACCTTGTCCTGCATCCTTCCCAGCTGCCAAAAGAGTGACCCAATGGGCCGTGAAAGAAAGGTAACATCCCTGTCCATGCCTGCTGGACCATGAGTCAGCGGTAATATGCACCTTACCGCTGACCGCCCTGTCCAGCGAGGCCAAGACATTGCCTTCCACATGCCTGTAGAGAGCCGGAATAGCCTTCCGTGCGAAAAAGTGTCGTTTGGGAACCTGCCACTGAGGAACCGCACATTGCACAAACTCACGGAAGGGGGCCGAGTCTACCAACTGAAAAGGCAGCAGTTGAAGCGCTAGCAATTTAGCCAAGCTAGCATTCAACCGCTGGGCATGTGGATGGCTGGGAGTGAACTTCTTTCGACGGTCCAGCAGCTGGGGCAGGGAAATTTGCCTGCTAGAATCGGACGTTGGTGTACTGCTAGCAGAGTGCCCGCAAGTACTTGCCTGTGACACACCTAATTCTACACCTTCATTCCTCTCAGTGCAGGTTTCAGAGAGGAGTGAAGGTATAGTGGGGTTGGAGATCCCAGCTGATGCGGTGCAAGAAGAGGTCAGCTTTGTTCTTTGGTGTGGGTCTTTAAGGTAGGCTTGCCAACGAGCTGCATGGCAGGTCAACATATGTCTGATTAAGCATGTGGTGCCCAAGCGGCTGATGTTTTGGCCACGCGATATACGCTTGAGACATATGTTGCAAACAGCAGCTGTGCGATCTGATGCACTCGCCTCAAAAAAGGCCCACACCAAAGAACTTTTTGAATGACGGGCAGAGGCAGCGCCCTGCACAGGCGGAGCTCTGCGGTGTGATTCCGTCGGTGTGCTGCCCATACGCTGGCCACTCAAGGGCATCCTGCCTCGTTGGAGATGTGCCTCCTCCTAATCCTCCTCCTCCTCCTCTCTCCTATTAGGCACCCACGTGGAGTCAGTGACCTCATCATCCCCTCCCTCCTCATCACTGGAGCCAATCTGGCAGTATGCTGCAGCTGCTGGAACATGACTGCCAGATTGGTGTCCTTCTTGAGCATCCCCTCTCTCTGCTCTCACGCTGCTGCCTTCCTCTAGCTGGGTATTATCATCAGATCCTTCCAAACGCTGGGCATCCTCCTGGAGCATGTACCCAACACTGTGCTCAAACAGTTCGGGGGACTCCTCAGGAGGAGGGCATGGTGGGTCTAGGGAAGGATTGACTAATGAAGATAATGATACCAGAGAAGAGGACGCTTTGGCAGCTGCTTTGCCAGTACCCTGAGCCTGGGTGAGAGAGGATGAGGAGGATGAGGTGGGCTTGGTCATCCACTCTACCAAGTCTTCGGCATGATGTGGCTCAACATGTCCAGCTGCCGAAAACAAGGACAAGCGTGTCCCATGGCCATGTGCTGATGACAATGCACCGCGTACACGACCAACACTGTTGCCCCCAGACACAGAGCCTGCTTGCCCTCTTTTTTTGCCTCCTGACTGTCTGCCTCTCCTTGGTTGCCTTCCAGACATTTTAATGGATGGCCTGCAGGGAGATGGGAAAAACAGCAATAAGGGCTACCTTCAGGTGTATATTGTGCAGGAGGCTTAGCAACAATGACACTGACACTGTCCCCTGCCTATCCTTCTCTGTCCCTAAACACAAGGATTGAAAATATGGAACAGCAAAATTGGTTTAGAACAGAATAGCACACTGTCAGTTTCACTCACTGTACCTCTCTGTCCCTCAACTCAAGGATTGAAAATATGGAACAGCAAAATTGGTTTAGAACAGAATAGCACACTGTCAGTTTCACTCACTGTACCTCTCTGTCCCTCAACTCAAGGATTGAAAATATGGTTCAGCAAAATAGTTTTAGAACAGAATAGCACACTGACACTTTCCCTCACTGTCCTACTCTGTCCCTCCCTACAAACAAGATTTAGCACAGAATAGCACACTGATAATTTCTACGAGTGTCCTTCTCTGTCCCTAAACTCAAGGATTGAAAATATGGAACAGCAAAATTGGTTTAGAACAGAATAGCACACTGTCAGTTTCACTGACTGTACCTCTCTGTCCCTCAACTCAAGGATTGAAAATATGGAACAGCAAAATTGGTTTAGAACAGAATAGCACACTGTCAGTTTCACTCACTGTACCTCTCTGTCCCTCAACTCAAGGATTGAAAATATGGTTCAGCAAAATAGTTTTAGAACAGAATAGCACACTGACACTTTCCCTCACTGTACCTCTCTGTCCCTCCCTACAAACAAGATTTAGCACAGAATAGCACACTGATAATTTCTACGAGTGTCCTTCTCTGTCCCTAAACTCAAGGATTGAAAATATGGAACAGCAAAATTGGTTTAGAACAGAATAGCACACTGTCAGTTTCACTGACTGTACCTCTCTGTCCCTCAACTCAAGGATTGAAAATATGGAACAGCAAAATTGGTTTAGAACAGAATAGCACACTGTCAGTTTCACTCACTGTACCTCTCTGTCCCTCAACTCAAGGATTGAAAATATGGTTCAGCAAAATAGTTTTAGAACAGAATAGCACACTGACACTTTCCCTCACTGTCCTACTCTGTCCCTCCCTACAAACAAGATTTAGCACAGAATAGCACACTGATAATTTCTACGAGTGTCCTTCTCTGTCCCTAAACTCAAGGATTGAAAATATGGAACAGCAAAATTGGTTTAGAACAGAATAGCACACTGTCAGTTTCACTCACTGTACCTCTCTGTCCCTCAACTCAAGGATTGGAAATATGGTTCAGCAAAATAGTTTTAGAACAGAATAGCACACTGACACTTTCCCTCACTGTCCTACTCTGTCCCTCCCTACAAACAAGATTTAGCACAGAATAGCACACTGATAATTTCTACGAGTGTCCTTCTCTGTCCCTAAACTCAAGGATTGAAAATATGGAACAGCAAAATTGGTTTAGAACAGAATAGCACACTGTCAGTTTCACTGACTGTACCTCTCTGTCCCTCAACTCAAGGATTGAAAATATGGAACAGCAAAATTGGTTAAGAACAGAATAGCACACTGTCAGTTTCACTCACTGTACCTCTCTGTCCCTCAACTCAAGGATTGAAAAAATGGAACAGCAAAATTGGTTTAGAACAGAATAGCACACTGTCAGTTTCACTCACTGTACCTCTCTGTCCCTCAACTCAAGGATTGAAAATATGGTTCAGCAAAATAGTTTTAGAACAGAATAGCACACTGACACTTTCCCTCACTGTCCTACTCTGTCCCTCCCTACAAACAAGATTTAGCACAGAATAGCACACTGATAATTTCTACGAGTGTCCTTCTCTGTCCCTAAACTCAAGGATTGAAAATATGGAACAGCAAAATTGGTTTAGAACAGAATAGCACACTGTCAGTTTCACTCACTGTACCTCTCTGTCCCTCAACTCAAGGATTGAAAATATGGTTCAGCAAAATAGTTTTAGAACAGAATAGCACACTGACACTTTCCCTCACTGTACCTCTCTGTCCCTAAACTCAAGGATTGAAAAACAAAAAAAGTGATGTGTAATATCTGTAACTGGTCACATGAATATTTCTCAGAGGCTGACAGTTCTTTTAGTCTTGTCACTGTCCTATCTCCCAGTAATATATGACCCTTGGCACTTGTCTTGTCACTTAGAAAGGAAGTCACTAATCTTCTGCATTCCAGACCCTTTTGAGAGGAAGCTAAATTGACAGTCAGTATATTTAACCCTTAATGGGGCCAAGTTGAGGGCAAGATAAGTCGTGTTGTCCATTTATCAGCAAAAAAAGTGTGAAAGTGCCCTTTTTTTGCATAGAACACTAAAGCTATCTTAGAACAGAAGGTATTCCCATATCTTGCATTACATATCGCAAAAATAAGAGGATTACTACTTTTAGAAGGACAATGGGCAGAACCACGGACATCATTTAATCATGCCCAAAACCGACAACCGCACATCCAATGGAATAAAGCAGTGGCGCGGGGGTTCAAAATCTTTGGGGGGGCGCAAACAAACTGAAAAAAACACCCATAAATTGCAGCCACTGTGCCCATCAAACACAGCTACTGTGCCAAACGCAGCTACTGTGCCATCAAACGCAGCCACTGTACCCATAAATTGCCACCACTGTGCCATCAAACGCAGCTACTGTACCCATCAATTGCTGACACTGTACCCATCAATTGCCATCAGTGTGCCCCATCAATTGGCGCTACTGTGCCCCATCAAATGCTGCCAGTGTGCCCATCAATTGCCGCTACTGTGCCCCATTAGATGCTGCCAGTGTGCCCATCAATTGCCGCTACTGTGCCCCATTAGATGCTGCCAGTGTGCCAATCAATTGCCGCTATGTGCCCCATCAGATGCTGCCCGGCACTTACCTGTCTCGGAGCGGGTCAGCGACGGTCTCCTGCACGTCCTCTATGGCTTCTTCTGTCCTCTCTCAGGCATCCAATCACAGTGCCTGACATTTCAGCCAATCAGGTGATGGGTAACAGACCCGGCAACCTGATTGGCCGAGAGGTGGATTCAGTGTTAGAAAAGCGAATTCCTTTGCTTTGCTTTGCTAACACACAGCTGAGTGAACAGCGAACGCCCAGCATGGTGCCCGCTATTCACTTTTTTGGACACTTATTAGAGCCTATGGCTCTAATCAGGTGCTTCCAAAAAACACCCCCGCCGGTGTAATTCAGGTGCCCTGCGTCCGAAAGGGGCCGGACACCTGTATAGGGGGTGTCAGCGGAGACCATAGATAGATTCATGCATTGCATGAATCTATCTATGGTAATAGAGCGGTGCAGGAGAGAGGGGCAGCGCCCTTGATGGACGCACCGCCACTGGAATAAAGGCAAGGCAAATACAGCCTGCCTTAGTTACTGGTTAGAGGACATCCAGCATCATATTTTTCTCCTCAGCCTTACTGTCCCTGACCCGCCTCTTTCTTTCATTGGATTTCACTTCTTTTATAGGAAGCTCTTCATGGAAGTTCAGCATAATATGTGGGCATTACCTAGGGTGGTCATGCTGAATCTATGGGCTGATTATTTTCCTTCCGCCTCCTTCAACCTTAAGATCAAAGTTTGTTGAGCTGGGTGGTGCCATCAGGACCACCCACAAATCAGATTTTGGCTGATTCAGCAAAAAATGCCTGAATATTTGATCTGTGTATAGCCAACTTAAAGCGGAGCTCCACTTCCGGGAGTCCTCTCTGCGGGTATTCTGCAGGTAGTACGTCACTTCCTGCAGAATACCCGTGTTCTGGGAAACACTCAGCTCCCAGAACACAACGGGGACCAGTGAGAACGGTGCAGCACGACTCGCCAATGTGCCGTAGGGAACCGGGCAGTGAAGCCGCAAGGCTTCACTGCCTGGTTCCCTCACCGAGGATGGCGGTGGGGGCAGCAGAGTGACGAGCGATTGCTCGTCTTCTGCTGCCAACGTCGCTGGACTCCAGGACAGGTAAGTGTCCTAATATTAAAAGTCATCAGCTGCAGTATTTGTAGCTGCTGGCTTTTAATATTTTTTTTTTTTAGGGGAGATCCGCTTTAAGTCCATTTGTATACTAAAATTCTGATTCCAAACCATATGGCCAAAAGTATGTGGACCCTTTTCAAAATGATTGACTTCAGGTATCTCCAGTAACAGATACTGTTAATTCTATACTATACCAAGACATTTTAGACAATTATGTGCTTCTAATGCCACATACAAACGATCTGATTTTCCGTCGGAAAAACCTTGGATGGTTTTTCCGACAGAATTCCGCTCAAGCTTGGCTTGCATACACACGGTCACACAAAAATTCTCTGAACTTTTGACCGTCAAGAACGCGGGGACGTACAACACTACGATGAGCCGAGAAAATTAAGTTCAATGCTTCCGAGCATGCGTCAAATTTTGTGCATCGGAATTGCTACAGACGATCAGAAAATTTGAGAACTAGCTCTCAATCTTTTGCTGGCGGAAATTCTGACAGCAAAAGTCCGATGGAGCATACACGCGGGCGTAATTTCCGACCAAAAGCTCACATCGGACTTTTGCTGGCGGAATTTCCGACGTGTGTACGCGGCATAAGGCTGGCCATACATTATACAATTTTCTTGTGCAATTTTTCTTTAGATTTACCAAAACCATATAATATGAAGGTCAAACCTAAACACTTCCAATTTGTATGCAATCAGGCAGGCCCTTGTACTACATAGTTGAAGGTAAATCCAAAAGAAATAAAAATACAAAAATTGTATAAATGTATGGACAGCTTAAACTTGTGACTGAGAAGCCCCATTTCTTTTCCAGCATGACTGTGCCCCTGTACACAAAGCCATCTCCAAAAACACATGGTTTTACTAGTATGGTGTGGGGGAATATGAGTGGCCAACACAGAGCCCTGACCTAAACCCTGCTGAACACCGGTGAATTGGAACACCATTTCCAGCCACGTCTTCTCCTCCAACTTAGGTACCTGACCTCATAAATACTCTTTTGGCTTAATCCACACAAATTCCCACAGGCACGCTTTAAAATCCTGTGGAAAGCCTTCTCAGCAGAGTGGGGACAGCTGAAATGGTGGGCCAACTCAATATTAATGCCTATGGCTTTAGACTGGAATCATAGGTGTGCGCAGCCTATGGCATTAGGGTGTGCACCCCAAAGCTCAAACACACTCTACCAATCACTCATGATGTTCATTCAGAAAGGGAAGGGGCCGGTAAATGGCATATTTACCGGCCCCTTCCCCCCAGTCATCCTAAAACATCCACAGCAACAACTCGCGGAAGAGGGGGGGGGAAGCCGACAGTGCTGTGGGGCGAAGGAGGGGGTGACAGGTCAGCAGGGGGAATCTGTTCTGCACAGGGTGATTAGGGTGTGCCTGGGCACACCTGGCACACCCTGTGTGCACGCCTATGACTGGGATGTTCAACAAGGTCTTATATATGCTTTGGTCTAATATCTACAAACTTTTGCCCATGTAGTATAATAGTGTTCTGACTGTGTGTATGTTATTTATATGGGAGATTTTATTGTTTTAATACTTTATTACATTTATTTAATTTTAACTAATTTATACATTCAAGGCATGATGGAATTCAATGCCATGAATTATAGGCTGGGCAATTTCTATTAGACTTGTGCACAACGGAAAAATTTGTTTAGTTTCGGTTCGTTTCTTTTCGGTCCTGTTGATTCGTAATCGTTCGTAATTTTGCTAGATGGGATTTTTCGTGTTCGGACTAATTCGTATTTTCGCAAGCGACATTTTTCGTTGAATCGGAATGATTCGTATTAATGTAAGCCTTATTTTTAGTTGATTTATAATTCGTACTTTCGGTAGAGTACATTGTTTTTTGTTGATTCTGGACACAACTCCTACTTTCGTAACTTTTTTTGGGTTCGTTGATTCGTAATTTTCCGTGTCTCTCTCACAACGACGCTGCCTATTATGCCTAATGTGCTTCGAATGGATTTATACTTTTTTAAATACATTGCGGTTATTTGTAACGATTCGAAATCTCGTATTTTACTTTTGTTTTTTACATGCGGCTATAGCCTCCGCCCCTGTACACCATTTTGAGAGGGTTCAGCACGGTGAGGGAGAAGCAGAGAGCAGAGCAGAGTGTTATTGTGCTTCAAATGGATTCGTACATTCGTAACTTTTTTCATAACGAATTATGCCGAAGACATTCGGGCATTCGCTATTTGCGATATAATTTATTTCGGAGTCGGTTTTATTCGTAATTGCTTTGTTCGGAAATTCGAATGCTTCCGAATGTCCGAAAGTTGCTAAATTCGGACGAATTTCGATTCGTTACGAAACCAATTGCACAAGCCTAATTGCTATACAGTTACATTAGTCCAGCTTGGGCCAATGTAACCATGTACAGTATCTGCCATATTGTATCGATGGGATCCCCCTGGAATCTGGAAATCATTGTAGAAGGTACCACTGCTACAGTGATCTCCAATAGCTTAGCTTCCAGGTCCCATGCAGAGCTGTCATCTTGCTGCATTGTGAACATAGAAGGTTTCTCACTCGGTACAGCCGCCATTCAGGGAACAAATTTTCTCAATGAATGCAACGTTTTTCCTGAATGGATGAGATGCAGAGATGGTGCAGGGGCATCACAATCTCCACCTAGTCCAGAAAATGTTTTCCATTCATTGAGAAAATGCAAAGTGTTCGCTAAATGGCACCTGTGCCGAGATAGTGATCTCCTGTGTTCACTAAGCAGCAGGGCAGCTGCTCGGCATGGGACCTGGAAGCTAGTGCCAGTCATTGTGATAGTGGTGCCTAATATAGTGATTTCCATCTTCCACAGGGATCTTATGTATACAGTGTTGCCAACCTACCAGATTGAAATTTATTGACACGACACCCAAAATTTACTGGCACGGCCAAGTTTTTACTGCCATTTCCAAAAGTTTCAAAACTACAGTTTTGTGCAAATTTCCGCATTTAGGCATCAAACAAGTACAATATGCAATTAGCAATGTGATTTAAGGTACAGAAGATATTAGGGCAAATAACATATTTCCTATTTTATTTTCGATATAGTAAGTATAAGTAGCTCAGGGACAGGACTCAGGAGGGCTGGAAATTAGAATGGGATAGATAACACACACATATATACGGGTTGTTGGTGCTGTGAACCCCGATATGTTAACTTTGAATAGAAGATCCCTCATGGTTTTTTTTAGCAGCAATGAGCAAGTGACAATGGTTTTCTTAAAAAATGTATTTATATCATAGTATCAAAGTTTTAATAGGCATGGATACATAGGAGTCATAAAAAGTATTTCTGGCCCTAACATAAAAACATATCTCGTCAACAGGAAAACTACACATTTATTTAGATATAGTATGAAACCATAAAGATTTCTAAGGTTTTACATTAGGTCCTACGCGTTTCGACCTATTTAGGGTAAACTTTTTTAGCTTAGAATAAGCTCCCCTGAAGAAGACCCTTTTTTCGCTTAGAATAAGCTCCACTGAAGAAGACCATAACAATATTTTTTATTTTCCCGCTTAGAATACCCTGAAGAAGACCTTTACCCTAAATAGGTCAAAACACGTAGGTACTAATGCGAAACCTTACAAATCTTTATGGTTTCATACTATATCTAAAAAAATATGTAGTTTTCCTGTTGACAAGATATGTTTTTATGTTAGGGCCAGAAATACTTTTTTATGACTCCTATGTATCCATGCCTATTAAAACTTTGATACTATGATATAAATAAAGCAAAATATTTTTTTTAAGAAAACCATTGTCACTTGCTCATTGCTGCTAAAAAAAAAAAACATGAGGGAAATTAGAATGGGTGGCACACACATGAAATTTACTTTCACAGTGACATTGATAGCAGTGTGCAGCAGCACAGATGACACCTCGCTGACTCAACATGTCTCCACCTGGGTCACAGTGATAGTATCTCTCTAGGCTAGATGGTCCCTCTAGTGCACTCCAGTCCAAACAGCACTGACAGTCCCACTCCCAGCTTGCCTTGATCCTGTTCCGCAAACCCGCACAAGAGGCACTGACCGCTCCGCTCGGCTCCCTTGCACCATGACATCACCCGACATGCTCAGGCACACACTGTAGTAGGCACTCGGTTGGTCTCGGACAGCTCCGCAGTTCCGAGCAGAGTGTCACAACCATATTTTTTACTGGCAACCTTTTCCTGTCACTGACATTTACTGGCAGGAGAAAAGTGCCCATTTTTTACTGGTTGGCAGTAAAAATACTGACGGTTGGCAACACTGCAGGTTTGGCAAATGCATGGTTACATTGGTCCAAGCTAGTAATGTAAAAATTGTCATAGCTACATTTCAGCTTGAACTTTATTGCCATCACATAGGTTGGCGACCAGCCTCTTGATGACAGTAATACATACATACACTATATTACCAAAAGTATTGGGACGTCTGTCTTTACACACATGAACTTTATGGCATCCCAGTCTTAGTCCGTAGGGTTCAATATTGAGTTGGCCCACCCTTTGCAGCTATAACAGCTTCAATTCTTCTGGGAAGACTGTCCACAAGGTTTAGGAGTGTGTCTATGGGAATGTTTGAACATTCTTCCAGAAGCGCATTTGTGAGGTCAGGCACTGATGTGGACAAGAAGGCCTGGATCGCAGTCTCTGCTCTAATTCATCCCAAAGGTGTTCTATTGGGTTGAGGTCAGGACTCTGAGTAGTCCAGTCACGTTTCTCCACCCCAAACTCGCTCACCCATGTCTTTATGGCCCTTGCTTTGTGCACTGGTGCTCAGTCATGTTGGAACATGTTGACCATCCCCAAACTGTTCCCACAAAGTAGGGAGTGTGAAGTTGCCCAAAATGTCTTGGTATGCTGACATCCTAAGAGTTCTTCACTGGAACTAAGGGGCCAAGCCCAACCCCTGAAAAACAACCCCACACCATAATCCCCCCTTCACCAAATGATTTGAACCAGTGCACAAAGCAAGGTCCATAAAGCCATGGATGAGCGAGTTTGGAGTGGAGGAACTTGACTGGCCTGCACAGAGCCCTGACCTCAACCCTTCGGGATGAATTAGAGCGGAGACTGCAAAACAGGCATTCTTGTCCACATCAGTGCCTGACCTCACAAATGTGCTTCTGGAAGAATGGTCAAACATTCCCATAGACTAAGGTGACCAGATTTTTTAAATGAAACCTGGGGACATTTTGTTATTTTTACTAGTAATGGCGCCAATCAACGACTCTCTGCCCGTCGCCGCCCACCTCACAGCCTGTCAAATCTTACTCTCCGGGCCCCGGCTACTACTGGGTGGGGAGCGGAGGAAGATCACTCCACCAGGGAAGGCAAGGAGATAAGCAGGCAGGCGCCTGGCCGGGGCTTAAGCCAAGGCAGAAGAACATGCGAGTGGAGCTGAATGGGCATGCGCCCAAAACTGAAGAAATATTCCCTCCGCTCCGACCAGCACATGATCATCAGACAGGGGCACAGATAATGGAAAAAAAATACACACCCCCTTAAGCTAGGAGAAGCAGCGGAGTGGGAGTGTGCAATTCAGAATTTTTTTTTAATCCTGCACTGACTGTCTTTGAAATTACCCCAACCCCTGTTCAAATCCAATCTGGGGACAAAACTGGGGACAGACTTGGTCCGGGGACAGTGTCCTCAATCCGGGGACTGTCCCCTGAAACCGGGGATGTCTGGTCACCCTACCATAGGGACACACTCCTAAACCTTGTGGTCAGCCTTCCCAGAAGAGTTGAAGCTGTTATAGCTGCAAAGGGTGGGCCAACTCAATATTGAACCCTAAGGACTAAGACTGGGATGCCATTAAAGTTCATGTGCGTGTAAAGGCAGGTGTCCCAATACTCTTGGTAATATAGTGTATGAGTATAACAGTATACCCATAAGGTGACACCTAATGTCTCCCCCATGTGCTGCGGATGGAGAGCAGAACTCATGGTGTATCATAGCCTTTCTATATTTGTTTACTGACCCCTTTAAAATTGGTTGTGTGGGTGACCTTACCCTTTGACCATATCAAGGAAGAAAATGTTGCTGAATCTTTTGGTTCATAACGGAAAAAACAAAGTGCGTTTAAATAAAAGATCAACGGCTGCTGAAAACTGAGACATTTTAAGATCAAAAGCTAAGATTTAAAAATTAGCTCCAGAGAATATGCAAAATGTTTCCCAAAATAGCACAAATAATGAGCAGTGGGCATGGCAGATAATTGGAGAGTGGATTAGTTGAGGGGGGCAGGGAACAGACAGAAATGACTTGCTATGCCCAAGCAGGGTGGAAGGTATTGCGTGCATGTGTGTGCTTAGCGTGTATGTGCTTAGCGTGCATGTGCTTAGCATGTTTGCATCCAGGTTGATCTTGCACAGGAATTTTGGAGGGAGTGGAGGGGCACTACATGCTCAGTCCTGCATGTGTTTGTATGAGGGGGTGGCATTACGCCATACAAGCTTTCTCTTTTGTAATCTGACTCTAGGATTCAGGTTCAGCAAACCCAGGTAATCAGTAACCAGACTGGATCATCCGATGAGACAAGAGGTGGTGTGATTCTGCTTTTCCCCACCCAAATCGGGGCTTTAGGAAGCAAACTTTGTGAGTAGTCTAACCCTTTTCCTAATTTTCTTATTCTGTAAGGTCTCTGTATTGTTATTCTTCCTATAGCCATTTATTATCTGTCTGTCCATCTGTCACCTGTCAAGTGTAATAATCAGGGACCTTTGCCGATATCCTGTGATCAATTTCAGGTTGGTGTTTGCTCAGGGTCACGCCATGATCCTACCTGGCTCCTTTTTGTTGTTGACCTTCTGCATAGTTCTTGGACCACTCCAGATTGTGGCGGATGAGGCTGACTATGAAGAAGAGATTGTCCTCAGGCTTGTCACGGAAGAAGATGCCCAAGTTGACAGTGAGAAGAAGACGACTCCTGGGGTTTTCCTCTGGAGTAACAAGGTACAAAATACTGCTTGATCCAAAATCTTGAAATATGCAAATCATATTGAAGTACCCAATTATCCCAATGACCTATTTATGATAATAAGGCTGTGAAACACTTTCCCTTGATTGATGTAATTCAATGGTTTGGCTACACATGGCGTCACTCTTATAAATTATAGTGAAAAATACCAAAGATGATTTCATAGTTTTTTTTTTTTTTTTTAAGAAAATTATTTTATAGACTTTAGTTTAGGTAGCCTGTTTTTCACAGCTTGGAAGATGCTATTTTAAAAAAAAAATAATAATAATCTTTTTAATTGATTAAGTTTTGAGCCAAAAATATAGTCTATATTCAGTAAGCGTGTACCTTACATACATATTTTCTGAAATGCCATTCATATTTTTTGCCTTACCCTATTTTTTCACTGTACTTTTATAGTGATTTGTAGACTACCCACCAGGGGGAGCTCTCAGTGGCTCCGTGCAATTACTGTTTTTAACCGCTTAACGACCACTCACGGCATATATACGTTGGCAGAATGGCTCGTACAGGCACAATCACGTACCTGTACGTCCCCTTTAACTGCCTGCCGTGTGGTCGCACGCGCGTGCCGCCGGCGGAGCGCTCGCGACCCTGCAGTCATCCCCATGAGTCGGACCATGGGTCCTGCGGACTCGATCGCCTCGGGGATCCCCGTGATCGTCTCACGGAGGGATGGAGCGGGGAGATGTTAGTGTAAACACAACATCTGCCCACTCGCCTACTGACACTGTCACCGATCTCCGCTCTGTGTAATCAGAGCGGAGATCGGTGATGTGTCACTTGTAGCCACGCCCCCTAACAGTGAGAATCACTCCCTTAGGCACACTTAACCCCTTCAGCGCCCCTAGTGGTTAACCCCTTCACTGCCAGTGTAATTTTTACAGTAACCAGTGCATTTTTATTGCACTGATCGCTGTAAAAATTACAATGGTCCCAAAAATGTGTCAAAAGTGTCTGATGTGTCCGCCATAATGTCGCAGTCACAAAAAAAAAAAAAAAAAAAGCTGATCGCCGCCATTACTAGTAAAGAAAAAATATTTTAAAAACACTATAACTTTTGCGCAAACCAATCAATAATCGCCGATTGCGGGTTTTTTTTACCAAAAATATGTAGAAGAATACGTATCGGCCTAAACTGAGGAAAAAAAATGTTTTTTATATATTTTTTGGGGATATTTATTATAGCAAAAAGTAAAAAATATTGCATTTTTTTCAAAATTGGCGCTCTATTTTTGTTTATAGCGCAAAAAATAAAAACCGCAGGAGGTGATAAAATACCACCAAAAGAAAGCTCTATTTGTGGGAAAAAAAAGGACGTAAATTTTGTTTGGGAGCCACGTCGCACGACTGCGCAATTGTCAGTTAAAGCGACGCAGTGCCGAATCGCAAAAATGGGCCTGGTCTTTATGCTGCATATTGGTCCGGGGCTTAAGTGGTTAATAGTTGTTGTGATGAGATAGCAGCCATGCAGAAAATGCATTGTTTTCAGTAAGCCACATGACTCCAAAATTTGCATTGTGAGAAGGAGCAGTATTTATTTATTTCAGGAATTTATATTGTACCATCAATTTACACATCTCTTTAGATAGTGTATACTTATATCAGTTACTGCCCACAAAGAGCTTACAACAGGCATGTCCAAAGTCCGGCCCGCGGGCCATTTGCGGCCCACGTTCCGGTTTGATGTGGCCCCCCACTTGGAATTTACATATACATTCTAATGTGGCCCCCCAAGTACATCCGCATGTTTATTTATTTTTTGGATTCATCTTCAGCATGACAAATCCCGAGCGCTGCTCTCATTGTTAGGATGAGCGGGGCGTGTAGCTGGGCGTGTTCACAAGTCTATTTGCCAGAGCCGCTATGAAGCTAAAAGTGCGCGGCGCCAATCACAGGCACTGTGACATTTCCAGATCTCTGCATCTCTGCGGAGTGCGCCGCTGTGACGGTATAGCACCACTATTTTTAGCGGCGCTATACCGTCGGAATTGCAGCGGTATTCGGCCGCTATCGGTGCAGTTTTAACCCCCGCTAGCGGCTGAAAAAGGGTTAATACCGCCGGATATGCGCCTCTTGTTTTCAATGGGCAGGAGCGGTGGAGGATCGGTAAACACACCGCTCCTCTCACTGCTCCAAAGATGCTGCTAGCACGACTTTTGGAGCGGTCCTGCTAGTGCACAGCTCCAGTGTGAAAGCCCTCGGGCTATTTTTAGCGCAATAGCGCCTGCAAACCGCCCCAGTGTGAAAGGGGTCTTAATGGTTCAAAGAAAGTCAGGTAAAATGGTCGGCCCTCACGCACGTTTACTTCATGAAATCTGTCCCTCTTTGAAAAAAGTTTGGACACCCCTGGCTTACAATCTAAGGTCCCTATTTCAGAGGCATACATACCAGTGGCGGCCCGTCCATAAAGGGTGCATGGGCGCCACCTCCCCTATCCATGTGTTCGGCTCCCTGATCTACATATCAGGGCACCGGACTATGGATCTCAATGCGGTGAGGTGTTTTTTTTAAGCACCTGATTAGAGCCACAGGCTCTAATAGGTTTCAAAAAAGGGTGGGCTCGACCCACCCTGTTGTGTGACAATAGTGAATTAATTTTTGCCATTTTCACACTAAAGTTCCTCCCGCCAATCAGGAGGCAGGTCGCGAGATCTGTTTACCGATTGGCTAAAGCATCAGGCGATCCTATTGGATGCCTAGGGCTTTGGAGTGTGAGAAAATCGCAATACCCAAAGAACATACGAACTTTATGATAGTCTCCAAGTCATAATTCAATCAGAGGAGTCCAGTGCTGCAAGACAGCAGTGCTAACCACTAAGCTACTTTGCTGCTCATAGAACCACTGTGTAGCACTGCAAAGTGGGCAATAAAGCCCATGCTTCCCAACTTTCTGAGATGGGAATTAGGGACATCTATTAGAAAATGTATGTAGGCATAGGACACACCCCCTGCCATGCCACCTCTTAAAAGGAGAATTGTACAAAATATGATTGGTTAAACCCACAAGTGCTTTTTTTTACCTTTTTTTTACCACTACTATTCCTTTATACTGGCTTTTGGAATTTACAATTGCAGCAATTTGGAAATTGGATGAAAGGATTAGCACTGGGAAACACTTTTGGATAGATAAATAGTGCATTTTATATACAACTATATAACTCAGATCACAAATTAGGGACAAATGAGGAGGAAAGAGGGACAGAGGGACTTTGTTCAAAATGAGGGTCAGTCCCTCGAAATCAGGGACAGTTGGGACCTATGTATGTAATGAATAAATATGGCTGCCTTCGTGTACATATACAATTACAATACAAACTATACATATGTAGTCAGCTGCCAGCTGTTTCATCTATCTGCAGATTCTCCTGCCTTCCCCTCCCCCCACCTACATTGTTAAAGTATTACTAAAGGAAATTTTTTCTTAAATTAATGTAGCGCCCTCCCCAAATGGTTGGGACACTATCTTAGTGTAGCGGGTATACACTTTTCTGTTTGTTTAAAACTGGCAGAGACACCAGTGATGTGCAGTTCCCTGCAGCCCAGCGGGTGGCGCTGTCGCCTTGGGCTGGGGTTGAACCATTGCTGTGTGCTGTGCTCCCTTTTTGTCCTCCCTCGGCAGCGGTATGGTGGGGCGGGGAACCCGCCGTGCTTGCTGGGAGAGGGTATAAAGGGCCGGCCATCTTTGTCACGGGGTCGAGTCCCGGGCACCTTCAGCCTGAGGGCGGTGGTTCGTGTCGGTCCTCTAGGCGGCCTAGAGGACGTTCGGAGGTCGTGTTCCATCCCAGGCACCTTTAGCCTGGGGTGAGGTACTCGGATGGAGGTCTGGAGCTCAGTGCCCAACACTGAGTTCCGCGAGGGAAGGAGATCCTAGGGGACCCTGGGAGTGGGTACCCGAATCCGGAGGGCATAATGGACCGGTGGGAGATACTTGCTTGAAGACCTGGTGCAGCAGATTCCGGTGACAGGTGAGCCTTCCATTGGAGACCGCCTGGAAGGAAATCCCCCTTCGCTCGGAGACCGCAACCCACTTTCAGGAAGGAAAGTGGAGAGTTCATTGTGCCTGGGCCTACTCGCATCCACATCCCCCTTGTCTGTTCTGTTCGTTGAGGGAGTCCAACTGTCTGTGCATTACTCTGTTATCGGAAGAATAAAGGAGTGTTGGACTTTAGTGGTGTGGGGCTCATTTACTGGCAGACACTGTTCGAGAAAACCAGGAGGAGGTCTCCAGATGCAGAACACCGACCCGAAGGTAAAAGAGGATTGTCTCTCACTGCACATACTCTGCAGGGGGACTTGGTGTGGTGACCCCGCACTCTCTCCTTCAGAGTACCCCTAGACGAGCGCCAGAGCAAGAAGAGTAGAGCGGAGAGAGTGGAGGCCGCTACATTAAATTTAGAGGGATGTCTGAGCCAGTAGCTGGGCTCAGACTGATTGAATTATACTGAAATTTGCTTCTGTTCTAGCTGTGGTTCGCCCGATGTTAGTTTCCCTATTTGCCTGAAGGTGGCGTTACCACCTCAGGCACCTGTTGGAACACGGGTGAATCATGGTGCATTGAGTGACCCTTCTCGGCAACAGTACAGTGGGAGTGGTCGCCCCGCTGTGCCTGCTGGGAGGGGATACTTAAGGGGCAGACGCCATTGATCGGGGTTCGTCTTCGCCTCGTGGCCCTCCGGGCGCGAGGTATGTGTGTGTGGTTCTGGTCTCGGGGTCACGTTGGCCCGAGGCTGCATCGCTACATAGTAGGCCCAGCTAGTCTGGCTGGGGCCTGCATACTGAGAGGGGATCCCAAGCTGTCCATCCAAATGGGGAGGAAGCTGTCTTAATGAAGGAGACCAGGGGAGGACCTGCCCTGGAGGAGACTGGCAAAGTGCTGCTGTCTCGGGTGAGGCCTGGTAACTTTATCAAGGAGGGATCCACTCTACTACAAGCCCTGCAGTTCGCCGGATTGGCTTAAAGGCTCTTTTCACTGCACGGCTGGAAGGTTGGGACTTTGAAATCCTGTGTCAGAGGATTCCTGGACTATCCATTCGCTCAACATTAAGAGGTCTGTGGCAGAGACCCATTTCACCTAGGGCAGTCTGTGGCAGACTGTCCCTTTGCTGATTGGTGTGTCATCCCGGCTGCTAGGCCATGTGAGAGGGGACTATCCGGGTGACCAATACCCACTCTAACATTGAGAGTGGTGAGTGACTTTAAACTGACACTTTTGCATAGTTGTGGCGAGTGCCTGAACCTTCCCCTGCTCTTCTCTTCCTTCTAATTTCTCAACGTTTACTGCATAAGAAAATAAAGCCTGACTGTTGAAGGTTTTACATCTGTGTGGACATTGCATTACTACAGACTTTCAGGTAACGTGCAAAACCCAAAACCAACCAGCAGCTCCTACGGGGGTAGTGCTACATTAAAATAATGAACATGTTATATTCACCTGCTCTGTGCAATGTTTTTGTACAGACCGGCCCCGAACCTCCTCTTCTGAGGTCCCCTGCCAGCGATCTTGGCTTTTCCTCTTCTCTCTGTGCCCCATAGCAAGCTGCTTGCTATGGGGGCACACAGTGCGTGCTTGCTCCCGAGCTGTATGTCTATGGAGCTGGGATCCATAGACACACAGCGTAGCTTGGCCCTGCATTCTCCCCACAGCATTTGATTGACAGCAGCAATGTGCCATTGGCTCCTGCTGTTGCCTGAAGCCCTGTGTGAAGAGGAAGAGAAGAGGGGGAGATGCACCCGTGCACAGTGCTGGGTCGACTAAGGTAAATATTTACGGAGGTAGGGAAGGACAGAAATGTTTTTTTACCTTACTGCAGGGAATGCATTAAGGTAAACAACATTTTGGCTTTAGAATCACTTTAAGCTGGGAGCCAGAGCAGCCTGTGTAAAATCCTCTTCTCATGCTGGCTGTGCTGCAGCTCTGTGTGAGACTTCTCCCCCCAGCTCACCCCTCCCTTCCTGGCAGCAGAGCAAAGGACCAATCAGGGAGCAGGAAAGCTGGCCAAACAACCTTTTAAACTGTAATGCAGAGCTCTTGGGATCATAGGAGATGTAGTCCAAAACAGCATCTCTATAATCTATGAATTGACTTTCTGAACTACAAATCCAGATAGACTTTGAAACTCAGGAGGAGCACAAATAAGAGGACACAGGACTACTGCACAGCACACTGGGACATGTAGTCTCTTGGACATACTGCTACACTGTGTGGGATGTGTGAAGTACTACAGATCCCTCATGGAGGAAACAAGCGGATTCTCTTTGCTCTCTGCTTGGTAAAAGTTTAGGACTTGGTGCCAGACTGGAGAAGGAGGCAGATGTCCAGGGAGAGTGCTAAGCCCTAGGGCACTCGCCCACCAGTACCTACTCACCTGCACCCACAGCCATACATAGGGGGTTCACTGGACATCATCTGCGGCTGCAGCCATACAGAGCGGGTTCGATGGAGTTTAAGCCACCATTCCACGAGGGGCCCCTCCACCGTCAATACCCACAGCTGAAGCGCAGGATTGGTGAAATTGGTGCCGACCCACCAAATACTTTGCACCACAAAACAAGACTCTAGCTGACGCAGCTTGCCATCCAGTTCCTTAGACACTGTACTTATGCAAAATCCCACTAAGCAGTGTCACATCACCTGTCCTGAATTACCCTATTAGCTTAGATCTACTTAACCCCTCTCAGCACTTGCTGCTTTGCCCTCTTTATTTGTCACAATCAGGCGTCGGGCTTGAAGACCAATTGCAATAGCAGTTGCAGGAAAGGGATACAGGCAGTCACTTCTGGCAGATGACACAGGCTCATCTGAGGTGCGGAGTCTAAGTACTAACTGGTTTTCCCCAGAGCTCCGGATGGTGGAGATGGATTTAGCTGCAAGCTAGTACCAGGTCGCGGTCCTCAAGTTTTCCCCACCAGGGTGTGAGCAAGCCGGGGTCCAATAGCGGATAACAGACAAGGATGAAACAAGCCAAGGGATCAATCACAAGTGGCTGCAGGTTGGGATCAAGCAGGAGAGTAGTCAAAGAACAGGCCGAGGGTCAAACACGGGTGGTTGCAGATTGGGATCAGGCAGTAGAGAAGTCCAGGAACAAGCCAAGGGTCAATCACGAGTGGTTGTAGGTACATATTAGGGTTGTCCCGATACCAATACTAGTATCGGTATCAGGACCGATACCAAGCATTTGCGCGAGTACTTGTACTCGCGCAAATGCTCCCGATGCCCAGTCCGATACTTTTTTTTTTCTCAGAGCGGGGGGTGGAGAGCAGGGCCGAGACCGGGGCGGAGAGCGGGACGGAGAGTGTGCGGCGGGGGGCGGAGAGCGGGACGGAGAGCAGGGCGGAGAGCGTGGCGGGGAGCGGAGACCAGGGCCGAGAGTGGGACGGAGAGTGTCCGGCGGGGGCGGAGACCGGGGGCGGAGAGCGGGGCAGGGGGCGGAGACCAGGGCGGAGAGCGGGGCGGGGGGGCGGAGACCAAGACGGAGAGCGTGGCAGAGACCAGAACGGAGAGCAGAGCGAGTCTTCAGGCGGGTAAGTAAAATTAATCTGATCCAATTGCCTGTCTGCTGCTCAAATGCTACCTGTTCCCCCTTCACCTCCATGCCGCTGTTCCCCCTTCACTTCCATGCCGCTGTTCCCCCTTCACCTCCATGCCGCCGTCCCCCTCCGTGCTGCCGCCCCCTCCGTGCTCCTCCTCCACCCCCTCGGTATCTCAGGATGGAGAGCGGAGGTAGGAGCCGATAAATCCGGCTCCTTACTTGTCTGAATGTACCGAGTCATCACTGACTCTGTCCATTCACATAACTGAAACATCGTAAACTGTGTTTACAATGTTTCAGTTTATGAATGGAGAGGAGCCGCTGTCTTCTCTCCATTCATTTTCAGCGCAGCAGAGGCTGCTGAGAAAGGGACTGGGGAATATGTGTCCCTAGTCCCTTTCCCTGTCTCAAAGGGGAGATGTCAGAGGTCTGTTAAGACCCCTGATATCTCACCAAAGCCCCCCACAACAGGGCTGATAAAAAAAAAAAGAATAAAATAAAAATAAAAATGAATTGTAAAAAAAATAAAATAAAAGAAAACACACACACTGACACTGTCCACCCCCCCCCCCCCCCTTAAAAAAATAAAGCATTGTAAAAAATAAATAAATAAAAAAAAATAGTAAAAAAAAAAAAATAGTAAAAAAAAAAAAAAAAATACTGACACATGAGATTAAAAAAAAAGTATCGGTATTCGGTATCGGCGAGTACTTGAAAAAAAGTATCGGTACTTGTACTCGGTCTTAAAAAAGTGGTATCGGGACAACCCTAGTACATATGGCAGCAGGAAAGACAACAGCAAGGCACCAGCAGGGAAGGCACAAGAACCTGGCAAAGAGGAAGTGCTGAGACGAGGCTTATATAGGAAGTTCATGGGAGGAGCAAGGGGTTCAGGGTTCAACAGCAATCAAGACACCAAGCAGAGTAGTCTAATGGATCAGATAGGTTTGTCCAGCAGATCAGGCAGGGAGCTGTCCAGCATCCCAGATAGCTCAGTGGGAAGAGTCAACACCAGATACGGACGAGGTCCCAGGTTCAAATGCAGGTCCTGACAGTACTCCCCTCCTCTCAGGACGTCCTCTGGACATCTTAGGGCTGGGTTTGTGAGGAAACCTCTGGTGGAATTCTCTTGTTAATCTAGGGGCATGAACGTTCTCCTCATCCTCCCAAGAATTTTCTTCTGGCCCATATCCTTCCCATTGGACCAGATATTGTAGTTTGTTTCTAAAGATCTTGCAATCAAGAATTTTCCACAAATTCTACTTCACCCTGTACCTCAACAGGTGGGGGAGGTTGAAGAATTCTTCCAGAAAAGGGATTTTCATTAAATTGTTTAAGTAGTGACATGTGAAAAACAGGGTGAATTTTCATACTATCAGGAAGTTTTAAGCGAAAGGTAACTGGATTGATTTGAGTAGAAATCTTGAATGGACCTACAAACTTCTGGCCCAGCTTTGCAGACGGAACATGGACCTTCAAATTTTTGGTTGATAACCAAACTGAAAAGTAGGAAGTGATCTGCGATGTCTATCAGCAGCCTTCTTGTAACATTCCTGAGCCTCCTTCAAAGTTTCAATCAATTTCTCACGAATCTCCTGCAATGTAATCTGTTGGTAACAAAAGGAATTGGAGTTGAGATAGGGAGATCAGGAATAAAAACGGGATGATACCCGTTGTTTAAATAAAAAGGACTTTGAGAAGTGGAGCTATGTTTAGAATTGTTATATGCAAACTCTGCTGTAGGAAGATAATCCACCCAGTCATCCTGAGATAACTGACAAAACATCGAAGGTACTGCTCTAAGGTTTGATTGGTCCTCTCATTCTGACCATTAGACTGGGGATGAAAATCAAGAAGACAGATTAACTGTTACACCCAAGGCTGAACAAAAGTTTTTCCAAAATTTTGAAGTAAACTGTACTCCTCTGTCAGACACCACATCGTCAGGAATTCCATGTAGTTTAAATACTTCTCGAAGCATTAACTCAGCAGTTTGTTCAGCTGAAGGTACCCCCTGAACAGGTATAAAATGAGCCATCTTAGTGAGACGGCCAACAACAACCAAGATAGTGCTCATTTCTCTTGAGGGAGGTAAAGCTACCACAAAGTCCATAGAAATTGAGCCCCATGGTCTTGATGGGACAGGGAGTGGCTGGAGCAACCCCAAAGGAGAAGCTCTGGGGGTCTTACTGCGTGCACAGGTCAGGCATGAGGCCACATAGTGTTTGACGTCTTTCTTATAGCTGGGCCACCAAAATGAACGTGAAAAGAGCTCTTCTGTTTTGGAAATCCCAAAATGCCCAGCAAGTTTTGAGTCATGAACCAACCTGAGGGCTTTAATCCGAGCAGATTCAGGTACATAGAGACTATGTGCATGAGTCCAAAAGCCATCCTTGTACACAAGGTTAATATCAGCAGGCGGATGATTGAGAAGAGGGTAATTTTCATACCCCTCCTTTAGGAGACTCAAGAATGTCTTGAAACCCGTGGCCCCTATGAAGATCTTTTGAGGCAGAATCATACATTCAATACAATTTGTTGGGTTGTCTTCCTGGCATGGTTCAGTCAACATTCTTGATAATGCATCGGCCTTACCATTCCTTGACCCAGGTCAATACGAGATGATAAAATTAAACCGGGAAGAGAACAGTGACCAACATGCTTGTCTAGAAGGCATCCTCTTGGCAGAGCGAATTAAATCTAGATTTTTATGATCAGTGAGAACAGTTACTGGATGCTTAGCCCCTTCCAGCAGATGCCTCCATTCAGAAAAGGCTTCCTTAATTGCCAGTAATTCCTTATTCCCGATGTCATAATTTCTTTCAGCTGATGACATTAAGCGAGAGAAATACGCACAAGGATGAAGCTGCATCTTTTCTCCTTTTCGCTGAGAAAGGATAGCTCCCACAGCAGAGTCTGAGGCATCCACTTCCACTATAAAAGGAACTTCAGGATCGGGATGTACCAATATTGGTGCAGAAGTGAAAAGAGTCTTTAGCTTAATAAAAGCAGTCTGTGCCTCAGCTAACCACACAAAGTGCATCCCTTTCTTTGTCAGCTGTGTAATTGGTGCTATCACTTTAGAGAAGTTTCTTATGAATTTTCTGTAGAAGTTGGCAAAACCAACAAATTGTATCTCTTTAACATTACTAGGAGCAGGCCAATCCACCACTGCTTTGATCTTCTCAGGATCCATGCTTACTCCTTTAGGAGAAATAATATATCCCAAGAACTGCATCTGGGTTCGTTCAAACTCGCATTTCTCCAATTTAATATAAAGTTGATTCTTCCTTAACCTTTCAAAGACAGTGCAAACATGTTTGCGATGTTCCTCCAGGTTATTAGAAAAGATGAGAATATCATCCAGATAAGCAATCACAAACTGGTCCAATAGGTCTCGAAAAGCATCATTGATGAAGTGTTGGAAAGTGGCAGGGGCGTTGTAGAGGCCAAAAGGCATAACCAGGGACTCAAAATGGCCATATCTGGTTCTAAAGGCGGTTTTCCATTCTTCTCCTTGATGCATGCGGATAAGGTTATATGCCCCCCCTAAATCTAGTTTTGTGAAGACTTTGGCAGAGCGGAGTCTTTCCAACATTTCAGAAATTAAAGGAAGTGGATAGCGTTTTTTAATAGTGATTTTATTAAGGTCACGGTAGTCAATGCATGGACGCAAGGTGGAATCTTTCTTTGCAACAAAGAACAGGGCTACACCTGCAGGAGACGTTGAGGGTCTAATGAAGCCCTTCTCCAAATTCTCATCAATCCATTCCCTGAGAACTTTTCATTCAGGTTCTGAAAGATTGAAAAGGCGACCAAAAGGTATTTCAGCCCCTGGGAGCAGTTCAATAGGACAATCATATGGGCGATGAGGAGGTAACTGATCGGCATTCTTCTTATCACAGACATCCCGGAACTCAAGATATTGTGAAGGCAGGTTGTCATATGACTGCGTAGTAACAACATCCACCTGTGATTCCTTGACTGGAAAATAACTTGTTTGACAAGGTTCTCTACAGAATTCCTTGCAATGGGGGGATGTAAAGTTTATAATCCGTGCTTCCCAGTTGATGGAGGGATTATGGGTGGAAAACCAAGGAATGTCCAGGATGACGGGAAATTTGGGTGATGTAATCAGCTGAAAACTGATGGTCTCATGATGATTAGCCTCAAATTGCAGTACCAAAGGGACTGTCTCATGGGTAACAGGTCCTGAAGTTAAGGGTGAACCATCGACCATCTCCATATCGATAGGAGCAGACTTATTTTTTGTTTGGATATTATTACTGTGGGCAAAGTCTATGCCCATAAAGTTCCCCCCAGTCCCAGAGTCCAGCATAGCAGAGCCAGGATTTTCAATGCCATCAGAGATTAGTTTAATAGGGATGATAAAATGGGATAGTATAGAATTTACTTTATTCTCTTCATGAATCAATGGGGAGATCGACTGGGTAATAGAGTTTATTTGTTCAGGCAAAAATCACATCAGTCGCCGCAATTGTTCTTCTAACCTTGTTAACTGCGTAATGCCCAGAGTCCCCGCAATATAAACATAGGTTTTCTGAACGTCTTCTCTCTTTCTTCTGAGTAGAAATGGATCTCTTAATTGCATCAACCTGCATAGGTTCAGCTGTGTCAGAATCTGAAGAAACTCTTGGATCCTTCTGAACAAATTGACTAGCAGAGAAACACATGCCACCATTGCTTCCAAACATTCCCAATCTCTCCTTCCTCCTTTCTGTAAGTCTTTGATCAATTTGAATACATAGTTGGATGAAGGCCTCAAGATCATTAGGAGTCTCCACTCTGGCAAGCTCATCTTTTACCTGTTCAGAAAGCCCTTGACGGTACTGACTTTTTTGCGCTGCTGGGTTCCAAGTGGTATCTGTGATCCAACGTCTGAATTCAGCTGTGTACTCAGCAACAGAACGTTTACCCTGCCGTAAACTATGCAACTTTGCTTCAGCAGTAGCACAGCGATTGGGATCATCAAAAACCTGATTCATCGCAGCCTCAAAAGTCTGGAAACTATTCAGCGTGGCACTGTCTTGTTCTATATAAGGGGAGGCCCAGGCTAGAGCTTCCCCAGTCAGTAGGTTGATAACAAACATTACCTTCTGTTTTTCAGAAGTGAATGCAGCGGGTCGCATTTGGAAATATATGCGACACTGGTTAAGAAAACCTCTGTAATGGCGGCAATCTCCATTAAACTTGGGTGGGTGAGGCATATGTGCATTAGCATCATCTCGGGAACGTAGGTCCAGCAAATGTTTTTGCAGAGCATGGATCTCTTCACGTTGCCCTTTCACCACACTTTCCAGTTCGGCAAATTTTTCTTGGTAGGTGACACCAAACTCCTGCAGCTCCGCAATTTGCTGCCTGAAAGGAGCCAAAGCATTTGCTATAGCGGCCTCCATGTTTTAGGGCCAGGTTATTCTGTCACGATCAGGCGTTGGGCTTGAAGACCAATTGCAATAGCAGTGGCAGGACAGGCATACAGGCAGTCACTTCTGGCAAATGACACAGGCTCACCTGAGGTGCGGAGTCTAAGTACTAGCTGGTTTTCCCCAGAGCTCCGGATGGTGGAGATGGATTTAGCTGCAAGCTAGTACCAGGTCGCGGTCCTCAAGTTTGCCCCACCAGGGTGTGAGCAAGCCAGGGTCCAATAGCAGATAACAGACAAGGATGAAACAGCAGCGTGGTCAGAAAACAAGCCAAGGGATCAATCACGAGTGGCTGCAGGTTGGGATCAAGCAGTAGAGTAGTCAAAGAACAGGCTGGGGGTCAAACACGGGTGGTTGCAGATTGAGATCAGGCAGTAGAGAGGTCCAGGAACAAGCCAAGGGTCAATCATGAGTGGTTGTAGGTATAGATGGCAGCAGGAAAGACAACAGCAAGGCACCGGCAGGGAAGGCACAATAACCTGGCAAAGAGGAAGTGCTGAGACAAGGCTTATATAGGAAGTTCATTGGAGGAGCAAGGGGTTCAGGGTTCAACAGCAATCAAGACACCAAGCAGAGTAGTCTAATGGATCAGATAGGTTTGTCCAACAGATCAGGGAGGGAGCTATCCAGCATCCCAGATAGCTCAGTGGGAAGAGTCAATGCCAGACACTGACGAGGTCCCAGGTTCAAGCCCAGGTCCTGACATTATTACTGTTAAGCCTTCCTCAGATTATTCATGCCGGAGCGCCTCCTCAAGTCCTCACCTTCTTTAACTGGGTGAATCTGGAAGCAACTCAACATTAGTGCACCACCGAAAGGGCCCCAACCACACCAGCATTAATAACAATTTTTTTCCTAATTTTTTTGAGATTTTTTTCCTCGCTGTTTCATAGTATTTACATAGACTTTAGCGATTTTTCCCCTTCCTGAACACTAAGTCCTGCAGGCAGACCTGGACCTAGCAAAGTTACTCCAGGGCCAAAGGCAGCGTAGCCTCCGGGGGTTTATACTATCCGTTTCTGGTAAAACCTGTGCCCAGTTATTCGTAATTATCCTGAATTTTAAGTGTAACCCTACTATTGTTATTAATTTCACCTTTTATTCTTGCATGCCTTTATCTAATTTATTTTATGACAATATGTTAAGTTTGTGTAACTAATTGGTCTGGTGCTTGCGTTCTTTAAAATAGCATATTAGCTGGGTACTAATATCAATGCCAGTGATTTCTCAGTGAAATTGTGTGTTTGTGTACTAAGCCTGGTGTGTTAGAGGGGCTGAAGTATTTGAGAAGGTCGAGGGCAGCAACAGAAAACCCATCTTAACTAGCGGCTCCTACAGGGGTAGCGGTACACATAGAAACAAGGTCTTCTTTGTCATATTACATCTTTATCGAAGAGAAAAACCGAATGTTTAAAAAAAACATGCATTAGTAATTTAACATCACGCCGACGTAATGCAAATATGCTTTGGCTTGAAGGGGCTGTACCGGGGTGATGCATGCAGCTGCACGCATCACCTTGGTACCGTTTTTTAGAGCCGGCGGTTGGCTTTTATGTGATAACAACCAATTCAGTTAAGCAGCCGCTTGGCTGATATCCCAAAGCCCCCCCCCCCCCCGCCGCTTCGGCGGCTTGCCTGGTCTCTCCTGTCTCACCGGGAGGCCCGAGCAACCAGCCGGCTTAGATCGGGTCTCAAATCTAGTAACCCAGAAGTGATGTCATGACATCACTTCCAGTTTACTGAAGACTTAGACCCCTTTCACACTGGGGCGCTTTGCAGGCGCTATAATGCTAAAAATAGCGCCTGCAAAGCGCCTTGAAACAGCCACTGCTGTCTCTCTAGTGTGAAAGCCCTCGGGCCTTTCACACTGGAGCGGTGCGCTAGCAGGACGGTAAAAAAAGTCCTGTTAGCAGCATCTTTGGAACGGTGAAGGAGCGGTGTGTTTACCGCTCCTCCACCGCTCCTGCCCATTGAAATCAATGGGGCACCGCGGCTATACCGCCGACAAAGCGTCTCTGCAGAGGCTCTTTGCGGTGGTTTTAACCCTTTCTTGCCCGCTAGCGGGGGTAAAAGCGCCCCGCCAGCGGCCGAATAGCGCTGCAAAATTGATGGCAAAGCGCCGCTAAAAATAGGAGCGCTTTACAGCTGACGCACCCACCACCCCAGTGTGAAAGGGGCCTTAAATGCGCCAAGTTTTTTTAAAATGACAGCATTCAAAACTGCCAAACTTGGCCTTTTGAATGCTTTTAAATGCAAAGAAGGGATTTGGGGTCTTATAGACCCCATATCTCTTCATAAAACCACTTTAAAGTGGTTGTAAACCCACGTTGAAAAAAAAATAAAAAAGTTAGCGAAACATCCAGTGTACATGAGGTCTTACATATTTTGCCATCATAAAATGGAGATAAAAAATAATATACATTCATAAACGCACTATAAAAATTGAAAAGCACAATTACAGTACATACTAGCCAATAGGTGTTGTAAGCAACGTCTGTCCCTATAGTGCTGAAACAAATTGTCTTTCTTTCCTTATTACAGGAATCCTGGAGAATGTCTGGCCAATATGTTGTGGTGCTGAAAGAAAACACACACAAGTCGCAGACAGAAAGGGTGATCCATCGTCTGCAGACTCGGGCAGCAAAGCACAGCTATCTGACTAAGATTCTTTATGTCTTCAATGAACTATTCCAGGGCTTTGTGGTTAGGATGAGCAGCGATCTGTTAGAGATGGTGAGTGACCTTATTTGTGAGCTTTGGTTGGGGATTTTGCCCAACTTTTTGTGTAAACCAAAGGGCAAGGGAATAAATAAGATACTGATGTTACTTTTTATTTACACAACACGTGCTAGCTTCAGATTTAAACAAGGTTTTAGCTGGCTTTAACAAGCAACAGATCTGCTTTAAAGTGTTGCAAAACCTAGGACTCTGCACTCACTATATCTGGTCTCCCACAGTACACAGAACATGGGAATGCAATAGTTGTAGTAAATATAAACTGCTAAATATCTTTTCTCATCAGCAGTACATAGCAGTCTTGTGACTTCTATCAGTGTCTGGTTAAAGCTTGTAAGAGGTTTCAAACTACACTAGCTGTCCTATCAGAATCCAGGACCCATGACCCTCTGTGTGGACAGTGCTGATTGGCCCTGTGCTGATCACACACTCTCCCAAGAAAGAAAAAAACTCTCTAGCAATACACACCAAACTTAGCATGTGCAGCTTGACTCCAGTACTCTGTCTTATCTGGACCTGTTCTGGAGTCAGTGGAAGAAGAGGAGGATCTGTACATACAGGATCAAACAGCCTTTTTACACAATACAGAGGATTGACCCCTTAGGTTCCACAGAGAATATAACAAGCATGCTTTTACTGTATATATTTACTGATTTTACTGTTGTGGGTTTAGTAACACTTTAAAGTGGTGTTCCGGACGAAATTACACTTTTTAAATAAAAATACCCCTAGAATACACAAGCTTAATGTATTCTAGTAAAGTTAGTCTGTAAACTAAGGTCCGTTTTGTTAGGTTATTACAGCATTTAGATAGTTTATAAGCTAGAAATAGACTGTGGCCATCTTAAGTGTGGGCATCTGAAGCCAGACTATGTCTTCCTGGATTTCAGGCTTGCAAATCTCGCACAAGCAGTGTGATAGGTTTCAGTTTCATGTTTCCTTTTCTCTCCAGTGTCATAGCAAGTTGCCGCCCCCTATTTATGTAAACATCTCCTCCCCCTCCTCCCTCCAGTATGTACAAGCAATATTATTCTAGAAATATAGAAATCTGCTGCTAAAGGTAAGAGCTTTAAAAATATCCTAATTGTAAACTAAATCATTTGTTTCTGTGCAGATATATCTACATAATAAGATATTATATATATATATATATATATATATATATATATATATATATATATATATATATATATACACACACACATACATATACATATAAATATAAAATCTTATTATGTAGATATATCTGCACAGAAACAAATAATTTAGTTTACAATTAGGATATTTTTAAAGCTCTTACCTTTAGCAGCAGATTTCTATATTTCTAGAATAATATTGCTTGTACATACTGGAGGGTGGAGGGTAGGAGCACATGTCCCCCAGCACAGCACATGTCCCACTAAACATGTCCCCCAGCACAGCACATGTCCCCCAGCACAGAACATGTCCCCCAGCACAGCACATGTCCCACTAAACATGTCCCCCATCAGAGCACATGTCCCCCAACACAGCACATGTCCCCCCATCACAGCACATGTCCCACTAAACATGTCCCCCATCACAGCACATGTCCCCCAACACAACACATGTCCCCCAACACAACACATGTCCCCCAGCACAGCACATGTCCCCCAGCACAGCACATGTCCCCCAGCACAGCACATGTCCCCCAGCACAGCACATGTCCCCCAGCACAGCACATGTCCCACTAAACATGTCCCCCAGCACAGCACATGTCCCACTAAACATGTCCCCCAGCACAGCACATTGCCAACATTACATGTCCCCAGCACAGCACGATCACGCTGCTAGCGATGCTAGGTGAATACTGGCAACAATAGCCTGGTTGCCCTCATTTAAAATGGCGCCGGCGTCATTTCCGGTTTTGCGTCATTTCCGGTTAAGAAATAACGCGATTCTACAGCCCAGGGACGGCTATGCCTTCTGGGATTGATGACAAACATCTACCAGGAGGCATAGCGGTCTGTGGATGACGCGCTGAGGCTGCTGCGGCTGTGGCCGGAACAACAAATAGATACATTTATAACAGTGAGTATTTTACAATTTTTTTTTTAATATGCCAAATCTATTTAAGGGGACAGAACTACAGGGGATGCGGCCAAGTTGTCAAAGAGGGTGGAACTCCACATTAAGTTACATAAATATGAAATATTGCATACTGATATTTCATTATTTCCAGCCAGCAGCTGGGCTCTAGGCTCCTTTTCACCATGTTTACCAGGCTAATCTTAACTGATGTGCTTAGAAACATCTGCTGATGTTTATGGAGCTGGATAGCTTAAGACCAGATTACAGCTTATCAGTTGTTCAAAACTCAGAATGTTTGTCAAAACCTGCATCATGGACGCACTTTTGATGATATGCATTTATGCTTGTTTATTTGTAAAATAATGGATTTATATGAATAAAACAAAATATAAGACAGCAGTTCAAAACTGGTAAATTTAAAAATAACAACCCCCAAAAAATGATATACTTACCTTTATAAACTCACTGAAGCCAGCTAAAAGTTGTTTAAGCTTTCACAAGCACTCTCATTAGGAGCTGTATTCAGAACATAAAGACTGGTGTGCTTTAAGGTTGGTTTCACACTGGGGCGGTGGGGGGCGGCGCTATACCGTCGGGATTGCAGAGGTATTCGGCCGCTAGCGGTGCAGTTTTAACCCCTGCTAGCGGCCGAAAAAGGGTTAATACCACCCGCAAACCGGGGTTAATACCACCCGCAATGGGAAGGAGCGGTGGAGGAGCGGTAAACACACTGCTCCTCTCACCGCTCCAAAGATGCGGCTAGCAGGACTTTTTTTCACGTCCTGTTAGCACACCGCTCCAGTGTGAAAGCCCTCGGGGCTTTCACATTGGAGAGAAAGGAGCCGCTGTTTAGGCTCGGTTTGCAGGCGCTATTTTTAGCAAAATAGCGCCTGCAAACCGCCCCAGTGTGAAAGGGGCCTAAAGGAGAAAAGAAAATGGTCATTAAATGGTTCATAAATACTTGCTGATGCTCCAGAGACCGGCATCTACAAGCTAAGAATAAAAAAGACCATGTACTGTATGTAAGATCTAACTTTATATATACAGCTCTGCAAAAAAAAAAGTGTTGTCACAAGATGTCACTCCAGCTGCAGTGCCTTGAAAAAGTATTCATACCCCTTGAAATTTTTCATATTTTGTCATGTTGCAATCATAAAACGTAAATGTACAGTGGGTCAAAAAAGTATTTAGTCATCAAACCAATTGTGCAAGTTCTCCCACTTAAAAAGATGAGAGAGTCCTGTAATTGTCATCATAGGTATACCTCAACTATGAGAGACAAAATGTGGAAACAAATCCAGACAATCACATTGTCTGATTTGGAAAGAATTTATTTGCAAATTATGGTGGAAAATAAGTATTTGGTCAATATCAAAAGTTCATCTCAATACTTTGTTATATATCCTTTGTTGGCAATGACAGAGGTCAAACGTTTTCTGTAAGTCTTCACAAGGTTGTCACACACTGTTGCTGGTATGTTGGTCCATTCCTCCATGCAGATCTCCTCTAGAGCAGTGATGTTTTGGGGCTGTCGCTGGGCAACACGGACTTTCAACTCCCTCCAAAGGTTTTCTATGGGGTTGAGGTCTGGAGACTGGCTAGGCCACTCCAGGACCTTGAAATGCTTCTTACGAAGCCACTCCTTCGTTGCCCGGGCGGTGTGTTTGGGATCATTGTCATGCTGAAAGACCCAGCCACGTTTCATCTTCAATGCCCTTGCTGATGGGAGGAGGTTTGCACTCAAAATCTCACGATACATGGCCCCATTCATTCTTTCATGTACACGGATCAGTCGTCCTGTTCCCTTTGCAGAGAAACAGCCCCCAAGCATGATGTTGCCACCCCCATGCTTCACAGTAGGTATGGTGTTCTTTGGTTGCAACTCAGCATTCTCTCTCCTCCAAAACACGACGGGTTGTGTTTCTACCAAATCAGTTCTACTTTGGTTTCATATGACCATATGACATTCTCCCAATCCTCTACTGGATCATCCAAATGCTCTCTAGCAAACCTCAGACGGGCCAGGACATGTACTGGCTTAAGCAGGGGGACACGTCTGGCACTGCAGGATCTGAGTCCCTGGCGGCGTAGTGTGTTACTGTTGGTAGCCTTTGTTACGTTGGTCCCAGCTCTCTGCAGGTCATTCACTAGGTCCCCCCGTGTGGTTCTGGGATTTTTGCTCACCGTTCTTGTGATCATTTTGACCCCACGGGGTGAGATCTTGCGTGGAGCCCCAGATCGAGGGAGATTATCAGTGGTCTTGTATGTCTTCCATTTTCTAATTATTGCTCCCACTGTGGATTTCTTCACACCAAGCTGCTTGCCTATTGCAGATTCAGTCTTCCCAGCCTGGTGCAGGTCTACAATTTTGTTTCTGGTGTCCTTCAACAGCTCTTTGGTCTTCAGGTTGTGGACAGGTGTCTTTTATACTGATAACAAGTTCAAACAGGTGCCATTAATACAGGTAATGAGTGGAGGACAGAGGGGCCTCTTAAAGAAGAAGATACAGATCTGTGAGAGCCAGAAATCTTGCTTGTTAGTAGGTGACCAATTACTTATTTTCCACCATAATTTGCAAAAAAAATTCTTTCCAAATCAGACAATGTGATTGTCTGGATTTGTTTCCACATTTTGTCTCTCATAGTTGAGGTATACCTATGATGACAATTACAGGCCTCTCTCATCTTTTTAAGTTGGAGAACTTGCACAATTGGTGGCTGACTAAATACTTTTTTGCCCCACTGTATTTTATTGGAATTTTATGTGATAGACCAACACAAAGTGGCACATAATTGTGAAGTGGAAGGAAAATGATAAATGGTTTTCAATTTTTTTTACAAATAAATATCTGAAAAGTGTGGCGTGCATTTGTATTCAGCCCCCTTTACTCTGATACCCCTAACTAAAATTTTGTGGAACCAATTGCCTTCAGAAGTCACCTAATTAGTAAATAGAATCCACCTGTGTGTTATTTATTCTCAGTATAAATACAGCAGTTCTGTGAAGCCTCTCTCTCTCTCTAACTCTCTCTCTCCGCCAGAACACACTACACAAGGCCGACGTGCAGGCGGCCTTATATAGTGTGGGGCGTGGACTTAACCCCCTGAGCCATAATTGGCCAAAGGCACCCTGCCTTTGGCCAATTATGGCTCTCTTCACTGACGGCGCTGTGATTGGCCAAAGCATACGGGTCATAGTGAATGCTTGGCCAATCATCAGGCAGCAATGCACTGCGATGACGCAGTGCATTATGAGCCGTGACTCGCCACTCGAATTTGGCGCAAACGGCTCATAATGTTTGATCTTCGTCGAACGATCAAACAGCCGATGTTCGAGTCGAACTCATGTTCGACTCGAACAGATAGCCCATTCCTACTCTCTAGATGTGCAATGCTGGTAGAGACATACCCAAAAAGACTTGCAGCTGTAATTGCAGCAAAAAGGTGGTTCTACAAAGTATTGACCCAGGGGGGGCTGAATACAAATGCACAATTTTGAAAACCATTGATCATTTACCTTCCACTTCACAATTATGTAATTATGTGCCACTTTGTGTTGGTCTATCACATAAAACCCCAATAAAATAAATTTTCGGTTTTAGATCGTAGCTTGACAAAATGTGGAAAATTTCAAGGGGTATGAATACTTTTTCAAGGCACTGTATCCTGTTAGTTTGGTGCTGTGAAATGCTGCAGACTATGGCATCCTTTTACAGTAGTAAAAAAAAATTCCTTCTGTATTTGCACAGAGTTTTGCAATTTATTACTAGTCAATGATTGCTTGGGTCACGTATGCTTGACAATATTTGTATGTGATGACAACAAACGTGAGTGCACAGCACTAAACTGTACATGGCTTCTAACAAAAAACACATAGGCCAAGGTAGGTTTACTTCTAACCTCTGATTTTGCTGAAGTCTAAAGTTAAAACGGAATGTTTTCTTTTTTTGTAAAATTTTGGTAGTAAACTCACATGTTTGCTTTTTACCTATAGGTAAGTCTATAATAAGGCTTTTACCTATAGGTAAGTCTATAATAAGGCTTTTACCTATAGGTAAGTCTATAATAAGGCTTTTACCTATAGGTATGTCTATAATAAGGCATTTACCTATAGGTAAGTCTATAATAATAGGATTTTTATAACAGCTTACCTGTAAAATCCTTTTCTTGGAGTACATCACGGGACACAGAGCGACATAGTCATTACTATGTGGGTTATATAGATACCTTCAGGTGCTGGCACTGGCAACTTCCAAAACCGGAAGTACCCTCCCCTATATAAGCCCCTCCCATCCGGGAGTACCTCAGTTTTGTAGCAAAGCAATAAGTGTCCCCAAAAGAGGGGTGGGAGCTCTGTGTCCCGTGATGTACTCCAAGAAAAGGATTTTACAGGTAAGCTGTTATAAAAATCCTATTTTCTTTCTCGTACATCACGGGACACAGAGCGACATAGTCATTACTATGTGGGATGTCCTAAAGCAATGCCCAATGAGGGGGGGGATACACCATACATAAGCTGAGCGCTATCAGACATGAGGATCTTTTGCGGCCTGCAACACACTGCGCCCAAAGGCGACATCCTCCTGACTTCTAACGTCCACCTGGTAGAACCTAGTAAACATGTGTACTGAAGACCATGTTGCGGCCTTACAGATTTGAGCCAGGGAGGCCTGGTGATGCACTGCCCATGAAGTTCCAACTGCTCTCGTGGAGTGCGCTCTAACTTTGAACGGAGGCGGTCTCCTTCTCAAGCCATAGGCTTGCATTATGACCTGTCGAATCCACTTGGCTAAAGTAGATTTTGACGCTGCCTGACCCTTTCTGGGGCCTTCCAGCAGAATAAACAAAGTATCCGTTCTGCGAATCTGAGCAGTGGCTTTTAGATAAGCTTTAACTGCTCTTACTACATCCAAAGAATGTAATAACTTTTCCTCTACCGAACTAGGTTTGGGAAAAAACGAAGGAAGAACCACATCTTGGTTCAAATGAAACCTCGATACCACCTTAGGAAGAAAGGCTGGATGAGGACGTAACACTACTCTGTCCTTATGGATAACCAGATATGGCTCCTTACAGGACATAGCTGCTAATTCCGACACTCTTTTAGCCGAACAAATGGCTACTAGAAAAATCAATTTCCTGGTGAGAAGAACCAGGGAAATATGCTGTAATGGTTCAAATGGTTGTTTCTGTAGAACCGACAGAACCAGGTTTAAGTCCCATGGACATATGGGAATATTAACCGGAGGGCTAATACGCATCACTCCTTGTATAAAGGCTTTGACTAGTGAATGCGAAGCCAAGGGCCTCTGAAAAAATATTGACAAGGCCGAAATCTGACCCTTGATAGTACTCAAGGCAAGCTTCCTATCTACAGCCCACTGTAGGAAGTCCAGAATCCTACCTATTACGTACTTACGTGGATGCCATTTCTTGGCCTCACACCAGGCGATGTACGCCTTCCAGATTCTATAGTAGATCTGCCTGGATACCGGCTTCCTGGCATTGATCATGGTAGATACCACAGGATTAGAGAGCCTTCTCTTTTTTAGAATGTGGGCTTCAATAGCCAGGCCGTCAAACCTAGGGCTGGTAAGGAAGGGTGGTATATCGGTCCTTGCGAAAGCAGGTCCGGACGATGTGGGAGAGTCCAAGGACTCCCCACTGACATTTTTACAATCTCCGCGTACCATGCTCTTTGGGGCCACGCTGGAGCCACCAGAATCACTGGTTTCTTTTCTACCCTGATTCTGCGGAGTAATCGAGGTAACAATTGTGGCGGTGGGAATGCATAAATCAGTTTGAACTGATCCCAAGGGAACACTAGGGCATCCGAGCCGCAAGCTAGGGGATCCCTTGTCCAAGAGACAAACCTGTCCACCTTTGCGTTGAATCTGGATGCTAGCAGATCTACATCCGGTGTTCCCCACCGCTGACATATTGTCCGAAAAACCTCGGGGTGAAGGGACCATTCCCCTGGGCATAATTGTTGGCGACTTAGAAAGTCCGCCTTCCAATTCTCCACTCCTGGAATGAATACCGCGGATATGGCTGGGACATATCTTTCTGCCCATTTCAGGATGCAATTTACTTCCCTCTGGGCTGCACGACTCCTGGTGCCACCCTGATGATTGATATATGCCACTGTCGTGGCATTGTCTGATTGAATTCTGACAGGGGACCCTTGGAGTTTGGATGTCCATGCTACTAGGGCATACCGGGCTGCTCGTATCTCTAAGAGATTGATGGGCAGGGCCTTTTCCGCATCCGACCATCTGCCCTGGAGAGACCATTGCTCCAGTACTGCTCCCCAGCCTATAAGGCTGGCATCTGTAGTGACCACCTTCCAAGAAATCGGACTGAAGGATTTCCCTTTTTCCAGATTCTGGGGAACCAACCACCAATGGAGGCTCTTGCGAACGGAAGGGGACAAGGACATTGGTAAGTCTAGGGCCTGAACTTTCTTGTTCCAGGCTGACAGTATGGCCCTTTGCAAATTCCTTGAATGGAATTGACCGTAGGGTACTGCTTCGAATGATGCCACCATTTTTCCCAGCAGCCTCATGCACAGGCGTATGGACGGCTGTCTTTTTGTACCCACTAAGTGGATCAAATCTCTCAAAGACAACACCTTTTTTCGAGGCAAGAATATTTTCTTCTGGTCTGAATCTAGCCTTAGCCCCAAGTATTCCAGACTTTTGACTGGTTTTAGGGCCGACTTGTCTCGGTTGATAATCCAACCGTGAGATTCCAGATACTTGATTGTCTTGTGAACGACCACTTCTAGTTTTTTCACTGAGTGGTCTATCAGCAACAAGTCGTCTAGATATGCCATTATCGTTACACCTTGCGTTCTTAGATTGGCCAATAATGGGGCCAGAATTTTTGTGAACACTCGTGGTGCTGTGGCCAGACCGAAGGGTAAGGCTCTGAACTGAAAATGGCGCCCTTCTACTGCAAAGCGTAGAAATTTTTGGTGGACTGGAAAGATGGGAATGTGCAAATAAGCATCTTTGATGTCGATCGAGGCTAACCATTCCTCCCCTTGTAGGGCAGTGGCCACCGATCGGATCGACTCCATCCGGAAAGTCCTGATATGCAGGAATTTGTTTAGCCCTTTTAGATTTAATATGGGCCTCACGTCCCCGTTTGGCTTCGGGACTGTAAAGAGGTTTGAGTAAAACCCGAACCCCCATTCTTCCAGGGGAACCTCCATAATTACTCCTTGGAGCAATAGTTGTTCTAGTGCCAACAGGAGGGACTCTCTCTTCCGGGGATCCCTTGGCACGTTTGACCTCATAAAATGGGAAGGAGGAGAGTCTTTTAACTCCAATCTGTATCCCAGACTTACTGCGGAGAGCACCCATCTGTCTCTGATCGTGTCCCGCCAGGTCTCTGCGAACAACTGGAGTCTTCCCCCCACCCGATTGAGTGGGGGCAACCCTTCATGCATTTGACTTTGGGGGAGGTTTTGTACCTCTCCTGACCCAGGGTTTCTTATTACCCTGCGATTGTCCCTGATTTTTACCCCCGGGATTTGACCGAGGGGGCCGTCGGAACTGTTTCACAGCCGATGCCCCAGGGACTGGAGAAGCAGGCCTCTTAAAAGAGGGACCTCTAACTCTGTTTTTAACCGGCAAGAGTGTACTTTTACCGTTGGAAATTTTCTGGATATATTTGTCCAGGTCTTCCCCGAATAAGCGTTCACCATGAAATGGGAAGCTAACCAGCAATTTTTTACAGGGAGCTTCAGCAGACCAGTTTTTTAGCCATAGAAGCCTGCGCATATGTACTACAGACAGCGTAAGGCGGGAGGCCTGATGGATTGAATCCTTTATGGCATCAACCGCAAAGCACAAGGCTCTAGGTAGATCAGCTAGGGCAAGGGCCTGCTGATCTGGCAAGTCCCTTAAGACCTGTTTCAACTGATCCTTCACTGCTTGGCAGACCCCAATAGCTGCCACTGCTGGTTGTGTCACCAAGCCTGCTGTAGAAAAAGCAGATTTTCATAAGGACTCCAATTTTTTATCTATTGGGTCCTTGAACATTTGGACATTATCCACTGGACATGTCAGTGATTTATTCACACAAGAGATGGCTGCGTCCACTGTAGGGACCCTCCATTTTTTGATGAACTTATCCTCCATGGGATAGACCACCGGAAATCTCTTGGGGGGAGTAAATATTTTATCAGGATGTTCCCAATCCTGGTACATGAGCCCTTCCAATAAAGGGTGAACTGGAAAGGAACAGACAGTCTGGGGAGCTTTTAGCGACCCCAGCGAGGAGACAGTAGTGGTTGATGGTTCCGCAAGGTGCATTTTAAATGCTGATCGGACCATGTTAGTCAAAGACTGAACCCATAATCTTTCAGCTTGAGATGCTGAGAAAGGTTCCTCCACAGTTGATTCCTCTATAACAGAATCAACCTCCTCCTGATCCCCTTCAGGCAGGTCGATCCCTGTATGGGACTGTTGCTCCATTAACAGGTACTCTGAAGGAGGAGACGGAGATCGGGCGTGCTTTCCCTGTGACAGGGAGGCAGCGATTAATGTTGACAATCTCTCCTCTAATCCTCCCAGAGCTGAGGAAAAAACCTCCTCTGTTACATACACAGGAGCAGGTGAACTGAGGACAGCCACAGTACCAGGTACTCCTGCGGGGTCTCTACGGTCACTAACCTCTGAATTTTCAGGGGAGACTGGTGCAGCAGAAGCATGCCCAAGATCCTCAGAGCCCGATGGAGACCCCTTTCGCTTCCTGGAAGATTTAGTTCCGGAGCTTCTGGACGGCATATTCCTAAGCCCAAAGCTGAGGTATTCCAGCCGTAATACACCCTTTTTACCGAGAATAGTCTAGCACAATTGCTGCTATATATCAGTTGGTGTCTACTAAAGTGCCTTTCTAGGGGATGCCTGCATCAACCGCCTCTGTGTGCCTTTTTACTGTTGCTAGCTCTGTTTGTGCACTTCAATAGCCAGCTTGATTGCTTTTAAAAACATGCTGGACGCCCGCACATGCGCAGTAGCGCCGCGGCGCACACCGAGCGTCATCCACCCGCTCCGCCCCTTTTCCAGATTGCCTCTATATAGAGAGGCGCGTGCACGCGCACGTGCGCGGGCACGTGCGCCTTCGGCGCCTTTTTTGAAAAAAACAGGAGCTAGATGGGAGCCAGGGTCCCTGCCGCAGGGCCCGGGGATGGATGAGCGCAGCAACAGGGCAGAGGAGACAGCTTCCTTGCAGAGAACTTACCAACTGCCTGGATTTGACTTCGGAAGAAAAAAATCCACATTACAAGAAAAAAAGAACCATAGCGGCCTCTAGTGTTTAACACAGGTACCGCGGTCTTACTTTTTTTTTTTCTTGCCTACTATAAAAAAAAATTACATTTTCTCAGTAGTAACAGGCATACACAGAATATTTAGCGGGAATACCTTAGGTAACAGGCAGAAAGACAAAATAGGCTTGGGGGTCCCCCAACAGAACCAAGTTCCTGGGGGCCCCCACTTACCTTTTCCTCGCCGCAGGACTCTGTTTGGTCCACAGAAGCCCAAACTTCACCTATCACGGCAGGCATTGTAATCAAACCTTCAGGGACCGGGTTCCCAAGGATTCCACTCCCCTGGACCTGTATAGCACCCTGCACAGAAAACATCTTGGTCGTGGGTATGACCAGAGCTCTGGATCCCAGGGTCCAGCCCTCCTAAGAGAGGCATTACAGGCAAAACCTTGCTCTTCTCTTGCAAGGCCCGGGTACCGACCGTTTAGCTATGAAGCTTTTTTGGTCGGATCCGGAATAGCTTACTGAGGCCCCAAAAGAACCTGTACGCAAGCTCAGTGAAACACATGTTACTTCTTGGCCAACACCTTAAACACTGGCAAAAAACTGAGGTACTCCCGGATGGGAGGGGCTTATATAGGGGAGGGTACTTCCGGTTTTGGAAGTTGCCAGTGCCAGCACCTGAAGGTATCTATATAACCCACATAGTAATGACTATGTCGCTCTGTGTCCCGTGATGTACGAGAAAGAAAAGGCTTTTACCTATAGGTAAGTCTATAATAAGGCTTTTACCTATAGGTACAGTAAATATCTTCTAAACATGCACCGTTGACATAAAAATGCGTGGGAGTGATGTCGTGGCTCCGGCTCGGTCATTCATACGGAAGATTGGGTGAAAATGGAAATGCCTACAGCGGTGACAGCTGGATGGCGGTTGGACTAGTGGGTAGTGGGTAAAGAGAATGAGGGGAGGCCTCAAATATTAAATAATAAGCATAGTTCAGTTTAGAAGGGGAAGTGTAGCATCAGTTGAAGGATCATTGGTTAGGAGTTGATACAACTTGCATCCAGGTATTTTAACACTTTGCTGTGAATGAATCGTAATTACTCGCCCCTCCTCCTCCAGCTCATACATCTTGGTATGGTGTTTCAGTTAGACAAAGCTAAAACGTAGGCAGCCACTGTTAGAGTCTCCTATTAGAAATTCAGTATGCTCTGCAAAGACTGAATCATTAAGGCACCCTTTTTTAAAATATTTATTGCTAAAACAAATCCAAACAACTAATGATAAACTTAAAGTGGCTGTAACCCTCAGAGATTAAATATGAACAAAGCATATCCCTCTATAGCAGTGGCAGTGCGTCCATAGTGGGCGCAGGACTCAGGAGCGCCGCCCCCTCTCTCTTCTGTGCCCATCACTCACGTCAACAATACATAGGTTCATGCATTGCATGAACCTATGTATTGTCGCCGCCGCTGCCGCCCACTATTCAGATGGCCGGCCCCCTGGCGAGCGCCGGCCATCTGAATAACAGCGGCTGGTTGGTTTTTGGAAGTGCCTATCAGAGCCAGCGACTCTGATAGGCTTCCCGATTACAGCCTGTGGCTGTAATCGGCTTCCAAATAGTTAACCAGTGGACGCACGGGGGTGCGTTCCTTGGTTAATACTGACAGGCGTCTCAGCCAATCAGAGAGCGGGAGACATCGAGAGCGGGAGAAGACATCGAGGACGGAAGAAAGACTGTGCTGACCCGAGGAAGGTAAGTGCAGGGCTGGGGACAAACTGGCTGCATTTGGGACAAACTGGCTGTATTTGGGGACGAAACTGGCTGTATTTGGGGACGAAACTGGCTGCATTTGGGGACGAAACTGGCTGCATTTGGGGACGAAACTGGCTGTATTTGGGGACAAACTGGCTGCATTTGGGGACAAACCGGCTGAATTTTGGGGGAAACTGGCTGCATTTGAGGGGGCAAACTGGTGGCGTTTGGGCTCAGTGGCTGCGTTTAATGGGCACAGTGGCGGCAATTGATGATTTTTTTTTTCAGTTTGTTTGCGCCCCCCAAAAATTTTGAGCACCAGCCGCCACTGCTCTATAGTGTATACTTGTCTCAAGTAAAAGCACTAAGTGTCATCTCTGTCTGCTGCTTCGTTCCTCTGCTATCAGCATGGATCACTTATGACAAGTTTTCCTGACACCAAGAGAAAATATGGTGACAGGGGAGTGACCTCCAGCTGATTGACAGCCTCAGCTCTGTTCCTGTGAGCTGTGTGGAGGGGGGTGTGCCCCTTCCCTCCAATCAGCTCTCAGAGCTCTCCTCACTGAGCTCTGGAGAGTGTAACCTCAGCTATCTAACCACTTTTTTCGGAACTCTCAGGCAAGCTGTAAATTCAGCACTTTGAACAGATGTAGAGAAGAGAAAACTACAAATAAACAGGTACAACCTCTGTAGGGGGATTTAATTAATCTCTGTGTATCACCTGGGGATAGTCACTTCACTAACAGTGGTGGCCTCTCCATTAGGGGCACCCCCCCCCAATCCATGCACCCAGCCCCTAATTTATATGCAGGGTGTCGGGCGCGTGGATTTCAATGTTATTTTGTTTTGTTTTTCAAGCACGTGATTAGGGTCTGAGACTCTAATTGACTCCAAAAAAAGGGTGGACTTGCGGCGCAGAGCACTTTTGCCGCTCCCCCCCAAAAATAGAGCACCAGCCGCCACTGTTCACTAGGTATATGTAAGGGTGTACAACCATTTTAAGACCAGTTTATAAACTTATAAGATTGACCAAGTTCCATTTTACTTTAAAGTGTATCTATAGCCAAAACTGTTTTAGTTTTAGGGTTCTGACCTCTGTCAAGAGATATTTTCTTCCGCTTTCTGTTCTGGGGACATTTTACCAGGAAGTGAAGAAAACAGAACACAATAAAAAATCTTAGTGGGTTTTAGTATTCTCCAACTTAACTAAAAAATATTTTTTTACTTATTTCTTTGGTCAGTTCGGGGATTTTCCTTAACCACTTCAGCCCCGGAACAATTGGCTGCTCAATGACCGGGCCATTTTTTCGATTCGGCACTGCGTCGCTTTAACTGACCATTGCGCGGACATGCGATGCTTTATCCGAACAAAATTGATGTCCTTTTTTTCCCCACAAATAGAGCTTTCTTTTGGTGGTATTTGATCATCTCTGCAATTTAAATTTTTTGCGCTATAAACAAAAAAAGCCAACAATTTTGAAAAAAACACAATATTTTGTACTTTTTTCTATAATAAATATCCCCAAAGCAAACTTTTTCTCACTGTAGGCCAATATGTATTCTTCTACATATTTATGGTAATAAAAATCGCAATAAGCGTATATTGATTGGTTTGCGCAAAAGTTATAGCGTCTAATAGGGGATAGATTTATAGCATTTTTATTATTATTATTATTTTTTACTAGGAATGGCGATGATCTGCGATTTTTATTGGGACTGCGACATTATGGCGGACTCATCGTACACTTTCTACACATTTTTGGGACCATTGGCATCTATGCAGCGATCAGTGCTATAAAAATGCACTGGTTACTGTAAAAATGTCACTGGCAGGGAAGGGGTTAACACTAGGGGGCAATCAAGGAGTTAATTGTGTTCCCTAGTGTGTTTCTAACTGTAGGGGGAGGGGACTGACCTAGAGGAAATGACAAATCATGGTTCCTAGCTATTTAGGAACTCACGATCTGTCTTTCCTCACAGAACAGGGATTTGTGTGTTTACACACACACGTCCCTGTTCTGCCTCTCGTGCCCGCGATTGCTCGCGGCTGGCGGTCATCGCGACCACCGGTCATGAGCAGCAGCACCCCCGCGTAGCAGCGGCTGCTATCCCGCTTAAAGGGACCGACGTACACCTACGACGGTTCGCAGGATCATGCCGACCTGCCGCCGTATAACGACGGCGGCTGGTTGGCATGTGGTTAACTTCCTGTCTGATGAAAATGTTGTTCTTGGGATAGGAAGTGAGGAGAAATCTCCAGGCCCTGGACAGCAAAAAACCTGACAGGAGTTCTAATCCTTCCTTATTATATTTAAAATTATAAAAAAAAAATTGGCTATTGATACATTTTAAGAGGTATGCTTTGAAAGCAGTGAATCTGACATTCATCCACCATCTACGGCAGATCAGGTCAGTGTTTCTCAACTCCAGTCCTCAAGGAGCCCCAACAGGTCATGTTTTCAGGATTTCCCTCAGGTGAAACGGCTGTGGTAATTACTAAGGCAGTGAAACTGATCAAATCACCTGTGCAAAATAATGGAAATCCTGAAAACATGACCTGTTGGGGCGCCTTGAGGACTGGAGTTGAGAAAAACTGCTCCAGGTGCATGTGTTTTAAATGACAGTGATTGACTACTTGAAAAGGCTCTGACTTCCCGCACATTTCTATTATGTACTCGTTTCCTGATAATAATTTTTTTCAGAGTGAGATTTGTCTGGCCTAGGCCAACACAGAACCTCAACAACCTGTCTTTGATTTTAGAGTACACACAACTAGGTGGATACCAGGTCCACACGGGCCGAAGATTGGCCGAAATCAGCAATACAGTAGAAACCGACCAACATCCGGCCCGTGTGTACAGCTCCCTGTCCGACAGAAGCCGTTCTCATGCCTAGTTTCTGTCGAACGAGCATGATGGAAAACCTGCATCCGATCAGGGCTAGCAGCCAATGGCTGAGAGCGCTGACCGGTGTGTTCTGGCAGGGGGGCTGTTCCCCTGTCAGAACACAATAACACAGCAGGGAAGATAGTTGTACTATCATCGCTTGTGTTAGTACAGCAATCCTTTTTTTTTTTCGTTCAACCAGCGGGCTTATTGTGTGTTTCAGGCTTTAGCCTCTGAGGATACCTCCCCTAGGACTGTACTTATGTATTGATGGCATGGACTTACTAGATCACAAGGCAATCATTCAAAACTGGTTGAATTTACTCAAAAATTGGTCATGTGTTCAGCCAGTGTAAACCAGGGTTGAATTTCCAGGCACTTATGACTAAGGAAACATTTTTATAAAGGTTGCTTTTTAGGTCTCAGGTAGATGGGCATTATTGTGACATACTGCTTGAATGTAATGCTGCTTAAATGCAAGTGTAGCGGGGGTTTAAATTTAGGGGGATACACCTGGGTGGTAGTATGACCCAGGTGTGTATAAATCATGAAAGGATTTAGACCATTGTTAATTCGTGGAGGACTTGGTGGTGTATTGTTCTCCTTGGCCTGTGGGTGGCGGGGTTCCCACAGGTCTAAGGTAGATTCACTGCCGCAGTAGTGGCCTTTTTGTCCCCTGTCAGCGATGGTACGGCGAGGGCGGGGAACCCGCCGTGGCGTCGCGGGAGGAGATAAAGGGGAGAGACGGCCTCACCACGAGGTCTTTTTCCTGCATCGTGCGCCCAGGCACCTTCGGCCTGGGTGTTGGCGGTTCAGAGTTCCGGTCCAGGTGCCCTAGGCCTGGCCGGAGCGGAGTTGGCGTCCATCTCAGGCACCTTCAGCCTGGGGTGAGGTACTAAACCGGAGGCCTGGGGCTCAGTGACTTCGACTGGGTCCCGCGAGGGCGGAGGAGTCCGAGGGTCCCTGAGGTGGATGGGGCCCAAGTCTGAGGTGAGGAGGCCGGGGAGGTCACCCGTCCGAAGAGTCCGGAGCAGCATCAACCTGGTGACGGATGGGCCTCCGGTAACTCCCTTGGAGGGACATCTCCCCCTGACAGGGGCCACAACGCAGCAAAGGTACTCCTATCTACATTCTCTTCAGTCGCTGGAAGAGACTCACAAGTTCTAAGTTCTCTCTCTAGCCAAGGCTATAGTAACCACTGGTGAAACCACAGTGGTTTAGCGTACAATCAGGATAGTGCCTCGGCCTGCTCACCCCACCGTATTAAACTGTTATTGGGTCTCAACCAGTTGGCTGGTAAAGAACTGTTTGATTGTAAGTGTGACAATAAAACAAGAGTTGGACCCTAATCGGTGTGTGGTACTCTGGTTGATGGGAGCAAAGGGGAGTGTCAGCACAGCAAGACTTGATCCTTAACTGAAACACACAGGCCCGAGGAAAATATCTAGTACTGGCCTTCACCTCACCCACTGCCATGGGGAGGACATGGGCTGTAGCGTATCTCACCCTCACATACGAAATACCCCTAGACAAAGAAGGTGAGGTGAGGGCGCTACACAAGCATTCGACCACAAATCGCTGTAAAAGGGTGCATCTGATCTGCTTTGTCTGCAATGCAAACAAATAAAAATAGACCTGCTGCATCCAAAGAAATAAATTCAAGCGCATGCCAAATGCAGGAAAAAGACACCCGTCTACATTAACTTTTATAAAGAAATAAAAACCAGGTCCTTTTCAACAAAGTCTGCTTTCTATACTGAGCTGATTAGACTACATAGTCTATCAGATGTGAGCCTGCTGAAAAAATAGGATTTTTTGTACTCACCGTAAAATCCTTTTCTCTGACATCCATGGACTGACACGGTGTCTCTTTACACTTTACACGTGGGTTATGTCCCTGCTTGCAGGAGAAGACCTAGGCAGAATGTGAGATGTTATACATACATTCTAAAAGCCAGAGCTGAACAGCCCCACCCAGGGGGCGGTCCCTCCGGGCATAACCCTCCCACTACAGTCAGCAGACTTCAGTTCGTAACAAAGCAGTACAAACTTAAAAAGGAAGGGTGGGTGCCGTGTCAGTCCATGGATGTCAGAGAAAAGGATTTTACGGTGAGTACAAAAAATCCTATTTTCTCTTATCATCCATGGACTGACACGGTGTCTCTTTACACTTTACACGTGGGATGTCCCAAAGCAGTGTCAAGAGGGATGGGAGCAGTATAAATGGAAAAACCAAAAACTTTCACTCCAAGAAGGCAGATCTCCTCAACGGAGGAGTCGCAACTTTAAACAGCGGCCTGCAGCACCCTGCGGCCGAAGGAAGCATCCGAAGATGCAGCCACATCAACCTTATAAAAAACTTAAAAGGTATGAACAGACGACCAGGTCGCCGCCTTGCACACTTGTGCAACCGACGCTTGATGTCGGAAAACCCAGGAAGCACCAATTGCCCTGGTGGAATGCGCCGTAACCGGAAAGGGAGGCGCCCGCCCTTTGAGAGCATAGGCTTGAATGACAGTTTGTCTGATTCCCCTAAAAATGATGGCAGACGAAACCGCTTGGCCCTGTTATGGACCAGGGGCAGTCACAAACAGTGAGTCGGACTTCCGAATAGAAGCAGTAGCAGACAGGTACACCCGTAAGGCTCGTACCACATCCAATATGTGCAGCGCAAACTCTCTGGGATGCGATGGGTGAGGACACAAGGACGGGAGGACAATGTCCTCATGTAGGTGAAAGGTAGACACCACGTTTGGCAAAAGGGAAGGTCGCGGATGCAACACCGCCTTATCCTTATGGATGACTAAATATGGCGACTTGCAGGACAAAGCCGCCAACTCAGACACTCGTCAAACAGAAGTGATTGCCACTAAAAGGCCACCTTCTGAGACAAGACAAGAGAGGAATATCCCGGATATTCCCAAAAAGGAGGTTCCTGGAGGACCTAGCGCACCAAATTCAGATCCCACGGTGGGAGAGAAGGCTTGACAGGAGGGAGCACATGGCGAACCCCCAACACAAGGTGCTAACCAAGAAATGACCCGCTAGAGGTCGCTGAAAGAAGACGGCCAAGGCCGAAATCTGATCCTTGATGGTACTCAAAGCAAGCTTTTGGGTCACTCCACACTGTAGAGGACGCAGGATTCTGGGGACGGAATACTTCCGAGGACGCCAGTCCAGCGCTTTGCATATGGCGATATAAACTTTCCAGGCACGGTGATAGATCTGCCTGGAGGAAGACTTCCGTGTCCTTAACATGGTCAAAATGACCGAGTCCGAGAGACCTCGGTCCCTCAACACCTGGCTTTTAACAGCTCTGCCGTTAAAGCCAGAGATTGTAAGCCGGATGAAACATAGGACCTTGAGACTGAAGGTCCTCCCTCATCGGCAACCGCCAGGGAACGTCCGCAACGAGACGTACCAGATCAGCGTACCAGTGACGCTGAGGCCAATCCGGAACAATTAGGATCACCGGAGTTTATATCAGGCGATAAGGACCCTATGGGGCCACCAACGCATCCGAGTCATCGCCCAAGGATCCCTGGATCTGGCCACAACCTCGACCCTTGCGACTGAGTCGAGAGGCCATCAGGTCCACATCCGACGTGCCCCCCCGTCGGCAAAGGAGTTGAAATATGCAAGGACCACTCTTCCTGGTCCGGCGTCTGGCGATTGGCGACTCAGATAGTCCGCCCCTACAGAGCCGGCACGTTTCTTCTGGCCCACTTCAGGATACGGATTACCTCGGAAGCCGCAGCTGAGCTCCGAGTTCCCCCTTGATGGTTTACATACGCCACCGCCGTAGCGGTGTCTGACTGGCTCCTGATGGAGCGACCCCGTACTCTCTCCGACCTGAGGAGAGACACAGTCTGATGGCCCACATTTCCAGAACAGTGATTGGTAAACGGGCTCGTCCGGAGTCCAAGGCCTTGAGCCGACAGGACTCCCCAGACTCCACCCCAGCCCGTCAGGCTGGCGTCCGTCGTGAGTGCCGTCCATTGGATGGGAGGGGAACGACTTTCCGGACCGAAGAGCCGAGGGTCCCAACCACCCTGTCAGGGACGCCCTGACCAGGTGAATCACCTGGATCCGAAGATCCAAGGACAACGGGGATTTGTCCCAGGTGGACAAGATCGCCTTCTGCAATGCCCTGGTGTGTGATTGGGCATACGGAATGGCCGCGAAGGAGGCCACCAGGAGTCCCGGGACTCTCATGCAAACAACGGATTGACAACCATGTTCGGGATGTCAGCACCCGCACCGCAGACTGAAGTGTCAGCAACTTCTCCAGAGGTAGGATACCTTTGCCTCCAAGGAGTCCAGACCAGAACTAGAGACTCCAGACACTGAGTCGGGACCAGGACTGACTCCTGAATGTTCAGGAACCACCCGAAGTCCCTGAGGGTCTAATTGACGATAGTCACCTTTTCTCTAAGTCTGAGCCACTTTCTGCTCATAGCAGAAGACCGTCCAGATAGCCCACGACAGCAATACCTCGCTGTAACAGAAGGCTAGAACCGGAGCAAGCACCTTGGTGAACACCCTTGGTGCCGAGGCAAGGCCGAAAGGAAGAGCCACAATCAAGAGTGGACTTCGCTGATCGCAAGGCGCAGAAACTTCTGGTGACTTGCGCAGATCGGAACATGCAAGTAGGCGTCCTTGAAGTCCAAGGACGCCAGAAGAAAATCCCTTTGGTGGAGTGTAGCGATCACCGTGCGAATGGATCCCATGTGGAATTTCTGCACCTTCTCGAAGGCATTCAGGGCCTTGAGGTCCAGGATAGGTCGAACCACGTCCTATTTTTGGGACGACAAACAGATTCGAGCAGAATCCCTGAAAACTCTCCTGTGACGGAACCGGCACAATCACTCCGGACCTGATCAAATCCTGTACAGCCCCCAAGAGGGCTGCCCGACAGGTAGGAAGGAGAGGAAGATTCAAGGGAAAGAATCTGTGTGGGGGCCAGGATCGGAATACTATCCTATAACCTGAGGTGACCACCTCGCACACCCACCAGTCGGAGATTCGGGAGGTCCACCGATCCGTGAACCTGCGAAGTCGTCCCCCCACCCCAGAGTCGGGCGGAGGCAAGACTTCACGCGGAGGCGGGCTTGGGAGCCGCTTGTTTGGCTTACGCACCCAGGGGCACTTGTGCCCACCAGCCGCACTGCCGTCAGTCTGAGAGGGCCTACCTGTGGACTCTGACTGACGAAAAAACCCCTGTTTTGCTGGAAAGGAAGGCCCCTGTTTGCGGCGGGCCTCCTCACCCTTGCTAGTCTAAGGAAGAAGAGTGCGTTTACCTCCCGTGACATCCATGACGATGTCATCCAGAGCAGCACCGAAAGGTCTACCGCCTTTAAAATAGTAGATCCGTCAGGAGCTTCCTAAGGCTAGGTCAGCAGACCAGCATTTCAACCAGATAAGATGACGCAATACCACCGCCGAGACAGAGGCCCTGGATATTAAAGGGGCCGCGTTCAGTGTGGCGTCGCACACAGAAACCAGGCCCTGAACCAGTTGGTGGGCCAGAGCAACTGTGTCTGGAGGAAGAATATGCTCCTGTACAGCTAGGTGCAACATTTTTGCCCAACCTGTAAGTGTTTTAGACACAAGGGTCGCCGCTACCACAGGTCGTAGGGCGGATCCCAACAAGGCAAACATGGTTCTGCTCACCACTTCTGACCTCCTGTCAGTGGGGTCCTCAAATGCAGGAGTCCCCTCCATCGGGAGAGTGATGGCCTTGTTCAACCGGGCGACTGGAGGGTCGACCACTGGGGGAGAAGCCCACTTTTTAAGTAGGGCATCTTCAAGGGGTATCTGATAGACAAACGCCGCGGGACCATAAAAAAATTCTTCTGCGGCTTTTCCCAGACCTTATCAATGAGCTGGTCAAAGAAAGTACGATGGAAAAAACCCCTTTAGAAGGCCTGGCCTTAAAAGAACCAAAGGAGACAGTATCCGCCTGAGGTTCTGCATCCGCAGCATTTGAGCTTGAGAGTGTCCCTCACCACAGTCATGAGCACACTAACAAGCGCCCTGTCATTTACTGACTCAGAACTGGAGTTTCCCTCATAGGGAATGTCCTGTTCAAAACCATCCATACATTCAGAACTAGGGTCCTGAGCGATAGTGGCTAGGCCCATATCTGAATCAGCGCACTGCCCTTGAGTAGATAAAGTGGGGAGAGGGCGCCTTTTTGCACCTTGCGCTTGCACACAGCTCCCATCCTGGTCAGAAATTGATTCCAGGGCTGCCCACAACAGGTCCATAGGGACCGCAGTGCTGAAGCACTGCCTGTTGCCACTGACATTTTTAGGGGAAGCTGGTGACACAGACTCCATATTGTCCCTCTCTGAGACTCTCTCAGATAAAAAGTCCACCCACAGGCTGTGCTGACTGAGGAGGGGGCGCCCAGGGGACTCACCAAACCGGACCAGGGACTGCTTAGTTCCGCTGTCTGTACCGCGCTGTGTCAGCGCTGGTAAGCTGTGAGGAGACTGTGAGGAGATTTGCGCTGCTATAGCAGCGCTAGAGGCCAAACTAGTGCTGAAAAGCGCGCGGGCTACAAGAAAATGGCCGCCGCACTTCACTGAGGCGATCCGCGGCAAGATGGCCACCATGACGCAGTTAAAATGAAACAGCACACACGCACAGCGCCACTCGGCGCTCAGGCCCCAAAAAAAAAACCACACAAAAAAGCCCCAAGGCATACATTGCAGACCAGCATGAGCCCCCCAAGAACAGTGTGACCCCCAAGCACCCCACACAGTCAGCGCCAGTAATGGTGACATAGAGCGACAATAAAATACAGGGGGAGACAGGGAAAATCCCCCACAGAGAAGCACACAGCCCTTTGTACTCACCTGCAGGCAGGAGAGACTACTTACCCGTCCCCTGAGGGACACACTGGTGTTTCTGACAGGACTATCACAGTGCAGTACTGAGTAGCTGTCGGCCCGGTTCACCGCGAAAGATACAGTCAGTCAGGAGCTGTTCAGTCTTGAGAGGACCGTGGGAGCATGAAAGCAAACCCGGCCACCCCTGGAGTCATGGGGCCTGTCGTGAACTGAGTCTCACGCACCGAAGGCGAGGATCAGCACGCTCGATGGTCGGACAGGGAAGACTACGAGGATATCTTGTACCCAACCTGTTGCCCAGCCGACAGTTGATAGAAGATTCTCAAAAATAAAATAAAAAAGAATTCCAAAAAGGAATAAAATAGGTCAGGAGACTGGCTCCTGAGGGAGCCATGTCTTCTCCTTCTGCTAGGCAGAAAAAAACTGAAGTCTGCTGACTGTAGTGGGAGGGTTATGCCCGGAGGGACCGCCCCCTGGGTGGGGCTGTTCAGCTCTGGCTTTTAGAATGTATGTATAACATCTCACATTCTGCCTAGGTCTTCTCCTGCAAGCAGGGACATAACCCACGTGTAAAGTGTAAAGAGACACCGTGTCAGTCCATGGATGATAAGAGAAAAGAAGATATCTGCTGGGTGCTTGAGTTCCATAGTTTCATAGTTATAGAAATAGTCAGATTCAAAAAACGACATATGTATTGAGTTTACAAAAAGACAAAGCAAATAAAATAAAAAAGGAAGGACAAAAAAAAAAAAAAACGTAAAAAGCATGATCTAATTTGCTCTAATGGGAGAAAGTTGATTTCGGATCTCCAAAAGCAATTGCCGCTGGTCATTAGGAAGGAATCCTAACTTGCAGACCTGGGACTCTTGTCCGCACCCCCTGCAACCTTCCACTCTTCAGTTCTGGAGCTGCATTTACTCACAAATGTTTAAAAGAGGCCAAAGAGGGCAAATAAATAAAATTACATTGTAAAAACAGTTTGATAATATATTTTGTAGCTGCCTGTGATTCTTTGCCATCCTAGCACAGGCCCCAAGGGCAGATTATTGTAGTAAATGCTTTATTTTAGGGCTGTTACTGATTCAAATTTTCGTGTTCGATTAATCGATTATTTTTTTAAATCGATTAATCGACTAATTTCGATTAATTATAACGCACATACAGATCCAACTACTTTTAGCTGATCTCCTTGCAGGCCGATTCCCAGTGCAGCTACCAACCACTGGAGAAATGGATAGCAGGATACAAAAAACACACAAAGGCAGCGCTCGATGGCAATAGCATTAAAACTTTTATAGTCTTCAAGTAGGTAACAAAATAAATATTGCACTGGAGATAAAATCAATGTAGCTACATAAACTGTAAAAATGGTGTGAGTAATACCAAACGGTAGCAAAAGCAGTCATAAAAACATGTAGCTAAGTATGATACTGGTATAAAAATGTGTACAACGATACCACTGCTGAATCCAGATGAGGAGTGATTAACATCAGTCCGTTGGCATGTATAGTCCCGTGAAGTGAACTATCACAACTCCCAGTGGATGGCTGTAGAATCCCAGGTTGATAGAGGGAAGTGTAACAGCCCTTGCGTGTGGCAGATAGTAAGGTCCCGCCGGCATGCAGATATGAAGGCACAGCAAAGGAGCCCTTCAGATGGACACGGCAAGCCCCGCCGGTGTCCGTGATGTCACCGGATCTCCGACAGAACTCCCTGAAGACCCGGAAGCCGGCGGAGAGGTGAGTTCTGATCAAAAGAGTTTTGATTGATAAAAAAAATTAATCGATTAATCGAGGAATTAATAGTTAATTTCCACAGCCCTACTTTATTTAGACTTTTTTGATAGCACATTGTTGGGATAAACCGGTATTGATTCATTTCTGTTCTAGGCTCTGAAGCTGCCGCATGTTGATTACATTGAAGAGGACTCCTATGTGTTTGCCCAGAGTGTCCCTTGGAACCTCGATAGGATTGTCTCTACTCCTCATGTAGCGAACCACTTCAACCCCCCAAGTAAGAATCTTAATTATAACTTTACTTAAATCTGACCCCCAGATAAAGATTTAAAGTGTTAACCCTCTGCATTAAAGTGTTACTAAACCCAGTACCCTGCATTCACTATATCTGGTCTCCCGCAGTACACAGAACATGGAAATGCAATTATTTTAGTAAATATAAACTGCTAAATACCTTTTCTCAGCAGCAGTTAGAGCAGTCTTGTGATTTTTATGAGTGTCTGGTAAAGCTTGTAGGAGGAATTTTCATTCCCCCCTGATTGTCCAATGAGGCTGCAAGACCCCTGACCCTCTATCTGGACAGCGCTTATTGGCCTTGTGCTGATCACATGCACCCGCCCAAGAAAAAAAACTCTGTAACAATACACAGCAAACTGAGAATGTGCAGCTTGCCCCCAAGGCTCTGTTCTATCAGCAGAAAGATTGGGGACTGTGGAAGAAGGGGAGAATCAAAGCAAACAGGTACAATTACCCATCCTGTCCTCCAAAGTGGCCACTATGGTTAAGGACAGGCAAAGCATCCAAGTTTCAACGTGGATTCAGCGAAGGCAAGGGCTATGCTGATGTGTGCCCCCGGGCGTCCACAGTGACCCCATATGGATCTGCAGTGTAAGTCAATACACAATGTGAAAGAAAGATACTCTGATTAATAAAAACTGGGACTGGCGTGCCCAAAACGATATCCAAAAAATTTATAGAAAATATAGAAATAATGGGGGAAAAATAATGGAAATAAAGTAAATTAAATCAGACGGTGATCACAGTGTGACATTGACCAACAGTGTAGAGGTTGGTGTCACCGGTGAGTTTGCGATCAACCAGAATGATGCACTGAAAAACTTGAAGTGAAATGATGAAGTGCATACCACACAGATACGTGTGTGTATGTACACTCTGAGGTTTTATGAATTCTGTGGTACCATTTCTGACATTAAATCTACTTCTCTTTGAGAGATACATAACATGATTGTTTTCATACATAGTTATTAAATAGATACATTCATATTTTGTATAACGTATCTTAATTCATATATGGGTAGAGGACCGTGAAGCAACATAGGCATCATTGGTCCTTTACAATCAATGACCGTGGAGTAGAGGGGCCCAGGAAAGGCCCTTTGCGCTGCTGCAAGGAGGGCATCAGGCAGAGTGGAAGGGTGGGCATGGGGAAGGGGGGATGGGGGGGTATTGGGGAAAGGTTGGCAGGAAACGGGGGGGGGATAAGCATCGCTAGAAGGTCCAGAGCAAAGGGTGGCAACAGAGGCATGGTTGACTGTGGGCCGATTACAGAAAGGGTTTATAGCTAATGCCTTTGTTTAGGCCAGGGTGTTTAGTCGCACATAAACGATAAATCCATTTTGATTCAATTTGAAGCAGGTTCCACAGAGAGTATAACAAGCATGCTTTACTGCACATACAGACTGATTTTACTGTTGTGGGTTTAGTAACACTTAAAAAAAAATGGCCCCTGAGAGCTTTATGTCATAATGTAATAGTATGCTCCGTGAATTAGCACATTATGACAGATTTACCTGCCAAGCTATCCCCTCCAATGCTGTGGGGTCAGCAGACACTGCAGTCATGCTTTCATCATCTTTCTGGACAGTTTATAAGGTTGGATGCAAGCTATTTAACCAGTATTACAGCTATAGAAGTTCAGCATCTACCTGATACAGACACTAAGCAAAGAGTGAAGAGGAACTGATTAGAGCAAGGGTGCCGCCTATAGGGGAGCAACTTTTTGTGAAGTGCAAAATCCCATAGTTAGGGCATATACTACCATAGGTATTTAATTGTCCCCCGATGAAGGATAGAGAAATTCAAGGTAAACATGCGAGTCATTATTTTGGTCACTGGCTACCACTGAAAACTGGAATGTGTTAACTATTCCATGAACATATTTTTCTGTTTAGATACAGGAGATCTGGTGGAAGTATATCTCCTAGACACCAGCATACAGAGCAATCACAGGGAGATTGAAGGAAAGGTTCTCGTCACAGAGTTTGAGAATGTACCAGAGGAAGATGGCACCAGATTCTACCGACAGGTCAGTCATTTACTTCTTTGTTATAATAGAATGCATTACCGTATTTCATAGATATGACAAAAACCTAAACAACATCGGCAATCCATATTTTATCCCAAATATTGGACAGATGATGGCAGATTGAACCCCGAACCAAATGTCATGTATCTTTTTGGGTTTCCTGGTGGAGAGATCTCAGAACTTTAGAAGTTTCCAAATCTAAAGCTGCCCTCCACACTACAACGAGTCTCGTTCTGGGTTCAAATGATAGATTCCTCTGGGTTTACATGAAGTTATTGTAAGAAAGCACAGAATACTTTTGAGGTTATCCTTTATCAGGCTAGTTTAAAATACAACATGAATATTCTTAGGAACTTTTCTCATTAAAAAGTACAGATTTTCTTGTTCCCCTCTTCTCTTTAAATCCAAGCTCATCTGGTTATCATGGCAACCCCTTATCCACCATTGTTCATTTTGTAAAGAGGTAGGGGTGGGAAATTACCATTTCAGGCACTGTTCATATCTGTCAGAATTGGGGTCACTCTCCTATCATACGCTATTGATTACACATTGAATGAATTTATAAGGCATTGTAGGGAACTGGTAAGGGTTCCTAAAGAATCCTTTGCCAGCCAGTTTAACTTGTGGGTGATCCTAGTTTCAAATACTATTTTATAAGAGATTAGTTTTTACACCTATTGCAGAAAATAGTGGTCAAGCATTTGTTTCATTTCACGTGACTATAACGCTAATGCACAGTAGCTGCCAACACACCTGCAGTGCAATGCGCATAGCGTGCCTTGTAGTGCGATGCATTGCTGAAAATGCTGCAGGTACAATTTGTATGTGTTACAGAAAGTGGGTAGGGCCCCTACAACTGATTGAGTAGAATTAAAAAAAGGGGTGGGTTTTCAAATTATTTGGCTTTCCATAAAGTGGAACTGCACTGCATCTGAGCACCACAAATCAAAAATGCTATATAAGTCATTTTTTATTTTTCAAAGCAAACCCCTCCATCCATCCATGTCTCCTGTCACCTGGAACCACGAATCAGACTGAGACTAAAAATGCAGTAAAAATCACACCTTTGATGTAATGGTTAAAATGGTACAGATCAGTACACGTAGTCAAAACATAAGCCAGGGATCGGAAGCCAAAACGGATAATCAGACGAGCCAGTAATCAGGAAAACAGAAATCAGCATAGTTGGAAGCAGAAGAACAGAATCAGGAACCAGAAGGGACATCAGCTGGGCAAAGTCTTTCACGGGAACACAGCAGAGACACTCCAGATATGTTGACCAGGCAAAGGCACGAAAGGAATGAACAAGGCAGTTTAAATATCCAGAAGGGGCTGGCTGTAGGCGGGACTGACGAGCAGTTAATGATAAGCAGGTGAGCCACTGTGGAAACAATGAGTGTTGACAATTATCCGACAGCTGAGCAGCCTGAGCACAGAGAAGAGAGCTGCTAAGAACCCAGCCCTGACATCTCTATGCTTTATTTTGCTGAGAAATCATTTTGAAAAACACCCCCTGGCATTTCTGGCAGTGGCCATCTTGAGTAAGGGTAGATGATGCATGTAGCATTTTCTTCATGGAATCCATCTAGCTCTAGGAAACCATTAGCTTGGCTTAGGCTCGGCATAGCTTGAACTGAGAACCATCCCTCCCCTCCTAAAAACACCTGGAATGTATAATCATTTGCCTAGGCTTGGAAACCCCCCTCTATGGTTTCTAACAGCAGCCCTGTGTATAAGTCACAACATACTGTATAAGAAGTAGTTCTGAGCAAAAGAGAAAGACTGCCTTACTCTGAGCATGAATTTACTTGTTGCCTGATTTACTCCTTGAATAAAATATATAGAGTGCTAATGTTTTGGTTTCAAAAGAACCATGTGCAGAATAACTGAGCTTCTGTGATGTCAGATATTTATTTACTTTTTTGCAGGCCAGTAAATGTGAAAGTCATGGAACACATATGGCTGGGGTCATAAATGGAAGAGACGCGGGTGTTGCCAAAGGTGTCAATCTCCGCAGCCTGCGAGTTTTGAATTGTCAGGGTAAAGGAACAATTAGTGGTAGTCTAATGGGTAAGTATATCTCTTCTGAAAATGTCATTATCCTATCTACTCACTAACCTTGTTAGGGTCATTTATATATTGACGCTACTTGTGGGAGATGTAATTTGCATATTGCACTGCTGAATTACAAGATATGATAGAATGCTACAGTCTGATGTAATATGTCCCTACCTTGATTGGCACAGTACCTGTAACCAATACCCCAATTTCCGCTCCTCTCCCTAGTCCTGATACTTGTTGCACTTTGCATCGAGCAAAAATACAAATTTATACCTGCTTTTGGCTATATCAGTGCATTATACCACCCTTACACTCAGAGAATCCAAATACTCTGCGTAATTAAGATCTCTGGAGCCAATACAGAGAGTTACTGGTCCTTCGTTTTCCCTGGCCTCTTTTGGGTTCTTCCGGTCTGAGATTGTGGCCCCCGTTTGGCTACATTGTCCCTCCTTGCCTGTTGGCACACTTTTAACGTTTTTTTCCTTTGCCCTTGATCTATGACTTCCAGTCCTTGAATCATCAGCACATAGGACTAATTTTGAAAAAATCTGGAACTGTATAACCTTTTGTCCCTGAAGAAGACCCCCACTATTTCTGTAGAATCGCGTTGGATTTTCTTCTGTCCTACATCCATAGGCAGTTAATGAATAGGTTATCCCTTGGTTTGTTCCCATGCTGTCATATGCTATGTGTTTGTTTTTATTGATCCATTTTATGTGATTTTTCATTAATAAACTTTGTACTTTTATAATACACTATTCACTGTTTCTGGTCCGTTAAAATCCCAACTTTCGAGGAACCTTTTTTGTTCATTGTCTGTACCAGGGATGTGGGCAAGTAACAGTTCATCCAGTTACCTGGCAAAATGTATTTCCAATTTAAATATTGATATCAGATGTGGCATTTTTAAAATACAGAATTAACATTAGACTATGCTATTTCCCTATAAAGGCTCCAAAGAGGGAGACAATGGTGTATTGCCAGAGATGCAGAAAATATTGTGACTTTTCTGGTATAAGGCAAATAAAGTCATTGGTCTGATTTTCCTAATATCATCCAATATAAGACCTTTTTTTTTTATGTATAATTATTTACTTGTTCCTCATGTTTTCCAAAGATAACCATTCATATATGTGCGACTTAGGATCCATTCACACTTGTACGACTCCAAAGTTGCGCCAACTTTGGAGTGCAACTTTGATACAACTTCGGATGGGGGCAACTTAGATATGACTTTGGCTTTGACCAGTGATACCAAAGTAGTGCAGTCCCACATATATGAATGGTTATCATTGGGAAAACATGGGGAACGACTTGTCATGTGACTTTGATGTCCAAAGTTGCATGACAAGTTGCACAAGTGTGAATGGAGCCTTAAAGTTGCAACGACTTCAAAGTAGTTCATGCACTACTTTAGTCTGACTTTCATGCAACTTAGGGGGCCCTAGACTTCAATGTTAACCCTTTAAAACTTAGGCCTCGTACACACGGCCGAGATTCTCGTTGAGAAAAACATGTCGTTTTTTTCGACGAGATTCTTGGACAAGAAACTTGTCCCGGCCGAGTGTACACACGCTCGTTTCAAAGAACCCGCGGTTCTTTGAAAGGAGTGTACGCGGTGACGTCATCGACTACGTCGAGCATGCGCTCGTCACATTCGATGCCGTCGCCGCCATCTTGGTATACCCTACGTATGCCTAGGAAGCTACCGCGCATGCGTCAAATTCATTTCGAACATGCGCGGGCTTCCGGGCGGACAGGTAAGTGTACACACACTCACTTTTCTCGTCGAGAAACACGCCGAGGAGAATCTCGACGAGAAAATAGAGAGCAGGTTCTCTATTTTCTCGTCGAGGTTTCTTGTCGGTTTTCTCGACGAGAAACACGCTAGCAGCGTACACACGACCAATTTACTCGGCAAGACCTCTCTGCCAGCAAGTTTCTTGCTGGTTCTTGCCGAGAAAATCGGTCGTGTGTACGAGGCCTTAGAGTTGTACCTGAATGTTATACAATGCAACATTTGTCCATTATCACTGGTCAAAGCAAAAGTCGTATCCAAGTTGCCCCCATCTAAAGTTGCATCGAAGTTGCACCTAAGTTGCACTGCAAAGTCCGAGCAACTTTGGAGTAGTACAAGTGTGAATAGAGCCTTATTGTTTTGTATCATATGATAAATATACTACCAGTCCACTTATCAGAAAAATTCAACTTCAACATGAGGAATTCTGTATCCTTTTCAGGTCTGGAGTACATCAGGAAGACGTTGATTGAACAGCCATATAGTCCCCTGATCATCCTTATCCCCTTTGTTGGGGGATATAGCCAAACACTCAATATGGCCAGTCATACGCTCATCAAATCTGGTGTGGTGATCATTGCAGCAGCTGGGAATTATAAGGATGATGCCTGTCTGTATTCCCCAGCATCTGAGCCAGAGGTACGAAATACTGATGTAATGTGGTCCAGAAGGAAGTTTGATTACTTCACTAGATTTATTTATCCCTTAATAGGCTTATAAAGTAGTCAAAAAGAAAAGAAAAGGAGGACAATTTTTGCAGGATTATCATACTGTTGTCCAATATATCATATTAACCAGTAGGTCATTGCCTTACTAGCATTTTCTAATATGTTACTACTACATTATTGCTATATTCTAATGTCTGTTGGTTGCATAAGGGCTGTACAACAGTCTAAAATCAACTGTGCAGATTAGCCAGGACCACTTTTATACTTCTATGCTTAGCTATGTCTAGCAAAAGATTGTATCGTGCCCAGTTATGAACATATTTAAAAGAAAAAAGCCTTTTCAGCACTTACAGTGGTGATCAGAATCCCACCCTAACAGACAGCTAAAAATATCTTTGACGTCATGCAGCTGGCTCTGCCAAGTGACAATGGCTTTGAAACTATGCAAGCACCTTCAAATAGGAGGTAAATCAGCCATAGCTCAAGGAACCTCTAGCACCTCTGGATGAACCCTAGGGTTCCACAGAACCTTGGTTGAGGATTTCTCCTCTAGAGTAACAAATTGATTTGTAATTTTTCATTCTGTGAGAAAATGTGATTGTTGGACACCTTTTTCTTATACAGGTTATAACAGTTGGAGCCACTAATTATGAGGACCAGCCAGTAACAATGGGAGTGCTTGGTACAAATTTTGGAAATTGTGTTGACTTGTTTGCTCCAGGAGATGATATTATAGGAGCCTCTAGTGACTGCAGCACTTGCTTTACATCTAAAAGTGGAACTTCACAAGCAGCAGCGCATGTAGCAGGTATGGGCATATACAAAATACACTGGGCCATGCAAAGGCTTTATGCAATTTACAGTAACCCATGGCATTTTAGATCAGTAGAAAAATTATGACCAGTAGTTTGAATTACTGCGTTTGTTTTTGTTTTTTTAAATATGTCTCTGTATCTTTTACTATGGGGCTTGGGCCTGATATTGGCTGCCTAATTTTCATGGTATTCCCATTGTGGAGGCTTGTGCCATTCTACAACAATAACCAACACTGTATTATAATCAATATTGTCATACCAATCTGACCGAGCTACAAAAGGATCTCTCATAATACTGCATGCTTTGGGTAATTTTTAACCACTTGCTTACTGGGCACTTAAACCCCCCTCAAGCCCAGACCAATTTTCAGCTTTCAGCGCTCTCACTCTTTGAATGACAATTGCGCGGTCATACAACACTGTACCCAAATTACATTTTTGGCTTTTTTTCCCCACAAATAGAGCTTTCTTTTGGTGCTATTTGATCATCTCTGCGGTTTTTATTCTTTGTTAAAAAAAAAAAAAAAAAAGACCAAATAAAAAAAAAAAAAAATACAAAATCGTTTTATATTTTGTTATAAAATTTTGCAAACGGGTAATTTTCCTCCTTCATTGATGTACACTGATGAGGCTGCACTGATGAGCACCGATAGGTGGCAATGATGAGCTGCACTGATGGGCACCGATAAGGCGGCACTGGTGGGCACGGATAGGCGGCACTGGTGGGCACGGATAGGCAGCACTGGTGGGCACTGATAGGCGGCACTGGTGGGCACTAAGTGGCATTGGTGGGCACTGAGAGGAGGCACTGATGGGTGGCACTGAAGGGCATTGATAGGTGGCACTGGTGGGCACTGAGAATTGGCACTAATAGGTGGCATTGATAGGTGGCACTCATAGGTGGCAGTGATGGGCACTGATAAGTGGCAGTGATGGGCACTGATAGGTGGCAATGATGGGCACTGATCAGCACTGGTAGGTGACATTGATAGGCAGCACTGCTAGGTGGCACTGATGAGGCACTGACTGGCACCACTGGTGGGCATTGCTAGGTGGCAGTGATGGGCACTGACAGGTGGCACTGGTGGTCACTGTGGGCACTGGCAGGGGGCACTGGCAGGCGGTACTTGTGTCCACTAATGAAGCAGAATTGCCTCTTCCACTGGGGACCGATGTCCCTCACTCAGCAGCCGGTGATCGGCTTTTTTTTCTCCTCACGCTGTCAGCGCGACGAGAAAAAAAAATGATTACCGAGCTTTGTTTTGATCACGTGATCAGCTGTCATTGGCTGACAGCTGATCACGTGGTAAGGGGCTGGGACCGGCCCCTTACTCGGATCCGTGATCACCCAACTCTCAGTGACTCGGTGATCACAGCTCGCGCCGCACGCTCCCTGCAGGGGGCGTGCGGGGCGTGCGCAAAGGGGAGGACGTCTATTGACGTCCTCCCGGCAATTGGGGTCCGCGCTGTAGCCGTAATTCGACTATAGCGCGGGCCCCTAGTGGTTAAGGCAAACAAAATATACAGTATCATTAGGATTAGCCTGATGGCCTTTCCACTCTTATGCAGGCCATAGATGGGTCAAATTCCAAACTAATTTTCTTTCGAAAATCAGAAAATTAGTGCGTTTTGTGATCTGATGATGCCACTATTGATTTTGAAATTCCAACCAAGCCTTCAATTTCATCTCATGTTGCTACAGAGAAGAATTTTTGTGGCCAGGAATCTTCTTTTCTTTTTAGGTCACAACTCATGCACATTTTATTTTCAATTATATTTCTAGCACGATTCTCCACCCATTAATAAGAAATTTGTTCGTTTTTCAAAACATTTCCAACATGCCTGATCACTCAAATTCGATGGCCGCACGAAAATCAGCAGTTACTACGGCCCACTAATGCTGGGAAATTTGAACGAAAATTTTTCGTTACAATTTTCAAAAGAAAATTATTTTGGATTCCGACTCAAGTATGGCCAGCTTTAGTAAAATGGTGCAGCAGTGTCTAGAATCGGGGTCTTCTCTCAGAACGGTGATGGTTGGTACACTGAATGACATTACAGGAATCCAGGACCACCCTCAATTAGTCTACTTTCCAGCTAAATGAGAAGGTCAACATTTTTCCAGCTTTGGAAATCTATAAAAAGCTATACATTTTCAAGGCAAGAGCTCCTAGTGTCTAATAGTACTCTGGGGATACTGCTGTGTGTGCCAGTCTCCTAATTTTCAGTGGTCTGACAGTGAGATATTTTACTAAAAGTGGTAAGCCCCTTTAAGTCTCCAGGTATGGATAAAGTACTTTATAGCCCTGGCATACAAAGTGCACATTTTGATGTTTTATGTATTGACATAATTTCAATTTTTTTTTGCCAAATTGATTTGTTGGTCACCATTTTGTAAATTTGTGTTCTAGGTATTTCAGCAATGATACTGAATGGCAAACCAACCTTGACTATAACTGAACTGCGACAGCAGCTGATCCATTTCTCTACTAAAAACGCCATCAATGAAGCTTGGTTCCCTGATGAGCAGAGACTAATCACTCCAAACAGAGTTGCTGGATTACCTGTTAAACTAGCCAGTGGTAAGGCACTGTAACTAAGAACATTGTGGCATCCATTGCTTCCACTCCTGCCCCCTTTGTTGCACTTGCAACACATGTTCACGGGTTTAAGAGAAGAATTGTCTTTGACCCCACTCAAATTGTTTTGTTCTCTTTTACTACAAACAGAGAATCAGGTTGGTTGCTGTGAGATACACAGATTGTCAATTTTTTTTTATTGGGGAAGTTTTTTTTGCTTTCTTTGCTGGGGAGGTTTACCCCACCATTTTTCCTGCTGACCAATGTCATATATAATTTTAAGTGGTCGTAAACCCTTACATATACCCATTGAGGTGCCTGGCCTCAGGTGATACTCAAAGATGAAACAAATCCTCCTACATATGTTGTACCTGTTCATCTGCTGTCTTCTCTTCTCTACATCCATTCAAAGTTCAGAATAATAAAGCTTGCCTGCGCTGTCAGAAAAAAGGGGGTGAAGAACGGAAGTTACACTCTGCAGAGCTTAGTGAGGAGAGCTCTGAAAGCTTATTGGAGGAAAGGGACACACCCACCTTCACACAGCACACAGGAACAGAGCTGAGGCTGTCAATCAACTGGAACACCCTCCCCTTTCACCTTTTTTTTTCTCCTGGTGTCAGGAAAACTTGTCAGAAGTGACTCATGCTGATAGCAGAGGAATAAGGTAGCAGATAGAAATTACACTTAGTGCTCTTGATTGAGACGCAATGAAAGTACACACTATAGAGTGATGGGCTTTGTTCATATTTAATATCTGAGGTTTACAACCACCCTTAAGTTAACAGTTGTCATGAGAGCAAGAACTAAAGGGAATTCTTCCAATGTGAACATCATAGTGCTTTCTCAGGTTGGGAATAATTTGTTGATAGATGAAGGCAAATATTATCTGAAAATTTACCCAGGTATGTCTGTGTATTTTAAAATCTCTGGCCACCAGAGTCAGTGTCCTTGTTTGTAAACTACTACGGTTAGCCATAAACCAGTGGAAACATTTATATTCTTAAGCCTCGTACACACGACCGGTTTTCTCGGCAAGAACCAGCAAGAAAATTGCTGGCAGAGCTTTCTTGCCGAGTAAACCGTGCGTGTGTACGAGGCTTTCAGGTTTCTTGTCAAGAAAACTGGCCAGAATCTCGACGAGAAAAATAGAGAACCTGCTCTCTATTTTCTCGTCGGGATTCTCGTCGGCCCCTTTTTTCCGTCAAGAAACCCGAGAGTGTGTACGCTTACCTGTCGCTGTGGAAACCCGCGCATGCTCGAAATGACTTTGACGCATGCGCGGTAGCTTACTAGGCATAGGTAGGGTGTAGCAAGATGGCGGCATCAAATGTGACGAGCGCACAATCGTCGTAGTCGATGGCGTCACCGCGTTCGCTCCATTCAAAAGAACGGCGGTTCTTTTGAATCGAGCGTGTGTACACTCGGCCGGGACAAGATTCTTGTCAAGAATCTCGTCAGGGAAAAACGACGGGTTTTTTCCTGACGAGATTCTCGGTCGTGTGTACTAGGCTTTATAGTTAGTGGGGTCGAATAGATGTTCACGTAGCGATGAGAGAATTAGAAAAAGGAAGGGAATTGTTTTTTTAAACAAACAAAATTCTAACTGTAAATGTAGTTTTCATGCGTGAAAATAGTTTGTATTTATTGTAATATGCATGGATCCTGTAATTAAACTTTGAATATAAAAAATTGGCATTGCAATCTAACTAAACTTTCTAGGCTCTTCATATGACATTTGTTGAATCCATGATGGTATTACTGAATGCTTTGATTTTTCTGAATTTCACTACAAATGTTTGAATAAAATTCCATTGGCGTATGGGCAGTTTAAGGATATCAGGGCACACTTTAGTGTTCTGTGGCTTATAAAAACATGCAAAGCCTATGGCCTTGTGCATTTTTGTGGTCTCTGAACTCTTCAATCAGTCCTAATTCTTTATTATGTATGGTAGATAGGCTGATTAAACATTTATAATATGGCCCTCTACACACAAACTAAAGGTTCAGCAGGGACCAGCTGAATTTTGATCCATCTATGGCCGTTCCAGCTCAATGGAAGATGATCTAACGATCGACTTCTGTGGAACGGGACTGTTGGGAAAACTCTTGTTGATCAGCAGCTGCAGCTAAGTTTATTTTGGCAGCAGAAGAATTCCATTGTCAGAATACAATGGCTGAGCCACGACTCTCAGCATTCCCACACAATGTAGAGCACTCCGCAACCCAGGGGAGCTGGAGCTGTAGAATTACGTGACTGCATCAGACAGAACTAAACAAAAGGTAATCATACACATCTTTTTTACACATGGTAGACAGAATAAATGGGATAGAATGTGGAGGGAACGTTTTTAAGAATAGTGTTAAGCTTAATTTCCACTTTAAATGCACATACAGTATAAAGTTATGGGATGATTGATCTTTGACCCTGTTGCCACAGTCTTTAAAGAGATCCTGGTGACAGGTCCTCTTTAAAGACCTTTACAAAAGCCACTTGACTCTGGCTTAAAGCTTTGCAAATACTTTGTAACAGCTTGCTGTATACATTGCTCTTATTTATGCTGAAGCCTGTGTATACTGTACATGGCCTTTCAGTGCTACACCAGTCATGCCCCCAGTAGATTTACTCCAAAGCCAATAAATAAAGCAAGTTGTCCAAAATATATTTTCATTCTAAGAGAGACAACTGAACTTTAATCTCCAGCAGCTGCCAAATCAAACTGCTCTCTTGATAACACAAAGTTTTTATATTCCCATGGCATGTTGACATACTATGGCTGCTGGGGGTATAGTGTTTTGTGCAATGAACAGAACAAGGAGCAGTTCAGTTTGTTCACACTCTTCACATTCATGTATTATTTCATTTTCTGTACCCCTTCCTAAAATGGTTATAAGGGCTTAAGGTTTTTTTTACCTTAATGCATTCCCTGCATTAAGGTAAAAAACCTTCAGTGGTCAGTCCCCACCTAAATAATTACCTATACGCCGGATCTCAATCCAGTGCTGTTCCCAAAAGCAGTGGCACTGCTCTCTCTTCTCACTGGACATGGAGGCTGTCAATCAAATCCTGTGAGGAAGGAGAAAGGGGTGTAGCCAAGCCGTGCAGTGTGTATCAATAGGCACAGATAGCCTGGCACAGGATCAAGCGCGTACTAGTGCCCCCATAGCAGTAGCTTGCTATGGGAGCACTTGGAAGGAAGGAGGAGCCAAGAGTGCTGGTGGAGGACCCCAGAAGATGAGGTTTGAGCTGCTTTGTGCAAAACCATTACACAGAGCAGGTAAGTATAATATGATGGTTATTTAAAAATAAATAACTTTACAATCACTTTAAATTGCTGCTATGTTAAACTACACGTTTTTTTAATTCGCTACTGCTATGAGGCTAACCCATAGATTACATTTGCCTAATTGAAATCAGGGATGAGCTCAGGCGTGTTTGGACCCTTGTTGAAACCCATCTGAGCTATTTCACCTGAAAGTCGTCACTGTTCATCACCACCAATCATAAGCGATCGAGGCATATAACTGTTTCTCACCTCTTTTTTTTAGATGAGGAGCTCCTATGTCGAACGGCTTGGTCCAAAATATCAGGCTTTGCCCGAACAGCAACGACCTCTGTCCAATGTACTGAGAACGAGGAAATGTTCAGTTGCTCTAGTTTCTCTAAAAATGGAAAAAGGAAAGGGGAGCAAGTGGAGGTAGGTGTAAAGAATATGCAAATAATTTGTGGAATGGAATTTTATCTGCAGAGGGTATGATTAGGAATGGTACAGCCAACTTGAGGCTTTCAATGTTTAGTAATTAAAAGCCTCAACATGCTCAGTGGGAAGGGTACACTGAGTCCCGTAGTTTCTGAATCTCATCTTCTATTCCAGGGGTCTTCAAACTTTCTTAACCAAGTGCCAGTTTATTGTCCTTCAGACTTTAGGGGGGCCAAACTGTGAGCAGTGGGAGTAGAAAATGTCCTGGGATTACTGGGAGTAAAGAGTGCCCCATCTTTGGTATTAGGGGGAGGATTAGTGCCCATCATTGGTGTCAGTGGGGGAAATAGTGCCCTATTGTTGTTGTCAGTAGATGGAATAGTGTCTCCTCTCAGTGGAAGGAATAGGGCCCCAAGGGCCGGATAAAGGCAAGTCAAGGGCCGCATCTGGCCCCTGGGCCACAGTTTGGAGAACACTGTTCTGTTCCATAACCACTGGTTGGCTAAATCACATACCACCTTCTTACATCATTTGAGATTCCAGTGGTGAGATTCCGTTAACTATATATTGGTAATTCTGTTAACTATATCTCCAACACAATCCAAGAGCCAGATGGAAAGTCAACATCTGATTGAGCTCCCCGGCAGCAATGTTGCACTGAAATATCAGTTTACATTGCATTCTCCTTGAAAACACAGCTGTACTTCAAGTCAAAATAAAGGTTTTGCTTTACAGAGTGCACGTCCCAGTGCTTGTACTTAGCCTGAACTTACCCTATTGCCTCTCAATGCCCCCGATAAAAAACGAAATTTGCTGATGAGTCTGGGTCAAAGCTTACACAGTGGTGAGGCTTCGTGCTTGGCTGTTTAGGTAGCAAGTACTGCATTGTGGGAGTTAGGAAAGAAGGTCCTGTGTCCTTTCATACCAGCAAGTACTGGTTTTGTTTGGTGCTACAGTGGGAAAATAAGGTGATGTGGGAGCCATTGGAAAGTAATTGCGAACATAAGGGTGCCTGCTACCCAGGGAACTAGTTGCTTCTACCTGAATGGGTATAGTAGAGGGTCTCCAGGTCTATTTTTATAAATAGATATGATATGATGATTATCAATTTCCATTGAGTAATCATTTTCCAGACAGCTGTATAAAGTATGAACACAAACACAGGCAAAATAAAAAACAGGACGAAACAAAAGGAATTAAATATCTGCTTAAAAACGCTTACATAATTTGCTATGTGCACTCTTGTATATGTGCATAACAGGCATGCCTGATTTTAAATGATAGTATTTGAGAAATACCTGGTACTTAATAATACCTGGTGATCCAGCATATTTGTGTAACCACTGCTTCCCATTGGACTTAAGGACCAAGCCTATTTTTTACACTTGGTGTTTACAAGTTAAAATCATTCTTTTTTGCTAGAAAATTACGTAGAACCCCCAAAACATTACTTTTTTTTTTCAGACACCCTAGACCAGGGATCCTCAAACTACCGCCCTCCAGCTGTTGCGGAAGTACACATCCCGCGAGGCATTGCAAAACTCTGACATTCAGACATGACTAGGCATGATGGGAATTGTAGTTCCTGAACAACTAGAGGGCCACAGTTTGAAGACCCCTGCCCTAGAGAATAAAAAATGGTGGTTGTTGCAATACTTTATATCACACCATATTTGCGCAGAGGTCTTAAAACGCGATATTTTGGGAAAAAATACACTTTTTTGAATTAAAAAATAAGAAAACAGTAAAGTTAGCTCAATTTTTATTTATATTGTGAAAGATAATGTTACGCCAAGTAAATTGATACCCAACATGTCATGCTTCAAAATTGTGCCCGCTCGTGGAATGGCGACAAACTTTGACACTTAAAAATCTCCATAGGCGACATTAAAAAATTTCTACAGGTTACCAGTTTTGAGTTACAGAGTAGTGCTTTTGCTAGAATTATTGCTCTCACTCTAACGATCGCAGCGATACTTCACATGTGTGGTTTGTACACCGTTTACATATGAGGGTGGGCACCTCTCCCGCTGTTGATAAAAGTGATCTCACGGTGAATCCGCCGTGGAGACCACGTTTATCTTAAAGCGGACGTAAAGCGGACTGACCGCCATTGAAGAATATACTGGGGTTATGGCAGCTATCTGCTGCCATAACAATGGCAATTAATGTCAAAGTAGTGACGTAAATCCACAGTGGGCGGTCTGGAAGTGGTAATGATGACAACACTAACCATGGGCTGAAAACCCTGTGGAAGTTTTGTCAGCCCACCATGTTTGTTCCAGCTCTGGGATACAGGGTTTCATGCTGGGATACCCGTGACTACAGTCTACCCTATTCCACCTTAAAGTGGTTGTAAACCCTTACATGTACTCAGTAAAGGGACTGGCTTCAGGGGATTACACAGAGATTAAATGAATCTTCCTTCATACATTTTTACCTGTTTATCTGCAGTCTTCTCTTCTCTACAGCCATTGGAAGTCCAGAATTTGTAAAGATTGTCTGAGAGTTTATGAAAAAGGGGGCAGAGAGCTGAAGATATGCTCTGTAGAGCTCAGTGAGGAAAGCTCTGAGAGCTGGTTGGAGCAGAGAAATGAAGCAGCAGACAGAAGGGATTGTAAAGGCAGAAGGTTTTTTATCTTAATACATTCTATGCATTAATATAAAAAAAACTTCTGTGTACAGCAGCCCCCCTAATACTTACCTGAGTCCTGCCTTATCCAGCGATGTTGCAGGAGTGTCTAAGCTGGGTGGGACTCTTTTCCTCATTGGCTAAGACAGCAGCGTGGCGCGATTGGCTCCCGCTGCTGTCAATCAAAATTATTCAGCCAATCAGGAGAGAGAAGGGGCCGGGCCTGGAATGGACACAGGGAGCTGTGACTCGGCTCAGGTGCCCCCATTGCAAGCTGCTTGCTGTGGGGGCACTCAACAGGAGGGAGGGGCCAGGAGAGCCGAAGAGGGACCAGAGAAGAGGAGGATCTGGGCTGCTCTGTGCAAAATCGACTGGATAGAGCAGGTAAGTATAACATGTTTGTTTTTTGTTTTTTTATTAAAAACAAGACTTAATAATCACTTTAATGCTCTGGATGGAGACAAGTACACACTATAGAGGGATATGCTTTGTTCATATTTCATGTCGGAGGTTTACAACCACTTTCAAATCTGTGAAGCCACAAAAAGCAGCTGAGCGGTGCTGCTGCTGAAATCGTGCCAACACTCTTCCCCCAAATGCCAAAGCGTGCCCAATAGATCCTAAAGAGATTGCAGTCAAATGTCCACCAATAAAACCACCAATACAAGGTGTTTTAAACCTTTTTTTTCAAAAACAGTAATGGTGTTTTACATACAAATGGAGTGGAATACAAATGGAATATCCTTGCATGATTTGTAAGTTCTGCATTAACATTTACTTTAAGCTGAGAGGTGACACTCCCAGCGTTCAATTTAGCAAAGTGAAGTGTAAGTTGCACCACCATGTTCCAAGCACTCTTTCTATGCTTAATCTCTTTCACTCGGTGAGCTATTTTTCACCATGTGATCATTTTCACATAACCTATATCCTATATGTCGGAGAATATCAATATGTGCATTTAGTATTCTCTGCCACCTAATCAGAATTCATCATCAACTGATCTGAATTCAGTGAACATTAAGCTCACCAACTGTATTACTGCACTTGGGACTTTTGTATTACACAAGCTCGATATTTGTTTGTTGTGCTGACACCATTCAGATAGCAACGCTTTCCAATTTGTTGCACAGGTCAGGATTTAGGAAGATACACAGAACTCATGATAATTAATGACAGTCTGTCTTTCTTTAACACACAGGATAAGGATGGTAAGAAGACCTGCATTGCCCACAATGCATTTGGAGGTGACGGAGTATACGCTATTGCAAGATGCTGTGTTTGGCCAAAAGCAAACTGCCAGGTTAATGCCAGTATTCCTGATGGTACAAACACCATGTCCACCGCCAGCTGCTCGGAGGAGGACCACGTTCTAACAGGTACTTACTAATAATCTAAAGCAAAGTCATACATATATAGTGATATATATATATATATATATATATATATATACACAGTGCCTTGAAAAAGTATACCCCTTAAAATTTTCCACATTTTGTCATGTTACAACCTAAAACGTAAATGTATTTTATTGGAATTTTATGTGATAGACCAACAAAAAAGTAGTGGCACATAACTGTGAAGTGGAATGAAAATGATAAATGGTTTTCAACATTTTTTACAAATAAATATCTGAAAAGTGTGGCGTGCATTTGTATTCAGCCCCCTTTACTCTGATACCCCTAACTAAAATCTAGTGGAACCAATTGCCTTCAGAAGTCAAATAATTAGTAAATAGAGTCCACCTGTGTGTAATTTAATCTCAGTATAAATACAGCTGTTCTGTGAAGCCCTCAGAGGTTTGTTAGAGAATCTTAGTGAACCAACGGCATCATGAAGACCAAGGAACACACCAGACAGGTTAGGGATAACGTTGTGGAGAAGTTTAAAGCAGGGTTAGGTTATACAAAAGTATCCCAAGCTTTGAACATCTCACAGAGCTCTGTTCAATCCATCATCTGAAAATTGAGTATGGCACAACTGCAAACCTACCAAGACATGGCCGTCCCTCTAAACTGACAGGCCGGGCAAGGAGAGCAATAATCAGAGAAGCAGCCAAGAGGCCCAACGTAACTCTGGAGGAGCTGCAGAGAACCACGGCTCAGGTGGGAGAATCTGTTCACAGGACAACAATTAGTCGTGCACTCCACAAATCTGCCCTTTATGCAAAAAAAAAGCAAGTGTTGTAAGAAAGCCATAAGAAGTGCTGTTTGCAGTTTGCGAGGAGCCATGTGGGGGACACAGAAAACATGTGGAAGAAGGTGCTCTGGACAGATGAGACCAAAATGTAACTCTTTGGCCTAAAAGCAAAGCGCTATGTGTGGTGGAAAACTAACACTGCACATCACCCTGAACACACCATCCCCACCGCAAAACATGGTGGTGGCAGCATCATGTTGTGGGGATGCTTTTCTTCAGCAGGGACAGGGAAGCTGGTCAGAGGTGATGGGAAGATGGATGGAGCCAAATACAGGGCAATCTTAGAAGAAAACCTGTTAGAGTCTGCAAAAGACTGGGGCGGAAGTTCACCTTCCAGCAGGACAACGACCCTAAACAAACAGCCAGAACTACAATGGAATGGTTTAGATCAAAGCATATTCATGTGTTAGAAGTCCAGACCTAAATCCAATTGAGAATCTGTGGCAAGACTTGAAAATTGTTGTTTACAGACGCTCTCCATCCAATCTGACAGAGCTTCAGCTATTTTGCAAAGAAAATTTCACTCTCTAGATGTGCAAAGCTGGTAAAGACATACCGTATATACTCGAGTATAAGCCGACCCGAATATAAGCCGAGGCACCTACTTTTACCACAAAAAATTGGAAAAATAATTGACTTGAGTATAAGCCTAGGGTGAGAATGCAGCAGCTACTGTAAGACTGGCCATAAAAGAGCAAAGATAAGGTATTTACAGGCATCATTTAAAAAAAGCAATTACACAGTGTAGGAGAGATTAAAAGAACAGAGGAGCTGGTTGTATCTTGTTCTTTACCTTTACAACCACTTTAAGTTTAATCTCCTGTTCTTTTAGGATAGCCTCACACTTTTGATTTACATTTCGGTCAGCTGCTGCTGAACTCGAGGAAACCCCCTCCACAACCCGGGATGATTAAATTAGATGCTGGTGTCGCCTGGCGTCCTCTCGATTTTACTCACCCCACCTACCGGCCTCCAGTGAGCCTCCGAGCTGCAGTGGTTGAGAGGGCCTTGTCCGGGAAAACACTCTGGTGCAAGCCGTCTGGAGAGACTCTGAGGATGGGCAATGATTGCGGAGGCGAGGAACAGTGAGAGTGGGGAGCGCCGCTAATCACCAGCCAGAATGCGGAAGTAGAGTGTCATGGATATGCAGTAGTGTTTGTCTGTCAGCTTACCTTCCTTCCCATGTGTTCATCTTAGAGGCCTGAGCCCTTTCACCTGGCTTCCTTTATAATCTCCTCCCAGCCTGACTCCACCCCAGGCCCTATCACTGAACACTATATTAACCTGTGCACTGCAAGCCTGCTTTGCTGATCAACGTGTTTGTTAGGCATTGTGTGTTTGGGTTCCTGCCTGCCGTGTGCTACGTCTGTCTCTCTGTTACGTTATTGGCTTGTCCCCGACCATCCCTGTCTGCTCGTGACCCTTGACCTTCGGCTCGTTCTTCGTTATCCTTGTCTGCTTGTGGCCCCTGACCTTCGGCTTGTTATTCGGTTCTCTCTATCGTGTGCTGCTGCTTCCCCTTATCCTACGGGGCGTGAGCTAGGAAACTCCAGGGGCCGCGACCTGGTCCCAGCCTGCAGCGTAACATCCTCACCACTAGAGGCCCTGGAGAAGACCAGCTGGGTCTTAGACTCCGCGCCCTGGGGGATCTTGGCTCTCGCTTCCGTTGGGATCCCGGTTGTGCTCCTCTGGTCCCGCTTTCCACAACCACCCAGTTTCCTATCCACAGAAGCCAGCCATAGGGTTCACTACCTCGCGGTGCACTCCTGTCCCCCTACGGTGTGCATCTGTCACCTGGCCACAGGTGACCCTGACAGTTTGATCAGCCATGAACCCGGCTGACATCCCGCTTCCCGCGGATGATCCATTGCAGGGCATAGTTCGCAGACTTGAGACCCAGGAATCAAATCAGACCCAGGCGATGCGATTCCTCCAGGATCTGGCTTCTCGCTTCGAGCAGCTTCAGGCCTCCTTGGGAACCCTGAATCCACAACCTCAAATACAATCAGCGGCTGCACCTATTGCACCAGTCGCAGCCACACACTCACTACAACTGCCAGCTCCGTCCCGTTTCTCTGGGGACTCCAAGGCTTGCAGGGGGTTCCTTAGCCAATGCACGATTCATTTTGAGCTCCAGCCCCAAAACTTCCTGTCTGATCGGGCTAAGGTAGCCTATATCATTTCCCTCCTCTCTGGTGAAGCTTTAGCCTGGGCAGCCCCTCTGTGGGAACTGAATGATCCAGTGGTTTCTAGCCTGTCTGGCTTCTTGAAACTTTTTCGGAATATCTTCGAAGAACCGGCTCGTGTCTCTTCAGCGGCCAGCGCCCTTTTACGTCTCCGCCAAGAGTCTGCTTCTGTGGGACAGTATGCCCTTCATTTCCGCATACTGTCGGCTGAGTTGAGCTGGAACAATGAGGCCTTAGTCGCAACCTTTTTGCATGGCCTGTCTGATAGAGTGAAGGATGAATTAGCAGGAAGAACCATCCCCACTGATCTGGCCGGCGTTATCTCCTTGTGTAACCAGATCGATATTCGCTTTCAGGAGAGGACCTTAGAAAAGCAACGCCAGCACTCCTTGGTTCTTAGTCAGCCTGAGCTCCCCTCTCTTCGACCCATAGAGCATCTCCTACCAGCTGAGGAACCCATGCAGCTGGGTCGGACCAGGTTATCCCCCGAGGAACGTGCTAGGCGCAGAACTCTTGGTCTGTGTCTTTACTGTGGGGGCAAAGGTCATTTTCGTGACACTTGCTCTCTTTGTCCAGAAAAACGTTCGGGTCCACTTCATCTGGAAAGTGGAGTATTGGACCCAGAAATATCACCTTCCCCTTCTCGTCTTATGCTTTCTGTGTTCCTTCATGTTGGTGCTTCTTCTCATTCGGTCTCAGCATATCTGGATTCCGGAGCCGCTGGTAATTTCATGGACTGGGAAATCGCATCGTCCATGAGACTTACTCTTTTGCCCCTCACCACGCCATTGGTGGTCTTGGCGATTGATGGTACTGTTCTCCCAGGGGGACCTATCCGCTTCCAGACCCTCCCTGTTAAGATGTCGGTAGGGACACTCCACCAGGAGTGGATATCCTTCCTTATCTTACCCAAGGCCTCAACGCCTATCATTTTGGGTCTCCCATGGTTACAGCTCCATTCTCCTCATGTGGACTGGACTACTGGACAGATCCTGGCTTGGGGTCCCTCCTGTTCCTCGTCCTGCCTACCCAAGGTTGCCCCCTGTGAATCTGAGCCGGTCATTCATTCCAGGTTGCATAACCATTTACATTTCTCTGTCCCTAACCACCCTTGGACGCACAGCCAGGCTAGCTTGTCTACAAGTCCTGCAGTCGCTACGTCTTGCGATGCGATTCAGGTAGTCGCTACACCTGACTCAGCTATTCACTCTGCCTCTGTACTAGTTATGCCAGTCCAGCCCATGCCCAGTGAGCCTCCTACTTTTTCTTGTTTGGGACATTCTGCTTGTCCTTCAGCTATTCAGCTTGACTCCGGCGACATGTCACCTTCTAACCAACCTGACTTCAGGGTTCCACTGACATCTGCCCAGTCTGATGGTCCTGTGCAAGATGACCAGTTCCCCTTTAAGGGTCTAGGGGACCCTCCTCAGATTCCTGTTGATCCTCTCATGCCCTTGCTTATTCCTAGAGAGCCTTTGGTCCTCAATAGATCTTCTTGTCATCTCCCTACCTCGTTTTCGGTCTCTGAGGATAATCTTAAGTACGAGGTTAGACAAGTTCTGGATTCTCGGCTCTGCAGAGGCATTCTTCAGTACCTTGTGCATTGGAGAGGTTTTGGTCCTGAGGAGGCGTCTTGGATCGCTGCATCTGATGTCGCTGCACCTCATCTGTTGAGAAGGTTTTATCAGAGATTTCCCTTTAAGCCTGGGTCCAGGCGGGGGAGGGCCCATAAGAGGGAGGGTACTGTCATGGATATGCAGTAGTGTTTGTCTGTCAGCTTACCTTCCTTCCCATGTGTTCATCTTAGAGGCCTGAGCCCTTTCACCTGGCTTCCTTTATAATCTCCTCCCAGCCTGACTCCACCCCAGGCCCTATCACTGAACACTATATTAACCTGTGCACTGCAAGCCTGCTTTGCTGATCAACGTGTTTGTTAGGCATTGTGTGTTTGGGTTCCTGCCTGCCGTGTGCTACGTCTGTCTCTCTGTTACGTTATTGGCTTGTCCCCGACCATCCCTGTCTGCTCGTGACCCTTGACCTTCGGCTCGTTCTTCGTTATCCTTGTCTGCTTGTGGCCCCTGACCTTCGGCTTGTTATTCGGTTCTCTCTATCGTGTGCTGCTGCTTCCCCTTATCCTACGGGGCGTGAGCTAGGAAACTCCAGGGGCCGCGACCTGGTCCCAGCCTGCAGCGTAACATCCTCACCACTAGAGGCCCTGGAGAAGACCAGCTGGGTCTTAGACTCCGCGCCCTGGGGGATCTTGGCTCTCGCTTCCGTTGGGATCCCGGTTGTGCTCCTCTGGTCCCGCTTTCCACAACCACCCAGTTTCCTATCCACAGAAGCCAGCCATAGGGTTCACTACCTCGCGGTGCACTCCTGTCCCCCTACGGTGTGCATCTGTCACCTGGCCACAGGTGACCCTGACATAGAGAAGAGCGAGTGTCCGGTGAGGCGTGGAGCCAGGGGAGAGAGGGGGCAAGTGAGAGCAGGGAGTCTCAGGCTTCAGCGGGGAGAACGAAAATGTTTTAGTGAGAGAGCCGACTCTGACCCCCATCTTACCGATCAAGGCATTAGACCTATGCCTAGTCCCTGACTCTATCGCTGCTGCAGATGGGCACAGCACAGGACGGACTTAAGTATAAGCCGAGGGGGGCATTTTCAGCACAAAAAAATGTGCTGAAAAACTCGGCTTATACTCGAGTATATACGGTACACAAAAAGACTTGCAGCTGTAATTACAGCGAAAGGTGGTTCTACAAAGTATTGACTCAGGGGGGCTGAATACAAATGCACGCCACACTTTTCACATATTTATTTGTAAAAAAAATTGAAAACCATTTATCATTTTCCTTCCACTTCACAATTTGGTGCCACTTTGTGTTCGTTTATCACATAAAATCCCAATAAAAGAAATTTACGCTTTTGGTTGTAACATGACAAAATGTGGAAAATGTCAAGGGGTATGAATACTTTTTCAAGGCACTGTACAAAAGTGAGTACACCCCTCACATTTTTGTAAATATTTTATTATATCTTTTCATGTGACAACACTGAAGAAATGACACTTTGCTACAATGTAAAGCAGTGAGTGTACAGCTTGTATAACAGTGTACATTTGCTGTCCCCTCAAAATAACTCAACACACAGCCATTAATGTCTAAATTAATTGTGAGATACTGTGTGTATATATGTGTGTATATATATATATATATACAGTATATAGACATTGCGCACACTTTAATGGAAAAACAGCATGACTAATTATTTTCAAGTGCAATACCAACCTAATAGCTACATAAATACACAGTTAAAGCAGATCTATCATTATATTGATATTTCAGTTCTGTCTCCTATGGAACAAAATACATGCAGTACTTTGTCCCATATTTCTAGGTGCTTTCTAGCCTTAGTATTGAGGTCTGACCTGACCCTATCCCCTCTGCCATGGCCGATCTGACAACAGCTATGTAGGCAGATGATCCAAAGCGGCAGCTTGTCTCAGCTTTGAATCCTTTCCAGAGACAGAGAACAGAATGCTGAGGTTAACATGTCCCCCCACCCTCTGCATTTCTTTTGCCGTTGCTTGTCTTAGGAAAGTGTTCACAGCTAAGACAAGCTACAGCTATGAATCAGCCGTCTCCTTTATAGCAGTTATCTCATCAGCCAAGGTAGGGGGTTCAGGTTGGACCTCAGAACTAAGGTTAAAAAGCACTTGGAAACATAGGACAGAGTTATACATCTACTTTGTCCTATAGGGGACAGAACTGTAAAAAAATATATAATGAAAGATCTTAGACTAGCTACCTTTTCCAGTATAATATTCTAAATTCTGTTTAAACCAATCTTGTTATTTACACACTTACCACACCAGTAGCCAGAAGTCACACCATTATTCACCTACTGCAGCTTTACAGCATCCCCAATCACCTGCTGCCCATTGGACTATGAAAGAACACCATATGCTGTTGAGGTCTTCTGGGCTATCTGCCCTCTGTAAGCTGCCTTATGACCTCCCCCTCCGGTTCCCAAAGCCTAAAGATTGAGAAAATAATGATGATCTGGACAGCCGCACTCCAATCCAACGTGGCTTTATTCACAAAGTAAAATGAAAACAGGCACTACATGTCACAGCAACAGAAAAATGGGGACAGCTAACGCGTTTCACACTTAGAAGTGCTTACTCATAGCTCAAAGCCTGAAACCATGTTTGATTGATAGAATCATGCTATAGAGCTTGAGCATCACAGTGCATAACTTCCCAGTCTTCACTTGACTTCTGTTGTGCAGGGGCAGATAATACAAAACTGAAAATTTCCTATCAAATGCTTATCGTAATTTTCCTTTCCTGATGGACTCCATGGCAGCATATGTTTGGGGAGCTCTACCCTCGCTCCTACCTCATAGGACCACACTCCCATACATTTTGAGACTGAGCCAGGGGCCGCGTTTCATAACTAGCCTAATCATGTCACTGGGAGGGGACTTATGTTGTCATGGAGTCCATCAGGAAAGGAAAAATATGGTGTGTATTTGGTAGGAAAGTTTCCATTTTCCTGACACTCCATGGCAGCACACGTTTGGAACCTAACTAGCCAGAAGAACAAGGGTGGGGATGCCGGCAAGGTTTCAGTTATAGCGCTTAGCCAACAGAAAGTCTCACGGTTAAAAATAAACACGGCTTCTGTCTCAGCCTCAAAATGTATGGGAGTCCTATGGGGTAGGACGAGGGCAGAGCTATCCAAACGTATGCTGTCCTCGAGTCTGTCAGTAAAGAAATATTCCAGGCAGTTATTTTAGCAATATTTAAAAAAATGTATGTGTTTTTTTTTTTCTTAGAGGTTTACTCATATTTAAAATGTAAGTCATCAGACACGGCAAGACCTTGTTTGAGGAGCATAAATAAACATAAAATACCACTAAGAGGTCTGTATACAGAGTTTGCTGAACGAATGTGACACACATCCACACAGCTCCAGTGAAACTTGCTGTATTCTGTGTAATATAATTATCTCCTAGGATCATAATCACCAGAGTGCTTTTTTCCCCCACTGGCTGTGGTAATAAAAAAGAAGCCCCCACGTTATGGCCACTAGATGGTACTTAGTCATAGGAGGTAATTATACTCAGGGCTTTATTTCAGCTGGAACTTGGTGGAACTCAGTTCCACCACCTCCAGCTCGGACCCTCGGCTCCCTGCTCACCACTATCGCTCTGTGGCAGCCAAGGTATCACTTGTAAACACAGAATCCGGACTTCTGTGTTTACAAGTGACAGCTTGGCTCCCTCAGATCTGAACTCCTGAGTGGCTCCCACTAAATGCAGGATGGGGAGAAGGGGGATGCAGGTGCCTGGGGTGTGTGCAGTGCATGGTTGAGTTCCTGCACCTATTATCTAAGAAAAAAAGCCCTCATTATACTATACAGAATACTGCAAGTTTGTGTTGCAAAAGGTATGACTGAAGACAGTATGATGTGCAAGGAGATATTTACGAAGGCTATGATGGTGGGAAGTACATATATAAGAGGATTGTGGATTGCATGATGGGGTGCAATATGTGCAGGAGAAGAGTGCGCAGGGTATGCGGGGGGGGCAATAAATGCAGGAGGAGAGTAAGCAGTGAATGGCAGCAGTAAGTATGTGCAGGAGAGGAATGCAGTGGGTGTTATGGGGGAACCTACTGTATGTACAGTTTTCTATTTTTGCATACAGTCATACACTGACTGTACGCATATTTACAATAGCACCACTGTATACACTAGTACAGCAGTGCACAGATATTCATGTCAATGACAGACTATGCGCTGCACCTGTGAGGAGGAGACACTGGGAATTATGCTGAATGGGCTCAGCCAGCCGGTGTACAAGAGCCCTTAAATAACTACTAATATTCTTTTTCTCAGGCTGCAGCTCTCACTCTTTGAACGGACATTTTAGTGATCATGTGAGGCCGGTGCACCACACTGGCAAGAAGGATCCTGTGTGTATTGGCAAAAATGAGATTACCTCTCATGCTCTATGCTGTCATGCTCCTAGTATCGCCTGCAAAGTCAAAGAGCATGCTCCTGTGGGCTTTACCGAAAAGGTACTACTCTTTTTATGCAATTGATTTCATTGTTGCAATGGTATATTCCTTTTTTAATGAAACAGAGCATCTTGATAATATGGAGGTTATATGCTACTTTACATAATAACGGAAAAGCTGTCATGTGGGGAATATGAGGTTTTCCATTGGTGTCTTACCCTCGTGAAAATGCTAGTTGCCTGGCCTATATCTTGATTCTTTGTTTCCCATGATTTTATTGTTACGAACATGGGCGCTCTGGATTTCCTTAAACTATATGCCTATTCTGGTTCAGGTGCCAGACAGCTGCCATTTTTTTAAGAAGTGGCATGTCCCCATATTTTCTCGTGACATGCATACTTTAAATCCCAATAGCAGCTAAGGCCAAATAAAAACATATGTATCCCATAGCAGCTCGTCAAAATAAATAATCACGCCAATTCAGAGTTGAGTGACGTCCAGTACCAATCAACCTACTTCCTGTGAGCCTAGGGTGTCAAGGCTCCACCCCCCACATTTGACAGGATAACGCTGCAGAGAATGGCTCCATGTCATGTGATTACATGGCACTGCTTTCTGCATCTTTCAGGATTTACTCACCACCAGAGGAAGTAGAGAGTGAAGAGAATACTGGAGTACACATTTTAGGCAAATGTGGAGAGCATTGCAAGCTTTAAAGCTGAAGTTTATTCTGCTTATATTTTGCCTTCGCTGGTTCCTCCCCATCCCATAAATACTCTAATGATTTTTTATTTTTTTTCATTACACACCCTTATTAAATTCAGTGATATTATCACTAGGTCTGTGCTTCTCTATGCAATACAGGCAAATCACTGCTTGTGCGGGCAGCCCCCTGCCTCAGTAGTCCTCTCAAGAGCCCTCAGTCCTGATGCAAGCAGTAGGCTGTCTCCTGGGAGGTCAAATATCAAAATGCCTTGATGAATGTCAATTTGGAAGAGTGGGCATTACTAGGCAGACTGCCCAAGGCAATGCCAACATATTATGCGGACCCTCCCTGATTGAAAGAACTTAAATTCAGTGAATGAAAAGGGAGGGGGGAGGGGGAGTTATGCCTTGTACACACGGTCGGATTTTCCGATGAAAAAAGTCAGACGGAATTTTTTCATCGGATATTCCGACCGTGTGTGTGCCCCATCGGACCTAATTCCGAGGGATTCTATTGGAGTTTAGATAGAGAACTGGTTCTCTTTTACTCCGATGGAATTCCGTCTGAATTTCCGATGTGCTTTTGGCCGGACAATAGTCCGACCGTGTGTACAAGGCATTAGGCTGCGGTTGAAACAGATAGATGATGCTGGATGTTCTCCAGGCAGGAAATGAGGTGGACTCTATTTTGCTGCAGCTTCTGTTGCACACAACTGTGCAAGACTGGCTGGAGTTTAGCTTTAAATGTTACCAACCATTCCTGGAGATATTTTAGAGTTAAGCAATAACCATCTTTCTATCTGACTGTAATAATACAAATGTAACACTGTTGATGTTTGCATTGCAGGTGACGGTGTCATGTGACGATGGCTGGACCCTGACCGGTTGCAATGGGTATACTCGAAGCTCTACCGCTCTTGGATCATATCCAATTGATAACATTTGTGTTGTTTTTAATCCAAAAGGCGGTAAAGGAGCTGCAGCTATTGCGATTTGCTGCCAGAACAAAAACACAGACAGCAATCAGAGTTCAAACTATCGATGAAAGTCTGTCTCTAAAGGGCACTTATCACATTTACATGGTGAAGGTGACCATAATGCTGGATGAACTTACATATTATTGGAATGCAGCTTGTCCGTTCAACTCAGGGCAGTATTAGACATATAACCAAGCCTCCAAATAAACCAACCAAACACAAAGCACTATCTGACCACATAAGATAACTTCAATGTAATGTCTGAAAAATTCATATTATGGATTTTAAAAAATTGGACCTGGGTTTGAGCTCTCCTCCTTATGTTATAGGATAGCTATGTATGACTCCTATGAACTAGTAGAAATATTTTTTCCTGTGCATTATGTGTCAGTTATGATGAAGCTGGGGTTGAGGCTAGACATAATATGGCTCCTTATGACTTTAAATTAGGACAGGCATAGTCAAAAAATTATTATGGGTGTTTAGTAAAGTCAGTCAATTTGCAGATTAGCTCCTCTCCCTGATTCGGAAATTGGCATATATTTTATATATATATATATATAGATTGTAACAGCTCAGTCAATTGAAACAAATACAGTGTCCATTTTAGGACATATTTCTGTATCCTCCTTACAGCCCCTCCAAATCTTGCTCCTTCTACGAAACCTTGTCCTTCTCCAAAGCCCAATCAGTTCTCCCACAAAGATAGGTCAGTTGATGAGTTGTTTCCTTAGGTCTCACCCAAACCTTTCTCAGGTGTCACTTTTCTACTTGTCAATTGTCTCACTGCCCCATGAAATGTCTCGCTGGCCAGAGGGGCAGCAGATTTGTTTATGATGTTGTTAATAAAAACTATTGTATATTAAAAGTTGTTGGCGTTTTCATTCCTTCAACAAGATTCAGGAGTCAGAATTTGGATGCTGCAGTGGCCCAGAAAAGTGGCCTAGAAGAGCAGCACGGGGATACAGTAGGGGACATCACTTCTTGTCTGGGGCAGGCACGGATCCCAAAAGAGTTCTGTGCATTTTTGGGTCCGATTCAGCTGCGAATTCAGGCAAAAATTCGAACCTGAACCGTTGAACAGAAATGCACCGGACCCCATGCTGGGAACAGCGACCGCACATATGTGAACCCGGCCTCAATCACACATATGCAATGTAAAACATATACTGTAAATGTTATATACCAAAAAAAAATAAAAAAACTGTGCACAAATCGTGCCTAAATAAAAAATTGATATAGAAAGAATATCCAGTGAACCAAAATAAAAGTCCAACACCATGGAGGATCTTCCACTTCTAAGGAGAATCTCAGAGATCACTGAACATCAGACATCCAGCACCTCAAAACTCCTTCGGCACAGGCTCTAAAAGACAGGCAGGTGCCAGAATACTGTTCGACTTGCGTGTATGTTGGTGATGTCATGCCCTACATGTTTCGTCAAGTATGAATTAATCGGGGGCTCCAGCCCGTGCTGGAGAAGTTTTGATATGCCGGATGTCTGATGTGCAGTGATCTCTGCATTACATACAGTACATGTCTGACTCTTTTACATCAAGAGTCACATATCATCTGGTAAGTCTTTAAGTGGTTGACTAGTTGAGCACAAGGTGGCTTTCTGTCGTTGATCATCTAACATAGTCACTGAGATTCTCCTTGGAAGTGGAAGATCCTCCATGGTATTGGACTTTTATTTTGGTGCACTGGACTTTCTTTCTATATTTTATTATTGATTTTTTTTTGGGCAAAATTTGTGCAGTTTTATTTTTTTTTGGTATATAAAATTGATGTGTTTTATATAGCATATGTGGGATTTGAGATGTTTCATTATATAAAAGCGCCATTGTTTTTTTTCTATAATATCTGAAGTTTGACTGGGGGACCTGTAGGAGTAATTTTTGGCAATGCATATGTAGCACCCCCCCTGACCTCCAGAGGCGTGGTGGCAACCCCTGGAGACAGGGATGGCTGACATTTCATCTCAGGGTGCAGGTTACTAGGCATGGTGGGTGATGTACAAGGTAGAAAAGATGGGCGCCAGTCACTTTTACACTGAACAAAAATTTGATTATTTCTCAAAACAAGAAAAATGTAGGAGAGAGGGGTAGGGCACAAGTCAATTAAAGCAGGAGACTAGCAGACTCCTTAGACAAAAAGTAGAAAGATAGACAGCAGTACAGAAAAAGAGCCTTTAAGATGTACAGTGCCTTGAAAAAGTATTCATACCGCTTGAAAATTTCCAGATTTTATTGGAATTTTATGCGATGGACCAACACAAGTCTTTTTGGGGATGTCTCTACCAGCTTTTCACATCTAGAGAGTGACATTTTTGCCCATTCTTCTTTGCAAAATAGCTCAAGCTCTGTCAGATTGGATGGAGAGCGTCTGTGAACAGCAATTTTCAAGTCTTGCCACAGATTCTCAATTGGATTTAGGTCTGGACTTTGACTTGGGCATTCTAACACATGAATATGCTTTGATCTAAACCAGGGGTCTCTAAACTTTCTAAAAAAAGGGCCAGATTACTGTCCTCTACAATTTAAGGGGCCTGGACAGCGGCCATTGGAAGTAGAAATTGTCCTGGCGTCAGTGGGAGTAAACAATGCTTCTTTGGTATTAAGGGGCGGAATAGCACCTCGTTGTTGGTGTCAGTGGAAGCAAAAGTGTCCCACCTTTGGTGTCTGTGGGATAAATGATGCCCCATCCTTGGTAATAGTGGGAGAAACAGTGCCACATCATTGGTATCAGTGGAAAGAATAGTGTCCCATCATTGGTGTCATAGGGAGGAATAGTGACCCATCATTAGTATAAGTGGGAGGAATATTGACCCATCATTAGTATAAGTGGGAGGAATAGTGACCCATCATTGGTATCAATGGGAGAAATAGTGCCCCGTTATTGATGTCACCACCAGGAATTATGCCCCATTGCTGGTATGAGTGAAATAAATAATGTATTGTATCAGTGGGAGGAAAAGGGCCGGATAAAGGTGAGCAAAGGGCCGCATTCGGCCCTCGGGCCACACTTTGGAGACCACTGATCTTAACCATTCCATTGTAGCTCTGGCTGTATGTTTAGGGCCGTTGTCCTGCTGGAAGGTGAACCTCCGCCCCAGACTCTAGTCTTATGCAGACTAACAGGTTTTCTTCTAAGATTGCCCTGTATTTGGCTCCACCCATCTTCCCATCAACCCTGACCAGCTTCCCTGTCCCTGCTGAAGAAAAGCATCCCCACAACATGATGCTGCCACCACCCTGTTTTGCGGTGGGGATGGTGTGTTCAGGGTGATGTACAATGTTAGTTTTCCGCCATACATAGCATTTTGCTTTTAGGCCAAAAAGTTACATTTCGATCTCATCTGACCAGAGCACCTTCTTCCACATGTTTGCTGTGTCCCCCACATGGCTTCTCGCAAACTGTAAAAGGGACTTCTTATGCTTTCTTTCAACAATGGCTTTCTTTTAATAACTAATAGTTGTCCTGTGGACAGGTTCTCCCACCTGAGCTGTGAATCTCTGCAGCTCCTCCAGAGTTACCATGGGCCTCTTGGCAGCTTCTCTGATTAATCCTCTCCTTGCCCGGCCTGTCAGTAGGTGGACAGACATGTCTTGGTAGGTTTGCAGTTGTGCCATACTCTTTCCATTTTCCGATGATGGATTGAACAGTGCTCCGTGAGATGTTCAAAGCTTGGAATATTTTTTTATAACCTAACCCTGCTTTAAACTTCTCCACAACTTTATTACTGACCTGTCAGTTGTGTTCCTTGGCCTTCATGATGCCGTTTGTTCACTAAGGTTCTCTAACAAACCTGAGGGTTTCACAGAACAGCTATATTAATATTGAGATTAAATTAGACACAGGTGGACTCTATTTACTAATTAGGTGACTTCTGAAGGCAATTGGTTCCACTAGATTTTAGCTAGGGGTATCAGAGGGGTTAGGCTTCAGGCCTACCCAGCAGCAGCTGCTCGTCACACATCCACCCCAGAGGACCCTGATATACTGACTTCCTCCAAATATGCACTGTCTCCCAGCACGTTCAGTGCATTATACATGGTATACTAAACATTTTATGTTTCTCTGTATATGAATTAGAGCTTTTATTTTTGAAAAGGTGTACCTGTATTTGAAAGAAAAAACGTAGCTAAAAGCACTGCCCCCAACTTCCGCATTTCAATACATACTGAATAGCACATCTCAGCTACTTTTGTCTCTACTGACCTGGTGTTATAGTTTGCGTCAGAAATATTCCAGATGACAGAGCTGTACTGTTTTATTGTGGGAAAACAGCTTGGTTGGGAAATAGGGATTATGGGATTCCCAACATGACTTGACAGAACAATACAATGACAACTTCCTTCACTCTGTACACTGAAAAATTGAAAATCCTGGACTGTATTCCCTCTAGAACAATAAGTTTCTCTCTGAAAATGGCAGTAAGAATTCCCCTATAGGAGCTGTGTCCCCTTAGTAGAATTTAGCAAAGTTCCAAACTTGCAGGAGCTCAATTTTCCTTCTCTTGGAAATACCAGCCCACCTGGTAGCTTAGTAAAGTGTCCCAGAACAAGGGATTGGGTTTAGCTTGTTGGCACTGTCCCAGAAAAGCCTTAGCACTCCATCTTCCACCTGATATTAAATCCCCAGTTGGCCAGGCTCCATAATATTTATGGGCTGAACCATACACCCTGCCAGGCCTCCTGCATAGGGATGGGCCAGATTCCCATAAACATGCAGATCATGGCCTGTTTGCCTCCACCCACTAGCTTCTAAAACTCCCAGCAGCTTCTAGAACTAAGGGGAGGTACCAGACCCTTAGAGCCCTCCATCCTGTCCTTTAATAACCCTGACCAATTAACCAGACTCACACACTCTACTGTCAGTCAAAATAAATTTTCCTCAGTCTAATGCCCCATACACACGATCGTTTTTCTTGCCATTTTTTTTCTTGCCGATTTTCACGTCGTTTTTTTTCATGTTTCCTCTCAAGCCTGTCTTGCGTACACACGATCATTTAAAAAAACGATCAAGCAAAGCGCAGTGACGTACAACACGTACGACGGCACTATAAAGGGGAAGTTCCGTTCGAATGGCGCCACCCTTCATGTTAGTAAAGTTTGTTGAGCGACGATTCGCTCTTTTCAGTCTCGTGCTTTTCAGTCCGTGACTGCGTGACGAATGTGCTATCTCCATTACGAACGCTAGTTTTACCAGAACGAGCGCTCCTGTCTCATACTTGATTCTGAGCATGCGCGTTTTTTTTCACGTCGTTAAAGCATACACACTATCGTTTTTCACGTCGTTAAAAAAAACGACATGAAAAACGACGTGAAAAAAGAGAGCATGTTCGAAATTTTTAATGGCCGTTTTTCACGTTGTTAAAAATGCTCTGGAGCCTACACACGATCATTTTTAATGGCCATTTTTTTTAATGGCATTTTTAACGGCATGAAAAACGATTGTGTGTATGGGGCATTACTGTACACTAGATGGTGCTACATCCATTATATACACTTTTAGTTATCACTGGAGCGATCACTAGCTGGTGCTACATCCATTGTATAGATTTTTAATTATCACTAGAGCAATCACTAGCAGGAGAAGGAAAGTCCCAATTCCATTATATAGATTTTTAGTTGTCACTAGAGGGATCGCCAGCAGGAGGAAGAAGGTCCCAATTGCAATATATAGTACTTTGGTTGGACCTTTTAGAATACTGTGACCTAGTTTTGGGGATCTCACATACAAAAATGGATCAATAGAGAAAGCCTACAGATGTTCAATAAAAATGGTGTTCGGTCCAATCAGGAGGTCCTGATTCCTCCTATATAGATCTATAGTTATCACTAGAGGGATGACATCAGGAGGAAGGAGGTCCTGATTTCCTTATATAGACCATTAGTTATTACTAGAGGGATCACCATTAGGACGGAGGTCCCGATTCCAATATACGCTTTCTAGTTCTCATGACAGGGCTCACTAGCAGGAGGAAGGAGGTACTAATTTCTCTATATCAGGGGTCTCAAACTGGTGGTCATCCAGCTGTTGCGAAACTACAAGTCCCATCATGCCTCTGCCTGTGGGATTCATGCTTGTAACTGTTATGCCGCGTACACACGACAGTTTTTCATGACGAGAAAACTGCCATTTTTTAGATTGGTCGTGAAAACCAGTCGTGTGTATGCTCCATAGCAGTTTTCGCGACGAGAAAACTGCCCGCCAAAAAATTAGAACCTGCTCTATTTTTTCTCGTCGCGAAAACCGCTCGTGTGTACGCTTTTCCGAGGGGAAAAAAACGTGCATGCTCAGAATCAAGTGTAGCACACGGACCCTTTACCTGCTTTTGGCTCCTTGGCAGGAAAGAGCACACCGTGCTATGTGCCCGTACCCTCTTGTGTGAAGAGGTTGAGCGGTGATATAAACGGGTCTCCACAGCGAGATTCTCCAGAGAATGGTTCTCATCTTCACAGATAATAAAGACCAGTCTCTATTTCCCCTGATAACTCCAAGGTCCACACCAGTTGCAACTCCAACGTAGTTTATTTACTCAAAGCACAGTTTTTAAATAGAAAAGGTTAGATGGAGAACAGGACAGCAGAAGGTGTGGAAGAGGTCCAGGCACAAACGAAATATGTTTCACTACTTAGCTTCTCAAGTAGACTTAGCCTATCCGGATAGTCTCCCATTGAGTGGATTCTAGCAGCCGGAATGATGCTCGAACTAGATACACACAGTCTCTGCACAAACTCTGCCACAGAACCGGTGAACTTGGGTCTCTGCTACAGACCTGGTGAACTTAGGTCTTTGCCACAGACCTGGTGAACTTGGTTGCAATGTTAAGCCTCTTTCAGGGAGATGACATCCCTCCAGAGAGTTACAGGGCCCCTTCCTTCACTGTGAATTCTTCACCAGTCCCTCGGAACGGTCCTTCCCCGGCCTCCTCATCTAAGATGTGGGTCTCCTCGCAAGGCAGCACCCTGGGATTCCTCAATCCTCTGTGAGCTCCAGCCAAAGGTGCTGGACCCAAGGCCTTCCGTTGCAGCCCCAGGGCTAAAGGTGCCTGGGACTGATCCACCAGTGTACCGGACCAGGAACTCCACCCCAGGGCTAAAGGTGCCTGGGGTGGCCGCGAACAGGACCTCACACCCCCGGGGTCGGACCCCCGGGAACTCAACCCTTCCAACTCCTCCCTACAGGCAGGTGTCCGCCGCTTTTATATCCTCTCCCGGCATGCACAGCAGGCCGACACGCCCACCAGACCACCGCCGAGAGGTGACATCCAAGGCACAGCACTACACCAGTGGTTCAACCTTGGCCTCCGATGACAGTGCCACCAGCAGGCCACAGGGAACAACGTACCAGTACCCCACCTATAGTACAAAAAAGGATTTAACAACCCTATCAAATAGTGTATTTGAGTACAACTACAACTCAAACATTCCCTTAGATTTAAAACCCCCGCTACACAAGTTTGAGACGGGAGTGCTCGTTCTGGTAAAACTAGCGTTTGTAATGGAGATAGCACATTCATCACGCTGTAACGGACTGAAAAGCACGAGGCTGAAAAGCGCAAATCGTCTCTCACCAAACTTTACTAACACAAGATCAGCAAAAGCAGCCCAAAGGGTGGCGCCATTCAAATGGATCTTCCCCTTTATAGTGCCGTTGTACGTCACCGCGCTTTGCTCAAGCGTTTTTTTTTCTGAGCGTGTGTATGCAAGGCAGGCTTGAGAGGAATCACGTCGAGAAAAACGTTGTTGACGTGCATGACAGGAAAAACGTTTGTGTGTATGCGGCATTAGCCTTGCAATGCCTACTGGGACTTGTATTTTCGCAACAGCTGGAGGGCCGCCAGTTTGAGACCCCTGCTCTATATAGATCTATAGCTATCACTAGTGGGATCACTATCAGGAGGAAGGTCCTGACTTCCCTCTGGTAATGGTGTGTCCTGGTTCTGGAGATTCTACATACAAAAATGTATGGATAGAGCGAGTCCAAAGATGGTCAATCAAATTTGTGCAAGGTCCGGAGGAACAAACCACATCATGAGACACTAGACTAGAGAAACATAAGTAGATATGCGAGAACCCATTTGATCTTTTTGTAATGTCACACTTCTAGGTTTCTATTATAACACCAAAGCTCAGGTCTGATGGCAAAGCAGGTACTTAGCTGCTTAGCTCTTGACCCAGCCCTGAAATTTTTTGCTATCCCAACACAGAACATAACATAGGTGTCCCAACACCAGGGGAGGAGCCTAGTGACGAGACCCAGGAAGCTGAGGGGTCATCTTATTGTATCTGACCGTACTATGCGCCCATACCATTTGGTATTCATGCGAGTGCAAGACATAGCATCAGCTATTTTATCTATCTTAGCATACTGTGCTATGTTCTATTGTCTCTTTTGTTTTTGAGAGCTGCAAGACCGGAGGCATTCCTTATACAGTACCGCTAGTCGCAAATGAAGCACTTTGCAGGGAAGGTTGTTTATCAGGAACTGCCTGCAGTGATTGCTCAAGCAACAGCTAGGCTTGTATACATTGTTATGAGGACTCATTCTCTTTGATTCATTTCTCAATATATTGCACGTGCACTTTATCTATATGATTGTTATTTAATAGGTTGATATAGGGCTGGGCGATTTTGGCCCCAAAAAAAATCTGCGATTTAAAAAAAAAAAAAAAATCGATTCACGGTTCAAATCGAGTTTTTTTTTCCTGATGGACACCGCGCCGGCAGGAGTTTTTAGGTGAGGCCGCGGCTTAGGCCTAGTCCGCCGCGATCCTGGGAAAATAGGATTTTTTACTCACCGTAAAATTATTTTCTCTGAGTCCATGGACCGACACAGCCTCTCTATTGACAAAGTGGGTATTATCCGTTAATTAGGAGTGACTAGGCAGATATCTTGTAAAAAGTGTTTCATCACACCTTCCACAGTACCGCCCAGGGGGCGGACCCTCTGGGTATATCCCCTTAGTCTGCATCTCGCAGATCAGTTTGTCAAAAAGCTGTACAAACTTAAAAGGAGGGGTGGGTGCTGTGTCGGTCCATGGACTCAGAGAAAAGGATTTTACTGTGAGTAAAAAATCCTATTTACTCTTTCGTCCATGGACTGATACAGCCTCTCTATTGACAAAGTGGGACATCCCAAAGCAGTGTCAGAGAAAAAACGAGGGGTGGTAGCAGCATAAAAATAAACTTCACCCCAAACACAAAACAGCACTCCTCCAACGGAGGAGTTGCAACTCTAAACAGCCGCCTGCAAAACTTTGCGGCCGAAAGAGGCATCCGAAGATGCACCTACATCAACTTTGTAGAATTTGGTGAAAGTGTGAGCGGACGACCAAGTCGCCGCTTTACATAATTGGGAAACAGACGCTTGATGTCGGAAAGCCCAAGAGGCACCTATTGCCCTGGTCGAATGCGCCATGACCAGAAAGGGGGGCGCTTGACCCTTTAAGGCGTAAGCCTGGATTACTATCTGTCGGATCCACCTAGAGATGGTGGCCGACGAGACTGCTTGGCCCTTCTTGGGACCAGCCACCGAAACAAACAGTGAGTCTGACTTCCGGAACAGGGAAGTAGCAGATAGGTATACTCTCAAAGCTCAGACAACGTCCAAGGAATGCAACGCCGACTCCTTAGGATTCGACGGATGAGGACACAAGGATGGAAGTACAATGTCTTCGTTGAGATGAAAAGCCGAAACGACTTTCGGAAGAAAGGAAGGCTGCGGCCGCAGCACCACCTTATCCTTGTGGAAAATCAAATAGGGAGCCTTGCAGGACAAGGCTGCCAGCTCAGAGACTCGTCTAACTGACGTAACAGCCACCAAAAAGACCACCTTCTGAGAAAGTGTCAACAGGGGAATATCTCTAATATTCTCAAACGGTGCCTTCTGAAGCACCGAGAGGACCAGGTTCAAGTCCCACGGAGGTAGCGGGGGACGGACCGGAGGGGCCACATGTCGAACCCCCTGCACAAATGTACTCACGAGAGAGTGAGTCGCCAGGGGTCGCTGAAAAAAGACAGCCAGGGCAGATATCTGTCCCTTAATCGTACTTAAGGCAAGCCTTTGGTCCACCCCATGCTGTAAAAACAGCAGGATTCTGGAAACCAAATAAGTACGCGCATGCCATTTCATTTCCTCACACATGGAGATGTAGGCCTTCCAGGTGCGGTGATAAACCTTCCTAGAGGACGGTTTCCGAGCACTTCTCATAGTAGAGATTACTGAATCTGATAGGCCCCGGTCTCTCAGTACCTGGCTCTCAATAGCCACGCCGTTAAAGCCAGTGACCGTAAAGCAGGATGGAGTATGGGACCTTGCGATAGCAGGTCCTTCCGTAGTGGTAGGCGCCAGGGGACGTCTGCTACCAGACGTACTAGATCGGCGTACCAAGGACGCTGAGGCCAATCTGGAGCAATTAGGATCATTGGAATTCCCTCTGCCTCCACTCTGAGGAGCAGAAGAGGAAGAAGCCTTAAGGGAGGGAAGGCATAGATTAGCCGATACTGACCCCACGATGCCACCAACGCGTCCGTTGCGTCTGCCCATGGGTCTCTTGACCGGGCCACAAACCTCAATACCTTCCGATTGAGTCGGGAAGCCAGAAGATCTACGTCTGGTGTGCCCCATCTTTGGCAGAGGAGTTGGAACACCTCCGGGTGTAAGGACCATTCTCCCTGGTCCAGCATCTGGCGGCTCAAGTAGTCCCCCTGACAGTTTTCCACACCCGGAATGTACACGGCCGACAGTACCGGTACGCTCCTCTCTGCCCACTTCAGGATGCGAGCGACCTCCGATGCTGCAGCTGAGCTTCTTGTTCCTCCTTGATGATTGACATATGCCACTGCTGTGGCGTTGTCTGACTGGATCCTGACTGGACGCCCTTGCAGCCTCTGAGACCACTTGAAGAGGCCCAGCCTGATCGCCCAGATTTCCAGGACATTGATCGGCAGGAGGGCTTCCTCTGGGATCCAGCAACCTTGCGCCGACTGAACACCCCAGACTCCCCCCCAACCTGTAAGGCTGGAGTCCGTCGTGATCACTATCCAGTAAACCGGAAGAAATTACTTCCCGGCCATTAGAGCCGGTGCTGTCAGCCACCATACCAGGGATCTCCTGACTAGGTGGCTCACTCGGATTTGATAATCCAGAGATGATGGGCATCTGTTCCATCTGGACAGAACTTCCTTCTGTAACACTCGAGTGTGGTATTGAGCATATGGGACCGCCTCGAAGGAGGCTACCATGAGGCCCAACACTCGCATGCAAAAACGGAGTGATGACCAATTCCTGGAAGTCAGCTGCCATACTGCAGCCCGGAGGGTCTGCAACTTCTCCACAGGGAGGAATACCTTTGCCTCTGAGGAATCCAGAATCAACCCCAGGTACACTAGGCGTTGAGTGGGCACCAATACTGACTTTTGCGTGTTTAGTATCCAACCACAGTCTCAAAGAGTCAGACAGGTAATAGACACGCTTACCTCTAATTCTGAGCTTGAAGGGGCCTTCAGTAGAAGGTCGTCCAAGTAGCCCATGATAGCGATACCCCGCTGTCTTAGAAGTGCCAGAATCGGAGTGAGCACCTTGGTGAACGTCCTGGGTGCTGAGGCAAGGCCAAACGGGAGGGCCACAAACTGGTAGTGGTTCTTCCCGATAGCAAATCGCAGAAACCTCTGATGTCTGGAGTATATGGGGACATGCAGGTATGCGTCCTTGATGTCCAAGGAGGCCAGAAAGTCCCCCGGATGGAGAGCCGTGACTACAGATCGAACCGACTCCATCCGAAATCTTTGTACCTTCACAAAGCAATTGAGGGCTCTGAGATCCAAGATTGGACGAACCCCCTCCTTCTTTGGCACAATGAACAGATTTGAGTAAAAACCCTGACCCCGTTCCTGTTCTGGAACTAGAATAACTACCCCGCGTTCCAGTAGACCCTGGACCGCCCCATACAGGGCCTCCCGATGGGTCGGTAGTAGCTGGAGATTGGAGGTGACGTATCTGTCCGGTGGACAAGAGAGAAATTCTATCTTGTAGCCTGAGGAGATTACTTCGCAAACCCACCTGTCGGAGACTAGAGCTGTCCACTGAGTCGCGAATTTGCGAAGATGTCCCCCCACCCGAGAGCTGGGTGGGGGCGGACCTTCATGCGGACGCAGATTTGTCCGCAGGCTTGTTGGGTCTGCGGGACCAAGGACGCTTTTGTCCTTGGGCAGGCGCCTTGTCGGCCTGGGGTCTTTTCCCTGTCGCCCTAAGGGGACGAAAAAACGCTTGCGTGCAGTAAAGGAGGGCCCTTGCCCTTGGCGTGGCCCCTTACCCTTGCTAGTTTTGGGAAGCAAAGTGCTTTTACCTCCTGTGGCATCCTTGATGATGTCATCCAGAGAAGCCCCAAAAAGTCTGTCGCCCTTAAAAGGCAGATCCAACAGGGCTTTCTTGGAAGTCTGGTCTGCAGACCAGCCCTTTAGCCAGATCAGGCGGCGTATTGCTACTGCATAAACCAAAGCTTTTGACAGCAGGGGAATAGTATCCATGTCTGACTCGCAGACAAACTTAAGGCCCTGGACCAACTGGTCGGCCAAAGTTATCTCACTAGGAGGAGCATCTCGCTCCTTTAACCCCTGGAGTAGCAATTTTGCCCATTCAGTAAGTGTCTGAGACACTAGGGCCCCCGCCAATGCCGGGCATACTGCCGAGCCTACCACTGAGTATAGGTAGCGAGCGAGTGCTTCAGCCTTCTTATCCACAGGGTCCTTGAAAACAGGAGACCCTTCTACTGGAATAGTGGTAGCTCTATTAAGTCTGGACACTGGAGGGTCCATTACAGGGGGAGAGGTCCATTTCTTCAGAAAAATCTCCTCAAAGGGGTACCATACCGAAAACCTCTTTGGGGCTGTAAAGACCCTCAGTGGGTTCTCCCATTCCTTGTATAAGAGTTTATCAAAATAAGACACACAAGGGAACACCTTAGCAGTGCGGGCAGGTTTATGAAACCCAAAGGGGACCGGAGTCTCTGCTGCTTCTGCAGTATTTTCCAACTTTAGCGTATCCCGCACTGCAGTAATAAGGTCAGATACCAAAGCCGTCTCGCGTACTGACCTGGACTTGGAGTCATCCTCACTGTCCGAACGGTCACGGTCTGCAGTCTCTGATGCGTCAGAATCTGGGCCATGAGCCGTAGCTGGACCTGGTTCTCTCAGAAATATCCCCAGAATATTGCAGGGGACGGGGGCGTTTACTACCCCCTGTATTCCAGTGTGCTGCTTTCACCCTGGCAGCAAACGCCTCTAGGATTGCCGACATAGCGTCCATAGACACCTCAGGGGCACCAGCTGCTAAATCTGGTGTTTCAGGGGAGAAGACATCTGGCTCAGATGCCATGCTGACCACGCGCTGACACCCATAGGGCTCCAGGCAAGATATCAATAGGCCACCCTCCTGTGCTGCAGAGATGCTGGATCACCCAGAGGACTCACCACCCTGGACCGGTACTGCTATGATGCCGTGTGCTGCTGTCCCACTGCTGCTGTGTCAGTCTGCTTCTTTTATCAGCGCTTCCTGTGTGAATTTTTCACGCCAGTGTAATGCACCCTAGAGGCCGGAGACTCTCACAAAATGGCCGCCAAAATGTCTGTATGGAAGATAATGTGGGCTTTAAGAAAATGGCAGCCGAGCCGACGATAGAGGCCAAAGCAGCCGTAGACCACAAAAAGATGGCCGCCGAACGGCAATATATACATATAGCGTGGATCATAACAAACATAGCCGCCGATCAGTCGATAGAGGCCAGTGGGTGTGGAACTACAAAAAAATGGTGCCGAAACCACAGGAAGATGGCCGCCAGGCAATCACTAGAGGCCGAACCCGGCATGGACCACCGCAAAATGGCCGCCGACAGCATGGAGGAGGAAGCACACACAGGTAAGCAGAAATGACATTTCTTTTAAATGTTAGTAACAGCCAGCCCCGCTCCAGTGGAACCCCTTAGGTGACCCCCAGCACCCATTAGCTAGAAGCCTAGGGAGGTGGGAAAGACAGGGAGAGAGGGAAGAAAGGGGCCACAACAACTTACTTGATCTCTCCAGGAATGTCCAGCCAAATCACCCAGCCGAGGCAGGGGAGTTTACTTACCTATCCTGCATGTATCATGCTGGAAGACATTCCAAACAGATCATCGTCCGCACATGGAAGGTGACTGTTGGCCAGGCATGCTGTGATTGGACCCAAGGAGACGATCATATGTATGCCCTGGAGCACGACGCTCACCGGACAGGCTGCTGCGACTCGGCCGTAAGGTCAGCCGAAGCGGAGCGGTCCGATGCAAGCCTTGGAGCTTAAGCTCACCGGCCAGGTTGCTGCGACTCGGTCGTAAGGTCAGCCGAAGCTGAGCGGTCCGATGCAGGCCCTGGAGCGTAGGCTCACCGGCCACCCGTGGAGCAACGGGCATGTCGTGGAAAACCCAGCGTGTAGCTAGGGTCGGCACACGCTCGATGGCCGAAACTGGGGAGACTACAAGGATCGAGGATCCAGCCTGCCACCCAGTCGGCAGTTGATCGAAGATCGCAGGAAACAAAAAAAAAAAAAAAGGATGTAGCAAAAAATATATTTTTTCCCCCGGACCAATGGGCCCGTCCTACTCCTTGCTAGACAGAAATAAACTGATCTGCAAGATGCAGACTGAGGGGATATACCCAGAGGGTCCACTCCCTGGGCGGTACTGTGGAAGGTGTGATGCAACACTTTTTTCAAGTTTTCTGCCTAGTCACTCCTAATTAACGGATAATACCCACTTTGTCAATAGAGAGGCTGTGTCGGTCCATGGACGAAAGAGTAAAGGCCGCGGCCTCGCCTAAAAAACCCTGCCTGCAGCTCGCCGCTATCCTGGGAAAAGGCTGCGGTGTGCGGCCTTTTCCCAGGATCGCGGCGAGCAGGATTTTTTAGGCGAGGCCGCATCTTCAGGCTAGTCCACGGATCGCCGGTCCAATGAGGAGGGGGAAGAAAAAAAAAAATCGATTCGGTCAAAATCTGAATCGATTTGCCCTTGCAACTCGATTCAGATTTTAAATCGAACCCTCTATCAAATGTTCTCCGATGAGCGATTCAAATGCAAACAGCTCTTCAGAGAGCAAAGCACATGTGAACAAGCCCTTAATTTACTTTATTTTTTAACCAATTTTTATTTATTTTTTAGTTTTTTAACTACCCTGTTGTAGAAGGGCTTTGGTTATGTTACACTTTTGGAACAGAGAAAGGGAATGAGGAAATAGATTCCTCCATCCACTTTTCTAGAGCCTCAGATGTAAAGCGTTGAGGCTTCCTGTTCATTCACAAACTGAAGCATATGAAACACAATTTATAGGATTCAGCGATGAATGGACACATGAGCGATCAGTACCAATCACTCACTATGTTCTTTCAGGAAAGAGGCAGGCTGATAAATATGACATTTACCGGCCCCCGTTCCCCATCCTAAAATGATCCCCCTGTGTGCCCTCAGCAGGAGGGGAGCCCAGACAGCAGGTGAAAGGGGGTTCACAGGGGGGCCCAAACAGCAGGGGGGTGGGGGTGTTCAGAGTGGAAGGGGTGCAGATACTTAAAACTGATCCCCCTGCAGTGCAGCTGGAGTGAAAAGAAAGGAGGGAGGAGGATGAGGAGGAGGAGCTGGCAGCGCTGCAGGGGGAGCCACAAGAAGATCGATGTCAGCAATAAGGCAGTACAGCCAGCTCTTGTGCTCAGCAGGTGCCTGGGCCCCATACAGGAGGGCCATCTGTACTGCCTTATCAGCAGCCCCTATGACACACATTGGATATCAGAGCAGAGAACCAATATTTACATACTGAACACTTGGGGTCCATTTACACAGGTGATTAACTTCTCCGCCAATACGCTGTGAGTGGGGAGAGGTGGCCAGCAATTGTACAGGCAGATTTATACAAATCAGTGGCAGAAACTGCTATTTACATGCAAGTACTCATCTGAACACTTGCATGTGAACAGGGACTCTGAATGGTCCTACATGCAACAGTTTTCATCCAGGATGCTGCAGCTATCAGTCCAGTTTGTATGCGGCCAGAGCACGGAATGTGGAATGCAGAAGTCGTATTTAGCTGCATCTTGAATGCTGCAGCCCATTTGGCCTTTCACCTGTCTGAATGAGGCCTTAAGGATTAGGTTACCGTTCGGCTGGGTTCACATGGATTTTGTATGGGGCACACAGCAGGGGGCTGGTGCGTCCCTGTTCTCAGTTTCAGGGACAAATCAGGCCCGAATATTTGCCTGAATTCTGAGCCAAAGACGCACAGGACCCCCCGAGCAATGCGCTCCGCAGCTGCCCCGGAGATGTGTGAACCGGCTCCATTGAGACCCGGTCACAGTCTCCTGTCATGCGAATTGGATGCAGCGAAATCTGTATCCAATTTGCAAAGGTGTGAACCCAGCCTGAATAATAAAAGGTGTGCTTTATAGCAAAGCTTTCCTGAAAAACTCAGACGCTGCCATTATCATCTTGTTATGCAAATACCAGTTGCTTGGCTGCCATATTAACATCTTGCTTCCATACTTTGGGCCTATAACCAGGAGTACATACGCATATATGGACTTCTGACACTAGACTCATTTGTTTTTAGGTCAGTGAATGAGAAATGCGTAAACCGGGGGGGGTAAGAATAGCCAGGCAACTAGCATTTTCACAAGGGGATCAGCAGCTCTGTATTTTTCCCAGAGACGGTATCTAAGAGCACTGCTCCTCTCCGATTGGTTTCATGTTATCGAGATCTGTCAGGTTTATATTGCAGTCTGCAGGCCCAGAAGGGATATTTTTCCTTACCTCCTGCCTAAAGTATCAGACAGAATAAAAAAAAAAAAAAATACCATCTATGGGAACACAAAAAGCATTTAGATCGTGATGAAGTTCCAAACTTTTCCATCCATGTCTGAAGAGCACATTGGGGTTAGAGTTGGACTTTAATCAGTTGAAAGGGTTAGTGTACAAATTTTAAGTGTGAATGGCTTATTTTATTTTTATATGCGACTTCTAATATACATACTCAAGATGTGAGAGCATAGCATATAGACTCACATGTTATTTCTATTTTGTAAACCACAAAGTAATGCTGGCTGCTTCAGTATGTTAACCTGTCCCATCAGAACGCAGATACCTCCATGCATAACCCTTGGATTGGTTTTATTATACATGCTCAAGAACTTACTGAGAAAACATTTATTTGACAATTATGACAAACTGACAATGCTGGAACTGCCAGATAAAATGATAAAAAACAAAAAAGTGCTTTAAGCCATCTCTATGAAGGAGCCGGACCAGGCAGATGGTGTAGGAATGCTGAAGAGATCCGGTTTCCACTCTGAAGGGCTGGTTAGGGCACGATGGCTTGTAGAGCAGATTCCTTTGCACGTGGTGTGACTTTAGTCCTATACATATATTACAGACGTCAGTCTTGGGTTGTGGTTAATACTGAATGTTGTTTATTGCGATCTCTGTGAAAAATCCAAGCACTCGTACAAGATGGTCTTTGCTGTAGAACTACAAAAAAAAAACAGAAGAAAATAAAACCAACAATCTACAAGAAATGCATTTTCCTGCATCATTATTTTATAGTCTTGACCACAATAAAGAAAGTGTGGAAATCAACCGTACAGTTCTACAAGTGAAGGGTCTTCAAAATGTGGGCCTTGGCTTACTTTTATCCAGCCCTTGGGGGACTATACCTCCCACAGACACCAATGATGGGGGGCCACCATTCCTTCCACAGACACCAATGACCGGGGGGGGGGGGGGGGGTTTGGGACCATTCCTTCCAGACACCAATGACAGGGGGTGGGGGGGGACCATTCCTTCCAGACACCAATGACCAATGACAGGTAGGGCCCCACCGTTACTTCCAATGACGACGACGGGGGGGGGGGGGGGGTTGGGACCATTCCTTCTACAGACACCAATGACAGGGGGGGCACCATTCCATCCACAGACACCAAATGACAGGGGGGCACCATTCCATCCACAGACACCAATGACAGGGGGGCACCATTCCATCCACAGACACAAGACCTCTGCTAGAAGCAATAGTCATTCCCTTGGCAGTTCTTAGGATTTTTGATCATGCAACATTGAATCAGAGTGAAAAAAAAAAAAAAAAAAAAAGACGTAAATTTTGTTTGGGAGCCACGTTGCACGACCACACAATTGTCATTCAAAGCGTGGCAGTGCTGAAAGCTGAAACTTCGCCTGGGCAGGAAGGGCGTATATGTGCCCAGTAAGCAAGTGGCTAGGGTAAAAAAGGGTTGAGAAAGGCGGACCTAAAACGATGAAGATAAAAGGACTCCAAGCAGCTGAGAAAAGGCGAGGGTATGAAAAAGGGACCCAAGTCTCTGATTATCCCTAAAGCATAGATGGATCGAATTGCAGTCCGTTCAGCAGGGAGCAGACCACTTTTGATCCATCTATGGTAGTTCCTGTTCATGAGAAATTGATCTCCAAAAGACATGCTGGTAGGTTAATTAGATCTTGTCTAAATTGGCCCAGTATATATGTATATATGTGTGTACGAATGTGTGTCCCAAGCGTGTCGAGAGCCTACGGGGTAAAATGACAGCACCAGCCAAGCAGACACTGGCTGCAAAAAGCATCTAGAGGCGATTCAGTTGGCATGTGTAGCGCTATACAAGTCATTCATCTAATGATTGACTTCTCACAAAAGGTCTTGCTGAAAAATGTTTGATCATTGATCCCGCCAGGATTCCTCGTTGTCAGAATACAATAGTGAAGCAGGAAGGATTCCTCCATCTGCCTCATTTATGTGGAGCCTACTGGCTGATTTAAATAAAAAAAAAAAAAAAAAAAGGGGAAGGTCTAGATTAGCCCTTTTATCAATCTTTTGCAACACAGAGGAACCCGTGTATTAACTTTTTGGTCTCAAGGATCTCATGCTAAAAAAATTCTATAACTACAACGAATGATATATTAATGTACACTTGTGGTCGTTGGTAAGAATTATCAAGAATTATCCACTTATAGATAGCTAAAAAGGTCAGTGGGAACTTATCCGAGAGGCAGAAATTACTCTTTGCTCAAGGAACCCCTAACAACCTCTGGAAGAACCCTAGTGTTCCATGGAACTCTGGTCTAGATACAGAGAGGCTACCCCACTACTCCTCCTCAAGGATCAGCATTGGGGAAATTCCACCAGGTTTAGGCAGATAGTAGGGAAGCATTTGTAGATACCTTCCTGCTACTCTGTCATATATGTAGATATGCACAAGGAGATCTCTAAGTGTACACTATTTGCCCGATAATCAACAAAAGTGCTAAACTCTTGTGGTACATACCTGCAGATTAACTAATTATTTGAGTCACGCCCCCCCCGTCCCGTCTCCTGGGAAACACACTGTTCCTATGAGAGAGTGGGGACCAGTGACGGCGCGCCACGCTACTCGCGCATGTGCAGTAGGGAACCGGGCAGTGAAGCTGCAAGGCTTCACTTCCCGATTCCCTCACCGAGCATGGCGGCGGCAGCATTCGAGGACCGATTGATTGCTCAGCCTCGTCTGCCGACATCGCGGGCACCCTGGACAGGTAAGTGTCCATTTTTTTAAAAGTCAGCAGCTGCAGTATTTGTAGCTGCTGGCTTTAAAAAAATAAATTTGGGTGGACCTCCTCTTTAAGTCAGGCATTAGGATGTGGAATAAGCATCGCACAGATGAACACTTGCCAACAAGCTTTCCACCAAAAGTGTTTGTGCAGGATGGAGATTAATTAGGGACACCAACAGGAATCCTATGACGAGTTTGAAAGAGAAACAGGCCTCAGTGACTAAGATTGGAGCAGCTATGCGTACAACAAATGTTTTCCAAGTGATTGCCAGACTGGAGGACTGACCAATCAGACCAAACAATGTAAACCATCTTAAAATGCACCATCCCCTCAGAAAACCTTGGTGGTGGCAACACCATGCTACAGAGAGACATACTTGAGAGGTTGGAATGTAGTAAATTGCAGAGCAATCCTGGCAGAAAATATCTGAGCCTAGGGGAAGAGGTGTTCCAGCAAGGCAATAACTCCAAGCATTAAGAGCAAACTACATTAAAATGATTTCAAACCTAACAATTTGGAAGGGCAGAGTCAAAGTCCAGATCTCAACATAATTTGTAGGTTTACTTGGACCAAGCACAGAGAGCGGTCTTAAAAACGGAGCTGCGTCCCAAAGGGGAAGCTCCGCCTTATCTGCCACCTGGTTTTGACAGGTACCCGCTCCCACATCCGGCCCAGAAAGCCTCGCACATGCGCAGTTAGGAACCGTATGTGAAGCCGCACGGCTTCACCGCCGGTCTTCCATAGTGGAGATGGCAGCGGCAGCAACCGATTGAAAATCGGCTCCGGTGAGGACACCGATGGATTCCTGGACAGGACACAGCTGATCACATTATAAAAAGGGGCTGCCGTTATTGGACACAGCTGATCACATTATAAATAGACGTCCTGCCAGAACTGGATGACAGTGCTACAAGCCATCTTTCGGCTATAGCACGATCAGCAGGTGGGAGGTAGATGTGGATGGCTGACAAAAGCCCAGGCGCCAGGATGCAATTTCTAGTCGCCAGGGATTTGTCGAGCCCTGGTTTACATCTCATTTAAAGTGGGTTTAAAGGCAATTTTTAAAAATTAAAATAAACATATTATACTCACGTGCTCTGTGCAATTGCACAGAACAGCCCGAACCTACTTTTCTGGGATCCCCCGTTGGCGATTTTGGCTCCTCCTCCTCAAGTGCTTGCTATAGGGGCTGATGCGCAGGCTTGACCTTGAGCCGGGCTGTGTGTCCATTGACACACACACACACACACACAGCGGCTCAGCCCTATCCCTCACTCTCTGTTCACAAGATTTGACCGAGCATAGCAGGAGCCAATGGCAGCAAGTGGCAAAACATTTTTTACCTTTAGAACAACTTTAAAATGGTGGGCAAAGCCACAAAGTCATGCAATCATTCCTTTATGGTCCTGGGCCAACTGTACATCCAGAACCGCTGGTTTATAGGGCAGGTACAGCCCGATATGATGCCATTTTTTCCAAACTGCATACTACAGTCTCAGGCTGCAATAACTTAGTGTATGGAAACAATGCCCTCTATATAGTAGGCCCTGACAATTTGCATGGCTTAATTGAATATCCAAAGAGGAGGAATAAACCTATTTTAGGGATTTATGATGGAATGAGACACCTAAATACCTTCTATTGTAGAAGAGAAGTATGGCTTTTTTATCTATACATCTCTTGTGGGGTCACAGGAGAGTACTTACTTTTGCTCTCCTGTGACCGAGTCAGCCAATAGCAGGCTATTGTCCGCTATCAACTGAGGAGGCAGAGCAGCTCCAGGCTCAGGAAGGATCCTGACACTACTGTCTAGTTTTACCTAGCTGCCCGATTGACAGCTGGCTCTGCATCTGAGCGCACGGCTAAGAGCCAGAGTCAGCTGCGCCTGCCCCTTCCCTGTGCTGCAGGAAAATAGTGGAGAGCGGTGACTGACAGTCATTGCTCTCTGCTGTGAGCAGATCGAGAACTGAGCAAATGAGTGGTCATGTGATAACTCAGTTCTCGGGACTTAGAGCCAGAGCCAACGAGGGACAGCTGCAACAGAGGTACAGTGCATCCGGAAAGTATTCACAGCACTTCATTTTGGAATAAGGCTGTAACATAACATGTGGAAAAAATTGATTAAACTCATTTTCCCCAAAATTCTACGAACAATCCCCCATAATGACAACATGAAAAGAAGAAGTTTGTTTGTAATCTTTGCAAATTTATTATAAAAAAAATAAAAAATAAATCCCATGTACATAAATAGTCACAGCCTTTGCTCAAAACTTTGGTGAAGCACCTTTGGCACCAATTACAGCCTCAAGTCTTGAGTATGATGCTACAAGCTTGGTACACCTATTTTTGGCCAGTTTCTCCCATTCTTCTTTGCAGGACCTCTCAAGCTCCATCAGGTTGAATGGGGAGCGTCGGTTGGCAGCCATTTTCAGATCTCTCCAGAGATGTTCAATCGGGTTCAAGTCTGGGCTCTGGCTGGGCCACTTAAGGACATTCACTGTGTTGTCCCGTAGCCACTTCTTTGTTATCTTGACTGTGTGCTTAGGGTTCTTGTCCTGTTGGAAGATGAACCTTCGCCCCAGTCTGAGGTCCAGAGCGCTCTGAAACAGGTTTTCATCAAGGAAGTTTCTGTACATTGCTGCATTCATCTTTCCCTTGATCCTGACTAGTCTCCCAGTTCATGCCACTGAACATCTCTATAGCAGGATGCTGCCACCACCATGCTTCACTGTAGGGATTGTTATTGGCCAGGTGATGAATGGTGTCTGGTTTTCTCTAGACATGACACTTGCATTCAGCCCAAAGAGTTCAGTCTGTTTCATCAGACCAGAGTCCTTCAGGTGCCTTTTGTCAAACTCCAGGACTGTCACCATACAGGCCTGATTGGTGAAGTGCTGCACAGATGGTTGTTCCTCTCAAAGGTTTTTCCTCTTTCTCCACAGAGAAATTCTGGCGCTGTCAGAGTGACCATCAGGTTTTTGGTCACCTCCCTGACAAAGACCCCATACAGACTATTCGATTTTATGCAGATTTTTGTCTTCAGATTTACCAAAACCATGTAGTGCAAAGGGCCTGCCTGATTCCATACAAATTGAAACTCTTAATATTTGACCTTTTTATATTATATGGTTTTGGTAAAACATTAAGAGTTTTAATTTGTATGCAATCAGACAGGCCCTTGCACTACATGGTTTTGGTAAATATGAAGACAAAAATCTGCAGAAAATCGAATAGTGTGTATGAGGCTTTAGGCTCTTCTCCCCCAATCGCTCAGTTTGGCCGGGTGGCCCGCTCTAGAAAGAGTCCTGGTGGCTCCAAACTTCTTCAATTTATGAATGATGGAAGCCACTGTGCTCATTGGGACCATCAATGCTGCAGAATTTTTTTTTGTACCCTTCCCCAGATCTGTGCTTCAATACAATTCTAGGTCTACAGACAATTCCTTGGACTTCATGGCTTAGTTTGTGCTCTGACATGCACTGTTAAGCCCTGTACACACGACTGGGTTTTCCCAGCAGGAAAAAAAAAAAACGTTGGTTTTCCCTGACGGGTTTCCTGCCAAGCTTGTCTTGCATACAGACTGTCATACAAAATCCCGCCGGTCCAAAGCGCGGAGACATAAAACACGTATGAAGGCACTATAAAGGGGAAGTTCCATTCCCACGGCGCCACCCTTTGGGCTGCTTTTGCTGATCTCGTGCTAGCAAAAGTTTGGTGAGAGACGATTCGCTCTTTTCATCCTCGTGCCTTTCAGTACGTTACAGCGTGATGAATGTGCCATCTCCATTACGAACGCTAGTTTTACCAGAATGAGCGCTTCCTTCTCATACTTGATTCTGAGCATGCACGTTTTTTTTTTTGCCCTCGGAAAAGCCTACACACGACCGGTTTTTATGACGGGAAAAAGTCAGCTGGGAATCCCGGCGGGAAAATAGAGCACCAGCTCTCTTTTTTTTCCCACCGCGATTCGCGGTAGTTTTCCTGTCGGGAAAACTGCAAAGGAGCATACACACGGCCGGTTTTCCTGGCAAAATGCTCTCATGGCAGTTTTCTTGCCGGGAAAACCGGTCATGTGTACGAGACATTAGACCTTATAAAAGGTGTGTGCCTTTCCAAATCATGTCCAATCAACTGAATTTACCACAGTTGGTCTCCAATCAAGTTGTAGAAACATCTCAAGGATGATCAGTGGAAACTCTGTTTTGAGCGTCACTGCAAAGCCTGTAAATACTTATGTACATGGGATTTCTCTTGTTTTTTATTTTTAATAAATTTGAAAAGATTTAAAAAACAAACTTCTTTCACATTGTCATTATGGGGTATTTTCTGTAGAATTTGAGGAAAATAATGAATCCATTTTGGAAAAATAAATCTAATCCTTCCTGTGATAGGCTGCGTTGGAGTTTGTGATGTCACCAGCCTGCCTCTCCGACTTAGCCAACCAGGTGCCTGGGAAGTCCTCATCCCTCTGCTGGAACACAGCACTGTATATTGCAAGTAGCTGAGGCTACACATAGTTCATACAGTGCACACAACTGCTGCCTCTCCAAGACCGCTTTCACACTGGGGTGTTTTTCAGGCGCTTTTGGGCTAAAAATAGCACCTGAAAAACGGCTCCCCTGCAGTCTGTGTGAAAGCCCGAGTGCTTTCACACTGAGGCGATGTGCTGGCAGGACTTTAAAAAAACTCCTGCAAGCAGCATCGTTGGAGCGGTGTATGCACCACTCCTGCCCATTGAAATGAATGGGCAGCGCCACCAAACCGCCGGTAAAGCGCCGCTTTGCGGGCAATTTTAACCCTTTTTCGGCCACTAGCAGGGGTTAAAAGCACCCGGCTAGTGGCCGAAAACCTTCACAAAAACAACAGTAAAGCGCAGACGCCCCAGTGTGAAAGCAGCCTTAGTGAAGTAAATATTTAGTTAGAATCAGCTCTACCCAAACAAACTATTTAAAACTTCACTAAAAGCTGGACATCAGCTTTAAAGTATTTGTAAAAGCTCAATGTTTTACCTTCATGCATGAAGGTAAAATAAACCTGTGTGCAACAGCAGCCCCCCAGACCCTCCCTCCCTATTGGCTGAGAGGCTCCCACTACTGTCAATCACAGCCAGTGAGCCAATGAGGAGAGGGGGGGGGGGGGCAAAACGTGGCTGTGTGTATGTGTATGGACGGATGGACACACACACACACACACCAGCGGCCCAGGAGCGAGTCTACTCAAGAGCACCCATAGGAATCTGCTTGCTGTATGGGCACTTGGCAGGAAGGAGGGGCCAGGAGCGCTGGCGGGGGGACCCAAGAAGAGGAGGATCCGGCTGCAAAACCATTGCACAGAGCAGGCAAGTATATCATATTTGTTATTAAAAAAAAAAAATATCCAACGTTTACAATCACTTTAAAATTTAAATGAAATCTTGTAACAGGTGCTTTGAACACCTCACACACAGCTACTAAAATGTACGTTTACAAAAAACTCACAAGGCAAAAAGCTTACCTTTACTTTGCCGTCACAGTGTGCCGATACCACAGCCACAGTCACCTTTACCAGCTGCGTCGCCGATAAGTGGATTTTAAAGTGTCTGAAGAAATGTGAATAAAGACATTGAAATAAATTTTCTACCTCCTCCACTGTCACCTCATCCTTCGATTTTTGAATGTTATTCCACAGGGTTTTAAAATCCTCCGGGTGAATGGCAAAAGAGATGTCCATGTGTGGTTCGACTGGCACAGAGAATACCAGTTCTGTGGTGGGCACATGCCCATGTACTTCATATCCTGCGCACATAGCGACCAACCATCTAAGATCATGCGACCTGATCACCAGTTTACCAAAACAGCAGTCAAACGCCTGTTGGAACCAGGTGCCCACTATAGTGGTGAACGTCTCTGACCCGTTAATAAGAAACAGTGGCAGACAGGTGAATGTCTCTGGTATCACTTCTAATATGTCCTCCTCTGCGTATGTCCCACAGAACCAACCAGTCCACACAATCCGTTCTTCTGTGCCAGTCTTGGAATGCAGAGTTTGGGATTTTCCAGCAATCTGGCATGGAGAAGAAAAAAGAAAAACATTGAATTAGTAGTGGTGTGGAGAAGGAAAGGCTGCGCTGCTAGGGAGGGCGATGTTAAAGTGGACCTGTTGCTTAGCCCGGCATGCATGTACTGCTCCCAGAGGCTAAAGAAAGTAGCGGCGAAGTAAAGGGAAGTTATTTGCAGCCTTTTTTTTTTTTTTAAATCAAAAAAATATATGCAGCTTTGACAGGTGGTACTTAACCATTTCAGCCCCGGAATGTTTTACTCCCTTCCTGACTAGGCCATTTTTTTGCGATACTGCACCGTGTTGCTTTTACTGACAATTGCGCGGTCGTGCAACGTTGTACCCAAATAAAATCAATGTCCCTTTTTCCCCCACAAATAGAGCTTTCTTTTGGTGGTATTTGATCACCTGTGCATCTTTTATTTTTGCGCTATAAACAAAAAAAGACCAACAATTTTGAAAATTATTTATATATATTTTTTTTTTATTTATTTATTAGGGCTGTTACTGATTTAAATTTTCGTGTTCGATTAATCGATTATTTTTTTTAATCGATTGACTAATTTCGATTAATTATAAACGCACATACAGATCCAATTACTTTTAGCTGATCTCCTTGCAGGCCGATTCCCAGTGCAGCTACCAACCACTGGAAAAATGGATAGCAGGATACAAAAAACACACAAAGGCAGCGCTCGATGGGAATAGCATTAAAAAAACTTTTATAGTCTTTAAGTAGGTAACAAAATAAATATTGCACTGGAGATAAAATTGATGTAGCTACATAAACTGTAAAAATGGTGCGAGTAATACCAAACGATAGCAAAAGCAGTCATAAAAACTTGTAACTAAGTATGATACTGGTATAAAAATGTGTACAATGATACCACTGCTGAATCCAGATGAGGAGGGGTTAACATCAGTCCGTCGGCATGTAGATGTCCCGTGAAGGGAACTATCACAACTCCCAGTGGATGGCTGTAGAATCCCAGGTTGATAGAGGGAAGTGTAACAGCCCTTGCGTGTGGCAGATAATAAAGGTCCCGCTGGCATGCAGATATGAAGGCACAGCAAAGGAGCCCTTCAGATGGACACGGCAAGCTCTGGCGGTGTCCGTGGCGTAACCGGATCTCCAACGGAACTCCCTGAAGACCCGGAAGCCGGCAGGGAGTTGAATACGGATCAAAAGATTTTTGATCGATCAAAAAACTTAATCGATTAATTGAGGAATTAATAGTTAATCTCCACAGCCCTAATTTTTATATATATATATATATCAAGTTGCTTCATCAATGTAGGCCTATATGTATTCTGCTACATATTTTTGGTAAAATATATCCCAATAAGCGCATATTGATTGTTTGTACAAAAGTTATAGCATCTACAAACTGTGGGATAGATTTATGGACTTAAAAAAAAAAAAGTAAAATTGTTTTTACTAGTAATGGCGGCGATCGGCGTTTTTTTTTAGCAGGAATGCGACATTGTAGCGGACAAATCTGACATTGAAGCCTGTGTGACAGCAGGAAGGTAAAGTCACCTGGTTGCATCCAGGGGGGTAGATATATTTCGCCCAGATTCAGGCTTTACGCCGACTTATACAACTAGGTGGAGAGTTGTATAAACCCAGCTAAGGCTAGTGGGCTCATGGATGACTCATACCTCTAGGGAGAGTGTGGGGCGTCGTGCAGACAGGGAGTTGATGAGACCAGCTGAAGCTTGTCAGCTCATTTAGGCCTCTATAAGAACTCCCAGCTTCATTAGATTTTTGCTCATGCCTGGAACCAGACCTGTGTGGACTGTCTAGGGAGAGTGAACCCCTGTGCGGTGAGACAAAGCCTGTGTGGCTATTTGCTTGGACATTTAAAACCACGGACTTAGGGACTAGGACAGCACTAGGCTGATCCCAGTTGTTAGTTAGGAAACCTGTATGTTTAGTCAGAGGTCAACTTGACCAGGATTTATTTTGTTTATGTTTCTTTTGCTTTGCTGTGTTTTGTCACTGTAAATAGAAAATAAACCGCACCTTTTTGATTTTGAAAACCACAACCTCCGTTTGCTGGGCCTGTTTTGTGTGGGGGAGCCCATCCCGGGGGTCACACACACCCGCTGCCGAGCTAACCCCCTCACACCTGGTACAAACGATCAGATTGTTGGCCAACCGAGCGTCTGATTTTTGTCTTTTAAAGAGGAAGTAAACCCTGATGGGTTTTACTTCCTCTTTAGTAAGCTGTACAGCCTGCAAATGAAAAGCATAATAGGCAAACTAGCCCATTATGTGGCACTTACCTGCAAAAGAATCCAGCGATGTCCCCAGAGTAGGCAGCGTCCATCTTCTGCCTCCTCTTCCTTCCGGGTCGCTGACTCCGGCGCTGTGATTCGCCGGAGCCGCGTGACGTCACTCCCGCGCATGTGCACGGGAGCCGCGATTCACGGCACAGGCTGGGGAAGAAACGGCACTTAGTTTTGTTTCTTCCCCGCGCATGCGCAGTGAAGATTAGCGGCGGACTACAAGTGAAATATCTCCTAAACGGCGCACGTTTAGGAGATATTTCCACCACCTATAGGTAAGCCTTATTCTAGGTTTACCTATAGGTAGTAGTCCAACAAGTGGGTTTACAACCACTTTAAAGGGGTGTGCCTGGATCTTGTCTTGCATACCAACGGTACACAATTGTCAGCCAACAAACACGAACGCAGTGACGTATGAGGAATTTCAGCTCTTGAGCGCCACCCTTTGGGCCCCTTCTACTAATTTGATGACCATTGATTCAGAGCATGCGTGTTTGTATTATCAACTTTTGTGTAACGAACTTGTGTATTGACCATCAGAAAATCTGACAGACTGTTTTTCGCGGAAAATTTACTAGCATGTTTCTTCAACATTTGTTGGCAGAAATTTGGATAACAATTGTCTGAAGGAGCGTACTTAGCCCTGGTTCACACTGGAGCGATTTGACATGTCAAATCGGCGGCATTTGCCGGCAATGACACCGTCTGCGGCGCTGCACCGATTTCAAAAAGTAGTTTCTGTACTACTTTTTTGCGATTTCAGCCCGCGATTTACATTAACATCTGTGAAGAAACTGCACAGATGTCTCTGTAATCGCGGCCGAAATCGGGACTGACAAGCGGGAGTGAAATCGTGCGAGTTCAGCTTCACTCCCACAGCCCAGGGTGAACCTGGGCCAACGGTCAGATTTTCGGCCAAGTCTGTCAACAGACAATCCCCTACCAACAATCGTATTATATGTACGAGGCTTAAGGGCTAGTTTACACTTGCTTCAAAACAAGGCTGACAGGCTTTGTTAAAGCTCTCTGAACGCCAGTCAAAGCTCCAGTCACTAAATAAAATGGGTAGCTTACAGTCCTGTTTACACCTTGCGTTTGCTTTGCTATAGACTTCTATAGGGGCAAAGAAGATGCTTTGAAGCACCACTAAAGCGACATGGGGTATAATTTTTGAAGCAAAGCCGAAGCAAGGTGTAAACAGGACTGTAAGCTAATTTTATTTAGTGACAGGAGCTTTGACTGGCGTTTAGAGAGCTTTAACAAAGCGTGCCCGAAGCCATGTTTTGAAGCAAGTGTAAAACTAGCCATTTATTGGTGTTGAAGCCGAGGCAAGCGTAAATGAGCCCTAATTGACACTTTGAGGACCAGTGAAAAAAAAATGTCACTGTATAAATAACACTGACCGGAAAGGAGTTTACATCAGGGGCGATCAAAGGGTTTAAGTGTGCTCCTAGGGAGTGCTTTCTAACTGAGGAGAATGCCGTGACTGGAGGAAAACAGAGATCAGTGTTTCTACTTAGCAGAAACACAAGATCTCCATCTTTCGCCCTCACAGTACAGCGGTCTGCCTTGTTTACATAGGCAGACCGCCATTCTGCCTCTCCTGTCAATGATCGGCGGGTCCCGGTGGCTATTGAGACCGCCAGATCCGCTGATTGGCTCCCGCTGTGTCCAATCACAGCGTGAGCAGGGCTCCGGCGGCACGCATGCGCGCCCCAGAGCCAAAGATCGGACACCTGTAAGGTACGCAATTTTGCGCTCAAGGACAACCCTGCCGCAGTATATGTATGTGGGGCGGTCCTTAAGCGGTTAACCACTTAAGCCCCGGACCATTTGGTAGCTAAAGGACCAGAGGTGATATCAGAATTTTGCACTGCGCTGTTTTAACTGTAAATTGTGCGGACATGCAATGTTGTACCCAAAGAAATTTGCGTCCTTTTCTTCCCACAAATAGAGCTTTATTTTAATGGTATTTGATTGCCCCTGCGATTTTTATTTTTTGCGATATAAACGGAAAAAGACCGAAAATTTTGAAAAAAAAATATTTTCTACTTTTTGTTATAAGAAAAATCGAATAAACTCAATTTTAGTCATACATTTAGGCCAAAATGTATTCAGCCACATGTCTTTAGTAAAAAAAATGTCAATAAGCGTATATTTATTGGTTTGCGCAAAAGTTATAGCATCTACAAACTAGGGTACATTTTCTGGAATTTACACAGCTTTTAGTTTATGACTGCCTATCTCATTTCTTGAGGTGCTAAAATGGCAGGGCAGTACAAAACCCCCCCAAATGACCCCATTTTGGAAAGTAGACATCCCAAGGAAATTGCTGAGAGGCATGTTGAGCCCATTGAATATTTTTTTTTTTTTTTTGTCTCAAGTGATTGAATAATGACTAAAAAAAAATATAAAAAAAAAAAAAAAAAAAAAAATTACAAAAAGTTGTCACTAAATGATATATTGCTCACACATGCCATGGTTATATGTGAAATTGCACCCCAAAATACATTTTGCTGCTTCTCCTGAGTTCGGGGATACCACATGTGTGGGACTCTTTGGGAGCCTAGCCGCGTACGGGACCCCGAAAACCAAGCACCGCCTTCAGGATTTCTAGGCACAAATTTTTAATTTCACTCCTCACTACCTATCACAGTTTCGAAGGCCATAAAATGCCAAAATAGCACAAAACCCCCCCAAATGACCCCATTTTGGAAAGTAGACACCCAAGCTATTTGCTGAGAGGCATGGTGAGTATTTTACAGCTCTCATTTGTTTTTGAAAATGAAGAAAAAAAAAAATATATATATTTTTTTTTTTCAATTTTCAAAACTTTGTGACAAAAAGCGAGATCTGCAAAATACTCACCATACCTCTCAGCAAATAGCTTGGGGTGTCTACTTTCCAAAATGGGGTCATTTGGGGGGGGGGGTTTGTGCCATCTGGCCATTCCATGGCCTCCGAAACTGTGATAGGCAGTGAGAAGTGAAATCAAAAATGTACACCCTTAGAAAGCCTGAAGGCGGTGCTTGGTTTTTGGGGTCCCGTACGCGGCTAGGCTCCCAAAAAGTCTCACACATGTGGTATCCCAGTACTCAGGAGACGCAACAGAATGTATTTTGGGGTGTAATTCCACATATGCCCATGGCATGTTTGAGCAATATATCATTTAGTGACAACTTTTTGCAAAAAAAAAAAAAAGGTTATTTTTTCCGCAACTTGTGTCCACATATAAAATATTCCATGGACTCGACATGCCTCTCAGTATATAGCTTGGGGTGTCTACTTTCCAAAATGGGGTCATTTGGGGGGGTTTTGAACTGTTCTGGCATTTTATACACAACATTAGGAAGCTTACATCCACTCTTCTAACCACTTGAAGACAAAGCCCTTTCTGACACTTTTTGTTTACATGAAAACATATTTTTTTTTTGCAAGAAAATTATGTTGGAATTCTGATACCATCCACTGAAGTCTTGTTAAACCAACCCTTGCTAGCACAGCTACTTAGGTGAGCTAGTTAACTATCATCCTACCCCTGGAGCCGGAGCCGGGCCAGCTCATTGATGATGGCTTATTAGAATATACGTTATTACCCTAGCATGTCTTGGTTTTGTAATTCTACCTTGTGACCCCTGCGTGGGTCCCACCCATGGTGTTAGCCAGATGTTGGCTGTGCTGTTGTACGTTTGTATTGTCTGTGTTTGTAACAAATAAAACAAAAAAGATTTTCCAAAAAAAAAAAGAAAAGAAAATTATGTTGAACCCCCAAACATATATATATATATATACATATATATATATATATATATATATATATATATATATATATATATATATATATATATATTTTTAAAGCAAAGGCCCTACAGATTAAAATGGTGGGTGTTGCATTTTTTTTCTACACAGTATTTGCGCAGCGATTTTTCAAACGTATTTTTTGGGGGAAAAATACATTTTTATTTTAATGCACTAAAAACCCACTATATTGCCCAAATGTTTGACGAAATAAAAAAGATGATCTTAGGCCGAGTACATAGATACCAAACACGACATGCTTTAAAATTTCTTCAAACGCGCATTGGCGACAAACTACATACATTTTTAAAAGCCTTTAAAAGCCTTTACAGGTTACGCCGTTAGATTTACAGAGGAGGTCTACTGCTAAAATTACTGCCCTCGATCTGACCTTCGCGGTGATACCTCACATGCATGGTGCAATTGCTGTTTACATATGACGCCAGACCGACGCTTGCGTTCGCCATTGGGCAAGAGCAGGGCAGGACAGGGGTGCTTTTTTTATTATTAATTTTGCTTTTTTATTTTATTTTTAAACTGTTGCTTCCATATTTTTTTATTTTTTATCATTTTTATTGTTCTCAGGGAATGTAAATATCCCCTATGATAGCAATAGGTAATGACAGGTACCGTACTTTTTTAAAAAAAAACTGGGGTCTATTGGACCCTAGATCTTTCCTCTGCCCTCAAAGCATCTGACCACACCAAGATCGGTGTGATAAAATGCTTTCCCAATTTCCCAATGGCGCTTTTTATATCCGGGGGGGGGGGGGGGGACACACACATTCCCTCCCACTGCTTGTAAAAGCAGTCCCGAGGCTAATTAGCCACTAGGATTGCTTTTACATGAAAGCCGGCTGCTGGCTGAAAAGAAAGATACCAAGATGATACCTAAACCCGCAGGCATCATTCTGGTATAACCATTCAAAGTCCAGCAACATACCAGTACGTTGCTGGTCCTTGTTGGACATGTATTGTAATCTTTTTTTTTTTTCATGCAGCCTGTTGGCTGAACGAAAAAAAGAGATTGATCGGTGGGTATGCCCACCATTAGAATACCGCCCTTCATCCACCCACTTCTAAATGATGGGCATACATGCACCATTTATATATGCCGAAGCATGAGGGCATCTTCCCGCAAAAGTTATGCCGCGTACACACGGTCTGACTTTTCCACGGGCAAGCCTCCGTCGGAATTTCGACCGTATGTACGTGGCATTAGGAGCAAAATCGCTCCTCCGCCCCTGCTGCCCCAATGCTTCGGCATATATGCTTTTTTTTTTTTTTAACTGTGGTGGTGAAATACCCTCCTACAGCACTGGAGTCGCAGGGATCAGGTCTGTCTCTGCGAACGCTGCAGTTATGTGTGTTGTGTTTTGTAAGTAACAGTGATCGATCGATACTGCACTTGGGTGGCCTGGGCTGGATGGAGGGGCAAAACGCAGGTGCTAGCAGGCATCTGGGCTGATCCCGCTAACACTGCGTTTTTGGGAACCCTAAACTGCTGGGGACGCTTAGTATAGATCTGATCAGATCAGATATTGATCTGTTCAGATACTATACCACTAAGGGAGGTGTATGCTTCACGCGTGGGTGTTAGCGCTACTGGCACTAACCTGACGCTGCCTGGGGTGTGACGCAGACCCTCTCTGACGCTAAAACCTAATTGATATCACCTGCCGGGCAATCAGGGGGTTAAACCTTTATTGGGTTATATACGGCGGGTGCCCTGACACTATAAAAAGCAAACTAACCAGCGTCACCCGTAACACTTATATGGTGATCACTGGTGAAAGGGTTAACTAGGGGCAATTAGGGGGTTAAAACCTTTATTAGGTAATATATGGGGGTACCTGACGCTATATAAAAACCTGACGGCGAACCTAAAAAAAAATTACTGGCTACCTATCGACATCACCGACACTAAGACAGCGATCAGAAAAACGATCGCTTAGCAACAGTGGTGATAGGGGGTGAAAGGGTTACCTGGGGGGCGATCAAGGGGGTTAAACCTTTATTAGGTAATTAATGGGGGTACCTGACGCCATAAAAACCTGCGGCGAACCTAAAAAAAAAAAAAATAACTGGCTACCGATCGGCATCACGGACGCTAAGACAGCGATCAGAAAAATTATCGTTTAGCGACAGTGGTGATAGGGGGTGAAAAGGTTATCTGGGGGGCGATCAGGGGGTTAAACCTTTATTGGGGGGGGGTTAGGGGGCTACACTGGACCTAAAACTAACTTTAGTGACACTTTTTCAGTCACAAATGTCACCGATTGCAGTGATCAGTAAATAAATGGTCACTGCAATCAGTGACACTATGACTGGGGGGTGATCTGGGGTGGCGATTTATGTGCCTGTGTGTCCTGGTGTCAGTGTAGTGTTTTGTGCACTAACCTGGCATCTTCTCCTGTGCGGCGCTCGGTATATGTGAGCGCCGCAGGAGAGATGACATCACTTCCTCTGCCTGTGTAAACATTACACAGGCAGGGAAGCTCTCTCATTCGCCGGGAGCGATCGCGAGGGGGTGGCCGGAATCGAACGGCCGTCCCCTCATCCCGGATCGCTCCCGAACACTTAACGGCCGCTCACTGTACAGAAGGGGGGTCCGATCGGACCCCCCAACTATACAAAAGGCGATAACGTAGATATATGTGATTCTGCCTGTCGGTGCCATTCTGCCGACGTATTTTTACAGTGGGCGGTCGTTAAGTGGTTAAAGTAAACTTACATATTCTGAACAAGCAGTAAAAGCAATCCAAAACAAGCCCACATACAATACTGTAGCCAAAAGGCATTGTGCAGAACCGACTCTTTACATTTACTAAGAAGCACCAGAATCTTAGCCGACTTCACCTCTCCAATGCAAACAAACAGCAGATGATCCAGCTGTTAGAAACCGACTAAAACCCAACTTTAGGTTCTTTGTTGTAATGTGAAGTCATTAATTCGCAAAGATCCCAAGCAGCTAGAGGAGGCTGGAATGGCTTGTTTTAAAGTTTGACAATGCGGAACTAAAGTCAAAATTAAAATGCTTATGAGTGGGCAGGGATTTACTACATGGCACATCTCTTCTGGAAGAAAACAAAACTTGCCCGTTTGCTTGCAGTGTTCTGTAGAATGCACATTGAGGGAAGACCTATTCTGGGTTTTTGGCAGATCAACAGGTATTTTTCTGTAATAATATAAAAAAAGAAGTGAAGTGCTACCTCTCCAAATAACTCAACTCAAATACATCCCAAAGTAAGTGTAAAATAATCATACTATAGTGTTTAAAAGTGGTACTGATACCTGTAATCAGGGCTGGGACAAGGGATGGGCAGCTGCCCTGGGCGCAATGGCTTATTGCAGGGATGTAGGCAACCTGATCCTAACCCTAAAGGAAGGTGGGGGGGGGGGTGCAGTTTGGCATCTTTTCCCTGTGCACTGGATGGCCTTGTCAGGGCACTGCCTGTAATATTTAGGTTTTAGCACTAAAAATAAAGTGACAATAATGGCGATGACCCCAAAAGGAGTCAGAAAGTGAAAATACAAATATAACTAGATGGATCCTTTCATAGTGACATAATCAAAAAATGTTGAACCATAAACATGTACTTGGAAAAAAAAAAAGAAGATCTGTTAAATCGACCATAGCAACTATCCAATCCTTCGTGTATAATATTAATAGTCTTTGTGAAATGATAATCTGACCATCCAGTCACTTTAATTAGTGCACATGCCCATAGATTCTGTGCGAATAATATGGAATATCCCCTAGATATTACAGGTATCAGTACCACTTGTAAACACTATAATTTGATTATTTATTTTATGGTTTTTTTTCCCCCACAAGAAAATTTATTTTATGTTTACTTTGGGATAGATTTTAGTTGTGAGGTTTATTTGGAGAGGTAGTGCTTTTATATTATTTCTGATCTCCTTTTATATTATTTTTTATTATTCCAATCTCCTTTTCTATTATTTCTGATCAACACATATGGGAACACAGTTGGTGTTAAGCATCAACCTCAAGCACATTTGTACAATTGATCACCTACCTATTTATAGAACCACACATAGTAGCACGGAAGTTTCATTATCTTTTTATTTTAGGTATTTATCTGTACTTGCAGCAGAGCCAAAACATGGTGAAATGTGCCATATTGCAGATGATTTTTTATTTTTTTCTGCCCAGAAATATTTTATAAGAATAGTCCAGTGCAGACGCACTCACCTGAACTAGTATTGCAGTTGGATCCTTCTCTTTCCCCCTGAGTCCAGGCAGACAGGAAAAGCTGGCTTTGAGGTTAAAGTCTGCCCCCGGATCAACAGCGAGGCCCTTCTGCTTTTCAGCCGCAATGGTGGCAGATAAGTGCCTGGAGTATTCCTTTAGCTTGTTATATGAAAAATTATGCATCGGCGTCACACTGTAAAGAGTCCATTGTTTTTGGAGCAACAAAGCTCCCTTCTGTTGATCGAGTGTTTCCTGAAAAACGGACAATAAAAAGATGTCTTGTATGAAAAACACATAACATGACCGGATTTTTTTTATTTAATTTTTTTTCTTTTAAATAGATATTTATTTATTTTTTAACAATTTAAACAAATTTTGTTAGGATACAAAATAGTATATTAGTACAGAATGATCCATACACTCTTAAGATGTGACCAAAAGTCCAATCCATATGGCTGTAGTGTAAAAACAATTATAACAATAATTATAGTTACCGTATATACTGGAGTATAAGCCGACCCGAATATAAGTTGAGGCACCTAATTTTACCACAAAAAAACTGGGAAAACTTATCGACTCGAGTATAAGCCTAGGGTGTCCATCTGCATGCCTCTCTGTGCCCATGACTAGACTGACGTTTAACATGGGAGTCTATGGAAGGGGTGGCCGGCTTTGGAAAAAATCGGTGCTCCCCGGCCGTAGGTCTCCCAGACAAAATACTTTGCACACTTATAGAGGAGAAATGGGGCTATATGTGTGCCAAGTTTCGGGTCCAGGGGACCTACGACCGGCCGGTACCGGGTCCCCAAATTCACAAAAGAAATTACCCTTTAACATGGGAGTCTATGGAAGGGGTGCCTGGCTTTGGGGGAGGAAAAAAAAAAAACGGTGCTCCCCGGCCGTAGGTCCCCTGCACAATAAACTTTGCACACTTGTAGAGGAAGAGTGGGGCTACATGTGTGGGGTACAGGGGACCTACGGCCAGCAGGTACCGGGTCCCCAAAGTCCGGGAGATCAGGCGCAAAAAGGTGACTCGAGTATAAGCCGAGGGGGGCATTTTCAGCACAAAAAAAATGTGCTGAAAAATTATGCTTATATTCGAGTATATACAGTAATTAAGGCTACTGCCCGCTCGAACCTGAGCGGAGTACTGATAACTTCTTGGTAATAATGGAGCAAGTTGTAGCACCTTTAATATAGCACAAGATCAAGGCCCTTAACACCATAGGAGGTTAGGTACTTAGAATAGTTTACATTGCTCCCACCTCAGGGAAAAGAAGAGAGGGGCTCCAGGACCCTCTATTCGTATCCATAAAGTGAATCATTAAACATAAAAAGGAGAAAAAAAAAAAAAAGGGGGGGGGGAGAGGGGAAGAAGAAAAATAAATTAGAATATAATTCAAATAAAATAAAGAAGAAGAGGGGAGAGGATGGAAAAAAGAGGAAAAGGAAAAAAAAAGGTCAGAAATCCAGAGTAGGAGTCATTTCCCTCAGCCTAGACCCCCCACCATCCACTTCTAGAGACTATGGGGCTTGGAGGTACTTAATCCAGGGGGACCATACCTTATCAAATCTGGCCTGTCTGTCTAAGGATGCTGGTCAATTTTTCATTGACCATGATCCAAGAAATTTTATGCTTTACCAGTGCAAGACTGACCACTGGAGTTTTCCATGCTCCTGCTTTTTTTTTTAAGAAATGTTTGTTAGGATAGGTAGAAAGAGCAGAGAACATGAAGAAAAGGTATTGCTGGTCATCAACCATATATAGACATCACATGTACAGTAAAACCTTGGATTGTGAACATAATTCGTTCCAGAAACATGCCTGTAATCCAAAGAACTTGTATATCAAATCAAATTTCCCCATAAGAAACAATGGAATCTCAAACCATTTATTCATAGATCCTTCAGTTTATAGTCCATATAAAAAAGATCATAGCCCCTTCTACCACCTCATATGGTTCTGCCCTACCATTCAGGCATATTGGACACAGGTGATACGCTTCCTACACGATCAGATGGGCTCCCCTGCTACCCTTGACCCAAAGATGTGCCTACTTGGCCTGTTGCCAGACTTGGATGCCGACAAACCCCTCCGTACCTTTTTACATGAGACGCTATTCTTGGCAAGAAAAGTAGTGGCCGTGATTGGATGCAGGCCCTGCCCCCTACAGTTCAGTGCTGGAAAAAGGCGGTTAACGATGCTCTCCCATATAAAAAACTGATTTATGTACATAGAGGGTGTCCGCTAAAGTATGAGAAGGTCTGGGACAGATGGTTGGCGGATGGTGAAACGTGTACTTGACATGTCGATTTTTTATTTTTGTTGTATACCGGCTCTACTTTCACTGCTGTTATTATCTTTATGACACACAGATGCTTTATTGTGTTCATGTATGTACTATTATATTGGCCATACTGGCTTATGTTGATTTATGTACCATGCATACTTTTCAATAAAGTTGGTTTCCAATTAAAAAAAAAAAAAAAAGAAGATCATAGCAATGTGATTTGGTTGTGTAACCATAAAATGTCCATCCACAAATGGAAGCCTCCCCAAGGGGATTAAAAGCAAAATCCAGCAGGAGCTACAGAGTATAAAAGAGAAGAGAGGCGCCTCTAAGTGTAGTAATATGGTTACATTTAATGAAGGTACAACATTTAGCCACTCACATGGTTGATGATTAAAAGAGGCACATCTAAGTATGCAGGTATCCCAGGGTAAAGCTGTCCACATAGACCCATCCTCCACACCGCCGGCTCTCACTGCTGTCAGTCTGCAATGGTGATCGGGAAGACTACCCTGCAGGAGAGCGATCTGAAAGCGCAGCACGTGGAAGGGACGACGTCAATGGCGGCGAGGAGGACGGTCTATGTGAACAGCTTTACCCCAGATGCCTGTGTACCTAGATGTGCCTCTTTTAATCATCAACTATGTGAGTTTGCTAAATGTTGTACCTTCATTAAATGTAACCATATTACTACACTTAGAGGCGCCTCTCTTCTCTTTTATACTCAGTTGTGACATGACGTTACATTTATATCAAGACAATTTATTAAACAAATTTGCTTATCTTGAAAAACACTCAAACCAAGGTTTTACTGTAATAGCACTGTCATCTTAAGAAGTCCAGCCTGAGCTTTTTAGGCTGGGCTTCTCCTCTGGGTCACAGGGGTGCAATTTGTTTTGCACTCCTGTGACCCGTTTTCAGCGGAGAGCGGTCTGAAGTCTGCTCTCCGCTGACGTCGCTGCCATCAGTCGGGGCAGCGCGTCATTAAAACTTCCAAGTCGGGATCCGCCAGCTGCCCCGATTGATGGCAGTCTCAGCGAGCCGCTGAGATGGCCGCTCCCCGCCCCTCCACAGCTCAGCGCTCCAATGAGCGCTGAGAAGTAGAGCAGAAGCGATGCTGACTGACAGTCGGCATTGCTCTGCTCGGGGAGGAGTGAGAACCGAGCCATCGGCGGTGTTCGTGGCTCAGTTCTCAGTGCAGAGACGCCGGGGGACAGATGCAGAATCAGTCTGGCGCTGCATTCACTGAAGCAAGTATGAATAAGAGAAAAAAAATAAAAAATAAAAAAAACACACACACACACACACACACCATTCTTCTCTTTTAAGTATTAAAAGCATAGCCTATGGTACATATGGTAGGAGAAGATAGGGCTCATTTCAGGGTCCCAATAGATCCAAAAAAGGAGGAGTTTGAAAGTGTCAGTGCTTAGGCTTCAAGTGTCCTCTGATCATGTATCGAATGCAGATAAATGCAAGTAGCCGGTGTTCTATCAGAATACTGCTACCCATCAGAAAATACAACTGAATTGAAGTTTCGAACAAAATTGCTTATTGCCCATGCGCTAGATGTTTCAATAAATTTTCTAATCGGACAGAACATGAAGGCGGCAGCGGACATCTTGTTACACCCAGGCAAGTCTTGAATTTCAAACTTATTTTAGCAGTTAACTCACCCTATATACTGAAATAGACTAATGAGGTCTACTGATGACGAAACACGTTAGGCGTATCACGCAAGCACACTACTAGCAATGGCTATTTTGTCTATTCCGTTTGATGCCTGATTTTATTGGATGTTTGTTTTTTCATAACGTGCTTCGCTATAGGATCCTTTAGGTTTATTACTTTGCTGAGCTTCATTTGATCCGGGAGCCGACTGTGTATTTGGTCGCAATACCGTTTGCTTGAATCCTCCTTGTTTTGGAGTCTGCATTTACAGCCCACAGACCCTTGATGTGAGCCACTTCACCTGATGTCCAGTGCCGAGTTTGGGTTAAACCTGTGTCACATGCGCATATGACCGCTCTATAACTTGAGGGTCCAACTGCTGTGGTAATGAAACTTGCTGGAAACACTGTGGTGTTGTGTGCATCATTCATCACACTGAAGTTGGTGCGGTGCTTTCATCTGTCTCTTTAATACCAACCATATGGACTTTATATATTACAGTGGAACCTTGGTTTACGAGTAACGCGGTTAACGAGCATTTTGAAAGACGAGCAACTTTTATTTATTTTTTAATTCTGACTGTTTGCGAGTGTTGTCTCGCAACACGAGCAGAATTCAAGCTAATGGGGTATCCAGTACAGCATTTGGCCAGAGGTGCGGGGGGGGCGCCGGAGCCGATCTCGGCTCCGTGTACTCGGAGCGGAGATCAGTGTCATGCGACACAGAGCCCATCCCCCTACAGTAAGAAACACTATGCAGGGAACACTTAACCCCTACAGAGCCACCTAGTGGTTAACCCCTTCACTGCCAGTGTAATTTTCACAGTAACCAGTGCATTTTTATAGCACTGATCGCTGTGTAAATGACAATGGTCCCAAAAATGTGTCAAAAGTGTCCGATGTGTCCGTCATAATGTCGCAGTCACGAAAAAAAATCACTGATCGCCGCCATTACTAGTAAAAAAATTTATTTTTTATAAAAAATGCCATAAAACTATCCCCTATTTTGTAAACGCTATAACTTTTGCGCAAACCAATCAATAAACGCTTATTGCAATTTTTTTAACCAAAAATATGTAGAAGAATACGTATCGGTCTAAACTGAGGGAAAAAAAAAAACAAAACAAAAAAAAAAACTTGGATATTTTTTGGGGATATTTATTATAGCAAAAGTAAAAAAAATAGATTTTTTTTCAAAATTGTCGCTCTATTTTTGTTTATAGCACAAAAAATAAAAACTGCAGAGGTGATCAAATACCACCAAAAGAAATTTATATTTGTGGGAAAAAAAGGATGTCAATTGTGTTTGGGAGCCACGGCGCACGACCGCGCAATTGTCAGTTAAAGCAACGCAGTGCCGAATCGCAAAAAGTGGCCTGGTCTTTGACCACCCAAATGGTCCTGGGCTGAAGTAGTTAATCACCACTGGGTTTTTATTTTTTTTGCTAAACAAAAAAAAAAAAAAAGTAAACAAACTAAAAAAAATGTTTTTAAAAACTTTCGGTAATTTTGCAAATACAGTAAGTAATTTTTCTTCATCACTGATGTGAGCTGATGAGGCGGCACTGATGATCAGTGCCCTGATTATCTGTGTATGACAGCCTTTCTGGTTATCAGCACTCCTTTCCTCACACAGACACAGCATGTGAGGAAAGAAATGCCTATAACCGGCAAGTCTGTTTACATGTGATCAGCTGTGATTGGACACAGCTGATCACATGGTAAAGGGCCACTGTGATTGCCCCTTTACTCCGATCTGTGATTAGTTATGTCCTATGGACACAGGGCGCTCAGAGGCTGTGGTTCCAGGAGGACGTCCATGGATGCCCTCCCAAAACGAGGGCATCCATGTTGCCATCTTTCGGAGATAGCACGATAATGAAGTGGTTAAGGGCTTAGTTCACCCTTTGGACCATGTTTCGCTCATACTTCGTGAGTATTATGAAACATGGTGCCATTCTCCAAAAACATTTTCAATAATGCTCCCTTGACAGAAAAAAAAAAAGTGTTTTCAGAAGAAGTTGGAATTTACGCCTTCCATGATGTGCTCTCTTTGCAAACCCATTATTCCCCCCCACCCCCCACCAAGATATAAAAATCTTCCTAGCACTAGAAAAGTGATTTTGCAATGTGTATTATAGGCTAAGAGAACTTACCTGGAAAGGTGTGCTTGGTGGTACCCTTCTCTTGGACAGGAGGCGGTATGATAAACGTCGCCGAGCAGAAGTTAGGCATCCAAGAGGGTACCTAGAGTTCTGGTAGGGGGCGCTGCTGCGCGATACTGACTTACTTTTGGGGGTTGACACCCCGTCAGCAGGAGTTTGCATAGCCTAAAGGAAGGAACAAAACACAACAATGAAGACATGACAGACACTCGTCTTCCCTCTACTAAAATCAGACGACTAAAATGGGTAAAATACAGACGACAGCATTATGTAGAAGATCTATTTTGCTCACTATTTTTGTAGTGATAAATACTACTACATACTGCAGATTATACCTTCAAATTAAAGCCCAGTCCCAGACAAAACATTCTATTTTTACCTGGTAATCCAGCCAGTAAGTCTGTTTTTCAAAACAAGCTGTCCTGTAGATGTAGCAGTTAAAGTGAAGGTCCGCCAAATTTTTTATTTTTATTTTTTAAAAGTCAGCATCTACCATATGCTCCTTTTATTGAGAGTGGGGGCACTCTAATACAGGAGGTGTTACTGGACAGATCACCAGGTGAAAACAGTGAGGGGAAAATAAAAAAAGCCAAAGAAAACTAATGCAGCCCCCACATCTAATGGTTGGTAAGCTGCAATGAATTACATTTTTGGTTTTAAGTTTATTACCGCTTAAAAAAAAAAATACAAGAATGATTCTGCCAAGTATACAGAAGGAGATAAAATTAGAGACATAACATGAAACAGTGTCTGCCCCTTTCACACTGGGCACGGGCGGCATCTGCGGTAAAGCGCCGCTATTTTTAGCGGCGCTTTACCGTCATTTTTGCAGAGGTTTTAACCCCCGCTAGCGGGCGAAAAAGGGTTCAAACCACCTGCAAAGCGCCGCTGCAGTGGCGCTTTGCCTGCGGTTCAGTCACGCTGCCCATTCATTTCAATGGGCAGGAGGAGTGGTGTATACACCGCTTCTTCACCGCTCCAAAGATGCTGCTTGCAGGATAATTTTTAATGTCCTGCCAGCCCCTCGGCTCGGGCCTCGAGCACTCGGGCTTTCACACTGAGACTGCAGGGGAGCCATTTTTTCAGGCACTATTTTTAGCCCAAAAGCGCCTTAAAAAATGCCCCGGTGTGAAAGGGGTCTTAGTGTAGTAACTGCAATTCAAAGATAATCAAAATATCAGCTGAATCTCCATTTGTAATTGTAAAACGTTTCTATGATAACGATCCTAAAAACTGTTTAAAAATAAAAAGTTATTTGACTTACTTCCCCAATTACTTTCATAAACACTGTTTCATGTTATGTCTCTAATTTTATCTCCTTCTGTATACTTAGCAGAATCATTCTTTCCTTCATCTTTGTTTACCTTCTGTCCTCACTACTTCTTTGACTTCTGGTCCTAGGATGACAACACTGCTCCTGCTAGGGAGGGCACTCAGGAAATGTTGTCACCCTAGGAGGACCGCTTCCTGTGATCTCTATAATGACACAAAGCCTGACACTATTTACAATTTCTATTTATTGCTGGGAGGAGTCTGCAGGGCATCTTACATGATGCAGGCGTGCCCTGGAGAGCAAGGGGGCATTGGAAGCGCCCGCTGGTTTGGTGAGCGGTCTCCTAGCAGTCAGTCATTCTCCAGACCCTCCACCTGGCGCTACTTTCAAGACCCTCCGCCCAGGGAAACCCCCCAGACCCTCCACCTGGCGCTACTTTCAAGACCCTCCGCCCAGGGAAACCCCCCAGACCCTCCACCTGGCGCTACTTTCAAGACCCTCCGCCCAGGGAAACCCCCCAGACCCTCCGCCTGGCGCTACTTTCAAGACCCTCCGCCCAGGGAAACCCCCCAGACCCTCCGCCTGGCGCTACTTTCAAGACCCTCCGCCCAGGGAAACCCCCCAGACCCTCCGCCTGGCGCTACTTTCAAGACCCTCCGCCCAGGGAAACCCCCCAGACCCTCCGCCTGGCGCTACTTTCAAGACCCTCCGCCCAGGGAAACCCCCCCAGACCCTCCGCCTGGCGCTACTTTCAAGACCCTCCGCCCAGGGAAACCCCCCCAGACCCTCCGCCTGGCGTTACTTTCGATACCCTCCGCCCGGGGATACCCCCTAGATCAGTGGTCATCAACCCTGTCCTCAGGGCCCACTAACAGGGAAGGTTTGCAAGATAACTGAAATACATGACAGGTGATCTCATTTGCTGCTCAGTGATTGCAGTATTCTAGTCTGTATCTCCCCCCAAGGTAATACATAAAACCTGGCCAGTTAGTGGGCCCTGAGGACAGGGTTGGTGATCACTTCCCTAGACAGTCCGCCTATGGATACCCCCCCCCCAAACCCTCCGCCTGGCGCTACCATCAAGACCCTCCACCCTGGGATACCCTTCAGACCCTCTGCCCTCCCCCATGTCTCTAGTGACATCACTGGTCAGCACACAGGCTTGCCCTGCAGAGGTAGGGGGCATAGAGGAGAGCCTCCCCCCAGACACTCCGCTGTCTGCACCTCTCCACAGCAAGATAGAGATCCCTCCATCACTCAGACCTAATACTACACGTCACTGCTCTCCAAACTGCAGCCCAATGCTTGTCTTTCTTCTTGGGACACTATTCCTCCCACCGACACCAATGGTGGGGGCGCTATTCCTCCCACCGACACCAATGGTGGGGCGCTATTCCTCCCACCGACACCAATGGTGGGGCGCTATTCCTCCCACCGACACCAATGGTGGGGCGCTATTCCTCCCACCGACACCAATGGTGGGGCGCTATTCCTCCCACCGACACCAATGGTGGGGGCGCTATTCCTCCCACCGACACCAATGGTGGGGGCGCTATTCCTCCCACCGACACCAATGGTGGGGGCGCTATTCCTCCCACCGACACCAATGGTGGGGGCGCTATTCCTCCCACCGACACCAATGGTGGGGGCGCTATTCCTCCCACCGACACCAATGGTGGGGCGCTATTCCTCCCACCGACACCAATGGTGGGGCGCTATTCCTCCCACCGACACCAATGGTGGGGCGCTATTCCTCCCACCGACACCAATGGTGGGGCGCTATTCCTCCCACCGACACCAATGGTGGGGCGCTATTCCTCCCACCGACACCAATGGTGGGGCGCTATTCCTCCCACCGACACCAATGGTGGGGCGCTATTCCTCCCACCGACACCAATGGTGGGGCGCTATTCCTCCCACCGACACCAATGGTGGGGCGCTATTCCTCCCACCGACACCAATGGTGGGGCGCTATTCCTCCCACCGACACCAATGGTGGGGCGCTAATCCTCCCACCGACACCAATGGTGGGGCGCTAATCCTCCCACCGACACCAATGGTGGGGCGCTAATCCTCCCACCGACACCAATGGTGGGGCGCTATTCCTCCCACCGACACCAATGGTGGGGCGCTATTCCTCCCACCGACACCAATGGTGGGGCACTATTCCTCCCACCGACACCAATGGTGGGGCGCTATTCCTCCCACCGACACCAATGGTGGGGCATTATTCCTCCCACCGACACCAATGGTGGGGCGCTATTCCTCCCACAGATACCAATGATGGGGCGCTATTCCTCCCACTGACACCAATGGTGGGACATTATTCCTCCCACTGACACCAATGGTGGGGCATTATTCCTCCCACTGACACCAATGGTGGGGCGCTATTCCTCCCACCGACACCAATGGTGGGGCGCTATTCCTCCCACCGACACCAATGGTGGGGCGCTATTCCTCCCACCGACACCAATGGTGGGGCATTATTCCTCCCACCGACACCAATGGTGGGGCGCTATTCCTCCCACAGATACCAATGGTGGGGCGCTAATCCTCCCACCGACACCAATGGTGGGGCGCTAATCCTCCCACCGACACCAATGGTGGGGCGCTAATCCTCCCACCGACACCAATGGTGGGGCGCTATTCCTCCCACCGACACCAATGGTGGGGCGCTATTCCTCCCACCGACACCAATGGTGGGGCGCTATTCCTCCCACCGACACCAATGGTGGGGCGCTATTCCTCCCACCGACACCAATGGTGGGGCGCTATTCCTCCCACCGACACCAATGGTGGGGCATTATTCCTCCCACCGACACCAATGGTGGGGCGCTATTCCTCCCACAGATACCAATGGTGGGGCGCTATTCCTCCCACTGACACCAATGGTGGGACGTTATTCCTCCCACTGACACCAATGGTGGGACATTATTCCTCCCACTGACACCAATGGTGGGGCATTATTCCTCCCACTGACACCAATGGTGGGGCACTATTCCTCCCACTGACACCAATGATGGGGCACTATTCCTCCCACTGACACCAATGATGGGGCACTATTCCACCCACCAATGGTGGGACACTATTCCTCCCACTGACACCAATGGTGGGGCACTATTCCTCCCACTGACACCAATGGTGGGGCACTATTCCTCCCACTGACACCAATGGTGGGGCGCTATTCCTCCCACTGACACCAATGGTGGGGCGCTATTCCTCCCACTGACACCAATGGTGGGGCATTATTCCTCCCACTGACACCAATGGTGGGACATTATTCCTCCCACTGACACCAATGATGGGACATTATTCCTCCCACTGACACCAATGATGGGACATTATTCCTCCCACTGACACCAATGATGGGACATTATTCCTCCCACTGACACCAATGATGGGACATTATTCCTCCCACTGACACCAATGATGGGACATTATTCCTCCCACTGACACCAATGATGGGACATTATTCCTCCCACTGACACCAATGATGGGACATTATTCCTCCCACTGACACCAATGATGGGGCACTATTCCTCCCACTGACACCAATGATGGGGCACTATTCCTCCCACTGACACCAATGATGGGACATTATTCCTCCCACTGACACCAATGGTGGGGCATTATTCCTCCCACTGACACCAATGGTGGGGCATTATTCCTCCCACTGACACCAATGGTGGGGCATTATTCCTCCCACTGACACCAATGGTGGGGCATTATTCCTCCCACTGACACCAATGGTGGGGCATTATTCCTCCCACTGACACCAATGGTGGGGCATTATTCCTCCCACTGACACCAATGGTGGGGCGCTATTCCTCCCACTGACACCAATGATGGGACATTATTCCTCCCACTGACACCAATGGTGGGGCACTATTCCTCCCCCATAGAAGAGATGGGTCAGTGTTGCTCCCCGGATACAGAACACAATGATGGGAAGGTGTTGGCGGCTCTTACAGCGATCCCGCTCCTCGCCGTCTGATCCCCGCACACATCCACCCTCCGATCTATAGCAGAGATCTCCTCATCATAACATCCGATCAGTAATACGATCCGAGGCTCTCGCCGGGTCCATACACATCCACTGCGGGATTCAGCCCCACTTTGGCGGTTACGATTTCAAATTACGCTCCGCTTTCCGGATGTGACTTCATTCTCTGGCGCGAGTCTTGGAACGCACAGCAACTTCCGCCTCACGTCATGGCACGCTGCGACGGCTTTTACGTACGGGATTCCCTCAGTAAACATGGCTACTGTGTATGTTTGGGTTCTTTCGTGTCCTGTAAGATGACCGCTGTGTTCTGGTCGGTGCTGTACCGGGAGATTTGTGTTGTCGGTCAGTCTGAGTGTTCGGTTTGGAGCGGAAAAGTCAGTGTTTGGGGGAGGGGACTGAGCGCTCCAGGGGGACATCACGTGCTTCTGGTACCCGGATACTGACAGGTGAGGCTCACATGGTGCTTAGAGAGAAGACCCTCCATGGTGGAGTTTTATTTGTTTTTTAACATTTGAAGTATAGATTTAATTTTTATTTCAGAGTTTATATAAGGTGTATGTGGTGGTGAAGTGGAATGACCTAGGAAGTGTAGATGTAGGTTGGAGGTCATAGGTCACCCTGTGTGTAGATGGAGGTCATAGGTCATCGTGTGTATATGAAGGTTGGAGGTCATAGGTCACCCTGTATGTGTATATGGAGGTCATAGGTCACCCAGTGTGGATATGGAGGTCATAGGTCATCCTGTGTATATGAAGGGTAGAGGTCATAGGTCACCCTGTGTGTAGATGGAGGTCATAGGTCATCGTGTGTATATGAAGGTTGGAGGTCATAGGTCACCCTGTATGTGTATATGGAGGTCATAGGTCACCCAGTGTGGATATGGAGGTCATAGGTCATCCTGTGTATATGAAGGGTAGAGGTCATAGGTCACCCTGTGTGTATATGAAGGGTATAGGTCATCCTGTGTGTGTGTATATATATATATATATATATATATATATATATATATATATATATATATGAAGGGTATAGGTCATCCTGTGTGTGTATGTATGTGTATATATATATATATATATATATATATATATATATATATATATATATATATATATGAAGGGTAGAGGTCATAGGTCACCCTGTGTGTATATAAAGGATGGAGGTCATAGGTCACCCTGTGTATGTGTGTATATAAAGGATGGAGGTCATAGGTCCTCCTGTGTATATGGAGGTCATAGGTCACACTGTGTGTATATGGAGGTCATAGGTTACCCTGTGTGTATATGAAGGGTGGAGGTCATAGGTCACACTGTGTGTATATGGAGGTCATAGGTCACCCTGTGTGTGTATATGAAGGATGGAGGTCATAGGTCCTCCTGTGTATATGAAGGATGGAGGTCATAGGTCACACTGTGTGTATATGGAGGTCATAGGTCACCCTGTGTGTGTATATGAAGGGTGGAGGTCATAGGTCATCCTGTGTGTATGAAGAATAGAGGTCATAGGTCACCCTGTGTGTATATGAAGGGTAGAGGTCATAGGTCACCCTGTGTACGAAGGTTGAAGGTCATAGGTCACCCTGTGTGGTCATTGGTGTGCACTGTCCAGTCTCGTAGTGGTGTAGGGTCATGCTTGTGTATATCTCGGTTGTAGTCGGTACATGAATTAATTCATTTGAATGGGCTGCTGTACCTGCAAGAAACACAAGGAAAGACGTTCCCAACCCTTTTTTGACCCCTTGACCTCCTGGCCAATTCTGACATTTCTCTCATACGTGTAAAAATCTACATTCATATTTTTATTTTTATTTTTTGCTAGAATATTACTTAGAATTCCCAAACATTATTATATATTTTTTTAAGTAGATGCCCTAGAGTATAAAATGGCACGTGTCGCAATTTTTTTATGTCATATGGTGTCTTTCAAACACAATATTTGGGGAATAAATACACTTTAGTGCACACAGACGCAATAAAATACCCAATAAATACACTTTAGTGCACACAAACGCAATAAAATACCAAATTTTTCGGTAAAATATAAAAGATAATATTACACTGAGTAAATTGATACCAAACATGTCATGCTTTAAAATTGCGTACACTTGTGGAATGACCACAAAGTATGGTACATTAAAGTGGAAGCACTGTCCACTTTTTTACTGGTACCTAAAGGTAACCCTATAATAAGGCTTACCTGTAGATACAGTGAATATCTCCTAAACTTATTCTGTTTAGTAGATATTCATACAGCGTGCAGCCAGTTACGTCACTGGCACATGCGTTCTGAAGGGAAAGCATACCCATTCCGCTCCCGAGTAACATCCTCGCGGCCCCGGCCATTCATACAGCTGGAGTCCACGAACCCGGAAGGTAGACCGGGTGAGGATGGAAGCGCCGGGGAGCCATGACAGTGCTGAGCTGGAGGGCTCTGTGTCCAGGTAAGTTTGTCATTATGCACCTAAAACAAAGGTGCAGCGCTAAGACCTTATTTAACCCCTTCCCGCCGACCGTATGCAAATATGTGGCCTCGGCTTAAAGGGGTTGTACCGCGGTGATGCCTGCAGCTGCACGCATCACCCCGATGCCATTTTTTTAGCACGGTGGTCAGCTTTCTTGGGATAACAACCGATACAGCTAAGAAACCGCTCGGCTGTTATCCCAAGCAGCAGGAGGGGACATCACCCCTCTCCCTCCCACCCACCACCTCGGCAGCTCTCCCATCCCACCTGGAGGCCCCAGGGATTAGCCGCCACATTCGCCAACTGGCCGAAGACCCGAACAAAGCTGGAATCGGCTTCGATCGGCTCCCAGATCTAGTAACCTGGAAGTAATGTCATGTCACTTCCTGTTTACAGAAGCCTTAAAGGCACCAAATGTAAAAAAATGACAGTATTCAAAACAGAAAAAGTTGGCGTTTTGAATACTTTTAAGTGCAAAGGAGGAATTTACGGTTTTAATGACCCCAGATCCCTCCATAAAGAGTCAATGTCTATTACTGTCACAAGGAATGCTTACATTCCTTCTGACAGCAATAAAAGTGATCAGATTTTTTTTTCTCAAAGGGACAGTATAAAAATTAAATAAATAAATAAATTTAAAGCGCCCCGTCCCTCCGTGCTCGCGGGCAGAAGCAAACGCATATGTAAGTCATGACCGCAAATGGAAGCCGTGTTTAAATCACACATGTGAGTTATTAGGGCGAGAGCAATAATTCTAGCTATAATTCTAACCTCCTCTGTAACTGTAAACTGTAGAAATTTTTAAAGCGTTGTCTATGGAGATTTTTAAGTACCGTAGTTTGTTGCCAATCCACGAGTCTGTGCAATTTTAAAGCATGACATGTTGGGTATCTATTTACTTGACGTAACACGTAAAAAAAAAAATGGTGCTAACTTTACGGTTTTGTTTTTAATTTGTCAAAATAATTTTATTTCAAAAAGGAAAACCGCTGCACAAATATAGTGTGACATAAAATATTGCAACTATTGCCTTTTTATTTTCTAGGGTCTCTGCTAAAAATATATATATATATATATATATATATATATGTATGTTTACCGTCATGTATTGATCCCCATAGAGGAAGGACAAAAAGGCAGTCGTGTCATTCTGCCGACGTATATCGGTGTGAGGCGGTCCTTAAGTGGTTAAAATGTATCCCGATCTACAGGTCCTTGGTGAAGATATCCGCCAAACTCCTCTTTAAACAACACACTCCCAATTCTCCGATGTGTTTCTCTGAGAGCTCACTACTTATGCTTTATTGTCATTGTCCTTCAGCTAAGAGCCGGTTCACACAGGGGCAACACGACTTTGAGCGCGACTTTGCGAGGCAACTTGGACACGACTTGAGCCTGAACCACAGCGCGACCTGGAGCTAATTGAAGTCGCCTCTAGGACAGGCTGTCCCCTGTGTTTGGTATGAATCTTGAGGAGGAACTCCACGCCAAATTTTAAATAAAAAACCGGCATGGGTTCCCCTCCAAGAGCATACCAGGCCCTTAGGTCTGGTATGGATTTTAAGGGGAACCCCCTACGCCAAAAAAACGGCGTGAGGGTCCCCCCAAAATTCATACCAGACCCTTATCCGAGCACAAAGCCCGGCCGGTCAGGAAAGGGGGTGGGGACGAGCGAGCGCCCCCCCCCCCCTCCTGAACCGTACCAGGCCGCATGCCCTCAACATGGCGGGGTGGGTGTTTTGGGACAGGCAGGCGGGCGCCCTGCGGCCCCCCTACCCCAAAGCACCCTGCCCCCATGTTGATGGGGACAAGGGCCTCTTCCCGACAACCCTGGCCATTGGTTGTCAGGGTCTGCGGGCAGGGGGCTTATCGGAATCCGGGAGCCCCCTTTAATAAGGGGGCCCCCAGATCCTGGCCCCCCACCCTATGTGAATGAGTATGGGGTACATCTTACCCCTACCCATTCACCTGGGTGAAAAGTGTCAATAAAAAAAAACACACTCGACAGCTTTTTAAAGTAATTTATTAGGCAGCTTTGGGGGTCTTCTACCGACTTCGGGGGTCTCTTCCGGGTCTCCGGTGCCTTCTCCGCGCTCTCCGGTTCTTCTCCCGCTCTCCGGTGCCTTCTCCACACTCTCCGGTTCTTTCTGCCTTCTGCCGGGCACCTCCGCTATCTTCTGCCAGCTCTTTTGCTAGCGGGGGCCCGGTCTTCATCGTCGCCTTCTTCCCTCTTCTCTTCCGGAGATGTTGACACGACGAGGTCTCCCGCTGTAATGCCGTGTGTGTGGCGCGCAATAAGTTATATAGGCATGGGGCGTGGTCACCGGGTGATGTGACCCGCCCCCTTATGACATCACAGTCCCATAATGCACCGGGGCTGTGACGTCATAGGGGGCAGGGTCACCGGGTGACATCCCCCCATGCCTATATAAGTCGTTGCGCTCCGCGCACACGGCATTATAGCGGCAGAGAGTGACGAGTCAACATTGGTCGGAGAGAAAAGGGAAGAAGAGGACGATGAAGACTGGGCCCCCGCTAGCAAAAGAGCTGGCAGAAGCTAGCGGAGGTGCCCGGCAGAAGGCAGAGAGAACCGGAGAGCGCGGAGAAGGCACCGGAGAGTTGGAAGAGACCCCCGAAGCCGGAAGAAGACCCCCCGGAGCTGCCTAATAAATTACTTTAAAAAGCTGTCTAGTGTGTTTTTGTTATTGACACTTTTCCCCCAGGTGAATGGGTAGGGGTACGATGTACCCCATACTCATTCACATAGGGTGGGGGCCGGGATCTGGCTCCCGGATTCCGATAAGCCCCCCGCCCGCAGACCCCGACAACCAACGGCCAGGGTTGTCGGGAAGAGGCCCTTGTCCCCATCAACATGGGGGCAGGGTGCTTTGGGGTGGGGGGGCCGCAGGGCGCCCCCATGTTGAGGGCATGCGGCCTGGTACGGTTCAGGAGGGGGGGCGCTCGCTCGTTCCCACCCCCTTTCCTGACCGGCTGGGCTGCGTGCTCGGATAAGGGTTTGATATGGATTTTGGGGGGACACTCTCGCTGATTTTTCGGCGTAGGGGGTTCCCCTTAAAATCCATACCAGACCTAAGGGCCTGGTGTGCTCTTGGAGGGGAACCCATGCCGGTTTTTTATTTAAAATTTGGCGTGGAGTTCCCCCTCATGATTCATACCAGCTCCGTGGGAGGGAGGGCTTTGCCTTAGAGCCGGTTCACAGAGGGGCGACTTCCTGTAAAGTTGCCTCTCTATGAACTGGGATCCGACTTGGAGGCGAGTTCCATTGAAATCAATGGGTACAAGTCGCCTAGAAGTCGTACAGGAACCTTTTCTGAAGTCGGAGCGACTGCAGTAGTGTACATTAAGACGGCTCCATTCACTTCCATTACTTTTCTAAACCCCGCAACTTGGGGCGACTTGAAGTCGGAACCCAGGACGCCCCTGTGTGAACCGGCTCTAAAGGTTGGTAATCGATACATGTACTTTTTTTTTAATATATATTTCACAGTTGGACAATCACTGCAGGCCAGTCAGGGAAGAATTGAAAATCAAATTTTTCTTTTTTTGTTTTGACTAAATCATAAACGTTTATCATTTAGTCAAAACAAAAAAAAATGTTATCTTCACCAAGGACCTGTAGATCAGGATAAGCCCGCGCTCACATTGGAGCGATTTGACAGGTCAAATCGCATGATAAGTCGCAGCCTATTGCTGCCAATGGCACCATTCCCATCAGTGCAACGTCGACTTTGCGACGCCGCACCGATTTGCAAAAGTAGTCCCTGCACTACTTTTGCAGATTTTGGGTGTGACTTCAATAGTCATCTGAAGACCTGAAGCTACACAGATGTCTTTCAAGTAGCACCTGAAATCGCCCTGACCTGTTACTTTGAACTTGCGCTACTTTAAGTCTAGGTTCACATTGGTACGATTTGGCATGCGAATCGGCGGCTATTGCCGGCAATGGCACCATCTTTGGGGCGCCGCACCGATTCCCAAAAGCAGTTCCTGCAGTAATTTTGGTGACTTCAGGAGGCAATTTGTATAGACATCTGTGCATTAAACCCTCACACCAATCTGGCTAGCGCGATTTCAAAGTAGCATCAATGTGAACCAGGGCTAAATTCTAAACTGCCTTTTTGCCCTTCCTCTATGGGGGTCAATACATGACAGTGAGAGCCGGTTCACACAGGGGCGACTCGTCAGTCGACAAGTCGCGCTCCGCTCTATTCAATGGAACCGTTCTAATAGGAGCGATGCAAGTCGCTCCGACTTGGAAAAAGGTTCTTGTACGACTTTGGGGTGCGACTCGGGGCGACTTGCATTGACTCAGAAGTCATTTTGCAAGTCGCCTCTCACGTCTTGAGATCGCCTTGCCGAGTCGCCCCCAAAGTCGTGCCGCCCCTGTGTGAACCGGCTCCAAGAGTCTGTGTGATTGGGTGACGGTTTTTCCTATGATGCACTCCGCTCTCTCAAATGTTCTTTCAACTTTAGGGCATCCTTGGGACTTTTTAAAGAACTCGGTGGACTTTTTTTTTTAGTCTTGGAACTGTTTGTTTTTATTTCAAATAAGGTCTTTTAGCGCTGCACCTTTTTGTTTTAGGTGGTTTGTTTATGTTGTTTTCCAGCAACATTGTGTCAACTGCTTGTATCTACCAAAGTTTCTACTGATGACCTCAGCACAGCTAATTGGTATATATTATTAAAGTAAAACTATAGGCAAAACTTTTTTTTTTGTTTAGGATAGAGTAAGAGAACCCCTGTCAGATTTTTTTCCCGCCATCTATGTCCCATTGCGGAGATTTCTGTTCACTTCCTGTTCCTTAGCCAAACAGGAAGGGAGGAAAAATCCCTGCAAATTGAATGATTTCCCCTCTATTTCTTTTTCTGGGGGCAACCCAAAATTTGGGATTTTTTTACTTTCACTTTCAATGATAATGGTAAACAGAACAAATAGAGAGGTAGCGTAACATAAGCTTTCATATTTTCCAAAAAAATTGGGCTAACTTTACTGTTTTGTTATTTTTTAATTCATGAAACCATTTTTTCCCCCCAAAAAAGGCGTTTGAAAAATTATTGCGCAAATACATAGATAAAAAGTTGCAACGACCGTCATTTTATTCCCTAGGGTGTCTGCTAAAAAAAACATATATAATGTTTGGGGGTTCTGAGTAATTTTCTAGCAAAAGAATGATGATTTGTACATGTAGGAGAGAAGTGCCAGAATAGGCCCGGTATGGAAGTGGTATAAAAAGCCCTGTATGGAAGTGGTTAAAGTAACCCACATAAATTGGACAGTGGGCACAGAAGATACAAATAAAATTAAGATTGCAGTCAGTGCAAATTGCACCACCATACCAAATAAAACAGGCATAAAAAAATAAAAAATATATAATATTAATAAAATAATTAATATTAATATATAATCATAATATAAAAATGACAAAGACTGACTTTTTTATATTTTATTTCCAACTTACATCAGAACTAGTAATTCTGAGTTCTCTCTCCCTAAGGTGTCAGCATGTGCGATAAGTGTATGTATGTAGCTGCGAGTTACATACATATTAGTCATACAGTAGACCGCACTGTGTTCCGGCCCCAGGTATGGGTGGAGACATCCTGGAACACAGACTAGTCTACAGCAGCGGTGCTCAGCCAATCACAGCAAGCAATGTAGACTATTCTGTGTTTCTGGAAGTCTCCGTCCATACCCGGAACACAGTGCGGTATAATATAGTACTGTAGTATGTAGAGAGCCACAGATACAGAACATACAGTTTTGCACATGCAGCGGGCTGACAGCTTAGGGAGAGACATAGTTTGGCTCAACAGCAACAAACTATGGTACAGTAGTTGAAAAGCTGGAGTTCTCTCTTAAATTGAAGACAAGTGCAAAAAATTGTAGAACTACAATGAACAACCGACAATTGGAACATACTAGGTAGTCAGTCATACTATGTTGTATGTTCCAATTGTCCAATAGCACAGTCCAATAGCAATTCATTTTAGAGCTGCCACGACGCGTCGACGTAGTCGACTACGAAAATACGTTGACGTGCGTAAAAGGCGTCGACGCGTCACACGTTGCAGGTCAAAACACCCCAACCGCGGCTTTCAGCGCGGTGCTTCTCTCCCACACACGATCGCCGCAGACTGTCCCCTATCCTCCTCCAGTCCCCATCCTTCCTTCTCAATGCTGCTGTCCCCCTCCATGCTGCTCCGTGTCTCCCTCTCTCCTCCGTGCATCTGTCCCCCTCCATTCTGCTCCATGTCCTCCCCCTCTCTCTTTTCCCCCTCCGTGCTGCCGTCCCCCTCGGTATCTCAGGATGGAGAGCTGAGGTAGGAGCCGGTAAACCGGTAAAGTTTTCTGAATGGACAGAGTCAGTGATCACTGACTGTCCATTCACATAACTGAAACATTGTAACCTCCTGTGATTACGATGTCTCAGTTAATGAATGAAGAGAAGCCGTTGTCTTCTCTCCATTCATTATCAGTGCAACTGAGTCTGCAGAGAAAGGAACTGGGGAATCTGTGTCCCTAGTCCCTTTCCCTGTCTCAAATGGGAGATGTCAGCAACGCTGTATCTTGGCCTAGGCCAACAAGGCCCAGGCCTAGGGCAGCACTTTGCAGGGGGGCAGCATGAAAAGAGTGCCCGCTGGCTTGCGCTACACTTTCAGTGTAGCGCCAGTCTTATGAGGTGGACTGGGCCACAAGACAAATCGGTCTGGCGCCCCCCATAAAGCGGCCGCACTGCTTTATGGGGGGCGCAGACACAAGGGACACTGACATGGTCACCTATACCTGTCAGTTAGGTAGTAGGGCTCTCCTGCAATCCTTTTCTTGTCTTAGTTGTACATATTAAGAGATCTTAATTTTAATTCTGTCGATTGCTGATGAGAAAAATAAACAGATGGATTTATTTGTTCCTGCCCCCAATCCTTCCTTTTCTCACTGCCTGGACCACATACCTCTATCACTGTGCTATATGTTTTCTGCTGCACCACTGGCATGGTTATATCCTCTTGGTCCTCCATAAATTTAGCATAAATTTGTGCTTAAAGTAGAACTATTGACAACACTTTTTATTCCATTTTGGATAGAGTAAGGGATGGTTATAGCCCCTGTTCATTTTTCGTTCATTTTCTGCCCCATAGCCAAACAGGAAGTGAGAGGAAATCTGCAGATTAAGGGATCCCCCCCCCAAGGCCCTCAGAACTAGTGTCCCCACTGGAAAATTTTAGGGCAGGTCTTAAACAGGAAGGGGTGTGACCTTGACAGGAAGGGGTGAATCATATTTAAATTAGGGAGTGCACGAGTTTAGTCAGGCCTAGGGCAGCACAAAACCTAAATACACCACTGGATGTCAGAGGTCTGTTAAGACCCCTGATATATCACCATAGCCCCCCAACAGGGCTGCTAAAAAGAAAAAAAAATTGTGAAAAATAATAAAAAAGCACACTGACACTGTCCCCCCCCCCCCCCCATTAAAAAAATAAAGCATTGTAAAAAATAAAAATAAATTATAAACATTCATGAACTTCTGAACAGAAAAGAAAAACAGAACATAAAAAAAAAGGTGAGATAAAAGAATATAACTACATACATATATATATATATATTATATATATGTATGTAGTTATATTCTTTTATCTTACCTTTTTTTTATGTACTTATCATTTTTTGTAAAGTTATCCAAAGGATTAATTAGCTAATCACAAAAAGAACACACTAGATGAATAAAAAAAAAAAAAAAAAATTGTCGTTATAGTCGTTACTAATCAAAGAAATAATCGTTAGATTAGTCGACAGACAAAATAGTCGTTAGTTGCAGCTCTAATTCATTTACTATGTTCAACATGGTAAATGAATTGGTCTATGCTACGGATTTTTAAATCTATTTCAGTATAAGTGGCAGATTTTGCTTTAGGAACAAAAGTTGTTCAGCTTTCTCACAGGAGAGACGGTTTCTCTTCTCATCAAGAATATGAGATTCTAGATTGAATAGTCTCTCACTCTATTTACTGGTGCTTGGGGCAGATAAATATCTGTGTGCAATCTGTGCAAGCAATGGAAAACGTTCTTTGTTGATGCGCCCAGGGGATTGTCGCTTCTGGCAATAGGCTGTTTGGCTAAATAAATGTCCAGCTGTTGGGTAGCTGCACTTGTTGTGGCACCGCTATGGATTGGGGTGCATTCGTGTAAAATTTCTTCAAACATATCAGATATGGAGGGAGTGTGTTCCTCTTCAGTATGCGACCGTTTTTCACTTTCCTCTGTGCGACGCCTCGAAACTCCTTCACTAGATGCTTCCACCACCTCCATTTGTGACAGTATCATTTCCCGTGCACGCTGCATTTTCTCCACATTAAAGTAATGCTCTTTAAATCGAGGATCTAAAACTGTTACAATGCAGTACAGAGGGTTGGACTCGGTGTCTTGAAACCGTTTGGTAACGGCCTCCAGTAGAGTGGTTTTAGCCGTTTTTACGCCATGGTCTGTTTCTACCTCTTTTCCAAGCAGACGCTTCAGTGCCGCAATCAAGGGGATAACTTCAGCAATGCAATCATTCGTTGAGCTTATTTCTTTTGTTAACTGTTCAAATGGAGATAGAAGAGCCAAACTGTTTTCAACTAACGTCCACTGATGTGCACTCAGTGTTGCTGGCAGCTCGTAATCTGCAATGTATGCATCTAAAACACGCTTTTGTTCAAAAAAACTTTGTAGCGTATAGTAGGTGCTGTTCCAACGAGTGGCTACATCTTGCTGCAGTCGTTTCGGTGCCATTTCCAAACTGCATCTGCAAAGCTTGTAATCTTGAATAAGCAAGCAGAGAATGCTTAAAGTGACCCACAATTTTTCTTCCTTTTGATACGATATCAGATATTGTGCGCTGACTCAGCAATCCTTCATTCACAGCCAATTGTAGTGTGTGTGTGTGTGCCATGCACGGTATGCTTTGAAGTTCACTGTCTTCCATTGCCTTTGCCATGTTCCGCGCATTATCTCGGACAATCAAATGCACTTTAGACTTCTCAATATGCCAAGTGTCGAGCATGGATTTTAAAGCATCGGATATTGCTGCTGCAGTATGTGATCCAACAAACTCACATGCGTTAAGTAGGATGTTTTGCAATTTGAAATTTGTCATCTATCCACTGCGCTGTCAGGCTGAGCATGCTCGTTGGACTGACATCTGAACTCCAAATGTCGGTAGTAAAACTGATTGCTATTATGTCGGTAGTCATGAGCTCCTGAACGTGTTTTCTAACACTGCTAAACAATTCATGTAGACGGCATAGGTGTGCGCAGCCTATTGCATTAGGCTGTGCACCCTTAAGCTCAAACGCACACATGCTGTGTATGTGTCTACATATATATGGCCTCGGCAGGCACATTGATCTCCCTGCCGGCACAGTGAAAGAGAAGAGCATATAAACACTTCTCTTATGACAGAGCCAGGAAGAGGGAGATCTTTCCCATGTTCCTGCTGCTACACAGAGTGATAACACTAATGCACATGGGGTGATTAGGGTGTACCTGGGCACACCCTGTGTGCACGCCTATGGTAGACTGGTATCTGCAAAGTAGCATCTGCTTGGTATTGAGTAACGTGGCTCAATATGTTGCATGAGCCTACGGAATCCAACGTCCTCCACAACAGAGAATGGCTGGTCGTCTAATGTAATAAATTACATAATTTTAGCTGTAATGGCACAAGCTTTGGGACTGTCACTTGCATATTTTCCAACCTTTTCAAAGTCTGTGGCCACAGATGGTGTTAAGCCTGAGGATGAGGAACTTTTTGAAAGTGGTGCTGTTTTCTTGTAATCTTAAAGGAGTAGTAAAGTTACATGTTTTTTCACCTTAATGCATCCTATGCATTAAGGTGAAAAAACATTCGACAATACCGCCCCCCCCCCCCCCCCGAGCCCCCGTTTTTCTTACCTGGCCCCTCGAAAGTCCCATGCTCGTCCCCGTCATCCTCTTCGTTTTTCAGCCTGGCCGCCGATTGGCTACACTGGATGGATTGAAAGCAGCGCAGCCATTGGCTGGCGCTGCTGTCAATCACATCCAATGACGCGGCACGCCGGGGGGCGGGGCCGAGTGATACAGTCGGCGGCTATGGCCGCCGCTGTATCACGGGAGCGCGCCCGCAATCACTCCACACCATGCGAGCTCACTCGCATTAAGGTGTGGAGTCCTTGCGGGGAGGAGCCAAGACAGCCGCCGAGGGACCCCAGAAGACCAGGATCGGGGCCACTGTGTGCAAAACGAGCTGCACAGTGGACGTAAGTATAACATGTTTGTTATTTTTAAGCAAAAAAAAAAAAAGCTTTAGTGCTCCTTTAACTACTTCCCACCCGGCCACTGTACATATACGGCCGGGTGGGTGCTCTCTCCTTCTGAGTGGACGTTCCTGAACGTCCTTCAGAAGGAGGGGGATCGCGCGCGCGTGCGCGCGCCCGCCGCGTTACCAAGGACCCGGTGCGCGTGCCCGGCGGCCGCGATTGCCGCCGGGCACCCGCGATTGCCCGGGAACCAAGCAGGAAAGTGGATCTGTGTGTGTAAACACACAGATCCACGTCCTGTGAGGGAGAGGAGGCTGATGGTGTGTCCCTTGTACATAGGGACAACCATCGGTTACCTCCCCCAGTCAGTCCCCTCCCCCCACAGTTAGAACACATTGAGGGAACATATTTAACCCCTTCCCGCCCCCTAGTGGTTAACCCCTTCCCTGCCAGTCACATTTATATAGTAATCAATGCATTTTTATAGCAGGGATCGCTGTATAAATGTGAATGGTACCAAAAATGTGTCAAAAGTGTCCGATGTGTCCGCCACAATATCGCAGTCACAATAAAAATCGCAGATCGCCGCCATTACTAATAAAAAAATAAAAAATGCTATAAAACTATCCCCTATTTTGTAGACGCTATAACTTTTGCGCAAACCAATCAATACGCGCTTATTGCGATTTTTTTTTTTTTTATACCAAAAATATGTAGAAGAATACGTATCGGCCTAAACTGAGGAAAATTTTAATTGAAAAAAAAAATGGGTATTTATTATAGCAAAAAGTAAAAAATATTGTGTTTTTTTTCCAAACTGGGCGCTCTTCTTTTGTTTATAGCGCAAAAAATAAAAACCGCAGAGGTGATCAAATACCACCAAAAGAAAGCTCTATTTGTGGGAAAAAAAGGACGCAAATATTGTTTGGGAGCAACGTCGCACGACCGCGCAATTGTCATTCAAAATGTGACTGCGCTGAAAGCTGAAAAAGGGCTTGGGCAGGAAGGGGGTTTTAGTGCCCAGTAGGGAGGTGGTTAATGCTGAACTGGAAGACGTGTTTTCAGGTGGTGTATCAAACCTGTTGTTGAAAAATTCTTTGGCACTGTACCCCCTCTTGAAATTTCTGCTGAGCAAAGAGTACAGGTTGCAAATTTGGGGTCTTTTTCAGAAACTTTAAAAAATTTCCACACTGCAGACATTGTCCACCTTTGCTGGTAACGTCGAATAATATCATAGAATGATTTATAGTGGGAGTGAAATCAATTTAAAAGCTAAACCCCAGGAGGCAGCTTTAAAAAAAAAAAAAAATAGTATCTTTCTTTTTTCTTTCTTTTTTTTTATGGTGCTGCTCTTGGCATGCAAGGTGTCTGCACTGCAGTACACCTGACTTGTACCAAAAAAATATAATTGAACTGAATAAATTTGATTTGAAATGGAATGGATTGCTTGCAAATTGTTGCAATTGCATGCTATTTTATTTTTTGGAGCTATTCTACTCCATGGCATTGTTGTCATTGAATTGGTCACTATAGGGTTGATTTACTAAAACTGTGGAGAGTGAAAAATCTGGTACAGCTGTGCATGGTAGATAATCAACTTCTAACTTCAGTTCGTTTAAGCTTTGAAAAAAAAAAAAAATGGAAGCTGTTTGGTTTCTATGCACAGCTGCACCAGATTTTTCATTCTCCAGTTTTTAGTAAATCAACCCCTTTGTCTCAGCGTAGTATTAAGTTATACGACACTCTCATGACAGCAAGCGCATTAATTTTTTAAACATGACAGAATAAGCAATAAAAATTTAAATAATTATTATAATATATTTTATATATATATATAACTTCCTGTCTTGGTGGCACCAGTCTCTGGATAGTGAGGGGAAGTTTCCCCAATAGGGACTCAGTAAGAGAGTTCCCAAGGTTAGTCAAAACTATACAAAAAAAAAGGTTTGGGTGAGTTTTATTCATAAAAGTAATATGCGTTGCAGAATCCAATTTCTTTCATTGCATGGAGAATTAGGAGCCCTGGTTCTGGGGTTTTTATACTTATGGTCTTTTTCTTTTTTATATATATTTTTTTTCTGCTGCTTGTGTTTTTGATCTCTATGTATGATACATTTTTTTTTTGCCTTGCAGTAACTTGCTTTCTAAGAAGGAAGACGTCCCTAGAGGATCCGCGTTCAGTTTTCATATCACAGGCATATTGAATGCAATCAGTGGACGGCCGTCCTAATTGATCATACGATGGCTCTTCGTGCTGGTCTCAGGTTATTCATTGGCTGTGGAGCTGTAAGCAGGCGACAGGTTATCAGAAGCTTCTGCCTGGTACACAGAATACAGGCTGCCAGTTCTGGTCATGAAGGTCCTAGAACTCCAGGTGAGGGATTGTTCATTATTTAAAGGTTACTGTGATGGGGTTGCTGCAATCTCTTTAATAAAGACAGATGAAAATGGCTTCTGCAACATGGTAATACTACTGTAAATATTTCCATTCTTGCAGAGGTAGAGTGAAGGCGCTAGAACCGTGGTTGAACGGTACTTTATTTTATTTTTTCATTATTGGTACTTATATAGCGCTGTTAATTTACGCAGTGCTTTACACATACCGTACATTTAGTCCCTGCTCTCAAGGAGCTTACAATCTAAGATCTCTAACTCACATTTATACATACACATCCTAGAGCCAAGCAGAAGACAGAAGCCAGATAACATACCAGCATGTCTTTGCAGTGTGGGAGGAAACCGAAGTACCCGGAGGAAACACACATAGTCTCTCTCTCTCTCTCTCAAGTTTATTTCTTTTGAGTTCTGCAGCGAGTTACCTCCTTCCGTTGGTTTATGTCCCTAGGATATAGGGTCAAGTCTATTTCTTTCTCGTACATCACGGGACACAGAGCGGCATAGTCATTACTATGTGGGTTATATAGTTTACCTTCAGGTGCTGGCACTGGCAACTTCCAAACCGGAAGGCCCCTCCCATCCGGGAGCACCTCAGTTTTTTGCCAGTGTCTAAGGTGTTGGCCAAGAAGTAACATGTGTTTTTCACTGAGCTTGCGTACAGGTTCTTTTGGGCCTCAGTAAGCTATTCCGGATCCGACCAAAAAAGCTTCATAGCTAAACGGTCGGTACCTGGGCCTTGCAGAGAAGAGCAAGGTTTTGCCTGTAATGCTTCTCTTAGGAGAGCTGGACCCTGGGATCCAGAGCTCTGGTCATACCCACGACGTTTTCTGTGCAGGGTGCTATACAGGTCCAGGGGAGTGGAATCCTTGGGAACCCGGTCCCTGAAGGTTTAATTACAATGCCTGCCGTGATAGGTGAAGTTTGGGCTTCTGTGGACCAAACAGAGTCCTGCGGCGGGGAAAAGGTAAATGGGGGCCCCTCAGGAACTTGGTTCTATTGAGGGGACCCCAAAGCCTAATATGTCTTTCTGCCTGTTACCTAACGGTATTCCCGCTAAATATCTGTGCATGCCTGTAACTACTAAAAAATGTAATAATTTTAATAGTGGTCAAGAAAAAAAAAAATATATATATATAGACTGCGGTACCTGTGTTAATCCACTAGAGGCCGCTGTGGAACGTTTCTTGTCATGTGGACTTTTTTCTTTTCATCAGAGCAAGTCCAGGCAGATGGTGAGTTCTCTTGTGGGAAACTGCTTCCTCTGCCATGTTGCAATGTTCATCCATCCCCCGGCCTGCGGCAAACATGGCCCTGTCTCCTGTCCCTAGTTTCCCTTTTCAAAAAAGAGCGCCGAAGGCGCGCGTGCCTCTCTATATAGAGGTGAGTGGAAAAGGGGGCGGAGCTTGGTGGATGACGCTCTGTGCGCGCCGCAGCGCTTCTGCGCATGTGCGGGCGTCCCAGCATGTTAAAAGGCACAATTATGTGTTGTGAGCTGGCTATGGTGCAGAAACAGAGCTGGCAACATTTAAAGAAAGGCATACAGCAAGCGGTTGATGCAGGCATCCCCATAGAAAGGCACATTAGTAGACACCAACTGTTTATATAGCAGCATTGTGCTAGACTATTGTCAGTAAGTGGTGTATTTTGGCTGGAATACCTCAGCTTTGGGCTTAGGAATATGCCGTCTAAAAACTCCGGGACTAAGAATCCCAGGAAGCATAGGGGGTCTCCATCGGGCTCTGAGGATCTTGGGCATGCTTCGGCTGCACCAATCTCCCCTGAAAAATCAGAGGTTAGTGACCGTAGAGCACCCTCAGGAGTACCTGGTACTGTGGCTGTCCTCAGTTCACCTGCTCCTGTGTATGTAACAGAGGAGGTTTTTTCCTCAGCTCTGGGAGGGCTGGAAGAGAGATTGACAACATTGATCGCTGCTTCCCTGTCAGAGGGAAAACGCGCCCGATCTCCGTCCCCTCCCTCAGAGTACCTGTTAACGGAGCAACAGTCCCATACAGGGATCGACCTACCTGAAGGGGATCAGGACGAGGTTGATTCTGTTGTAGAGGAATCAACAGTGGAAGAACCATTCTCAGCATCACATGCTGAAAGATTATGGGTTCAGTCCCTGACTAACATGGTCCGATCAGCATTTAAAATGCCCCTTGCGGAGCCATCATCCACTTCTGTCTCCTCGTTGGGGTCGCTAAAAGCCCCCCAGACTGTTTGTTCCTTTCCAATCCATCCTTTACTGGAAGGGCTCATTTACCAGGATTGGGAACATCCTGATAAAATATTTACTCCTCCCAAGAGATTTCAGGTGGTCTATCCCATGGAGGATAAGTTCATCAAAAAATGGAAGGTCCCTACAGTGGACGCAGCCATCTCTTGTGTGAATAAATCACTGACATGTCCAGTAGATAATGTCCAAATGTTCAAGGACCCAATAGATAAAAAATTGGAGTCCTTATTAAAATCTGCTTTTGCTACAGCAGGCTTGGTGACACAACCAGCAGTGGCAGCTATTGGGGTCTGCCAAGCAGTGAAGGATCAGTTAAAACAGGTCTTAAGGGACTTGCCAGATCAGCAGGCTCTTGCCCTAGCTGATCTACCTAGAGCCTTATGCTTTGCGGTTGACGCTATAAAGGATTCAATCCATCAGGCCTCCCGCCTTACGCTGTCTGTAGTACATATGCGCAGGCTTCTGTGGCTCAAAAACTGGTCTACTGAAGCTCCCTGTAAAAAATTGCTGGTCAGCTTCCCATTTCATGGTGAACGCTTATTCGGGGAAGACCTGGACAAATATATCCAGAAAATTTCCAGCGGTAAAAGTACACTCTTGCCAGTTAAAAACAGAGTTGGAGGTCCCTCTTTTAAGAGGCCTGCTTCTCCAGTCCCTAGGACATCGGCTGTGAAACAGTTCCGACGGCCTCCTCGGTCAAATCCCGGGGGAAAAAATCAGGGACAATCACAGGGTAACAAGAAACCCTGGGTCAGGAGAGGTACAAAACCTCCCCCAAAGTCAAATGCATGAAGGGTTGCCCCCACTCAATCGGGTGGGGGGAAGACTTCAGTTGTTCGCAGAGACCTGGCGGGACACGATCAGAGACAGATGGGTGCTCTCCGCAGTAAGTCTGGGATACAAATTGGAGTTAAAAGACTCCCCTCCTTCCCATTTTATAAGGTCAAACGTGCCAAGGGATCCCCAGAAGAGAGGATCCCTCCTGTTGGCACTAGAACAATTATTGCTCCAAGCAGTAATATTAGAGGTTCCCCTGGAAGAATGGGGGTTCGGGTTTTACTCAAACCTCTTTACAGTCCCGAAGCCAAACGGGGACGTGAGGCCCATATTAAATCTAAAAGGGCTAAACAAATTCCTACATATCAGGACTTTCCGGATGGAGTCGATCCGATCGGTGGCCACTGCCCTACAAGGGGAGGAATGGTTAGCCTCGATCGACATCAAAGATGCTTATTTGCACATTCCCATCTTTCCAGTCCACCAAAAATTTCTACGCTTTGCAGTAGAAGGGCGCCATTTTCAGTTCAGAGCCTTACCCTTCGGTCTGGCCACAGCACCACGAGTGTTCACAAAAATTCTGGCCCCATTATTGGCCAATCTAAGAACACGAGGTGTAACGATAATGGCATATCTAGACGACTTGTTGCTGATAGACCACTCAGTGGAAAAACTAGAAGTGGTTGTTCACGAGACAATTGAGTATCTGGAATCTCACGGTTGGATTATCAACCGAGACAAGTCAGCCCTAAAAACCAGTCAAAAGTCAGGAATACTTGGGGCTAAGGCTGGATTCAGACCAGAGAAAAATTTTCTTGCCTCAAGAAAAGGTGTCGTCTTTGAGAGATTTGATCCACCTAGTGGGTACAAAAAGACAGCCATCCATACGCCTGTGCATGAGGCTGCTGGGAAAAATGGTGGCATCGTTCGAAGCAGTACCCTACGGTCAATTCCATTCAAGGAATCTGCAAAGGGCCATACTGTCAGCCTGGAACAAAAGAGTTCAGGCCCTAGATTTACCAATGTCCTTGTCTCCTTCCGTGCGCAAGAGCCTCCGTTGGTGGTTGGTTCCCCAGAATCTGGAAAAAGGGAAATCCTTCAGTCCAATTTCTTGGAAGGTGGTCACTACAGATGCCAGCCTTATAGGCTGGGGAGCAGTACTGGAGCAATGGTCTCTCCAGGGCAGGTGGTCGGATGCAGAAAAGGCCCTGCCCATCAATCTCTTAGAGATACGAGCAGCCCGGTATGCCCTAGTAGCATGGACATCCAAACTCCAAGGGTCCCCTGTCAGAATTCAATCAGACAATGCCACGGCAGTGGCATACATCAATCATCAGGGTGGCACCAGGAGTCGTGCAGCCCAGAGGGAAGTGAATTGCATCCTGAAATGGGCAGAAAGATATGTCCCAGCCATATCCGCAGTATTCATTCCAGGAGTGGAGAATTGGAAGGCGGACTTTCTAAGTCGCCAACAATTATGCCATGGGGAATGGTCCCTTCACCCCGAGGTTTTCCGGACAATATGTCAGCGGTGGGGAACACCAGATGTAGATCTTCTAGCATCCAGATTCAACGCAAAGATGGACAAGTTTGTCTCTCGGACAAGGGATCCCCTAGCTTGCGGCTCGGATGCCCTAGTGTTCCCTTGGGATCAGTTCAAGCTGATATATGCATTCCCACCGCCACGATTGTTACCTCGATTACTCCGCAGAATCAGGGTAGAAAAGAAACCAGTGATTCTGGTGGCTCCAGCGTGGCCCCGAAGAGCATGGTACGCGGAGATTGTAAAAATGTCTGTGGGGAGTCCTTGGACCCTCCCACATCGTCCGGACCTGCTTTCGCAAGGACCGATATACCACCCTTCCTTGCCAGCCCTAGGTTTGACGGCCTGGCTATTGAAGCCCACATTCTAAAAAAGAGAGGGCTCTCTAATCCTGTGGTATCTACCATGATCAATGCCAGGAAGCCGGTATCCAGGCAGATCTACTATAGAATCTGGAAGGCGTACATCGCCTGGTGTGAGGCCAAGAAATGGCATCCACGTAAGTACGTAATAGGTAGGATTCTGGACTTCCTACAGTGGGCTGTAGATAGGAAGCTTGCCTTGAGTACTATCAAGGGTCAGATTTTGGCCTTGTCAATATTTTTTCAAAGGCCCTTGGCTTCGCATTCACTAGTCAAAGCCTTTATACAAGGAGTGATGCGTATTAGCCCTCCGGTTAATATTCCCATATGTCCATGGGACTTAAACCTGGTTCTGTCGGTTCTACAGAAGCAACCATTTGAACCATTACAGCACATTTCCTTGGTTCTTCTCACCAGGAAATTGATTTTTCTAGTAGCCATTTGTTCGGCTAAAAGAGTGTCGGAATTAGCCGCTATGTCCTGTAAAGAGCCATATCTGGTTATCCATAAGGACAGAGTAGTGTTACGTCCTCATCCAGCCTTTCTTCCTAAGGTGGTATCGAGGTTTCATTTGAACCAAGATGTGGTTCTTCCTTCTTATTTCCCCAAACCTAGTTCAGTAGAGGAAAAGTTATTACATTCTTTGGATGTAGTAAGAGCAGTTAAAGCTTATCTAAAAGCCACTGCTCAGATTCGCAGAACGGATACTTTGTTTATTCTGCCGGAAGGCCCCAAAAAGGGTCAGGCAGCGTCAAAATCTACTTTAGCCAAGTGGATTCGACAGGTCATAATGCAAGCCTATGGCTTGAGAAGGAGACCGCCTCCGTTCAAAGTTAGGGCGCACTCCACGAGAGCAGTTGGAACTTCATGGGCAGTGCATCACCAGGCCTCCCTGGCTCAAATCTGTAAGGCCGCAACATGGTCTTCAGTACACACGTTTACTAGGTTCTACCAGGTGGACGTTAGAAGTCAGGAGGATGTCGCCTTTGGGCGCAGTGTGTTGCAGGCCGCAAAAGATCCTCATGTCTGATAGCGCTCAGCTTATGTATGGTGTACCCCCCCCCCTCATTGGGCATTGCTTTGGGACGTCCCACATAGTAATGACTAAGTCGCTCTGTGTCCCGTGATGTACGAGAAAGAAAATAGGATTTTTATAACAGCTTACCTGTAAAATCCTTTTCTTGGAGTACATCACGGGACACAGAGCTCCCACCCCTCTTTTGGGGACACTTATTGCTTTGCTACAAAACTGAGGTGCTCCCGGATGGGAGGGGCTTATATAGGGGAGGGTACTTCCGGTTTGGAAGTTGCCAGTGCCAGCACCTGAAGGTAAACTATATAACCCACATAGTAATGACTATGCTGCTCTGTGTCCCGTGATGTACTCCAAGAAAAGGATTTTACAGGTAAGCTGTTATAAAAATCCTATTTTTCTTCCCCTCCCCGGTAAAGCCAATGTCCAGACTGTGTCACTCCAACAGAGAGTTTATTTTATCTTCTGCTCAGGTAACAAGGGAAAAGTTGACAAGAGAAAAAGGTAGCAAGATTAGGAGGTAGATCCAGGCACAAGATTTCTACTCACTCGTCGCCACTTGATCCCGAGTGGGTCTAGCTCACTCGGATAGGTCCCTCTTACAGTCCTAGCAGCCGGAGTGGAGCTCGAATAATACTGTCACTTTGTCCCCTCCAGGGATGGGTTCAGGAGATCTCCTTTAATAGCAAGATCCTGTTGCTTCTGAATCCAGAACATGGAACCCTTCCCTCTGACAGGTCACCAGGCCTCTCCCGAGACAGCGATCTCTTATCACTCGTCTCCTCTATGGGACCAATCTTCCCCCGGCGTCCTCTCAGGCAGAGTGGGCCACCTTCACTTGGGCGCCCTGGGACTCCTTTTTCCTGAACAGGCCCCAGCCAAAGGTACTGGGCCCACATAGCTGAGTTGCAGCCTCAGGCTAAAGGTGCCTGAGGCCAATCCTCACGCGCACACTCCTGGCCTTGAGGGCCGGAGCGTGACCCGCTCCACCCGGGGGGGGGGGGGATGTCCCTCCTTGAACTCACCCCCGAAATTCCACCTTGGACCACGGTGTCTGCCTCTTTTGTAGCCTCTTCCGGCATGCACAGCGGGTAGACCACACCCACTGCACGGCTGCCGAGAGAGGACACCCAATCACACCATTGTGTCACCTGTGGTTTCGACCCTGGGCCTGGGCAACAGTGCCACCCGCAGGCCAAAGGGGAACCGCACACCAGACAACAGCAGAGCAGAGTCCAATCTAACAAATCAAAGGCCTGAGCCAACTATTGCTCAGGCTGTCCGTTAAATTTGGGCATAGCGACCCCCTAAATTTAAGGGTCACACACATATATATATATATATATATATATATATATATATATATATAATAAAAATAAAAATTTTTTTAACTCTCCTTTGTCACTCCTGTAAACGCCTCATGTAGAACGCGCAGCGTAGGGCAAGCATGTGTATGCAGGCATCAGTTGTGCAATAAAAGTGAGTAGTCATCAACGTTGAAGTGAGAGCAATAACTCTAGGGCCATAATTCACGGTTAACTCTAAGCCAGGGGCGTAAATACAGGGGTTGCAATTGCGACCCAACCCTATGCTCCAGGGAGCCCGTGCGCCCCCCCTGTACACCTGGATAGGAGGAGCAGCAGGGGCGGTTGCATATAGAGGAACCGATCTCTCAATTTTTTCCCTACAGCTGCTAAATGCCCACTTCTCCTCTCCCTTCCACAGGCATTTAGTGGCTGCAGGAGGAAAATGGAGAGTTCAGTTCCTCTATATGCAGCTGCCCCTACCGCTCCTCCTATCCAGCTTCTTTCTGCTGCCCGCGTGTGCTTTCTCCTGGGACCCCCCCTTATCCCCCCACAGCTCTGCTGAGTTCCACCCTCCCCTTATCTGCCAGCTGCTGTGGGGATGGAGAGCAGGGAATGAGCCAGTAAATGTGTCATCTCCCGGCCCCTTCCTTATCTGAATGAATAGGCTCAGTGGTCTGTACCAATCGCTGACTCTGTTTATTCATAACTGAAACATAGTAAACTGTTTACTATGCTTCAGTTCCTGAATGAATGTAAAGTTCTGTACAGAGCTATTCCTATCCATTCATTCTGTGCTGAGGAGATGGAGACTGAGGGCTGTGTCCTCAATCTCCTTTCTCTATCTCAGAGTTGAAACATCAAAGGTCTGTTTTAGACCCCTGAGATCTCACCAAAACCCCCAAAGGGGCTCCTTAACAAATTGTAAAAAATTAAGAAGAAAAAAAGATGGTAAATAAAACAACTACTGACACCCATGGCAGAACTACCAGGGTCACAAAGGTCGCATTTGCGACCAATCCCAGGCGTTCCGCCACCGGGGATCGTGGGGCCCTTCATGTTTTTTTTGCTCTGGTCTAGTTACGCCACTGCTTTAGACCTGTAAAGGCTTTTAAAACATCACCTATGGAGAATTTTTGGTGCCATCTTTTTTTCTGCGATTTCACGGACATGCACAATTTTAAGGCTTCCCATGTTTGATATCTGTTTATGTGATGTGACCCAATCTTTTTTGTTTTACCAAAAAAGTGTGTATACTGGCATACCCCACTTTTAAGTACACAATGGGACCAGAGCATGTATGTAAAACGAAAATGTACTTAAAGTGAAACAATACCTTTTGTCACTTCTAGGGTGTAGTGGGGGGTCAGGGGCTGTAGTGGGGGTGTCAGGGGCACACTGGAACAGGGTGGGCTATGCTCTCTGAGCTTCAGCTCCTTCTACTGCGGCTGCAAAATGTCTGAATAGTACTTGTGAGGCACTTTACATACACTTGTGGGTATGTCCTTACTCGCGAGTGTATGTAAAGTAAATAGTACTTGTGAGGCACTTTACATACACTTGTGGGTATGTCCTTACTCGCGAGTGTATGTAAAGTGAGTGTACTTAAAGCGGGGTATACCTGTAATGTATTTGTTTACACTAAAATATATATATACTTGTTAGAATCTGCATTTTTTGCTAGAAATGCCTTTTCACGTGTGCAAAAAAATTTAAATTGCCTCTGTAGGCAAGTGGCTAAATAGAATATGTAATCGGCTGGTATGGATTCTGGATTGTAAAACTGTACTGTATGTCTGAAAGAACTTGGTCACGTTCAGCAGCTGGTTGGGGTAAATATTTCCAGATCAGAAGGAGATTATTATTTATTTATTTTTGCAGAAAAAGACAAACTGCTGTTCTGCGACTCTGAAAACAGACAGAATGGGATTATTTACAGTGGGTACGGAAAGTATTCAGACCCCTTTAAATTTTTCACTCTTTGTTATATTGCAGCCATTTGTTAAAATCATTCAAGTTCATATTTTTTCCTCATTAATGTACACACAGCACCCCATATTGACAGAAAAACACAGACTTGTTGAAATTTTTGCAGATTTATTAAAAAAGAAATAATGAAATATCACATGGTCCTAAGTACTCAGACCCTTTGCTGTGACACTCATATATTTAACTCAGGTGCTGTCCATTTCTTCTGATCACCCTTGAGATGGTTCTACACCTTCATTTGAGTCCAGCTGTGTTTATACTCTTGGCACAAGTATGCAAAGTTTGTTGGGGCCCCTTACACAGCTTCAGGCATGGGCCCCCTGGAGCAGAGGGGGACTGGCGGGGGGGGGGGTGCTGCCGCCGCGAATTGAGAAGCGGGGGGGGCTGCTGCAAATTGAGAGGGGGGGAGTGCCACAAATTGAGAAGCGGGGGGGTGCTGCCGCCACAAATTGTTGCAGTCTGGGGGGGCTTTGGGTGCTGACTAACACAAAAAGAACCTCCTGGGCCCCTTACAAAAAAATAATTACATTTTTTTTATAAAAATAAAAAAATAATATTTTTTTATAAAAAAAGGGAGGTTGCCATCCGGTGCCCTGGGGGCCTCTGGGGACCTCCTGGGACCCTTTAAAAAAATAAAATTATAAAAATAAAAAATAAAAAAATAATAATAATTTTTATTAAAAAAAAGGGAGGTTGCCATCTGGGGCCCTAGGGACCTCCGGGCCTCTGGGGACCTTTGGGCCCCTTACAAAAAAAATAAAAAGGGGGGCCACCCTGGGGATGTCCGGGCCCCTTACAGGTGTACTGCCTGTACCCCCCTGATGGCGGCCCTGTCCGAGGGACCTACGGCCGGGGAGCACCGATTTTTCAAAGCCGGGCACCCCTTCCATAGACTCCCATGTTAAATGGTAATTTCTCCGGTGACTTTGGGGACCCGGTACCGGCCGAAACTTGGCACACATGTAGCCCCAATTCTCCTCTATAAATGTGCAAAGTTTTTTGTCTGGGGGACCTACGGCCGGGGAGCACCGATTTTTTTTTTTTTTCCCAAACCTGGGCACCCCTTCCATAGACTCCCATGTTAAACGTCAGTCTAGTCATAATGAACACGGTGAGGCATACACATGGACACAGTGAGGCAAAGTGAGGCATGCAGATGGACACCCTAGGCTTATACTCGAGTCAATACGTTTTCCCAGTTTTTTTTTTTTTTGTGGTAAAATTAGGTGCCTCGGCTTATATTCGGGTCGGCTTATACTCGAGTGTGTGTGTGTGTATGTATATATATATATATATATATATATATATAATATATATTTTTTTTTTTTTTACTTTCCGTACCCACTGTATATCTATGCTTTATTCTAAAACCTTGTCTTGCCTTTTAATAGAACAAAGAAACAGCAATTTGTCCAGAAAGCAAGAGATTAGAAATACGTGATACTATGACAAAATGTAACAAATAGAAGTCTCCACACATGATTTACACCACTTAATCCAAGATTAACACATTTTTATAACTGGATTCAATTAGAATTTTTTTTAAATCGTAGTAAAAAAAAATGTGCTTTTTTTTTTTTTTTTTGTAGCCTGTAAAACATTGCACCAACGATCAGTAGATTGCTGGTGCCATGCAGGTCTCCTGCAGATCTGCCAGTGTATTTTTGTGCCTGTACATCCTGTACAGGCAAGCAGGTACAATCTGACGGGAAGAAGCAATGAACTACTACGGCGCTCCACAGCACCATTGTATTTTGTTGAGAGCTGTGTGTCTGAATGACGCAACCGTCACGCTGTTTTCAAAAAGTGACATTTGGCATGGGGAACTTCTCCCCATACTGTTGTCACAGGGAGATGGGATTGGGCGGTGGCTGCAGCATTGGGAACATGTTACATGTTGCACCTGTTTTTAGGGTGGAACATGTAACCTGTTCCCAAAGGTGGACTAAGGCCTTTTGAAATTTGAGAAATATTCATGCAAATACTTGTGTGAATATTCACTTTAGGCTACTTTCACACTGGGGCGGGGGGCGTTGGCGGTAAAGCGCCACTAATTTTAGCGGCGCTTTACAGCTGTTAAAGCGGCACTTTTCAGCCGCTAGCGGGGCGCTTTTAACCCCTACTTGCGGCCGAATAAAGGGTTAAAAGCGCCGCTGTCGAAGTGCTTTGCAGGCACCGCTCCAAAGATGCTGCTTGCAGGACTTTTTTTTTAACATCCTGCAAGCGCACCGCTCCAGTGTGAAAGCACTCGGGCTCTCACACTGGGGCTGCAGGGGAGACATTTTACAGGCGCTATTTTTAGTCCAAAAGCGCCTGAATAACGCCCTAGTGTGAAAGGGGTCTAAATTAGCCAATCATGCATGTACAGGTGAAATGAGTAAACCGTAATTTTGCTTTTTACTTGATTTTTAAAGATGCTTTAGTAAATCTGCCTTTATGTGTGCACACTTGAGGCCCTCTACATTAAGAAAGTTGGCCACCTCTCATCTACATCAATTTTTTATTTATTTTTTTACATTTCCTGCAGATTTGAGCAGCTTTGTTTCTCGGTCACACACATGCGGAGAGTTGAACACGGATCACGTGGGTCAGGAAGTCACGGTGTGTGGGTGGCTCCAGTATCAGAGGTGAGTACTGAGAGTTGTTGGTGTATGCTGAATGTTGTGCTACATACAGCCTGCTTTTCTCTTCTCAAAGACAGAAATAAGGTTGTATGTCATTCAAAAAATATTATAACTTGCCATCTGTGCCTAATCATTTAATGGCCTCCTTTTGTGGTATAAGTGGTTTTCTCCTATAGTTTGCTGTTTGGAATCAAGTAACTTACTTGTAGACTTTTTATAGACCGTCTGTCTAGATTCCAACTGCGTAGGTGCGTAACGTCTCCTATTTTATGTAAATTAAGTATTAGTGTGCAAGAAATTGGGATTATTCTTATGTAGAAGACCGACCCTCCAACTATTCCACTGTTTCTTGCCCTAAAAGGAACCTGATCTGGTTATTTCCTATTCCTACTTGTATTTTAAGGGGTAAGAGGGCTATAGGGATATCATGATCCTTCACTAGTGAATTACAAGCATGATATGCACAGGCCGGTTTCGAGGTCAATAACTAACTATGTAGTAAATGAAGGATCAGGATGACCAGCAATCCTCTGTCTGTGTACCACCCCACTAGATTTAGTCAAACTTGGTGAAATCTGATTAAATTTGGGGTACACTGTTGTAAGGATAAATGTGTCCTAAGGGCCGTGTCTTTTTAAAATGCACGTCTAATATTTACCATTACCAGGGCCGGTGAACACAACCTTTGCATGCCTTGTAGTGTGCAGGATACTAGTGTATATACCTGAAGCTCTATAGCAGGGATATGAAATTAGAAAGGGCTGACAACACTGTATCCACAAAAATACTGTGTGTTGTCAGCACACAACAGGGCCGAAGAGCTGAGGGGGTTTGCATGTACTGAAAATTTTGTTTTTGTGTTTTTGTTTTTGCTTTACATCCACATACACTTTAAAGCCTATACTTTTAAGGGAACCTGCTGGTTATAAATATTATCTTTTTATTAGGTTTTGTTGGACCTTTTACAGTGCATTCGTTGTTTGGTAGTTGTACAGGTGCATTTCAAAAAAATGTAATATCAAAAATTTTATTTCAGTAATTCAATTCAAAAAGTAAAACTCATATATTATATCGATTCATTACACACAGAGTGATATATATCCAGGCATTTCTTTCTTTTCATTTTGATGATTATGGCTTACAGCTAGTGAAAACCCAAAACTGAGTATCTCAGAAAATTTGAAGATTACATAAGACCAATAAGAAAAGGGGGGTAGGGGGGAGTGGACGTGTCAGTGATTTATTTTATTTTATTTTTTATTGTTTTTACAATTTTACCTTTTTAAATATTTATTGAAATTTTATTTTTTTATTATAATTTTTTTATCAGCCCAGTTGGGAGGGTTTTTAGTGAGATATCAGGGGTCTAAACAGACTTCAGATATCTCCCCTTTGAGACAGGGAAAGGGACTAAGGACACACATTCCCCAGTCCCTTTCTCAGCAGCCTCAGCTGCACTGACAATGAATGGACAGGAGACAGCGGCTACTGTTCATTCATAAACTGAAGCAGAGTAAACACAGTTTACTCTGCTCAGTTATGAATGGACAGAGTCATTGATCACTAACTCTGTCCTGGGGACAGGGACCCCTTATCCCCTTGAGACAGGGACCCCTTATCCCCTTGAGACAGGGACCCCTTATCCCCTTGAGACAGGGACCCCTTATCCCCTGGGGACAGGGACCCCTTATCCCCTGGGGACAGGGACCCCTTATCCCCTGGGGACAGGGACCCCTTATCCCCTGGGGACAGGAATCCCATCTCCAGACAATGCTGGCTGGCAGGGATGGCATCGGCTACCTTTTGGGTGCCAGAATGGGGCAGTAAAATCTGAATCCCCAGCTACATACTCTCTCAGGGTGAACTGGCTTTGCATTAGTGAAGCACCTTTTAAAGATAGGTAAAACTGTACTGTTATTATTACTATGTTAGGATTATTATTATCGTCATTTATTAGCAGGTGAATGTGGCCCTCTATGCATTCACATACATTGAATCCGGCTCTTAAGTGGAAAAAGGTTGCTGACCCATCCCAAGGGGAGAAGGGGTCCTTGTCCCCAGGGGTGATGGTCCTCTGTCCCCTGCACCCCCCCCCCCTTACTGTAGTGTCCCCTGCACCCCCCCACCCACTGTAGTGTCCTCCTGTCCCCCACCCCACAAACACATGCTGAGTAGGTAGAACTCCCCTACCTTACACAGGTGTGCAGCAAGCGAAACAGTAGAGATCAACATCACATGACTGGATGACTTTTCACATTAAAACGACGTTCCGCCCAAAAATTAAACTTCCGCTTTTCGGAACCCTCCCCCCCTCTGGTGTCACATTTGGCACCTTTCAGGGGGGAGAAGATACCTGTTTAATACAGGTATTTGCTCAAACTTCCGGGCATAGATAGCCGCATTATTTGCGGGTATCTGCGCCCCTTCCGGCGCCTCCTCCGTCCCGCCCTGCTTTCTTCTGGGACACGCACGGGTCCCAGAAAACAGCAGGGACCAGTGGGAACGCGCAGCGCGAGTCGCACATGCACAATAGGAAACCAGGAAGTGAAGCTGCAAGGCTTCACTTCCTGATTCCCTTACCGAAGATGGCGGCAGCAGCATCCAAGAGCCAAGGGAGAGATCGGCTTCGGGTGCCGACATCGCGGGCACCCTGGACAGGTAAGTGTCCTTATTTGAAAAGCCCCCTCGCTGCTGTCCAATGAAGATGAATGAATTCATCACGGGCACTGACGGGCCGGACATTCAGCGGTGGCGGGCCGTGTGCGGGCCGCCGACCCCTGATTTCAAGGCTTAGGGAAGCTTTACAGGTGTTTTGAGTTAATTAGCTGATTAGAGTGTGACACCATGAGTCTACAGTACTGAACTTTTTCACAGTATTCTAATTTTAACAGATACTGAATTTTGGGTTTTCACTAGCTGTAAGCCATAATCATCAAAATTTAAAGAAAGAAATGCTTGAAATATATCACTCTGTGTGTAATGAATCCATATAATATGAGTTTCACATTTTGAATTGCTGAAATAAACTTTTTGATGATATTCAAATTTTTGACCTCTGGAGAAGACAGTCAATGTCTGCATCTTGTTCCCAAGAAGGGAAGCCACAATTCTTATTTGTTAATGTGTGGACTGAAAACACGTCTCTATTGCTCCATCTTTCTTCCCACAGAGGGGATATGTTTCTTATACTGAGGGATTTTCATGGACTGACGCAGGTTATTCTTCCATCAGGGGAGGTATGATCATTTTATACTGTCTATCTAGTTTGGATTTTGTGTCTGGAAGATAAATTGCAGCTTTGTTTATGAGCCAAACAGTGGCTCTAGCCAGAGTTAAAGAGCTCCGAAAATAGGATTTCTGTAGTGTTTAATATTGGAGCTTATCTCCTTTTTTATAACCTATTTAGCCTATAACTGTCACCAACCTGAGCTATTCAAACTGACCTAGACTGCTCAATATTTTATATGCATGTTTTGACTTTTACTGTAAATGTCAAATGTGTGTTTTTTTTTTGTTTATTTTTGTTTGTTTTTTTTGTCACCTTTTTCTCCTGAAAATTGGTCCCTTAATGTGTTAGGTGCCTTCACTGACCAATAGGGATGCAGAGAATGGAATGAAGACAAGCTCAGATTTTTAAGGTGCAACATCAATGGTATTAGAGTCTATAGTAGTTCTTTATTGATGAGAAAACAGCAGGATAAGAGTCCCAATGTGTTTCGGGGGTCCACAAGCTCCTCCTTCGCCAGGGTTTGTAAGTTATGTCACTTGAAGAATTCATAGATTTCATGCTGAGTAACTTGCTCGCCCATGTGTTTGATATTTTATCTATAAATACCTTCCAACCCTTCAGCCCTGGTTCACAGTGATGTAGTGCTGGATTTGCCGCGATTCCTGTACCACGTCACAATCGCACTCCAATCATGTGAACCGCTGCAGGTGTCAATGTTAATCTAATGACACCCCAAAAATGGTTTGCAAAATGCAGTGCAATTGGCACAATCGTGCGGGTGTGATGCAATTTGAGCCATACAAAATGTATGGCTCAAATAGAGCCGCAGTCTTTGCATGTGATGTGCACAGGAATGCGGTGCGATTTCCTGTGTGAATCACATGCGGTGCGATTTCCTGTGTGAATCACATGCGGTGCGATTTCCTGTGTGAATCACATGCGGTGCGATTCCTGTGTGAATCGCATGCGGTGCGATTCCTGTGTGAATCACATGTGGTGTTCCGCACACACCGATGTGAACCCAGACTTTAGGCATTCCTGAGGTGATACAACTTAAAAGCCCTGATGAAGTTTGAGCATATGAACCCCCAAAACACTTTGGCTTTCCTATCTTGCTGATTTTTATCAAAGCGGAGCTCCAGCCCCCCCCCCCCCCCACGATAAAATTAAGTCAGCAGGTACAAATACTTTAGCTGTTGACTTTTAATATCAGGACACTTACCTGTCCAGGGATCCCGTGATGTTGACAACCCAGCCGATTTTTTTCATTCAGCTCACGGGTGCTGCCACCATCATTCCTTCTAAGGAAAGATTGAAGTAAAGTATTGCGGCTTCACAGCCGGTTCCCTACTGTGCATGTGCGAAGCACGTTGCGCTTTGTGAGTGGCCCGGCGGCAGGGGGAAGGAAGGGGGGGGGTGATCTTCCGGGGAAACCTTGCCATGGTCTCCCAGAAGTGGGGATGGGTACCTGTCAAAACAGCCCCCCCCCCCCGAAAGGTGTCAAATGTGGCAGCTGATGGGGGGGGGAAGCAAAAAAACTACTCCAAGATTTTCCATAGAAGCCAATGTTAAAAGTTACTGCAGCCGTGCCATGTCAAGCTGACCAAGATTGCACCACACTGCGCAATATCGGCAGGTGCATGCTGGGTAGCCAGCATGCATGTAATTCAGGAAGGACACTGGCTTCAAATGCCCAGACTGGAGATGGCCGCCCTGTGCAGGAACTTCACAAAGTAAGAAAACTATGCTGCACAAGCAGAAAACTGGGCATAGTTTACAGCATACATTTTGTTACATTGCACGAGGCATGAATGATTTAGGGGTATTTTTTCTTAAGTCATATTTCGGTCGGAACTCCGCTTTAATAAGAGAATCATTAACACTAGGAGGTTTTAGAGCCTCTTATGTATGCATTCACTTGTGTTGCTGTCCTGCGCTCTACTGGTCTTGGCTCTCCTTCCCCTAGAAGTGACATCACATGCTGAGCTCAAGTTTACATCTAAGCTACATAAGACACAGACATACATATTTGTACACTAGAATGTACATATACCAAATTGATATGCTCTGCTCTTAATAGCAAACCTAGACTGGTGTCCGATTGCCAATGGAAAGTTGTGACAGACCAGACTGATTTTTCTGGCAAAGGGGCTCACCAATGGGGTTATGGACAACAGGGAAGGTTTAGCGAGGTATAGAACCCATGACATACAGTACTCATAACAGAGATAGACTATTTTGCATTGTGTTGCTCTTTAATCCTTTTTTTTATAGAAACATAAATCTGCTCTCCTTAACTGGTTATTATTTTTATTTTTTTGCAGTTTGGCTCCGAGGTCAGGAAGCAGGTGAAAGAGACCCCTTTGGAATCTGTGCTCCTGGTAAAGGGGATAGTGATAGGCCGCCCTTCTGGTCAGGAGAATCCTGTGAGTCTTTCCTTTTTTCTTATCAGTCTTAAAGTGGAAGTTCATCCAAAACCTATCTAATGCTAAACCTACTCTCAGCCACATTCTAAACCTAATCTATCTAACCCTGTAAAGAAAAAAATCGCTCTACATACCTTTTCTGAAGCCGATCCAGTCCAGTCTCCAGCGGGGCCGCTGTGTACAGAGAGACAGCCCACAACGGCTGGGAAATGCCTGCAAAGTGACCACACCCATAGTTACTATGGGGTTTCCTTTGTCGGCTACCTCTCCTATACACTCCCACACTGAAGCCGCTGCTGACAACTCAGCACGGGACCGGAGCCGCTGCAGAATAAGTAAGTATAGCGATCTCTTTTTACAGGGTTAGATTAGGTTTAGAATGTGGCTAATGGTAGATTTAGCGTTAGCTGAACTTCCACTTTAAGATCACCACATATATTGCTTCTGATTGTACAATCTCCTTTTTAGATTTACCAACAACTATGTAGTGCAGAGCCCTGTCTGATTTGATACAAATTGATTGGAAAGTTTTGGTAGGTCCTTGTAATTTATTAACAAAGAAAATAATGCAGCACCTCCAAATAAAGAATATTACAAACTTAAAGCATGTGCTATCAACACAGCATTCATAATGTGCAAAAACCATCCACAATATTCAAAAATGATAATAATAAAAAATAAAAATATATAATCAGTGTGAAAGTCCAATGCAAAAGAGTCCAAAAATTGTGATCAATGTTACCGCAAAGAAAGTGTCTTCCACCAGCTAATGGAAATCCTCTACACCATGCATGAGCAACAGAAATAAAATGCACTCACCGACATTAAAGCTGCCAGAGGAAAGCAACAACATGCGCCTTTGTGTCAACCGGATTCTTCACACGTGGTCAATTGGCTCCATTCTCACAATGGGGACACCCTGCAGTACCGCTTCTCACCACTGGGGATAGTAAGAAGGCTTGCTTGGTACTCTCTGGGGAAATAAACGCTCACCACATGGAGCCACAAGCAGGGGACCGCATATTGTAGTATATTTATTAAAAGGTATAAATTCCACATAAAAAGTAAAAGGCTTCATCTAAATGCCAGTCTAACAATTGTCATGACAAATAAAACAGTGCACTTAGAAAGAGAGCCACCATTGAAGTGGCGGCGAGATGTCAGCGTGTAGCTCTTGCCCCAATGCGTTTCATGCGCATGCACGTCTTCAGGGGAAGCGCACATGCTTGTGGCTTTATGTGGTGAGCACTTGACAGTATCAAGCAAACCTGACTGTCACCAGTGGTGAGAAGCGGTACTGTGGGGTGTCCCCATCGTGAGAATGGAGCTAGTTGACCACGTGTGAAGGATCCTGTTGACACAAACGTGCATGTTGCTGCTTTCCTCTGGCAGCTTTAATGTCGGGAAGTGCATTTTGGTTCTGTTGCTTACACTTGGTGGAGAGGATTTACATTAGCTAGTGGAAGACACTGTCTTTGCGGTGATATTTATCACATATTTTGGACTCTTTTTGCATTGCATTTTTATTTTTTTATTATCATTTTTGAATATTGCTGTGTTGATAGCACATGAGTTTGGAGGCGCTGCATTATTTTCTTTGTTGGTTTGTTTGGGTTCTATATATTTACCTATTACAAGCTGACAATTTATTTTCTTTAGCTCTGACCCGCTTTTATGTTTTCCTCGTACAATATGGTTTTGGTAAATTTAAAGTTGATTATATCGTACGGTGAGTTTTAAGCTCACCACATATGTTGTATCTCTTTTAGATCCTGAACGTGAAACATTTTGGAAATGCATTGTATGCACATGAACTGGTAAATGCAAATTCAAGGAAGGCTCTGTGTTTCCAAGATGAGTGCTGTGCACAGCCATTCACTTGTATGGCAGACTGTATGTGGCACCTGCGGCTCCCCCGGGTGCAGGATAGAGCTGGGTAATTTATGCCTACAAACATTCATGGGCATGAACCCTAATGTATGTGCACAGATTTCCCACTATTTTAAGTAGTATTCGTGTCCTTTTTCTTGGTTGGGTTTTGATTTGGATTGTATGAAGCAGCGTTCTTGTTGCTTTTGCTTCATTTACAAAAACCCAATGCAATACATTGCAAAAGCAAGAAGAACACTGCTTCTTACAATCCAAATCATTTAGTTGCATTTACAAAAAAAAACAATTCAAGTCCAGTTCTGCCTGTCAACTGATTTTATTTCTTTGTACAAGTCAGTGGAAATGTAAACAAGCCTCCAAAGTCATCAGTTTTTCCCTTTTTTATCAGGTTTAATTTGCGGTGCTGTGCTGAGGGTGTCATGAAAGATGCCATTACTGACCACTCTCCCTGCAAATGCTAATTGCCTGGTTGTCATGTTGACCCTCCTTGATTTTAATGCTTTGTGTTTCTGACCTGGAACCAGTATGTAGAAGGTGTTTTCCTGAGCTGGATTATTCTTCTGGGTCATGACTCAAACTGTGACAGCCAGGCATCTAAAATTTTCAGGAGGGCAGACCTTGTATTTCTCTCATGACTGATTTACTTAAACCTATACAGAGTGTGTTTACTAGGTTCCCCCACTGATTGCACTAGATTATAGAGAATTGATTGGCTAGTTGTATTTATGGAAGACATCATCTGGAATATGCAGTTCAGTTTTGGGCACCAGTTCATAAAAAGGATATCGGGGAACTGTAGAAAGTGCAGAGAAGGGCAACCAAACTGATAAGAGGCATGGAGGAGCTCCGCTATGAGGAAATATTAGAGGAACTGAATGTATTCTCTCTTAAGAAGAGGAGATTAAAGGAGGAGTACACTGGAAAACTTGTTTGGCTGTACTTTTCCTATGGATCACAGGAGTGCAGTTCGTTCTGCACTCCTGTAACCCGTTTTCAGCAGACAGTGGGCTGAAGTCTGCTGACATCAGAGGTGGTCCAGGCTTGGGCGTCATCACGACCATAAAGTCGGGATCCCCCCACATGCCTGGACCGGCACCCGGCTCAGCCTCTCGTGAGCTGCTAAGAGCCTCAGCCGGCCGCTCCCGCCCCCTCCACAGCCCAGTGCTCCAGTGAGCAAGGAGGTGCAGAGCAGAGAGCGGTGACTGACAGTCACCAGTTCTCTGCTTGGGGAGCTGTGTGAACTGAGCAATTGGCGGTGTGCGATCACTCAGTCTTCAGTGTTAGAGGCGCCGGGGACAGATGAAGTGTCGGACTGATGCTGCTTCCACCTAGGTAAGTATGAATAAAACAAAAAAAAAACATACATCTCTTTTAAGAGGGGGGGGGGGATATAATCACCATTTTTAACTTCATAAGTGGTCCATATAGTGAACTTGGTGTTGAGTTATTCACAGAGGACAAGGGGGCACTCTTTACGTCTGGAAGAAAAGAGATTTCATCTCCAAATATGGAAAGGCTTTTTCATAGTAAGAGCTGTAAAAATGTGGAATTGACTCCATCCAGAGGTGGTTCTGGCCAGCTCAGTAGATTGCTTTAAAAAAGGCCTGAATTCTACCATTCTACCTAAATGTTCATAATATAACTGGGTACTAACATTTATAGGTAAAGTTGTACCAGGGAAAATCCGATTGCCTCTCGGGGGATCAGGAAGGAATTATCTGCCTTGCTGGATCAAATTTGGATTATGCTCTGCTGGGGTTTTTGCCTTCCTCTGGATCAGTGGTTCTCAACCTTGGTCCTCAAGTACCCCCAACAGGCCATGTTTTGGGAATTTCTCTTAGATAAATTAGCTGTCCAAAAATACCAAGCCATTGACTGATTTAAAGCACCTGTGCAAGATAAAGGAAAACCTGAAAACATGGCCTGTTGGGGGTTCTTGAGGACCGAGGTTGAGAACCACTGCTCTGTATCAATTGTGGGTATGGGATTCTGTATATGGGATTGTATTTTATTTTTGCCTATATCACTACTATATTCCTCTTTTATCAGCCATGCTGTGTGTTCTGATTTTAGAATATGCCCACAGGAGCCATCGAAGTTCAGGCGAAACAAGTGAAGATCCTGAACCCGTGCAAACCGCTGCCATTTGAGATTAAAGACTTTGTGAAGGTGATTATTAACTTTTTCTTTTTTTTTTTCTCTCGCCTTTTTTTTCCTCTAGGCCTGGGTTCACACTGCTGCGGTGCGAGACACCACATGTAATTCGCACAGGCATCTCAGCACATTCCTGTGCGAATTAAATGTGGTGACTCTGGGGTGCGATTTGAGCCATGGATTTGTATGGCTCAAATCGCAATGCACTTGCATCAAACTCATGCAGGACCCTTTTTTTTTTTTTTTGTCTGCACCAGAATGGGATCACATTGATGTTATCACCCATGCCATCTGATTCTGCAATAGTCTCTGCATTTTGCAAACCGATTGCGGGGTTTCGTTAACTTAACATACACTTCGCAATTGTTTGCATGGGCAGGTTTGCGATTTAGATGTGGTGCCAAATCCACAGCAAATTCTCTGTGAATTTGCACCGCATCTCATGTGAACCCAGGCTTACAAATCTGTGTTATTGATTATACATTTGTGTGTTAAAACTTATAAGTTATCCAGAAATTAGAACCACTAAAGTCAATTCATAAAGGCTTTTAAGGTGAAACGCTAGACATTTTTATTTTTTTGTTGATTGTGCAGGATAGGTGTAGACCCTCTGTCAGGCTTTTTTTGATGCCTGTGTCCTTGCGACTACAAATTAGTGGAATTCTTAAATGGGGACAAGGCTATTTAAAAAAAAAACATACTTATCTGCCTAGCAAATCCAGCATTGTCCCACTGCGATCCACTGCTACATGCCAGGTCCCACACCATCATCTTCCCTTCCTACCCCTTTAAGATCTGGCTGGGGTCTTGCAACAAACTCTGACATTCTGCCAAGTCTGCCCTCCAGACACTGTGTTTCCCTGCTTCTGCAGCCTCCTGGGAATTGTAATGGGGGTCACAGGAGGTTTCTGGAGCATGGACACACCTTTCTTGCCTAGGCTAGAATGGAGGCAGGGCGGGTGTAGTAAAAAGAGGAGTGGGAAGGTTTGAAGCGGAGAAAAATGTTCGTTGTGGGAGTGAAGGCCTGCTCTAAGCTTGGTATACCCCACTGACCCTGGAAATCAAAGAGCAGCTGGGCCGTGTTGTCACTTCCCTAGGTGAATCCTTATAGTCTAATAAAAACTCCACTGCTAGCCATTTTTGTGTCCGGTAATATATATTTCTTTCTCGTACATCACGGGACACAGAGCGACATAGTCATTACTAATGGGTTATATAGATACCGTCAGGTGCTGGCACTGGCAACTTCCAAAACCGGAAGTACCCTCCCCTATATAAGCCCCTCCCATCCGGGAGCACCTCAGTTTTTTTTGCCAGTGTCTAAGGTGTTGGCCAAGAAGAAACATGTGTTTTTCACTGAGCTTGCGTACAGGTTCTTTTGGGCCTCAGTAAGCTATTCCGGATCCGACCAAAAAAGCTTCATAGCTAAACGGTCGGTACCCGGGCCTTGCAGAGAAGAGCAAGGTTCTGCCTGTAATGCTTCTCTTAGGAGAGCTGGACCCTGGGATCCAGAGCTCTGGTCATACCCACGACCAAGATGTTTTCTGTGCAGGGTGCTATACAGGTCCAGGGGAGTGGAATCCTTGGGAACCCGGTCCCTGAAGGTTTGATTACAATGCCTGCCGTGATAGGTGAAGTTTGGGCTTTTGTGGACCAAACAAAGTCCTGCGGCGGGGAACAGGTAAGTGGGGGCCCCCAGGAACTTGGTTCTATTGGGGGACCCCCAAGCCTAATTTGTCTTTCTGTCTGTTACCTAATGGTATTCCCGCAAAATTCTGTGCATGCCTGTAACTACTAAAAAAATGTAATAATTTTTAATGGTGGTCAAGAAAAAAAAAAAAAAAAAAATTTTTTTTTTATATATATTTAATATATTAGACTGCGGTACCTGTGTTTGTCCACTAGAGGCCGCTGCGGAATGTTTTATTGTCATGTGGACTAGCTTCTTCTCAGCAGAGCAAAGTCCAGGCAGATGGTGAGTTCTCTTATAGGAAACTGCTTCCTCTGCCATGTTGCAGTGCTCGTCCATCCCCCGGCCTGCGGCAAAGAGGGGCCCTGGCTCCTGTCCCTTGTTACCATATTTGAAATTAGCGCCGAAGGCGCACGTGCCCGCGCGCGTGCGCGTGCACGCGCCTCTATATATAGAGGTGAGCCGGGAAAGGGGGCGGAGCCTGGGGGATGACGCTCTGTGCACGCCGCAGCGCTTCTGCGCATGTGCGGGCGTCCCAGCAGTTTAAAAAAACCACAATATTGTAGTGAGCTGGCTATGAAGTACAGAGACAGAGCTGGCAACATTTAAAGGCATACAGCAAGCGGTTGATACAGGCATCCCCTAGAAAGGCACATTAGTAGACACCAACTGTGATATAGCAGCAATTGTGCTAGACTATTCTCAGTAAAAGTGGTGTATTACGGCTGGAATACCTCAGCTTTAGGCTTAGGAATATGCCGTCCAGAAGCTCCGGAACTGAATCTTCCAGGAAGCGAAGGGGGTCTCATCGGGCTCGGAGGATCTTGGGCATACTCCTGCTGCACCAGTCTCCCCTGAAGTTCAGAGGTAAGTGACCGTAGAGACCCCGCAGGGTACTTGGTACTGTGGCTGTCCTCAGTTCACCTGCTCCTGTGTATGTAACAGAGGAGGTTTTTTTCCTCAGCTCTGGGAGGATTAGAGAGAGATTGTCAACATTTATCGCTGCCTCCCTGTCAGGGAAAGCACGCCCGATCTCCGTCTCCTCCTTCAGAGTGCCTGTTAGCAGAGCAACAGTCCCATACAGGGATCGACCTGCCTGAAGGGGATCAGGATGAGGTTGATTCTGTTATAGAGGAATCAACAGTGGGGGAACCTTTTCTCAGCATCTTAAGCTGAAAGATTATGGGTTCAGTCTCTGACTAACATGGTCCGATCAGCATTTAAAAATGCACCTTGCGGAACCATCAACCACTACTGTATCCTCGTTGGGGTCGCTAGAAGCCCCCAGACTGTTTGTTCTTTTCCACTTCACCCTTTACTGAAAGGGCTCATTTACCAGGATTGGGAACGTCCTGAGAAAATATTTATTCCCCCAAGAGATTTCCGGTGGTCTATCCCATGGAGGATAAGTTCATCAAAAAAAAAAAAATGGAAGGTCCCTACAGTGGACGCAGCCATCTCTTGTATGTATAAATCACTGACATGTCCAGTGGATAATGTCCAAATGTTCAAGAACCCAATAGATAAAAGATTGGAGTCCTTATGAAAATCTGCTTGGTGATACAACCAGCAGTAGCAGCTATTGGGGTCTGCTAAGCAGTGAAGGATCAGTTGAAACAGGTCTTGAGGGACTTGACAGATCAGCAGGCTTTGCCCTAGCTGATCTACCTAGAGCCTTAGGCTTTGCGGTTGACGCCATAGAGGATTCAGTCCATCAGGCCTCCCGCCTTACGCTGTCTATAGTACATATGCGTAGGCTCCTATGGCTCAAAAACTGGTCTGCTGAAGCTCCCTGTAAAGAATGGCTGGTTAGCGTCCCATTTCATGGTGAACGCTTATTCAGGGAAAACCTGGACAAATATATCCAGAAAATTTCCAGCGGTAAAAATACGCTCTTGCCGGTTAAAAGCAGAGTTAGAGGTCCCTCTTTAAGAGGCCTGCTTCTCCAGTCCCTGGGGCATCGGCTGTGTAACAGTTCCGACGGCCTCCTCGGTCAAATCCCGGGGGTAAAAAACAGGGACAGTAGCAGGGTAATGAGAAACCCTGGGTCAGGGGAGGTACAAAACCTCCCCCAAAGTTTAAATTCATTGAAGCCCCCACTCAGTCGGGTGGGGGGAGGACTCCAGTTGTTCGCAAGAGACCTGGCGGGACACGATCAAGACAGATAGGTGCTCTCCGCAGTAGGTTTGGGATACAGTTTGGAGTTAAAAGACTCTCCTCCTTCCCATTTTTGAGGTCAAACGTGCCAAGGGATCCCCGGAAGAGAGAGTCCCTCCTGTTGGCACTAGAACAACTATTGCTCCAAGGAGTAATTATGGAGGTTCCCCTGGAAGAATGAGGGTTCGGGTTTTACTCAAACCTCTTTACAGTCCCGAAGCAAACGCGGACGGGAGGCCCATATTAATTCTAAAAGGGCTATACAAATTCCTGTATATCAGGACTTTCCGATGGAGTCGATCCGATCGGTGGCCACTGCCCTACAAGGGGAGGATTGGTTAGCCACGATCGACATCAAAGATGCTTATTTGCACATTCCCATCTTTCCAGTCCACCAAAAATTTCTACGCTTTGCAGTAGAAGGGCGCCATTTTCAGTTCAGAGCCTTACCCTTCGGTTTGGCCACAGCACCACGAGTGTTTACAAAAATTCTGGCCCTTTATTGGCCAATCTAAGAACACAAGGTGTAATGATAATGGCATATCTGGATGACTTGTTGCTGATAGACCACTCAGTGAAAAAACTAGACGTGGTCGTTCACAAGACGATCAAGTATCTGGAATCTCACGGTTGGATTATCAACCGAGACAAGTCAGCCCTAAAAACCAGTCAAAAGTCTGGAATACTTGGGGCTAAGGTTGGATTCAGGCCAGAGAAAAATATTCTTGCCTCGAGGAAAGGTGTTGTCTTTGAAAGATTTGATCCACTTAGTGGGTACAAAAAAGACAGCCGTCCATACGCCTGTATATGAGGCTGCTGGGAAAAATGGTGGCATCATTCGAAGCAGTACCCTACGGTCAATTCCATTCAAGGAATTTGCAAGGGGCCATACTGTCAGCCTGGAACAAAAAAGTTCAGGCCCTAGACTTACAATGTCCTTGTCCCCTTCCGTTCGCAAGAGCCTCCGTTGGTGGTTGGTTCCCCAGAATCTGGAAAAAAGGAAATCCTTCAGTCCGATTTCTTGGAAGGTGGTCACTACAGATGCCAGCCTTATAGGCTGGGGACCAGTACTGGAGCAATAGTCTCTCCAGGGCAGATGGTCGGATGCAGAAAAGGCCCTGCCCATCAATCTCTTAGAGATACGAGCAGCCCGGTATGCCCTAGTAGCATGGACATCCAAACTCCAAGGGTCCCCTGTCAGAATTCAATCAGACAATGCCACAGCAGTGGCATATATCAATCATCAGGGGGGCACCAGGAGTCGTGCAGCCCAGAGGGAAGTAAATTACATCCTGAAATGGGCAGAAAAATATGTCCCAGCCATATCTGCGGTATTCATTCCAGGAGTGGAGAATTGGAAGGCGGACTTTCTAAGTCGCCAGCAATTAGGCCCAGAGGAAGGGTCCCTTCACCCCGAGGTTTTCTGGACAATATGTCAGCGGTGGGGAACATCGGATGTAGATCTTCTAGCATCCAGATTCAACGCAAAGGGGGACAGGTTTGTCTCTCGGACAAGGGATCCCCTAGCTTGCGGCTCGGATGCCCTAGTGTTCCCTGGGGATCAGTTCAAGCTGATATATGCATTCACACCGCCACAATGGTTACCTCGATTACTCCGCAGAATCAGGGTAGAAAAGAAACCAGTGATTCCGGTGGCTCCAGCGTGGCCCCGAAGAGCGTGGTACGCGGAGATTGTAAAATTTCAGTGGGGAGTCCTTGGACTCTCCCACGTCGTCCGGCTTTCGCAAGGACCGATATACCACCCTTCCTTACCAGCCCTAGGTTTGACGGCCTGGCTATTGAAGCCCACATTCTAAAAAAGAGAGGGCTCTCTAATGCTGTGGTATCTACCATGATCAATGCCAGGAAGCCGGTATCCAGGCAGATCTACTATAGAATCTGGAAGGCGTACATCGCGTGGTGTGAGGCCAAGAAATGGCATCCACATAAGTACGTAATAGGTAGGATTCTGGACTTCCTACAGTGGGCTGTAGATAGGAAGCTTGCCTTGAGTACTATCAAGGGTCAGATTTCGGCCTTGTCAATATTTTTTCAAAGGCCCTTGGCTTCGCATTCACTAGTCAAAGCCTTTATACAAGGAGTGATGCGTATTAGTCCTCCGGTTAATATTCCCATATGTCCATGGGATCTAAACTTGGTTCTGTCGGTTCTACAGAAACAACCATTTGAACCATTACAGCATATTTCCTTGGTGCTTCTCACCAGGAAATTGATTTTTCTAGTAGCCATTTGTTCGGCTAAAAGAGTATCGGAATTAGCAGCTATGTCCTGTAAGGAGCCGTATCTGGTTATCCATAAGGACAGAGTAGTGTTACGTCCTCATCCAGCCTTTCTTCCTAAGGTGGTATCGAGGTTTCATTTGAACCAAGATGTGGTTCTTCCTTCTTTTTTCCCCAAACCTACTTCGGTAGAGGAAAAGTTATTGCATTCTTTGGATGTAGTAAGAGCAGTTAAAGCTTATCTAAAAGCCACTGCTCAGATTCGCAGAACGGATACTTTGTTTATTCTGCCGGAAGGCCCCAGAAAGGGTCAGGCAGCGTCAAAGTCTACTTTAGCCAAGTGGATTCGACAGGTCATTATGCAAGCTTATGGCTTGAGAAGGAGACCACCTCCGTTCAAAGTTAGAGCGCACTCCACGAGAGCAGTTGGAACTTCATGGGCAGTGCATCACCAGGCCTCCCTGGCTCAAATCTGTAAGGCCGCAACATGGTCTTCGGTACACACGTTTACTAGGTCCTACCAGGTGGACGTTAGAAGTCAGGAGGATGTCGCCTTTGGGCGCAGTGTGTTGCAGGCCGCAAAAGATCCTCATGTCTGATAGCGCTCAGCTTATATATGGTGTATCCCCCCCCTCATTTGGCATTGCTTTAGGACATCCCATTAGTAATGACTATGTCGCTCTGTGTCCCGTGATGTACGAGAAAGAAAATAGGATTTTTATAACAGCTTACCTGTAAAATCCTTTTCTTGGAGTACATCACGGGACACAGAGCTCCCGCCCCTCTTTAGGGACACTTATTGCTTTGCTACAAAACTGAGGTGCTCCCGGATGGGAGGGGCTTATATAGGGGAGGGTACTTCCGGTTTTGGAAGTTGCCAGTGCCAGCACCTGACGGTATCTATATAACCCATTAGTAATGACTATGTCGCTCTGTGTCCCGTGATGTACTCCAAGAAAAGGATTTTACAGGTAAGCTGTTATAAAAATCCTATTTTTCCATAGTATTTTACAGGAGATTTACTTTTGTAAAGTGCAGTTTTGGGTGTCAGTGGGCATCTTCCCACCAAACTACACAGCAGAAAAGACAGACAGGGGCTTAAACCCTGCTTCACACCATGAAATGGAGAAATTGGTTCTTGGTGAAATTGCTTGATATTTTTAATCCTGTTATCACCTGTAACAGCCACCGTCATTTCTGTAATAAGAGAATCTGTGCAGTGTCAATGCAGGGCAAATCAATAGGTTTGCCTTAACACAGACCTCCCCAGCAGTACATATTTTCCTACCTTGCCCTTCCTCGCTTTGCAAATGTTGCTTTAAACTTCAAAGCCAGTTTTTCAAATCTGTCTGCTGTCGGATGTCTTGGTAGTGTTACAAAGAGACCGCAAGGAGCCTGCAGTGGAAGTGTTTGAGAATACCCCCTGTTCATTACAAATGAGCAAGTGAAGGGTTCCTGGGTCATGAGATTACAGAAAGTGGGATAGGATGGACTCCTACACTATAGAAAGGCCTGGATAAAAAAAAGAAAGCCCCTAGCAGGTAGGCTAAGCTTCTCTGTGTCCATATGGTAAGTTTATTTTTTTTTGTAACTTAAAGCGGACCTGTGCTTTACTTATGAAGGGCAAAGCAACAGTTTCAATTTAACGGTTGTCCCACCAGCAGCACATAACTGCTATTTGTTCCCCGGATGCATTGTTTGGACCGGTTACCAGTAATTATGCAGATGGAGAGCACGTGACTCCCTGTCCTCTCCACTTTGACAGCATTGGTGATTGGCTGCTTAGGCACCCAGCACTGTCTTGTGGGGGCAGGGAAGCGTCACTAGCACTGTGTAAGCTCCAAGTCTTGTCAGGCTTCATGTCTTTGCTCCAGGTGGCCAAACAGAGCAGCGGGGGGATGAATGAAAGGTAAGCACATGCAGATGGTTTAGCCAACATTAAAGTGAACTTGTATGGACAAAAGCCGTTTCTCCCCAAAGGCAAAGATGCATATATTTGCAAGCTTTTTGTTAAAATATGACTTTGACATCACAGTCTTTGTAAACATTGGATTTTACTGGCAGAAAACAGAAGCTTTGAGAATGCAATATCGTTATCTGGACATTCGCAGTACCCAGCTTCAGTACAACCTCAGGATAAGATCCAAGATGGTGATGAAGATGAGAGAATATCTGTGTAACCAGCATGGTAAGGGCCAGTTGTGGTGGAAAAATTCCCACTAACTTTTTGAAGGGGACAACGCTCACTGTACTGCTGCAGTACGCCGCATTGTTCTCATTCTCCCAGCACTCCTATACATTCAGATGCACACAGCACCCACACTTACTCCTGTAAATCTTTATTATACTATTCTTTTTTCTTTCTCGTACATCACGGGACACAGAGCGGCATAGTCATTACTATGTGGGTTATATAGTTTACCTTCAGGTGCTGGCACTGGCAACTTCCAAACCGGAAGTACCCTCCCCTATATAAGCCCCTCCCATCCGGGAGCACCTCAGTTTTTTGCCAGTGTCTAAGGTGTTGGCCAAGAAGTAACATGTGTTTTTCACTGAGCTTGCGTACAGGTTCTTTTGGGCCTCAGTAAGCTATTCCGGATCCGACCAAAAAAGCTTCATAGCTAAACGGTCGGTACCCTGGCCTTGCAGAGAAGAGCAAGGTTTTGCCTGTAATGCCTCTCTTAGGAGAGCTGGACCCTGGGATCCAGAGCTCTGGTCATACCCACGACCAAGATGTTTTCTGTGCAGGGTGCTATACAGGTCCAGGGGAGTGGAATCCTTGGGAACCCGGTCCCTGAAGGTTTAATTACAATGCCTGCCGTGATAGGTGAAGTTTGGGCTTCTGTGGACCAAACAGAGTCCTGCGGCGGGGAAAAGGTAAGTGGGGGCCCCTCAGGAACTTGGTTCTATTGAGGGGACCCCCAAGCCTAATATGTCTTTCTGCCTGTTACCTAACGGTATTCCCGCTAAATATCTGTGCATGCCTGTAACTACTAAAAAATGTAATAATTTTAATAGTGGTCAAGAAAAAATAAAAAATAAAAATAAAATATAGACTGCGGTACCTGTGTTAATCCACTAGAGGCCGCTGTGGAACGTTTCTTGTCATGTGGACTTTTTTCTTTTCATCAGAGCAAGTCCAGGCAGATGGTGAGTTCTCTTGTGGGAAACTGCTTCCTCTGCCATGTTGCAATGTTCATCCATCCCCCGGCCTACGGCAAACATGGCCCTGTCTCCTGTCCCTAGTTTCCCTTTTCAAAAAAGAGCGCCGAAGGCGCACGTGCCTCTCTATATAGAGGTGAGTGGAAAAGGGGGCGGAGCTTGGTGGATGACGTTCTGTGCGCGCCGCAGCGCTTCTGCGCATGTGCGGGCGTCCCAGCATGTTAAAAGGCACAATTATGTGTTGTGAGCTGGCTATGGTGCAGAAACAGAGCTGGCAACATTTAAAGAAAGGCATACAGCAAGCGGTTGATGCAGGCATCCCCATAGAAAGGCACATTAGTAGACACCAACTGTTTATATAGCAGCATTTGTGCTAGACTATTGTCAGTAAGTGGTGTATTTTGGCTGGAATACCTCAGCTTTGGGCTTAGGAATATGCCGTCTAAAAACTCCGGGACTAAGAATCCCAGGAAGCATAGGGGGTCTCCATCGTGCTCTGAGGATCTTGGGCATGCTTCGGCTGCACCAATGTCCCCTGAAAAATCAGAGGTTAGTGACCGTAGAGCACCCTCAGGAGTACCTGGTACTGTGGCTGTCCTCAGTTCACCTGCTCCTGTGTATGTAACAGAGGAGGTTTTTTCCTCAGCTCTGGGAGGGCTGGAAGAGAGATTGACAACATTTATCGCTGCTTCCCTGTCAGAGGGAAAGCGCGCCCGATCTCCGTCTCCTCCCTCAGAGTACCTGTTAGCGGAGCAACAGTCCCATACAGGGATCGACCTACCTGAAGGGGATCAGGACGAGGTTGATTCTGTTGTAGAGTAATCAACAGTGGAAGAACCATTCTCAGCATCACATGCTGAAAGATTATGGGTTCAGTCTAGGGATGTCCCGACACCGATACTAGTATCGGTATCAGTACCGATACCAGGCATTTCCCGAGTACTTGTACTCGGGGAAAATGCTCCGATGCTTCAGCCGATACTTGGGCAGTCAGTGATGATCGGTGCGGCGGGGGAGCTACAAGCACCGATCACCGCTGTATAGATTTCAATACAGCCCGACAGCTTCTCCCGACCCCCCCCCCCCTTCTTTTCAGCTGTTTTAGTGAAATCTATACAGCGGTGATCGGTGCTTGTAACTCCCCCCAAAGCCGCACCGATCACCGCTGACTGTCCCTGTATCCTCCTCCAGTTCCCCCATCCATGCTGCTCTCCCCCGTGCGCTCCGTGTCCCCCCCCCCCTCCATGCTGCTGATGTCTTCCGTTATTCCGCTCTCTCCCGTGCGCTCCGTGACCCCCCCCTCCATGCTGCTGATGTCCTTCATCTTTCTGCTCTTCCCCCCGCGCTCCGTGTCCCCCCCTCCTCGCTGCTGCTGTCCTCAGCTCTGTGCCACCCTCCATATCCTCCTCCGCTTCCCTCTGTCAGGATGGAGAGCGGAGGTAGGAGCCGCTAAACCCGGCTCCTACCTTTTCCGAATGTACAGAGTCAGTGACTGACTCTGTCCATTCATATAACTGAAACATCGTAACCTGTGTGTTTACGATGCTTCAGTTTATGAATGGAGAGGAGCCGTTGTTTCCTCTCCATTCATTTTCAGTGCAGCTGAGCAAGGGACTGGGGAATCTGTTTCTCTAGTCCCTTTCTCTGTCTCAAAGGGGAGATGTCAGAGGTCTGTTAAGACCCCTGATATCTCACCAAAGCCCCCCAACAGGGCTAGAAATAAAAAAATAAATTGCAATAAATAATAAAAAATAAATTGTAAAAAATAAAAAATAAATACACTGAGATCATCCACCCACCCCAACAAAGCATTGTAAAAAAACATGGCAAAAAATAGTAAAAAAAAAAAAAAATAGTAAAAAAAGAAAAAAATACTGACACATAAAAAAAAGTATCGGTATTCGGTATCGGCGAGTACTTGAAAAAAAGTATCGGTACTTGTACTCGGTCTTAAAAAAGTGGTATCGGGACAACCCTAGTTCAGTCCCTGACTAACATGGTCCGATCAGCATTTAAAATGCCCCTTGCGGAGCCATCATCCACTGCTGTCTCCTCGTTGGGGTCGCTAAGAGCCCCCCAGACTGTTTGTTCTTTTCCAATCCATCCTTTATTGGAAGGGCTCATTTACCAGGATTGGGAACATCCTGATAAAATATTTACTCCTCCCAAGAGATTTCAGGTGGTCTATCCCATGGAGGATAAGTTCATCAAAAAATGGAAGGTCCCTACAGTGGACGCAGCCATCTCTTGTGTGAATAAATCACTGACATGTCCAGTGGATAATGTCCAAATGTTCAAGGACCCAATAGATAAAAAATTGGAGTCCTTATTAAAATCTGCTTTTGCTACAGCAGGCTTGGTGACACAACCAGCAGTGGCAGCTATTGGGGTCTGCTAAGCAGTGAATGATCAGTTGAAACAGGTCTTAAGGGACTTGCCAGATCAGCAGGCTCTTGCTCTAGCTGATCTACCTAGAGCCTTATGCTTTGCGGTTGACGCTATAAAGGATTCAATCCATCAGGCCTCCCGCCTTACGCTGTCTGTAGTACATATGCGCAGGCTTCTGTGGCTCAAAAACTGGTCTGCTGAAGCTCCCTGTAAAAAATTGCTGGTCAGCTTCCCATTTCATGGTGAACGCTTATTCGGGGAAGACCTGGACAAATATATCCAGAAAATTTCCAGCGGTAAAAGTACACTCTTGCCGGTTAAAAACAGAGTTGGAGGTCCCTCTTTTAAGAGGCCCGCTTCTCCAGTTCCTAGGACATCGGCTGTGAAACAGTTCCGACGGCCTCCTCGGTCAAATCCCGGGGGTAAAAATCAGGGACAATCGCAGGGTAACAAGAAACCCTGGGTCAGGAGAGGTACAAAACCTCCCCCAAAGTCAAATGCATGAAGGGTTGCCCCCACTCAATCGGGTGGGGGGAAGACTTCAGTTGTTCGCAGAGACCTGGCGGGACACGATCAGAGACAGATGGGTGCTCTCCGCAGTAAGTCTGGGATACAAATTGGAGTTAAAAGACTCCCCTCCTTCCCATTTTATAAGGTCAAACGTGCCAAGGGATCCCCAGAAGAGAGGATCCCTCCTGTTGGCACTAGAACAATTATTGCTCCAAGCAGTAATTATAGAGGTTCCCCTGGAAGAATGGGGGTTCGGGTTTTACTCAAACCTCTTTACAGTCCCGAAGCCAAACGGGGACGTGAGGCCCATATTAAATCTAAAAGGGCTAAACAAATTCCCACATATCAGGACTTTCTGGATGGAGTCGATCCGATCGGTGGCCACTGCCCTACAAGGGGAGGAATGGTTAGCCTCGATCGACATCAAAGATGCTTATTTGCACATTCCCATCTTTCCAGTCCACCAAAGATTTCTACGCTTTGCAGTAGAAGGGCACCATTTTCAGTTCAGAGCCTTACCCTTCGGTCTGGCCACAGCACCACGAGTGTTCACAAAAATTCTGGCCCCATTATTGGCCAATCTAAGAACACGAGGTGTAACGATAATGGCATATCTAGACGACTTGTTGCTGATAGACCACTCAGTGGAAAAACTAGAAGTGGTTGTTCACGAGACAATCGAGTATCTGGAATCTCACGGTTGGATTATCAACCGAGACAAGTCAGCCCTAAAACCAGTCAAAAGTCTGGAATACTTGGGGCTAAGGCTGGATTCAGACCAGAGAAAATGTTTCTTGCCTCAAGAAAAGGTGTCGTCTTTGAGAGATTTGATCCACCTAGTGGGTACAAAAAGACAGCCATCCATACGCCTGTGCATGAGGCTGCTGGGAAAAATGGCATCATTCGAAGCAGTACCCTACGGTCAATTCCATTCAAGGAATTTGCAAAGGGCTATACTGTCAGCCTGGAACAAAAGAGTTCAGGCCCTAGACTTACCAATGTCCTTGTCCCCTTCCGTTCGCAAGAGCCTCCGTTGGTGGTTGGTTCCCCAGAATCTGGAAAAAGGGAAATCCTTCAGTCCGATTTCTTGGAAGGTGGTCACTACAGATGCCAGCCTTATAGGCTGGGGAGCAGTACTGGAGCAATGGTCTCTCCAGGGCAGATGGTCGGATGCAGAAAAGGCCCTGCCCATCAATCTCTTAGAGATACGAGCAGCCCGGTATGCCCTAGTAGCATGGACATCCAAACTCCAAGGGTCCCCTGTCAGAATTCAATCGGACAATGCCACGGCAGTGGCATATATCAATCATCAGGGTGGCACCAGGAGTCGTGCAGCCCAGAGGGAAGTAAATTGCATCCTGAAATGGGCAGAAAGATATGTCCCAGCCATATCCGCGGTATTCATTCCAGGAGTGGAGAATTGGAAGGCGGACTTTCTAAGTCGCCAACAATTATGCCCAGGGGAATGGTCCCTTCACCCCGAGGTTTTCCGGACAATATGTCAGCGGTGGGGAACACCGGATGTAGATCTGCTAGCATCCAGATTCAACGCAAAAGTGGACAGGTTTGTCTCTTGGACAAGGGATCCCCTAGCTTGCGGCTCGGATGCCCTAGTGTTCCCTTGGGATCAGTTCAAGCTGATATATGCATTCCCACCGCCACAATTGTTACCTCGATTACTCCGCAGAATCAGGGTAGAAAAGAAACCAGTGATTCTGGTGGCTCCAGCGTGGCCCCGAAGAGCATGGTACGCGGAGATTGTAAAAATGTCTGTGGGGAGTCCTTGGACCCTCCCACATCGTCCGGACCTGCTTTCGCAAGGACCGATATACCACCCTTCCTTACCAGCCCTAGGTTTGACGGCCTGGCTATTGAAGCCCACATTCTAAAAAAGAGAGGTCTCTCTAATCCTGTGGTATCTACCATGATCAATGCCAGGAAGCCGGTATCCAGGCAGATCTACTATAGAATCTGGAAGGCGTACATCGCCTGGTGTGAGGCCAAGAAATGGCATCCACGTAAGTACGTAATAGGTAGGATTCTGGACTTCCTACAGTGGGCTGTAGATAGGAAGCTTGCCTTGAGTACTATCAAGGGTCAGATTTCGGCCTTGTCAATATTTTTTCAGAGGCCCTTGGCTTCGCATTCACTAGTCAAAGCCTTTATACAAGGAGTGATGCGTATTAGCCCTCCGGTTAATATTCCCATATGTCCATGGGACTTAAACCTGGTTCTGTCGGTTCTACAGAAACAACCATTTGAACCATTACAGCATATTTCCCTGGTTCTTCTCACCAGGAAATTGATTTTTCTAGTAGCCATTTGTTCGGCTAAAAGAGTGTCGGAATTAGCCGCTATGTCCTGTAGGGAGCCATATCTGGTTATCCATAAGGACAGAGTAGTGTTACGTCCTCATCCAGCCTTTCTTCCTAAGGTGGTATCGAGGTTTCATTTGAACCAAGATGTGGTTCTTCCTTCTTTTTTCCCCAAACCTAGTTCAGTAGAGGAAAAATTATTACATTCTTTGGATGTAGTGAGAGCAGTTAAAGCTTATCTAAAAGCCACTGCTCAGATTCGCAGAACGGATACTTTGTTTATTCTGCCGGAAGGCCCCAAAAAGGGTCAGGCAGCGTCAAAATCTACTTTAGCCAAGTGGATTCGACAGGTCATTATGCAAGCCTATGGCTTGAGAAGGAGACCGCCTCCGTTCAAAGTTAGGGCGCACTCCACGAGAGCAGTTGGAACTTCATGGGCAGTGCATCACCAGGCCTCCCTGGCTCAAATCTGTAAGGCCGCAACATGGTCTTCAGTACACATGTTTACTAGGTTCTACCAGGTGGACGTTAGAAGTCAGGAGGATGTCGCCTTTGGGCGCAGTGTGTTGCAGGCCGCAAAAGATCCTCATGTCTGATAGCGCTCAGCTTATGTATGGTGTATCCCCCCCCCCCTCATTGGGCATTGCTTTGGGACGTCCCACATAGTAATGACTATGCCGCTCTGTGTCCCGTGATGTACGAGAAAGAAAATAGGATTTTTATAACGGCTTACCTGTAAAATCCTTTTCTTGGAGTACATCACGGGACACAGAGCTCCCACCCCTCTTTTGGGGACACTTATTGCTTTGCTACAAAACTGAGGTGCTCCCGGATGGGAGGGGCTTATATAGGGGAGGGTACTTCCGGTTTGGAAGTTGCCAGTGCCAGCACCTGAAGGTAAACTATATAACCCACATAGTAATGACTATGCCGCTCTGTGTCCCGTGATGTACTCCAAGAAAAGGATTTTACAGGTAAGCTGTTATAAAAATCCTATTTTTTGTATTTTTTGACTTTACATTCTTGAGATTTTCTATAATGTTGCAGCCTGCAATGGATTACATTTGTTTTTAGTTTATTAGCTTTTAAACTAACATTTTATATCTGGTCTTGTATATACTCCATTTTTGCTTTGCAAATTAAGGGAGAAGTAGAGCCAAAGCCATTTTGGCTATACAGTACTTTTCCTATGGATGACAGGAGTGCAGTTAGTTCTGCACTCCCGTCACCTGTTTTCAGCCGACAGTGGGCTAAAGTCCAATGTTGGCTGACGTCACAGAGCCGGTCCAGGTCAGAATCCACCCGGAACCCTAGACCAGCTTCTGGCTCAGCCTCTCAGCGAGTGGCTGAGAGCCAGAGCAGACTGACAGTCCCTGGCTCTCTGCTCACAGAATAGTACTATTTGAGTAGAGTTCTAAGTGATCAGCTGTGTTGGCTCTGCTCTGAGAACTGAGCGAACAAACGGGAGACAGATGCAGCATCAGATTGATGCTGCATACACCTAGGTGAGTTATTTTTTATTTTATTTTTTTAATCCTGAACTTCTCATTTAACGTTTTAATACAAGCTGCTGTTGTTGATCATGTCATTGGCAATAACAATAGCAAGATAGAGCAAAGGAAAAATGATGCTGGAGTTAAAGCTTAGTTATCATTGTTGATTGGAGGGTGTCATTAAAGATGACCATACACAAAGAGAAGATTCCTCTTGTTTCTTTTGTGAACGTATGTCCCACAGAGGCTATTGTAATCTGCCATCTGGCGCCAGATGTAGGCACTGGCAGTCAGAATACAATAGGTGCAAATAGGTGCAGGCTCTGTTCGGCTGACAGTTTTCTGCCTGGCCCCTCCTTTTTTATTTATTTATTTTTTCAATCAAAGGGTATCTGTTATTGCTGACAGGGCCACCCACTGATCAAGTTTGGGCAGGTTAAATTAGGTACAGTACTAGATGAAGATTTACTCAGTGCAGGGTGAGCTTAAAGGGGTTGTAAAGGTAAACGTGTTTTCACCTTAATGCATACTATGCATTAAGGTGAAAAAACATCCGACAATACCGCCCCGAGCCCCCGTTTCACTTACCTGACCCCTCAAAAGTCCCGTGCTCGCCCCCATCATCCTCCTCGTTTTTGAGCCTGGCCGTTGATTGGCTAAAGTGGATGGTTTGAAAGCAGCGCAGCCATTGGCTTGCGCTGCTGTCAATCACATCCAGTGACGTGGCGCACCGGGGGGCGGGGCCGAGTGATACAGTCAGCGGCTTTGAAGGTGTGGAGTCCTTGTGGGGAGGAGCCGAGACAGCCGCCGAGGGACCCCAGAAGACCAAAACGAGCTGCACAGTGAAGGCAAGTATAACATGTTTGTTATTTATTTATTTTTTTAAACAGGAACCTTTAGTGTCCCTTTTTAAGGCCCCTTTCACACAGGCTGTCCGATCAGGTCCACCTGTCAGTTTTTCAGGCGGACCTGATCAGGCCCTCAAGTCTCTTCTATGGAGCGGCTCTTCTATGACACCTGCCGACACCTGTTCTGATCCTGTCCACCAAAAACAGACGGATGGTGGTCCTATTCGCCATCCATCTGGTGCATCGGATGGCAACGGACAGTCCGTTTCCATCCGATTGACCAATAGAGGAGAGCGGGACTGTGTCCGCTCTGCAGAGCTCACCGGACACGGACCTGCTCTCCACCTACCTGCTCTCCACCTGCTCTCCACCTTCCTGCTCTCCACCTTCCTGCTCAGCAGTGAAATTCCCCGCTGAGCATGCGGATTCCACTTGGCGGAGGCAGCTGTGTGAAAGGACCCTAAGGCCAATGACACACATGTGATTGTCTTGCAGCAATTTAAGGAAGTCATAATATGCAGAGCATGGAGGACTAGTACATTCCAGGTGTGACAATTACATTTTTGGAATGGCCGCCGCGTAGCACTATGGTGGTGAGTCACACAGCCATTTGCACTGAAGCATGTTCTGACGTGTTCTAACTTGCGCTCACCTGGGTTGCAGACCAGTTGATTCAGTCTTTACGGAGTAGTAGAAGAAATTACGTGTCTGCGTTGCTCTGATTGCAGAAAATGATTGACAGGATCTGGAGCAGCTGATTTGCTAATTTTCATGCAAAATTTGATGTTAAAGTGTGAGTGAAATTTTAGCTCTGTTACAGCAGGCTTATGGTTAACATTCCATGAAGAAATCAAGCGTTTCTGAATGTCATTGGGGTTTAACCCTTTCGCTTCCAGAAATTTTTTCTTTTTTCTTTTTTTTTTGCACAAATGCCTAAAAAAAAAATTTAGGCCTGAAAATCACATAAACCCCCCCCAAAATATTATATACTTTTTGAAAGGAAAAGCCCTAGAGAATAAAATAGTGGTAGTTCCAATTTTGTTAAACAATTTTTTACCACAAAAGGTGGTAAATGACCCAATAGATACCAAATATGTCAAACCTTAAAATTTGTGTGCGCCTTTAAAATGGCAGCAAACTTCAGTACCTTATATTTTCCATAGGCAACACTAAAAGCACCCTATATGTCATCAGTTTAGCGTTCCAGAAGAGGTCTGTTGCTAGAAATATTGCTGTCACTCCGATGTATGTGGTGATATGTAATGTGTATAGCAATCAGCATTTTCATGCGTAGAAATCCCAGACGTGTGCGTTTTACATTCATACATGCGTATATGTAGGGGGGGGGGGCCTCAAAAAAAAATTGTGCTTGGGTGTAACTTTCATTTTTTACAATTTAAAAAAAAAAAAATTTTATATCACATCAGGGGGCAAAAATTCTCCTATGTGATATTTCTTTAATGAGACATCCAGGGTCTAGAAGACCCTCTATGTCTCCTCTGTGCGGCACTGAATGTAATGCAATGCAGATCATTACCGGGGTGTTTGGAAGCAATCGGGCGTATGATCTGGAGACAAAAGCCCAGAGCATGCAGTGGAAAACTACAACGATGCTGCACAGCGTTCCAGAAATGTGGCACGATCATCTAGAAAAGTGCGTCGCTTTATAAGGGGATTACTTTGAAGGTGACAACAGTTTCTAGTGTAAAGTTAAGCAAACGGTGTTTTTTTTTTTTTTTTTTTTTTTTTTTTTACGCCTCGTGCTGTTCAAACCCTTCCTTATAATGTCTACATTACTGCTGTCTTCTTTTTGGCATTTCTATGCACAATGTATAGATTTTATTTCTTTTGTTTCAGGGTTTGTGGACGTTGAAACACCAACTTTATTTAAAAGAACCCCAGGGGTATGTAGACAATCTGTCTGTAATATGGAGGGACTGGGTGGTGGCTCGTCGGTTAAAACACGTGAATGGAATGAGAGATGTGATGGCGTCCAGGGTTCGAATCCCGCCTCTGCCATCACAGTGAAATTTGTACACTATGGAAGCTGAATTTCTAAATATGTGCAGGTGAAGTATATCTGCCCGTACTATCAGTCTTCCTATAACAATGTCCTGGAGATCTCTGTCTGGCTCTGCACAGTATACACAGCCTGATCGTTCCTCTCCCCACAAAGCCTCTGAATTGCCTATCTGGTCATATAAGGAGTGGTTTCTGTTTTTACTTATTACTGCTTTCATATATAAGACCCAATCTGTGTTATTTTATTGTCAGGGTGCCAAAGAATTTGTGGTGCCAACCCAGGAGCGTGGCAAGTTTTATTCATTGCCCCAGAGCCCCCAGCAGTTCAAACAGCTTCTTATGGTTGGTGGTCTGGACAGGTGAGTCTGGGATACAAGGGAAGTATTTTCAGTTCAGCTCTTTGTTCCTTATGGAAACTCGTTTAGAACAGCATATGCTTGTTTATATTCTTTAACCACTTGCCGTCAAATCAGATACATGTACGTCATTTGGCTTTAAACGATAATTTTAAAAAAATAAAATAAATGCACACATCTTTTTTTCATTACTTTTTTTACTGGGAGCCTTGAAAGCATTGCGCCCACTATCATCAGTACATGGGTGCAATGCAGGGCTCTTGCAGGCTTGGTGTGTAAACTGTCTGCCCATACATCGTACGACCAAGCAGTTACACACTAGCAGGAAGCATCAATGAACTACCACAGTGCTCAACAGCACCGTGGTAGTTCATTGAGAACTACAAGCCGACAGCTGCAAAGGCTGCTGGATCTTGTAAAATTTTCCATTCGCGGAACTCTGCGAATAAATGACTTAGACAGACAGACAGAGCCCCACATGGCCACGTTCTTTGCAGATTGTGACCGAGAGCGGAGGGGGGAAGAAGATCCCCCACCCCCTCCCTGTTACAGGGGGGTGCGGGGGTCGGTGGACTTGTAACATATATATTACAAAAGGTGAACTTATTCTTTAAAGGGTTGTACAGGGATGATGCCTGCAGCTACAGACATCATCCCTATATTGTTTTTTAAAGCCAATGGCCAGTTTCTATGTAAAAGCCGTCCTAATTAGCTGCTGGATTGCTTTTACAGATGGTGGGATGGGTCGCTCCCACTGCCTCTCTAATCTCTAATCCCACTGGCTTACCACAGAGATCATGGAGGACCAGAAGGTCTCCAATTTATCTCTGTGGTATAGGAACCCGAAAGCGATGTCACTTCTGGTTACCTGGGTGTAAACGGCACCATTTTTAAGTTGGTACAGCATCTGAACATACCAATCTTGGTGTGATCAGATGCTTTTAGGGCAGAGTAGACATCTGAGGTCTAATAGACCCCAGCTCTCTTTCTGTCACTGCCAGTGTAAGTAAAAAAAAAAAAAAACCGACCCCGTTCCCCTGTGCTCGCATATTTGTAAACTGCGATCGCACAACACATGTGAGGTAATGCTGTGAATGTCAGAGCAAGAGCAATACTTCTAGCACCAGACCTCCTCTGTAACTCTCCACTAGTTACCTGTAAAGGCTTTTAAAGCATTGCATATGGCAACCTAGTTTATCGCTATTCCATGAACGTGCGCAGTTTTAAAGAATGACATATTGGGTATCTATTTACTTGGCATAACATCCGTTTTTTTTTTTTTACCAAAAATTGGTTACTATATTGTGTTCGTGTGCATTGAAATAAATTAAAGTGTATTTTTCCCAAAAAATTGCGTTAGAAAAACCGCTGTGCAAATACCGTGTGACATAAAAATATTGCAAAACCCATAATTTTATTCTATAGGGACTCTGCTAAATATATATATATAAATATGCTTAGATTAAAATCAAAACATTAACAGCGCTAATGAAATCACAATAGATATTCAGTTCTATGCAATGGGTTAAATATTTTTCCATACAACATGATTGAAAACATGAATGCCAACTCCAACTATGCTTAAATATGTGCAAACTATAGCATGCCGAGGGCTGTATACATCAAACACCCAACCGGTGAAATGATGACAAAGTTCATGCAAATAATCCTAAATCGTGTATCGTGTTGTATCCAACGAGTTCTTATATCTTGAATACCGCCACCGATCCACCTCGTGAGCAGCCCTTTGTGTATGTACTCACCAGAGGTAAGTATAAAAAAACATGTAAACTCCTCTTAAGCCCTGTACACACGATTGGATTTCCTATGGCTTCAAATCTGATGGATTTTTCCATCGGAATTCCAATGAAGCTGACTTCCATCAGTCTTGCCTACACACCATCAGTCAAAAATCCGACCGTCCCAAAAGCCGTGACGTAAAAAAAATGAAGTTCAATGCTTCTGAGCATGCGTCGACTTGATACTGAGCATGCGTGGGTTTTTTCTCCGATGGAGTTCCACACAGATGATCGGAATTTGCTATCAGTTTTTTTTCCATCGGATAAATTAAAAAAAAAAATTCAATTTTTTTCTCACCGATGGGGGAAAAAAGACCGATGGGGCCCACACATCGAACTGTTTTCATCGGTAAAACCGATCATGTGTACAGGGCATAATTCATAGATCTCCTGGAGCCTTTCTCTGGATCAACAGTAATCTTTTTACTTTAAACAGCTCAGCATAGCAGGTACCACATGAAAAGATACAAAAGACTGCTCCACATAGTGTAATACTGTCCCTTTATTATAAATCTCAAACCCCTGCATACATGTTATGCTTACAAGGTGTATAGACAAAACTACGTGTCAATGTGTAGCAATGCGCCTTTCTTACCCCTGCCTGAAGTTCGTAAAAACTGCTAGCCGTAATGAGTCCAGGGATGATGCTTGCTGTGAGTGACAGGTGAGCCGCGTGGTCGCGCCCTTACGCGTTTCATTATCACATCTTCGGAGGGCCCTTCTCATGCACATCGTTAGATCGCGATGGGGCTCAGGTAAGTATTAGGGGGGCTGCTGCACACGGAAGCCTTTAGAATCACTTTAATTCTCTCAGAGGTGATTCTGACCTCCTCCTTAGCTGCTTTAGCATTCCCATTTGCTTTTATAAGAATAAAAGCAGCGCTGACCTGAAAAAATGCTTGGATACTCAAGCCCTAAAAAAATGATCATTTCATTGCATGGTCAGCCTTGATTTCATTAGGCTACCAGAAATTCAAAATTCTTTCTGGTAACGATGGCAAGTGTACTCTGTGTATGAATTGGATTGCCCAAAAGTTACCACTGTAATTGGGTTACTTCTTTTCCTTCTTTGTGGCTAAGGTCAAATTAAATGCAGTTCCCTAAACAAATAACATCAGCATAAATTTCAAACCTGTTTACCAATAGATACGTAATGGAAACCTGTTGTTATTAGAGACCGTCATTGAAAATGGTACATACCTGGCTATATCTACCTTCCATATTTTGAGTCTATGACTAGGAACAAGCATAAAGCCGGTAAAGTCGGAGCACCTGGGACGTGTACTCTGAAAATATTGAAACCGGAGGGGGGTATTAAAGCAGACAGATGTTTTGCATTTTCAGAATGGTATCAGCAACTGTGTCCCCTGTATTTCTCCCATGACCTGTTTACTTTACTCATGATAATAAACTGCTGGGGGTAATGGGTAGACGGATGGAGGTAATGGATCCACATTTTGGAAACTGTGTTTTGTCTCATTGCAGATACTTCCAGATTGCCCGTTGTTATAGAGATGAAGGATCCAGACCGGACAGACAGCCTGAATTTACGCAGGTAATCTGCTCAGCTCTTCAGATGGCCGATTTCTTTCTGACATGTTGCACTAGCAGTTCATTCACCGGTGAGTTAGAATCACTAATGCACAACTCGACTTCTTCTTTTGCTGGCCCTACCAGCAGGACATCACTCGTTCCCATTCTCAGGGCTTTTTTTCTCAGATAATAGGTGCAGGAACTCAACCATGCTCTGCACGCACCCCGGGCACCTGCATCTCCCTTCTTCCCATCCTGCACTCAGTGGGAACCACTCTGGATATTAGACCTGAAGGAGCCAAGCTGTCACTTGTAAACACAGAAGTCCGGCTTTTACAGGTGACAGCTTGGCTTCCACAGAGCGATAGTGGTGAGCGGGGAGCAGAGGGCCTGAGCTGGAGGTGGTGGAACAGAGTTCCACCAAGTTCCAGCTGAAAAAAAGCCCTGCCCATTCTAGAGAAAATAGTCCTCAAACAGGAAAGCTGGGGCAGCCTCTTCTGGTTTCTAATTTAGTTTTCCCTCTAGAGGGACATTTTCCAGATCTGTGAATTAAAGTGGTTGTAAAGGCTGAAAGTTTTTTTTACCTTCAAGCAGAGGTCCACCCAAATACAAATACTGCAGCTGCTGACTTTTAAAAAATGGACACTTACCTGTCCAGCGCGCCTGCGATGTCGATGGCCGAGCAATCGCTCGTCTCTCGGCTGCCCCCGCCCCCATCCTCGGTGAGGGAATCAGGAAGTGAAGCGTTGCGGCTTCACTGCCCAGTTCCCAACTGCACATGCGCGAGTAGCGTGGCGCGCCCTCACTGGTCCCCGCTCTCTCCTGGGACCAGTGTGTTTCCCTGGAGACAGCGGGGGGTGACGGGAAGTGGCATGACTCCCATGGGAGTCTATGCCCAGAAGTGGGTGCAAATACCTGTGTTAGACAGGTATCTGCACCCCCCTCCCCCCTGAAAGGTGCCAAATGTGACACGACACCGGAGGGGGGGGGGGTCTGAAAAGCAGGAAGTTCCATTTTTGGGTGGAACTCTGCTTCAATGCATTCTATGCATTAAGGTAAAAAAACTTCTGTGCAAGAGGATCCCCCCCCCCACCCCCACCTTTTAATTACCTGAGCCCAATCTCGATCCAGCGATGTGCATGAGAGCAGTGGCTCTCCTGGGTCTTTCCCTCTTAACTGGGCATATTGATAGCCATTGGCTCCTGTTGCTGTCAATCAAACTCTGTGATGAGGGAGGGCGGGGCTGAGCTGACTTGAGTGTGTCAGAAGATGCAGACAGGGTGACTCGGGAGCGAGCACGCATGAGTTCCCCCATAAAAAGCGGCTTTCTGTGGGGGCATTCACAGAAAAGAAGGAGCCAGAAGCGCCATTTTATTATTTTAATCACAAAAATCAAATGTTTAATATCACTTTAAATGCAGTTTTTTGACTATGAAACAGCAAGCAAGTAAAAACGTTCAGGTCACATTAAAAATTACATTCAAGTGCATGCAAACTATATGCTGCACAGTATGCAGTCCATCCACCTTGAATCCTGGCCAGATACAAAAATGCTGTATTGCCTTCATCTGTGAGTGAGTGACTTAAATATAAATATATATATATATTAGGGCTGTTACTGATTAAAATTTTCGTGTTCGATTAATCGATTTTTTTTTTAATCGATTAATCGACTAATTTCGATTAATTATAACGCACATAGATATCCAACTACTTTTAGCTGATCTCCTTGCAGGTGGATTCCCAGTGCAGCTACCAACCACTGGAAAAATCGATAGCAGGATACAAAAAACACACAAAGGCAGCGCTCGATGGGAATAGCATTAAAACTTTTATAGTCTTCAAGTAGGTAACAAAATAAATATTGCACTGGAGATAAAATCTATGGTAGCAAAAGCAGTCATAAAAACATGTATCTAAGTATGATACTGGTATAAAAATGTGTACAACGATGCCACTGCTGAATCCAGATGAGGGGGGGCTAACATCAGTCCGTCGGCATGTAGATGTCCTGTGAAGGGAACTATCACAACTCCCAGTGGATGGCTGTAGAATCCCAGGTTCATAGAGGGAAATGTTACAGCCCTTGCGTGTGGCAGATAGTAAGGTCCCGCCGGCATGCAGATATGAAGGCACAGCAAAGGAGCCATTCAGATGGACACGGCAAGCCCAAAGAATTTTGATCGAATTTTGATCGATCAAAATAATTTTGATCGATCAAAGCAATTAATCGATTAATCGAGGAATTAATAGTTCATTTCCACAGCCCTAATATATATATAAATATATATATATTTTAGCCTTAGGTATTGCTACAGCTCAAAAAAATAACCTGCAGTTAACCTGTGTCCAAATTTTTTTTATTTCTGGGGAAGTTTACTATTACATTTATCTTATTAAGATGGCCTCATCATAAGTAGTGGTAATCTGATGTTTCTATCATTCTTGTGCAAGTCTTCCACTTTTAGCATCTTAAAGACAATTCGAGCCGGTTCACACCACATGCAGTGTAGTGCATTTATTTTTTCCTGCATCAAAAACACATGGAGAGTTACATGGACTTTAATGGCAAAGTTTACATAATTGCAGTGCGTTCCAGGACAGTTAACAAAAGTAGAACATGCTTTACATCAACAGAACTTGCCTTAAAGTGGTTGTAAACCTTACATATACCCAGTAAAGGGACTATCCTCAGGTGATAAACAAGAGCTGAAACAAATCCTCCTACATAAGCTGTCCCTGTTTATCTGCAGTCTTCACTTCTCTACATCTGTTCAAAGTTCAGAATTCATAAACTTGTGTGAGAGTTCCAAAAAAAGGGGGCGGAGAGCTGAAGTTACACTCTGCAGAGCTCAGTGAGGAGAGCTCTGACAGCTGATTGGAGGGAAGGGACACGCCCACCTCCACACAGCTCACAGGAACAGAGATGAGGCAACTCGAGGACCCTTCCTTGTTACCATTTTTCTTTTGGTGTCAGGAAAACTTGTCAGAAGTGATTCATGCTGATAGCAGAGGAATGAAGCAGAAGACAGAATATACACTTAGTGCTTTTAATTGAGACAAGTATACACTATAGAGGGATATGCTTTGCTAATGTTTTGAGGTTTTGCAACCACTTTAACTTTTGGCTGTGAATCTTCCAATTCTGAATTCCTCTGATGCCTTTCATATAGTCTCTGCCAAGAGGAAGAAGTTCAAGCAGAATGGAAGCAATACCTGAAAAGCAGTCCTATAAGTCAATGGTTCCCAGCATTCTGTATGTTTTAGGGGTACAAAAAATTGCATCAAAAAGGCAATAGCTATCCTGTGACTTGGTCACCATGGCTGGTAACTTGCGTGGAACGCACAGCCTGACAGTCACTTACTGGTGTTTAGGGAGGGGTAACGACTGAGGTGCGGAAACAGAGTATAAGATTGCAGTGAATGTAGTTGGATGGGGGAATGTGACAGACCTGACTCCATGTATTATAAGCAACACATGTATCGGGGCCACAGGAACGTCCTGGTCCTCTTGTAGTTCTCAATAGTATACAGCTTGTGACCATGTTGTGGACTTGTTTGTGGTGGTGTTGGAACAGTACTGACTGATTTGGGGGGGGGGGTATAATTTATGTAAAAGGTTTGGCAAGGGGTTTGTGGGTGGAAATAAGGTTGGGAACTGAATTGTTTTAGCAGAAAACACATGGCCAGTTCTGCAGAAGTTTTAAGTTGGACGATGGTACAAAGGGAAATATTTCACACCTGTAATTTTTTATTTATTTTCTCGTGAGGAAGAATAATATAAGTAAGTAAAGTTTTACAGGCACAATCTACTTTTAATTATCTCTTCTTGTTCAGCAACTGTTCTCCTCTCATTCCTAACCCTTAGAATGTGTTCTGTGTATAGGTTGACATAGAAATGTCCTTCGTAGACCAGTTGGGGATACGGCGGCTGGTGGAGGGATTATTGCGATATTCCTGGCCTGAAGAAAAGGGAGCCATTCCAGATTCATTCCCCATTATGACGTATGCAGAGGCCATGAGCAGCTACGGTGTGGACAAACCTGACACCCGCTTTGAGATGAAGGTTCCCCGTTTATTTTTAGTTCTTGATAGGGGTTTGTTTTCACAATTTGAAAGAGTTCAAAGATTTTGGGTAGACCTAGTGGAAGTCAAAATTAAATCTAGGTGGATAAAGCCACCTAGATGTAAATCCCATATCCAAGACTATGGATATGGGATTTAAGTCTAGGTGGCTTTATCCTCTAGAATTGCCATCCACCTTGATTGCCATCAATTTGCTGAGTGTCTGACTCCGACGTCTGGTCACCTTGTGAGCTCTTATTGGATTGCAAAATAACATCATTTGACTGGGGTTGGTGGGTGGGGGGTCATGATATCATGCAATAGACTGGTTCTCTTTTATGTTGGTTTAAAACTTTCTTGGTAAAGGCAGTAAGTGGTTGACACAGCATGCTTGTAAGACCATTTTTTTTTAAATGACCTGGATTTTCCAAAATGTCTTTGTAGGTGTGAGAAGAGGACTTTGTGATAGAGAGAGTGAGAGAGTAGAGTTCCCTTTTAATGTAATCTACTGACTATGTTCGATTCACCCCTAGATCACTGATGTAACGGCACAGATGAGGACAGCACAGCTGGGATTTGTGCAGGAAGCACTTGGAAAACCCCATGGATGTGTGAAAGCCATCAGAGTACCTGAGGGAGCGGTAAGTATAACGATACACGGTGCCTGTGGAAGATTGAAAGAGATGTATGAATAATATATTGGAATTTACATTATTTATTATAGTGCTCTAGCCCTTTACCAAGTCATACACTGCAATGGTGAAAAATCCATGTTTCACAAACTCCAACTTTATCTAAGGGGTTCTTTTATTTTTTCATTTTGCCTAGTTTTGATATTGCCGCTCGTTTTTTTTTTTCTTTGTTTTGCTTTTGGTAATGCATTTTACTGCCCTTCCGCTTTATGTAAAGCCAAACTTACAAAGGCTTATTTTGTTTTAAGGCAGAACTTTTGCCTCCCATTGTAAAAAACAAAACAAAAAAGAAAAAACATTTTTCTCCAAGTCCCTCAAATGCCTATTGAGCCTAATGTAGCTTCCTGTGTGTGGCAGTGATGCTGCACTGCATCTGAATTCAGAGCAGAGGTGTGTGAGGAAGAATTACAAGGAGCCAATTGGTTCATGTGCTGACAAGATGCAAACTGATAGGAGGAGAAAGCGGAGTGGCAGAGAGATGAACTAATCAGTCTTCTATCATTGTCCATTCAGAAGGTGGGGATGGCGAGGGGGTCGATTGCCTGAAATTCAGGCATGATTCATTTTTTTTCACAGTTCATCGGACAAAGTACATGTAGTACTTTGTCTCATATTGCTAAGTGCTTTCCAAGTCTAGTTATGAGGTCCAACCTGCCCCCTCTCCCACCACGACCAATCCAACAACAGCTAGGAAGGAGATGGCTGCTTCATAATAGCTGCTTGTCTTGGCTCTGAGCATTGTCCACAGACAAGCAATGGCAAGAGGAATGCAGAGAGGGTGATGGGTGTCGGCCTCTGTTGCCTGTCTGTGTAAAAATGCTCAGAGCCATGGCAAGCTGCCATTATGAATATCTTTCTACTTCCTAGCTGTTGTCTGATCAGCCATAGCAAGGGGAGGAGGGACAGTTCAGACCTCATAATTTAGACTTGAAAAGCACTTGGCAACATGGGACGAAGTACTACATGTACATTTGTCCCATAGCAGAGACAGGACTGTAGAAGAAAAAAATCTTCTTTAATGCAAGTTCAGGTCAACATTCTATTGTGAATAAAGTCCTTCCTATTAATGTCTCCCAACAATCAAAACACTCTTCTCCACAGCAGGGGGCTGTTAGTGGTAGGGATCGGCAGACGGCTTATACCTCACAATCACTCCATCCGTAACAGATTACTTTGGTTTGTTTAGGTGATCCACTTATTTGCACATTAGCACCTCTCTTGGTTTTCAGGGACTAAAATAAACCGCTTTGTTTGTATAGCTCAAGCCAGCCCTTCCAGTAGAGACCATAGGGGAGGTATCTGTGCTAAGGCTGGAGTTTATTTTTTATTTTTATGGTGAATAAAAGTGTTGCTTTCATATATTGTTTTCTTGTTCTTTCCAGAAATATATTAAGGGTAAACTTCTGGATTCCATAGTGGAGATGATCAAAGAGCAGTTTGGACAGGTAAGAGGGGTCCACGGCAGGGTTGTACTTCACAAGGTGTGCTCAGAGATCAATTATGGTTTTCTGTTATAGTAGAGTCCCAAGCTACTCATGTGACGGGCAGTCATCTAGCTTGCCAATTACTCTGCATATTGCAAAGATATTGGGAAAAAAGTTACCTAGGTGTGTACCTTGCTCTTCCAAGTCTTTCTATAATGAAACATTAATTAAAATGGATATTAAAGCGGAGCTCCACCAAAAAGGGTAAGCTCTGCTTGTTTGCTTCTTCCCCCCCGGCCCCCCACCCCCTCAGCTGCCACATTTTGCACCTTTTGGGGGGAGCGGGTACCTGTTTTTGACAGGTACCCGTCCCCCGGAAGTTCGGCCCCCCTCCTCCGCTGCCAGGCCATTTACAAAGTGCAGCGCTTCCCACACGCATAGTAGGGAACTGGCTGTGAACCCGCAAGGCTTCACTGCTGGTTTCTCATACAAGGAATGGCGGCTGCAGTACCCAAGAGCCGATTAAAAAATCGGCTGGGGTGCTGAAATCGTGGGATCCCTGGACAGGTAAGTGTCCTAATATTCAAAGTCAGCAGCTACAGTATTTGTAGCTGCTGACTTTTTTAATTTTGTGGTGGGGGGCTGGAGCTCCGCTTTAAGAGGACATTCCAATGACCTGTGAGGATAAGCTCCTCCTTACACATATTTTTATGGCTAGGAAAGCTTTCTTTAGGGCTGGTAATTTGGTGTATACACCGGCTAAAAACAGCTTTTCTCTGCCATGGGTAATAACAGGTGTGTGTGATTAGCTGCTGTCACCTGTACAAATCAATAACAGGCGCCACAGAATTTTGCAGGTAACCACACATCAGAGCGATTTACATGTGGTTAGGGAGAGATGAACAGCCCTGGATGCATTCTGTGCCACTTATTTGAGTAATGACAAAAAGGCCTTTGAAAAAAAGCAGGCGCTGAGTGCTTAAAGTATAACAAAAGGCAAAACTTTTTTTTTTGTGGATAGAATGGAGAGGGATTAGAACCCCCTGTCAGTTTTTATTGCTGTCTGTGCCCTGTTAGGCCCCTTTCACACTGAGGCGTTTTTCAGGCGTTTTAGCGCTAAAAATAGCGCTGTAAAAATGCCTAAAATAATCCTGCCTCAGCATTCTCAATGTGAAAGCCCTGAGGGCTTTCACACTGAGGCGTTGTGCTGGCTGTGCACAAAAACAAAACCGCTTTTTTGGAGCATCTTTGGGGCGCATAAAGTAGTGCTGTAAAAACGCCTATCCCCATTGAAATGAATGAGTACCGCGGTAAAATACCCCCAGAAGCTGTGGGAAGGTCACATGACCGCAGTAGAGTAGAGGATTGTGGGATACCAAATAATCCTTTTTACCGCAAAAACGCGGTAAAAACGCATAGGCGTTAGCGCTATTTTTAGTGCTAACGCGGTAATAACGCTAATCATTTTTAGCGCGTTATTGCAATGCCTCAGTGTGGAAGGGGCCTTAGGGAGATGCATTCTCTCTATTTGTCCTACTTTACAATTATCATTGAAAGTAAAAATAAAAGAACATTTCTGGGGCTGTCCCCAGAAAAATAATAGAGGGGAAATCTTCCAATGGGGACACTAGTTCTGGTGACCTGGGGGTCCCCAAAGAATTCCCTTAAACACTTGGAAGACCAGGCTTTTTCTGGAACTTTTTGTTAAATTAGTTAAAGTTAAATTAGTATTTTTTTCTAGAAAATTAGGGTCTCCGCTAAAGATAGAGATAATAATTATATATATATATATATATATATATATATTATTATCTCTATCTTTAGCGGAGACCCTAGAGAATAAAATGGCGATTTTGGGGAAAAAAATACACTTTAATAAAAAAAGAAAAAAAAAAACACAGTAGTTACCCCTAGTTATTTGTATAACGTGAGAGATGATGTTACGTCGAGTAAATAGATACCTGACATGTCGGGCTTTAAAATTGCACACGGAATGGCGACAAACTACGGTACCTAAAAATCTCCATAGGCAACGCTTTAAAATGTTTACAGGTTACCTGTTAAGAGTTAGAGGAGGTCTTGCGGTAGAATTATTGCTCTCGCTCTAATGATCGCTGCAAGACCTCATGTGTGGTTTTAACACCATTTACATATGTGGGCACGACTTGCGTATGCATTCACTTCTGCGTGCATGGAGGGATGGGGCGCTTTCCTTTTTTTTTTTCTTATCTATTTTACTATTTATTTTGACACTCTCCCTTTATTTTTTTGTTTATCACTTTTATTCCTATTAGAAGGAATGTAAACATCCCTTGTAATAGAAATAAGCATGACAGGTCCTTTTTATTGGAAGATCTGGGGTCAAAAAGACCCCAGATCTCTCATTTACTCCTTTTTTTTTTTTTTTTTTTTTTTTTAAAGCAAAAAAAATAAAAAATTATTTGTTTTGACCTGAGAACCGGAAGTGGCGCTCGAGTCCTCCAAGGGCATAGAGACAAGTGGTGGCCATCTTGCCCTCATTTAACTCTCTGCCCAGCAAACAGCCGCATCGGATTGCTCCCGGGCTTTACCGATGGGTCAGGTAAGCAGGTATATTTTTTACTATGGGTCGGTCGGCAAGTGGTTAATTTGCTGGGATTTCCTCTTACTTCCTGTTTGGCTATGGGACAGGAAGTGAAGGGAAATCTCGGCAATGGGGCACAGATGACTAAAGCCCCTTTCACACTGTGGAGTTTTTCAGGCGTTTTAGCACTAAAAATAGCGCCTAAATACCACCTGAAAAACTCCTGCCCTGCGGTCTCAATGTGAAAGCCACAGTGCTTTCACACTGAGGCGATGTGCTGGCAGGACGAGAAAAAAAGTCCTGCTAGCCACATCTTTGGAGCGGTGAAGGAGCGGTGTGTATACCGCTCCTTTACCGCTCCTGCCCATTGAAATCTGCAGAGGCGTATTGTCCGCTAGCGGCCGAATACCGCCGCAATTCCGACAGTATAGCGCCGCTAAAAATAGCGGCACTATACCGCCAGCGCACCTCCCGCCCCAGTGTGAAAGGGGTCTTAAAAAAAAAAATCTAAACAGGATTATAAATAATTCACACAGATTGTTCAGTGTTTTTTATTTTGTAGAATTTTTATCAGTTGACAGTTGGAGTCTTCCCTGCATGAAAGTTTGTTGTAATTAGCTGAAGCTCACTTGTAATGGTATCTATAACTGTTAAAATGCAGGAAGTGATGACAATTGCTGTGCGATCAGATGGCTCCTGGAAGACTCTTCTTATCAAATACCTGGGTGAAGAGCAGAAGAAGGATCTTGCTCGTGTCACTGGGGCAGTAGCTGAAGATCTCCTCCTAGTGGCTGCAGGGCAGCATGACACAGTGGTGAGTATCTACCCTTTCATCTGTTTTGATTTTCTTTAAAGGCTAAAGCCTGGTACACACAATCTAGTTTTCCTCGGACAAAGCGTAGGACTTTTGTCCAAAGGGCGTTGGCTAGGAATTTGTCTTGCATACAAATGGCACACAATTGTTGGCCAACAAACACAAAACTAAGTGGGTTTTCTCTTACCGTCCATGGACTGACACAGCTGGATACTGTAAACGTTTGGGTATATGTCCCTGCTCGCAGGAGAAGATCTAGGTAGAATGTTCGAAACATACATTTTTTTTGTAAGAAATGCAATCAGGCTGTGATGGGTCTCAGACCAAGCTATATCACTTATCTTTAGAGTATTCTCTTGAGGTCCAGGACCCTGTATCCTGTTTGGCAGGGGTATCTTTTCCAGATTGATTCAAGTGCATTGCAAATTCTGTCAAATACGCTCATTTGTATGTATTTCAACTGTATCTTACCGACCGCCGCACAAACTTATACGTCGACAGAATGGCACGGCTGGGCAAATGGGCTTATATATACGTCCCCTTTAATTTGCCGCCATGTGGTCGCGCGCTCCGTGATCGTGCCCTAGGCATTCGCGGACTCTATGTCCGCCGGTTTCCTGCGATCGGGTCACAGAGCTGAAGAACGGGGAGATGTCAGTGTAAACACAACATCTCCCCGTTCTTCCTAGTGACATGTCACTGATTGTCTGTTCCCTCTCATCGGGAACAGCGATGAGAGGGTTCAGTTAGAATCACCCCCTAGGACACACTTAACCCCTTCAGTGGCCCCTACAGGTTAACCCCTTCACTGCCAGTGTAATTTTTACAGTAATTCATTTTTATAGCACTGATCGCTGTAAAAATGACAATGGTCCCAAAAATGTGTCAAAAGTGTCCGCCATAATGTCGCAGTCACAATAAAAATCGCTGATCGCCGCCATTACTAGTAAAAAAATTTTTAATAAAAATGCTATAAATTTATCCCCTATTTTGTAGACGCTATAACTTTTGTGCAAACCGCTTATTGCGATTTTCTTAACCAAAAATATATAGAAGAATACGTATTGGCCTAAACTGAGGGAAAAAAAAACGGTTTTTTTTTAAATATATTTTTTGGGGATATTTATTATAGCAAAAAAACGCAGAGGTGATCAAATACCACCAAAAAAAATCTCTATTTGTGGAAAAAGGACGTCAATTTTGTTTGGGAGCCACGTCGCACGACCGCGCAAGTGTCAGTTAAAGCGGCGCAGTGCCGAATCGCAAAAAGTGGCCTGGTCTTTGGCCAGCCAAATGGTCCGGGGCTTAAGTGGTTAATATGTGTGCCTGACGTTCTTGTTTACTTACCTGACCCCAGCAGTGTAACACTTATTAATATTTGATTGGAATACTGCCAACCTTTCTATTGTTATAATGTCTTTCCTCTTCTAGTGCACCGCTTTAGGAAAGTTGCGTCTGGATGTAGCCTCTCGGCTAGAGGAATGTGGGGTGTTTCTCCGTGACCCCAAAAGTTTCCATTTCTTATGGGTTGTCGACTTTCCACTCTTTCTCCCCAAAGAAGACAATATAGAAGAGCTGGAATCAGCTCATCATCCCTTCACAGCTCCTCACTCGGAGGACATGGAGCTTCTGTACACAGAGCCGGCCAAGGTACCACTATTGGTCTGACGTAAAGGCACTTGCCACATTTAGACTTGTAGTGCCTCAGTCTACATTTTGGGAATGAAGTATAGTTATTGTGGTGTGCACAGTGGGTCACTTTGTGGGTAGCTATATTTAAAAGAGGTGAGATTGGTCACTGTATGTGTCATTTTGAAGCCTATTTATAAGAGGGAGGTTGGACTCTCAGTCAAGATGTGGTCGGATTCAAGTCAAACAAACCTCAGGTACTGCAGAGTTGGGACCAAACCAGGACGGTGGGGGGAGGAAGAGGTAGAGTAGGATCTAGGGATGTCCCAATACCGATACCAGGCATTTCCCGAGTACTTGTACTCGGGGAAAATGCTCCGATGCTTCAGCCGATACTTGGGCAGTCAGTGATGATCGGTGCGGCGGGGGGAGTTACAAGCACCGATCACCGCTGTATAGATTTCAGTACAGCCCGACAGCTTCTCCCGACCCCCCCCTTCTTTTCAGCTGTTTTAGTGAAATCTATACAGCGGTGATCAGTGCTTGTAACTCCCCCCAAAGCCGCACCGATCACCGCTGACTGTCCCTGTATCCTCCTCCAGTTCCCCCATCCATGCTGCTCTCCCCCGTGCGCTCCGTGTCCCCCCCCCCTCCATGCTGCTGATGTCTTCCGTTATTCCGCTCTCCCCCGTGCGCTCCGTGTCCCCCCCCCCTCCATGCTGCTGATGTCCTTCATCTTTCTGCTCTCCCCCCCCCCCCCCCCGCGCTCCGTGTCCCCCCCTCCTCGCTGCTGCTGTCCTCAGCTCTGTGCCACCCTCCATATCCTCCTCCGCTTCCCTCTGTCAGGATGGAGAGCGGAGGTAGGAGCCGCTAAACCCGGCTCCTACCTTTTCCGAATGTACAGAGTCAGTGACTGACTCTGTCCATTCATATAACTGAAACATCGTAACCTGTGTGTTTACGATGCTTCAGTTTATGAATGGAGAGGAGCCGTTGTTTCCTCTCCATTCATTTTCAGTGCAGCTGAGAAAGGGACTGGGGAATCTGTTTCTCTAGTCCCTTTCTCTGTCTCAAAGGGGAGATGTCAGAGGTCTGTTAAGACCCCTGATATCTCACCAAAGCCCCCCAACAGGGCTAGAAATAAAAAAAAAATTGCAATAAATAATAAAAAATAAATTGTAAAAAATAAATATACTGAGATCATCCCCCCCCCCCCCCACCCACCCCAACAAAACATTGTAAAAAAACATGGCAAAAAATAGTAAAGAAAAAAATACTGACACATAAAAAAAAGTATCGGTATTCGGTATCGGCGAGTACTTGAAAAAAAGTATCGGTACTTGTACTCGGTCTTAAAAAAGTGGTATCGGGACAACCCTACTAGGATCTGATGCCAACTTATCAGCAAGGGGAAAATATTAATCAGTATGTTTTCTCACCTGCCCAGTCAACTGTTCCTGATAGGGGCCAACTGGCTCTTTGGATCCACCTGATCCTTCCATTTTCACATTCCTTTCTTGCCTATGCTTAGACTGAGACTCTAAAGCTGGTCACATGCAGTACAATCTTGGATTCACCAACCTTTCTAGTGCCAGGGCTTACCTAACTTGGATGTAAATTGACACTGCATAGTCTTTGGTTCTGCAAAATCATTCTAAAATGTTCCATAGAAGATCAGTTTTTTCGAAAACGTAACTTTCAAATTATTCCCAGTTAGTGGCATCTGTACTTGTTTAGGCTTAGTGTCTGAGGTGTGTATTGGCACCCTAATTTTATAAGCCTAACTATATAAAATACTTTACAACTACTTCTGTATGATTAACTCTTCTAGGTACGCGGCCAGCACTATGACCTACTACTTCTGTATGATTAACTCTTCTAGGTACGCGGCCAGCACTATGACCTACTACTTCTGTATGATTAACTCTTCTAGGTACGCGGCCAGCACTATGACCTAGTCTTAAATGGTAATGAAATAGGAGGTGGCTCGATCCGCATTCACAGTGCAGAACTGCAACGGTGGGTCCTCCAGGATGTTTTAAAGGTAAGCAGCCATGATTTGCCCATTATGGGAATAAAGCTGTTTTTTCTTTTGTAATACACCTTTAACATACCATTTGTAAAGATGTGTAATCAGGGCTTTTTTTCAGCAGGAACGCGGGGAACGCAGTTTCGGCACCTCCTGCACTGAATGAATGTATTGGCAAGGGGTGCTGGGGTGTGCTGAAGTGTCTACTGATGCTGACTGCTTGGGATCTATTGTAGCTGGAGGGGATCTATTTTTATGGGGGGGTCTATTGTTGCTGGAGAAGTCTATTGGTACTGGTGGGGGAACTATTGCTACCAGGGGTGGGTCTTATGTTGCTGGGGGTCAGTTGTTGCTGGGAGAAATCTACTGTTGAGGGAGGGGTCTATTATAGCTGGCAGCTGGAGGGTCTGTTGATGCTGGCTGTGAGGAGATCTGTTGTTGCTAGAGGGGGTCTATTGTTGTGTTGGGAGTATTTTGATGCGGGTGGTCCATTGTCGGTGAAGGTATCTATTGTTGCTGGGGAAATCTATTGGTACTGGCGGGGGGGACTATTGCTGCCATGGGTGGGTCTTATGTTGCTGGGAGAAATCTACTGTTGAGGGAGAGGTTTATTATAGCTGGCTGCTGGAGGGTCTATTGTTGCTGGCTGCAGGGGATCTACGTTACTGCTTTTTTTTGTTAGCAGTAACAAGCTCCATACAAATTACTTGGCACAAAAAAAACGATACATTCTCTATAAAGGGCAATACTTTGAGGGGGCTGGGCTGGGCTGGGCTCCTGTACCTATTCTTTGAGTTGACTGATCGGTTCGTTTGACCTACTTCAAGCTGCTTTTGCAAATTCTGAAGGAAACAAAAGCTTGTAGATGCAAATCCTTTTAGTGCCCAAACACACTCCATTCTTCTAGCTTCCCAGAGGCCTGACCTTTGCATCATCTGAGCAGGGCCACTGTTATAAGATCCCTCAGCCCTCCCTTCCTACATGGAGCTTTGTCAGGTCTGCATGAAAAACTGACAGGCAGCCCCAATTGGAAAGCTTGGGTAAAAGGTTCTGATGATGTGGTTGGGGGGGTCCTAAAAATGCAACCGTTTTACTGTCCCCCCCCCCCAAACGCCAGTATAAATTAGAAGCTCACTGTGCTTATGATGATCATCACCACGACGATCACAGTACAGCAGGTGCTTATGGCTCTGTCATAGTGTCACATGGCTGTTGACCACTGACTTTGTTATGGCTGCACTGTTACTGTCTGTAACACGCAGTACAACCATACATTAACAATGTCAGCACCCAACAGCCATGTGCCACTGTGACAAGAGCCATAGAGCACCTGCTGTGGGGAGGCTGGAGACTGTACCTTCTATCTAGTTTAGTCTGTGTCACTGTGCACTACCATCGGGATTATTATTTTAAAGGATTTGAATAGTGCCAACAGTTTACGCAGCACTTTACAATGTTAAGGCAGACAGTACAGTTACAATACAGAATCAGAGGGCCAGATTAGTCCTGCTGTGCCCTCCAGGGAAGGCATTGACAGCGGGTGACAGCTGTAAACTATAATTATTTGCATGTGCAGCACAAGAGGAGGTGCAGGATTATATGCCTGGACCCTGAAAATGGAGAAAAACTCCATCCTCTGGTCTCACCTCCTGGGCCCCTCTGACCTGATTCTACCGGGCTGGTTGTGCTGCCTTAGAGGTTTATTCTACCCACTCCTGCTTTTGATTACTGGATTATATTGATTGTGTCATCAGGGTTTTTTGAACAGAAATAGTTGCTTGGTGATTGCTTTTGCGTCCACCAATATGGCAGCTGCCTTGAAGCTCTGTGATATGGATGAAAAAGTGGGTCTAGGCAATAGAAGATTTATTAAATGTTTACCATCGGTTAGGGCTGGGGAAAAAATCGATTTGATAGGTCAAATCGATTCATATTTTTTTTTCTCCCCATCAAATAGAATATTGAGTTATTTATAAAAAAAATCGCCCAGCTCTACTATCGGTGGTACATCACTTAGGATTTTCTCACATTGCTTGAAGGATAAGGTTGCATGAGTCTGTCCGCTATAATTGCTTGTGTGTCTCTGCAGGAGGATGTTGGTCTTCTCTCCCATCTCCTGGAGGCTCTGGAGTCAGGAGCACCACCTCATGGTGGAATTGCATTGGGTAGGTGCTTCATATTTTGCGTGCTTTGATTCCAGGCATCCTACATTATTTTCACTTTGCTGACAATTAACAAGGTATATGCACATGTCGTGTTTTAAAAATACTGCGCTCCTTACTGTATAGTCTGTATCTAGAACACTCAATGGGGGAGAGATTGTGGGTGCTAAAATAATTCACACAACTCCTGCAACCAATCGGGGAGGGACCCACTGTTGCAAAGAAAAAAAAGAAGGAAGCAGGGGGCTAGAGTTAATAAAATATCAGTAGTACCATTTAATAAAATTTAAGCACACTTACAGTTAAAACAACTTTATCCAGCTGGAGTGTATGGAAGACACCATCAGGCAGCATGGAAGCATAACTCATCCAATAGGGCCAATCATGCAGCAGGATGGAAACCGTACCAGTAATGGACAAATGGCAAGCAGATTGGCAGAATCTGTAACCGCAAACAAAGGCAGCGGCTGTCGACAGAGTAAGAAGATGTCGGGTCTGGGTGGCCGTTTTTATGTTTCAGGGGGCTCCCGCCTCCGTTTGAAGCTACAGGCGCTGCTGGTCAGCTCGCTATTTGTCCATCACTGGCACTGTTTCCATCCTGCTGCTGCATGATCAGCACCTTTGCTGCCATTGTGCAATACGCTGAGTGTTTAGTGTGTTTGTTTTCCTGCTCCTTTTAAGGAGGGCTGGGCTCCCTCCAGTCATCTGCCCTTCACATATCCATCAGCATACATGTGCTTCCACTGAGGAGACTCTTCATATTTTAGAGTTAGGGACTGCAGTACACAGGGAGCCTTGACAGGGGGCCTGCAGCTTACACATGCATTTGAAAATGTGTGCAACTAAACCCCTGTTTTTAATGCACTGTTAGACAGGTGAATTTGGTTGGTTGGTAAGTTGAGCTTGGAAATTCTGTGTGTTTTTTGACATGCTGCATGATCAGCCCTATTTGGATGAGTTTGATTTAAATAGAAAACTAGGCCCAGAAAAAAGTGAACAGAGGGTGGCAATTTGACTTGCAGAGAACAAAGTCAAGAGGCACAACTATAGAAAAGCAAATGATTTTCAAAGTTGAACGCCATCTAGAATATTGTTTTACTAGGGAAATGTTGCCCCAATGTCAGTTTTCCTATTGATACTATAGATCTAAAAACATTTTACTTGGTAATAATCATTACAAGTTTCATTAAGATAAAAGTTAGGCTGGGTTCACATGCAGCAAAAACCCACATACAATTTGCACATGTAGCGGGTATACAGTCCCTGACAAAAGTCTTTTCACTTGTGTACAAATTGACCTGAAGTGCTGCTAAAATATATTTCTAATCAAGATTTTGTTAGAAGAAATGGGTCATTTTAATCCCAACAGCTTTTGTAATAATGTTTCAGTGCAAAACGAAACTGACAAAAAAGTATTCTAATATTCACAGCTTGGTAAAGCCCATTGAGTAAATTTTTGCCAAGACATAAGTGTTGTCGCCTTGTTATATGAGCTTCACCTGTGACTAATAATGGATCAATTCGGTCTCAGGTGTGTATAAAAAGAACACCAGTACACTAGAGCTTCTCAACTGCAACTAGACCTCTGCAAACATGTCTAAGATTCACCTAAAGTGTTGATTATAAAGAGGCTGAAGACCAGATCCCCTGCTGATGTGGCAGACACCTTCAATGTGTCTCAGCGTCAAGTTCAGAGGATAAAAAAAAAAGATTTGAAGAGACTGGAGACGTTTTGGACAAGGCCAGGTCGGGCTGACCCCGCAAGACAACTGCTCGAGAGGACCGTTTGTTGGCGTGAAAATCCAAGGCCAGCCCATTTTCCACTGCAGCAGAGCTCCACGAGACCTGGTCACCTGAAGTCCCTGTGTCAACCAGAACAGTTTGTCGGATTCTGTCTCGAAATGGCCTCCATGGTCGAATCCGTGCCCATAAGCCAGCACTAAACAAAAGACAATTGAAAAACCGTGTGGCATTTGCCAAGGGCCACTGCCTGCTAAAAGGATGGACTCTGGAAAAGTGGCAGAAGGTGGATTTTTCAGATGAATCTTCTTTTGAATTACACCACAGTCGCCGCAAATATTGCAGGAGACCAACTGGAACCCGCATGGAGCCGAGATTTACCCACAAAACAGTGATGTTTGGTGGAGGCAAAATCATGGTCTGAGGTTACATCCAGTATGGGGGTGTGCGAGGGATCTGCAGGGTGGAAGGCAACATCAATAATCTAAAATACCAAGAAATCTTAGCTACCTCTTATATTCCCAACCATAAAAAAGGCCAAATTTTGCAGCAGGATGGTGCTCCATCACATACTTCCATCTCCACATCAAAGTTCCTTAAGGCAAAGAAGATCAAGATGCCCCAGGATTGGCCAGCCCAGTCACCAGACATGAACATCATTGAGCATATGTGGTGTAGGATGAAAGATGAAGCATGGAAGACAAAACCAAAGAATATTGATGAACTCTGGGAGGCATGCAAGACTGTTTTCTTTGCTATTCCTGATGACTTCATCAATAAATTGTATGAATCCTTGCCAAACCGCATGGATGCTGTCCTTCAAGCTCATGGAAGTCATACAAGATATTAAATTTGGATCTCACAGCACCACTACTTAATTTGCTGACATATTTTTGTATTTTCAGTAAACTTGTTCAATTTCTGTATAGGCGACAAAACTTTTGTCTTGCCAAAATTTTACCTGTCTGTCTTGATTAAATGATAAATCTTTTATCAGTGAAACTAATTTATTTCAGTGCATTAAACATCATTTGGGAGGGCTTTAGCTTTTCATAGGAGCTATTTCTAACACCAATTGATTAATTAAAAGTCAGGTTAATAGCAGGAGTTTCTACAAAATAGAGAAGCGACAAGACTTTTGTCAGGGACTGTATACTTTTAAATCTGGTGAGGACATTAGTGATGTTTAGTTCCCTGCGGTCCAGCAGGTGGCGCTGTCACTTTGGGCTGGGGGTTGAACCATCACTGCAGAGCCGTACCCTTTTGTGACCTCTCGCAGCGGTTGTACGGTGGGGCGGGGAACCCGCTGTGCTTGCTGGGGGAGGGTATAAAGGGGGCGGACATCTTCGCCACGAGGTTCGAGTCCCAGGCACCTTCAGCCTGAGGGCTGCTGTCGGTGTCCAGGCATCCTAGGCCTGGACACTTGGAGTTCGTGTTCCATCCCAGACACCTTCAGTCTGGGGTGAGGTACTCAGCCGGAGGCCCAGTACCTTCCGCTGGGTCCCGCGAGGGAGGGATTGTCCTAGGGTGCCCCGGGAGTTGGGCACCCGAATCCAGAGGCGTAAGGGACTGGAGGAGTGATTCATCCGAAGATCTGGTGCAGCATATTGCCAGTGCCGGGTGAACCTATGGAGACCGCCCGGAGGGATATCTTTCCCGAACAGGGGCCAAGTTCAGAGAGGAAGGTGGTTCATGTTCTATGACCGGTGGCACTGGACCAACTATTCAACTCAGGTCAGTGGTAGGGACCTGCTATCAGGCCTGTGGCAGGGGCCTCAACGGTTCATCCGGTCGGTGGCAGCGACCAAAACTCACGGTCGGTGGCAGAGACCGTGCTCCAGGCCTATTCGCTAGTAAAGGGATAGGAGAGTTCATTTGTGCCTGGGCCTACTCGTATCCACACCCCTGTTTGTCGGTAACTAAAAGTTCAACTAATCGTGTTCACCCTGAAAGCAAAGAAATAAAGGAGTGTGGGGCTCTATTATTGGCAGACATATCTCCACAGAACAACTGGAGGCTTTGTATGCAGTGAACAGACCCGGAGGTAATTCAAGTAACTCTGCTCAACCCTCATACACATACGAGGGGAGAGCTTGGCGTAGTGTTCCTGCACTCTAGTCTCCCAGGTACCCCTAGACACAAGCCACTCAAACGAGAAAACCGAGAGGGAGAGTGAGGCTACCGCTACACACATAACATGCAAGTGTGACCGGCTCTCTCCACAGCGGCCTTGGTCCGAATTCCAAAAGGGTTCTGTGCATGTTTGGGCCTGGTTCAGGTTCAAATTCAGGCAAAAATTCGGACCCGATTCGCATCTGAACCGGTGAACAGGAACTCACCGGACTCCATGCTGTGAACTACGGCCGCACATATGTGAAACCCGGCCATTAAAGTATAAAACTATTTAGTCACAATGGGGTTTATTTACTAAAGCTAGAGAGTGCAAAGTTAGTCACATTCCTGCATAGAAACCAATTGGCTTCTAACCTCAGCTTGTTCAATTAAGCTTTGGCAATAAAACCTGGAAGCCGATTGGTTTCTATGCAGAATTGTGACGAATTTTGCACTCTCTAGTTATTAAACCCGAATGTACACCTAAAGTGTAACTTGAGTTTGAATAGATGGGTAAAGTAGTATATAATTTATCGATGTATCACCTGGGTATACAAGTCTTTTTAAAGTGGTAAATGTTCTGTTTTTTTCAGGACTGGATCGCCTGATTGCCATTATCGTGGGAGCACGAAGCATACGTGAGGTTATTGCTTTTCCAAAATCATTCAGAGGCCATGACCTTATGAGCAACGCACCCGATTACGTTTCCCCCGAAGAGCTCCAGCCTTATCACATACAGGTTACAGATAAGTGAAGATGGACCATTGAGTGACTTATATGATGGGGTTCTGTGCCATCTAAGTGTCTGACCCAAGGAAGCACATCAGTCTTCCCCTGGGGGATATGCCCTTTGTACAGTTTATACTGTTAAGAGTCGCATTTCCTGTAATGTCGCTGATGGGTCACTCTGGATACATGTTACATCATGCTTGGCATCACCGGTGACTAACCTAGCTAGACAGAATCTGGTCCCTTTCCTCCAGCGGTGCATTCCATCAGGTATCTCAGAAGATGAGCACTTTATTATTTTTATAATATCAGGAATTACGTGTCTAAATTACTGTGCTGTTTATGTATGAATCTATGAAAGAACTGGCTGTGCTTTGCAAGAAATCAGATTCTTTTCATGGTTCCAGTGCATACGAGCGAGAATGTGGTTGCTATAAACACACTTCTTTCAGAACCCTCTAAAATATGAGGACTTTTGTTTACTGCAGGATTGCTAACAATCTTTTGTACTGTATTTGTCAAGAACTTTTTTTTGCTACCATAGAATGATTTTATTTTTTTCCATTTAAGACAATCTAATAAAACTATGAACATTTTAATTCAAGAATATTTATTTATTACGGCATCTGTTGGTTAACATACAGCAGTGATGACGGTTACTGCTGTTTCATTAGAATACATCTACTAAACAAAGTGTAATATCCTTTTGGGCTGTATGTATACTGTGTTCCGGTTCATTCAAAACCTGCAATTAGCACATCCTGCCATCCAAGCAGGATGGCAGTCACCCACCTTGTAGTTTCTTGGACCGACATGGTACAGATAGCCTACTGCAACTGTTCTTGACCTTTTTTTTTTTTTTTTATTTTATTTTTTTATTTATAACAAGGAAAGGGACCCTGTCGGGTCGATACATTACAAAGTAGTACGGGTATCAAGACAAACAACTTATTCAAAAACAGTCAGAATACATTACATCACATAGTCTTGATGTAGGAAGGAAAAGAAAAGCAGGGTTCAAACATATGAGTGTGAACAAATTGGTGGAGATTACGCTCCCTGGTGTATTGTCACTTAGTATGTCTGAGCTATTGTTAGTTTTATTCGTGACCTCTGATGTCTTTAATTTTGTTTCAGCGACTTGTTCCTTCCTAGGTGTCTAGTTCTGCCTGTTGGTTCCCTTTGCTCCGTTAGGGCATTTGTGCTTGAGGTTGTCGTGTTGTGTAGTACTGGGGACATGGGCCCAGTTCCTTGGTTTTTCCTGTTTATATTAGAGAAAAGGTGGAAAATAGAGTGTAAAGCAAATCCCCCCAGTTTAGGATGGGATTGGTTAAAGGTAGAATATTAGAATAGAGAAAGATATGAAAAAGAGAAAAAGAAGAGGGGAGGGGGAGTTGTTGTGGGAAGATGGGTTGGGTGGTGGATAGGGGGGGGTATGGGGGTACTGGGGCCCACGAACATGGGACATCAGTAATTCAGTCCTGTGTATCGGATGGGATTGGCGGTGGCGGGGTGCAACTCTGTGTGTCTGTTGAGGTTCCCTTCAGCGCCTGGCCCTCTGCCGAGTAGATGAAGATAATCCACAACTGCCAGGTGTTGGAGAATGTCTCTTGTCTATGCTGGGCTGTGAGGACGAGGTCCTCCATATATCTTATTTCCTCCACTCTCGCTATCCATGATGCTATGGTAGGTGGGCTTGTGGATTTCCACATTATCGGTATGCAGGCCTTGGCTGCATCTAGCAAGTGTCTGATTACCGATTTTTTGTATGTTTTTTCCGGAGTGTCTGATGCGTGGAGTAGGAAGAAAGCGGGGTCTACTGGTATGGGGCTGTCTGTAAATTTTTGTATAACTTCTCGAACCACTTTCCAAAAGTGATGTAGTAAAGGACAGGACCAGAATATGTGCAGCAGTGTTCCCTTTTCTGCTCGACACCGCCAGCAAAGGTCCGGCGTTGTCGGGAAGAATCTGTGGAGCAGGTCTGGAGTTCTGTACCATCTTGACAGTAGCTTATAGTTAGTCTCCTGGATTTTGGCGCATATCGAGGATTTGTGGGTGTATTTAATTATTCGTTGTTTCTTAGTTGTGCTGAAGTTGCAATTCAGTTCCGTTTCCCATTTGGTCAGCCCTGGTGGGGTAAAGTCTGTTTGTGGTACGTTTAGCAGGCTGTAGGTTTGTGAGAGCGTGTGCGTTATGGTACCCGATGTGTTGCAGAGTTCTTCTAATGTTGTGAGGGGACGGGATGTTGTCGGGTGGGTTGTCAGTGAGTGTAAGAAGTGGCTTAGTTGGCTGGCTCTCAAAAAGTCCAGCCGCAATGGGCCTGTGGCGTCTGAAAGTTCTGTTAACGTGGGCCAACGACCATTGGTACTAAAGTGGGAGGCCTGGTGAGTGCCCTCGTCTCTCAGTCTTTTAAATTCCGCGTCCTGTATTCCTGGTGCAAATTCGGGGTTTCCCAAGATGGGGAAGAGGGGTGAATTGGGGGATGATATGGGGGTCGTCAAGAAGAGACGTGCGCAGACCTGTGTTGTGGTTCCTATTAGCGGGTGTCGCTTGATTTCCGCTGGCAGGGACGGGTAGCACCAGGGAGCCCTTCCAAGTGGAGTCTCGCTTTGATGTTGCTCCAGTTGTGTCCAGAGCTTAGTCTCCTGGTGCCTGCACCAGTCTATAAGCCTGCCCAGGTGTACTGCCTGGTAGTATGTACGAATGTTCGGCAACGCGAGTCCCCCGTGTTGTTTAGGTAGAACCAAGAGTTTATAAGAGAGTCGTGGCCTTTTCTTAGCCCATACAAAGTCTGTAAACATGGTTTGTATTTGTTTGAAGTAGAGTGTGGGAATGTGAATAGGTATCGCCTGCATAAGATAGAGGAATTTTGGGAGTATCATCATTTTGAGGATGTTGCAGCGACCTATCCATGAATGTAGACCGGTGTGCCATTTTTTAAGTAATATTTTGATTGTTTTCAAAAGTGGTGGGAAGTTCAGCTCATATAACCGTGGGAGCGTGCGAGGGATGTAAGTACCTAAATATTTTAGGGCTGTCTGCGTCCATTTCAACTGGAAACCTGATTGTAAATGTGCAAGTTGTGCTGGTTGTATTCCTACTCCCATCGCCTCGGATTTAGTAAAATTAATTTTTAGGTTGGAGAGGGCTCCATATATCTTAAATTCTTGTAAGAGGTTGGGGAGGGAGATTGAGGGGGTGGTAAGTGTAAACATGAGGTCGTCGGCGTACGCCGATACCTTATGTTGTGCTTGTTGTACTTTCACTCCTGAGATGTTGGGGTTTTGTCTTACGTGGCATAGGAATGGTTCCAGAGTGAGGGCGAATAGAAGGGGGGACAACGGGCACCCCTGCCTTGTCCCGTTTGTAATCAGGAAAGGGTCTGAGAGCACTCCATTAGCCCTCACTCTGGCAGATGGTTTTTCATAGGTTGCGGCTATCCATTTTAGCATGTTGTCTCCCAGTCCCACATGCCGCAACGTGGCAAACATAAAGGCCCAACTAACCCGATCAAACGCTTTCTCAGCGTCCGTGCTCATAAAAACACTGGGCGTTTGGGTGCGGGTGACCGTATGTAGTATATTCAAGACCTTAGTAGTATTGTCCCTTGCCTCTCTTGTGGGGACAAATCCCACCTGGTCTAAGTGTATTAGGTGGGGCAGGTGAGTCTGTATTCTGGTCGCTATTATTTTGGTGAATAGTTTGAGGTCCGAATTAAGTAGGGAGATAGGCCTATAGCTTCCACAGTTGGTCAGGTCTTTGCCTTCTTTCGGGATGACGGATATTTGTGCTTGTAATGTGGTGGCGTGTAGTTTCCCTCCTTTAGTAAGGCCGTTAAGCACATTAACTAGGCGTCCTCCTAATACTGGTAGTAGTGTCTTGTAGTAGTGTGGCGTGAGTCCGTCCGGCCCTGGGGCTTTTCCGATTTTAGTGCTTTTCAGCGCAAGTTGGACCTCCGATAATGTGATAGGGGCTTCTAACAGATCTCGGGTGTCAGCGGAGAGGGTGGGCATACGGGAGGTAGTAATATAATCTGTTAGGTGTTCTACCGATGGTGGCGTGTTGGATATGTTGTAGAGCGATTCATAGTAGGATTTAAATTCCTGTGTTATATGTTGTGGTAAGGTTCTTTTCTGTCCCGATGGCGAGCGTATGGAGGGTATGTATGACGCTGTTCTCTGGTCCCGTAATGACTGTGCTAGTAGTCTGCCGCATTTGTTGCCTGACTCGTAAATCCTTTTCCGTGATATTTGTAGTGCCGTCTTTGCTTTAAAATTTAACAGGTCAGTGACTTGCGTGCGTAATGCGTCCAGTTCGTTCCCTATCTGGTCAGTCGGGGTTTGCTTGTGTCTGATTTCTAGGGCGTGAAGTCTGCTGAGGAGAGAAGTCAGTTGGGCTGTCCTTTGTTTTTTTTAGTCTTGCGCCGTGTTTTATAAGTATTCCGCGAATCACCGCTTTGTGTGCTTCCCATACTAGGCCTTCGTCACTTTCTGAGTCGCTATTGGTTTGAAAATAGTTGGTTATTTCCCTTGTCACCTCTGCCAGTGTGTCTGGGTCTTTCAGAAGGCTTTCATTAAGCCTCCACGGTTTCCTTTGATTTTTTTGGAAGTCTGTTAGGGCATAACTCAGGATAGCTGGGGCGTGATCGGACCAAGTGATTGATCCTAGTGAGGTGTTTCTAACGGCGTGAAGTTGGTTGTGTGGTATCAACAGGTAATCAATTCGCGAATATGTGTTGTGGGGACGCAAGTAGTACGTATAGTCTCGTTCGCCAGGGTGAAAGAGGCGCCACGTGTCTATTAACTGTGATCTCTGAAGTGCTATATGGATGGTCTTGCGTGTGTTTCTCGGGGTTGATGAACTCCCTGTTGAGGTATCCTCCTCGGGTATTAGGGGGATATTCAGGTCTCCTCCCACTATTAGTTGTCCTTCAGTAAAGTTTTGTAGTTTGATCAAGTGTCTTGTTAGAAACGTATCTTGTTGGGTGTTTGGGGCGTAAAGGTTTGCGAGTGTTATTTTGATGCCCCCAATTTGGCCCTTGAGGAATAGAAATCTTCCCATCGGATCTGTCAGTATGTCTGTCAGGGACCATGGGATTTTGGCTGAAATTAATATTGAAACTCCTCGCGATTTGGATTCCTTGTAGGTCGAGTGATACACCGTCGGAAAGTATCTATTCCTGAGGATCGGGAGTGTGTTTTCTCGGAAGTGTGTCTCTTGCAAGAGAACAATGTCTGCCTTTAGGCGTCGCATATCATTAAGTAACATTCTCCTTTTCTCTGGGATGTTGAGTCCCTTCGCATTTAAAGTGACAATAGTAATGTCATCCATGTTCGTAGGGGGGGGGGTAGGGAAGTACAGTAAAGAGTTAGAGAGAGGTATAGAATAGAGATAAGAATGTAGCAGAGAAAGATAGGTATATACAACCAGTACTAAAAGGGTATGAAATGCGCCCGCCAGAAGCCTAGTGCCTCTAGCGGTTGCCTACCAATTTAGCTGGTGCTCTAATGTGCGTGCAAAATTTTTGCAAAGACGCTCTCCAGGTGTCCTGGGTATCGTGCGTCGTCCTATGTGGGGGCGAGGTCAGCAGGGGTCCCTGCGAGTCTCCCGGTCCCTCCCCGACCACCCGGCCTCTGCTTGTATAAGAGTGTGTGGGCATACGTGCTCAATGGTGTATCGTATAGTGGTTTGTACGTTTCAGGCTATAATATATAAAAACAACACAAGGACATGGAAATTCAATACTTACTCATTTTCTAGTTATCAAAAAGAAAAAACTTTAACCAGAAAGACGGTATCAACGAAACAACATTAACTTAAATGCATAGGTTACATCTGTCAACGAATTATTCCCCCACATAATCCAACCCCCCCCCCCCAACCCGCGCCAGAGAAATTCCCCACAATAATTTATGGTCCTGAGCAGTTTGGTGCGGTTTCATTGTCCCCCCCCCCCCCCCCCCCCCATTTATGACTCCCCTTTCCGTCTGGCACCGCACCCCCCCCACCCAAAACACCCCCCAAGGCTGCATCTTGTCCCCTGATGGGGTCCAAACCCCCATTCCTCCCAAGCAACCACCCAGTATATGTTCTGCCTCCCCGTGGTCCCCCACGGGCCACATCTGTGGGCGTGGGTCTTGTTACCTAGAAAGTATCTTGACACCTGTCATCTGTTAGCTCCTTTCTGGGTAGGTGGTTATGACCCAGTTGACATGACGGGGGAGCCAGGTAAGTACATGTGTAGTTCTCCGCTTGTGGAGCAAAGGATGATGCCTGTAGGGGTGGTGCTCCAGTTTGGTGGTCAGGTAAATTGGGGTTCGGTAGTCCACCCGGGACAGTGCTGCAAGAGTATGTTCTCCTGCATGTGTCCCCGGGGGGGGGCGCGGGGGACGCACTGTCCTTCTCTCCCTTTGTGACCCCAGTCCTCCAGACAACAAAAAGGCAAAAAGGGCAAGGACTCCGGGGGGAGTAACCCTTGTGTTCAGTTCTGTGGGGGGTCTGCCGTGTGGAGGGCCTCTCTCTCAGTGGGAGTCTCGATTTGTAGTATGCAAAGTGTTGGGGAAAAAGGGGGGCAGGTGTGTATCTCTGCACCATGGCGGACCATTCTCCCCCTTCAAACTCTGAGGCGTGGGGGTGGCCTGGGCATAGAACTGGACCCTCGGCGGGTCTTCCGCAGCAAGCGAGGGGGGGGGAGGGGGCAGAAAACGGGGGGCAGCATCAAGGTAAGTTCAGTGGCCTATGCATTACAAACAATGGGTACAGGTATAGGCAGCTCTGCAGTAATCAGGACTCACGTGTACCATCGACTGCGGCGGCGGCGGTGCTGGAGCGGGATCGGCCTCGGTTCCTCTGCGAGCGCGGTGGTTGGTTGTATCTGCCCGTTGCTGGACCCGAGCGACCTGGTGCCTTCGGTAGCCTCATTAGCCAATTGGGCACCTGGACTGGTTCTGTGCCTATGAAGGAGAAGAATCCCGGCAGGTCCGCGGGCGTTCTCAGGGTGAAGGAGGTCTGCTCCGTTCGGAAGATTACCGCCAGGGGGTATCCCCAGCGGTAGGTGCATCCTCTACTTCTCGCCTTTTCCAATACTGGCTTTAACATGGCCCGGCGCTGCAGGGTTGCCCTGGATAAGTCCGGTAAGATCTGGATATTGGCCCCATCAAAGTCGACAGCGCCTGCCTCCCAAGCCTTTCGTAGTATGTTTTCTTTAATTGTAAAGCGGTGGAGGCGGCACAGTACATCGCGTGGCCTGGCTGGGTCGGTGGATCTGGGACCCAGTGTGCGGTGCACCCTGTCGATTTCAAGCGTCGGCGGGGGGGTCTCCAGCAGTCTGTGGAATATTGCGGTCACTGTCTCCGCCAGGTCTTCCGGGCCCGTGGCTTCAGGTATCCCCCGCAGCCGCAGGTTGTTGCGGCGGCTGCGGTCTTCCATTTCCTCTAGGTGTAATTGCATGTCTTGGGAGTTCATCGTGTGTGATACCTGCGCCTGCTCCAGGGCCTGCATGCGTGTCTCCAGTGCCGACACCCGTGACTCTCCAGATGTCACACGGTCCGACACTGTAAGCAGCTCTGCTTTCACCTCCTGGATGTCCCTGCTGTGCGCCTCCTCTATCCTTAGGATCAGCGTTTCTATGTCGGCCCTTGTCGGTAAGGCCTCAATGTCGGCTCTGGTGGGGAGGGCCCGCAGCATGGCGCGGAGGTAGTCGTCTATTCGGCCTTGCGATGTGTCCGACATCTCTGTACGGAATGCTGCCGGTGTCTCTGCAAGGTAGTACGGGTCCTCCGGTGGTGTTGGCGGATTGCTTTGGGGCAGGCCCGGGTTCCGTTCCGTGTGCGGCCCCCGTGGAGCGGCTACTATGGCGCCTGTTGCTTGCCTCGGTGTACCTTCGAAAAAATTATGAATACTGGTCTGCGAGTTCTGGGATCTGGTCCCTCCTTGAGGTCGAGCGTGTCCTGTATTGATTTGGGGTGCTCATGCCGTGCCCACATGAGTTAAATGGCAGGTAATGGCCATGGTGTATCGGGTTAGGCCGGGGACTCTGTCGGTGCCCGTCTCTACTCGGCCATTGCTAAGCCGTACCTCCCGGATTGTGATTTTATCATCAGTCAGGGAGTAAAGTCAAGCTATCCATCCCTGGGGGTCACAACCCGGCCGGCCAGAGTGCTCCAGCTTCCAGGGGCGGTTCACCAGTCTCAGGGGGGCAGAATGGTGGGCAAGGTGGCCGCCGGGTGAAGCAAGATGGCCGCCGTTCACAGGGCCGGAGCCGCTCTTCCTCCTGTCGGCCGCTGTGGGGGGGGGTAGATGATAGCCCCTGATGGAGGGTGGGCTCCGGTTGCTGTGTGGGTGAAAAGCCGAGCCACGGGGGGTCTGGTATGCCAGTACTAAGCGCTGGAGCCACGGCCGGGTATAGCAAGATGGCCGCCGATCACAGGGCCAGAGCCGTTTTTTTGTCTGCAGGCCCCCGTGCAGGTGCGCAGATGGGAGTCCCTGATGGAGGGTGGGCTCCGGGTGCCGTGTGGGGGAAAAGCCGAGCCACAGGGGGTCCGGGAAGCCAGGATTGAGGGCTGGAGCCGCGGCCGGGTGTAGCAAGATGGCCGCCGCTCCGGGAGTTAGGCCGGAGCCGCGGACTTTCCTCCAGACGGCCCCAGACACTGGAAATTTTACCTTCAGGCGGAAGTCTGGTGGTCTGGTTCGCGTTGGGTGCCTTGTGGGGAGCAGGATGAACTCGCTGAAGGGTGGATGCTTGTGGTTCTTGACCTTTTTACCCCAGAGGGACCCTTAAAATAATTTTCAGGTCTCAGGGAACCCGTTAAGATTAGTTGATTGGGGTCATTGGGAAAATGCTACGTACAATGGCGATAAGTGGGAAGAACGCCTCCCTTACAGGTGTGGCCAGGACAACATCCTTGCAGTCAAACTGCTGGCTGTGCCAGGTGGTGTTGGACCTGCAAAAACGCAGGCACCATCAAATGGAAGGATAAGTTCGCTATGGCTCAGGGAACCCTTAGCCACCCCTGGAGGAACCCTGTTGAGAATGGGAGGCCTACAGGTATAACATGGAAAATAAACTTATTTTCCAAAAATCTGAACAGTGTGTTTTTATTGAACTGGAGCTGCTGGAATGCATAGGCAATTTTAGTGTAAGGCCCCATTCACATTGCGTGTGGGGCAGACTGCGATTGCCTGCAGAAGACTTAGGGGTTTCTTGAGAGTAGCTGGGGGAGAGAAAGCCTCATTCAAAGCAATGGGAGTCTGACAGCACCTGCAGCCATTAGCATGCAATTGTAAATGCAGCAAGTTACCTGTTGATTGGCCCTGGACGCAGACAGTCTGCATACAGGGCTGATCAACACAGGTAATCACTACATGTTCGATAACATGTAAATGACTGTTGGTGCCGTCAGCCTCCCATTGCTTTGAATGGGGCTTCCTCCCTGTGGTTAAACGCAAACAGCCCCCACACACAGGTGTCAATGGGGCCTAAAGGTGAACTAATCCTTTTAAGCACCCGTTTTATTGAAAACAATGTAAATATGCATGTCATCCTATACAAATGAGTATTGATTTACAATGCAAATTGAATTACATTGTGTCTCCATAGATTTCAATCTACCAAAATAAACAGCTGTGGATCCCACCTTAAAGTAAATCTAAACTAAAATATTGCATGTAGGTCAATTATATACATTGTGAGGGAGTTGGGAAAACTTGGTACTTGATTCTGGGTTGTAGACACAGACAAATGTTAGGGTAGTGCACAGCCTGCGGAGTGTCTGCCTATCTACTATGGTAAAGGCACACACTGCCATAAATGCCAATTTACTTAATTAGAATCGAAGGCAGCACCTCATTCAAGAAGCAGGCTGGCTCAGAATAGCGGTTTTTCAGAACTCCCACAAAATTCAGAGTCCTTGTGATGAAATCCTGTTTTCTTCCTTAACCACTTGCTTACTGGGCACATATACCCACCCTTCCTGCCCAGGTGAAATTTCAGCTTTCAGCACTGTCACGCTTTGAATGACAATTGCGCGGTCGTGCGACGTGGCTCCCAAACAAAATTGACATCCTTTTTTCCCCACAAATAGAGCTTTCTTTTGGTGGTATTTGATCATCTCTGTGGTTTTTATTTTTTGCGCTATAAACAAAAAAAGACCAGCAATTTTGAAAAACACTTTTATTTACTTTTTGCTATAATAAAAATCCCAATAAAAAAAAAAAAATTCTCAGTTTAGGTCGATACGTATTCTTCTACATCTTTTTGGTAAAAAAAAAAAAAAAAAAAATCGCAATAAGCGTAGTGATTGGTTTGCGCAAAAGTTATAGGGGATAGAAAGAAAACATTTTTAATTTTTTTACTAGTAATGGCGGTTATCCGCAATTTTTGTCAGGACTACGATATTACGGCGGACACTTTTGATACATTTTTGGGACCATTCACATTTATACAGCGAACAGTGCTATAAAATATGCAGATTACTGTATAAAGGGAAGGGGTTAACACTAGGGGGCGATCAAGGGGTTAAATGTGTTCCCTGGGAGTGATTCTTACTGTGGGGGGAGGTGACCGATGGTTGTCCCTATGTACAAGGGACACACCATCAGTCAGCTGTGTGGATTACACACACACAGAGCCATAGTCATGGCTCTGTAACTGCTGATCGCAGGTGCGTGGTGGACGCGCGCCCCCCAGCGGCGCATGGCCTCCCGGTATTGTAGAGCCACCTTGTGGCCGTCAAACTACAATGGCCCGGATACAAACTGGTTAAATTGGCCATGCGTAGCACACTGCATTGTATATCCCTACATTTTCCAATAACTACCGTATATACTCGAGTATAAGCCGAGTTTTTCAGCACATTTTTTTTGTGCTGAAAATGCCCCCCTCGGCTTATACTCGAGTCGGTTTCAGACTTCAACTTTGTGCGCCTGATCCCGGCCATCCGTAGCCCAACTATTCCTCTATAAGTGTGCAAAGTTTGGTGTCTGGGAGACCTAATGGACAGGGAGCACCGATTTTTCAAAGTCGGGCACCCCCTTCTATAGACTCCCATGTTAAACGGTAATTTCTCCAGTGATATTTGTGGACCCGGAACCGGCCGGCCCTAGGTCCCCTGGACCCCAAACTAGTCCTCTACAAGTGTGCAAAGTTTGGTGTCTGGGGGACCTACGGCCGGGGAGCACAGATTTTTCAAACCCGGGCACCCCTTCCATAGACTCCCATGTTAAACGTCAGTCTAGTCACAGTGAGGCATGCAGATAGACACCCAAGGCTTATACTCGAGTCAATAAGTTTCCCAGTTTTTTTTAGGTAAAATTAGGTGCCTTGGCTTATACTCGAGTATATACGGTATGTATTGTGATGGACTAGCAGATTGGATGTAAATTGACTATTTAGGTAGTAGGGCCTTGTACAACATACTTGTAAAATCTAATGGAAATTGGACAGATTGTTCCACGTGCGGTCACTTACCTTATTACATAGTAAGAGTCTTAACACAGACTGTAGCAATGACTTTTTATTACTGATACTATTGTGATGGATTAATAATTTGTCAGGTTGCATACAGTACAACACTGAAAGTCCCAGGGCAGAAATCCCATAGACAAATGATAATAAAAAAAAATATTTAGCACTTTTGTTTTAGGCAGCAATATGTCAAAACTTTTTGATCAAATATGTATTTCTATAAACATTTGTATTTCCACGCCAACATATTTTATACATACAAAACACGCACATGAATCAGGCAGCCAGGGGCGTGAGCTTGTCAAGGTTTCGCAGGTCAGCCACTGGCTGGAGCCTAGGGCCCTTCTTATACTAAAATAGTAAAAGTTCTTTAAAAGAAATAAAGTGTAAAAAGTGGCAGCAGCCCAAAGTAAAGTTCAGTTGCAGGAGGCAGAAGTAGACCGTGGCATGGAGATTAGAAGCTGACTGGGCACATCGGTGATGAAAGAGGGTCATGTGACATCCATTCACCCAGGAGGCATCGGTACCCCTTTGCTCGCGATTCTCTGCTTCCCGTTTGGTCATCTTGTGCTCTTGTTAAGTTCTCTTCCCTGGTGTTATGTGCTCTCCTTGGGGGCCTGCAGGACTGGGCTGGAAGCTTGGGCTCCCTGTGGAGACTGTGCGGTAGGCTGGGTCCCTGTGGCAGTTTTAATAGAGTTCAGGGTTTTGCTAAACCAGGAATTTTTAGCAGCTTGGATCTCATTGAGCAGCGCTCCTCGCTGATGCTCCAGCTCCTACAGAGGGGGAGAGAGTGAGAGGTCAGAGACAGGAATACTGTGTACTGTAGTGCAACAGTTGTAAAGAGGGGTGGGAAGGAATCCCAGGATAGTGTGTAGGCCAAGTTCCCCTGGATACAGCTATAATCTCCCATCTATACACAGACATTCACATCTGACTGCTCTCTAATGGCTATGACAGCCCCTATGGTCCACCTTTGCAGCCAAATGTGCACTGTGTCCTAACAAAAGGATTAAAGTGGGTTCTAAAGCTTCCCATTGTTTCACCTTAATGCATCCTATGCATTAAGGTGAAAAAACATCCGATGCTTACAAGCCCCCCCCCCCCCCGTTTACTTACCTGAGCCCTCGAAAGTCCCGCGTCGTGAACGCGCTTGGCTTCTCGGCTCTTCATTGGATGATTGATAGCAGCAGGAGCCAATGGCTGCGCTGCTGTCAATCAAATCAATGACGCGGCGGGCTGAATGATACACTTGGCGGCTATGGCCGCAACTGTATCACACGGGAGCGCGCCCGCAAGCTAACCCCCCTTGGCAGAACGCTTCCTAAAAGGGGGTTAGCTCTTGCGGGGAGGAGCTGAGGGACCCCAGAAGACGAGGATCGGGGCCACTCTGTGCAAAACTAACTGCGCAGTAGAGGCAAGTATGATTTTTTTTTTTTTAAATAACAAAGAACCTTCACTAATGCTTTAAGGTTTGTCCCCCTTATGCATTCTCTGCATTAAGGTAAAAAACATTCTCTGTCCAGGATACCTCTATCTATACTTACCTGAGCCCGATCATGATCAAACACTGTGCAGGAGCGCAGGGGGGGGGGTCGCTCCTTTATCACTGGGCAGATTGATAGCAGCGGGAGCCATTGGCTTCTGCTGCTGTCAATCAAATCCTATGAAGAGGGGGTGGGCAAAGCTCTACTGTCTGTTAATAGATGCAGAGAGTGGGCCTCAGGAGTATCCCCTAGCAAGCGGCTTGCTGGGGGGGGGTACTCAGAAGGCAGGAGAAGCCCAGAAGAGGATTGGGGCTGCTCTGTGCAAAGCTATTGCACAGAGCAGCTAAGTAGAACATGTTTGTTATTTAAAAAATATAGGCTTAGAATCGCTTTAAAGATCTCAAGGCTCAGGTGGCACATTGTATGTTAGTGCATTTTTAAACAAATAGCTGCCTTTTAGATGCAACGTATAAAACCTGCTCCAAGGAAAAAAGCTAGAAAGGCAAGATATTTTCTCTTACCATCCATGGACTGACACGGTGTCTCTTTACACTTTACACGTGGGTTATGTCCCTGCTTGCAGGAGAAGACCTAGGCAGAATGTGAAATGTTATACATACATTTCAAAAGCCAGAGCTGAACAGCCCCACCCAGGGGGCGGTCCCTCCGTACATAACCCTCCCACTACAGTCAGCAGACTTCAGTTTTTTTCTGCCTAGCAGAAGGAGAAGACGTGGCTCTCTCAGGAGCCAGTCTCCTGACCTATTTTTATTCCTTTTCTGGAATTCTTTTTTATTTTATTTTTGAGAATCTTCTATCAACTGTCAGCTGGGCAACAGGTTGGGTACAAGATATCCTCGTAGTCTTCCCTGTCCGACCATCGAGCGTGCTGATCCTCGCCTTGTGTGCGTGAGACTCAGTTCACGACAGGCCCCACGACTCCAGGGGTGGCCGGGTTTGCTTTCATGCTCCCACGGTCCTCTCAAGACTGAACAGTTCCTGACTGACTGTATCTTTCGCGGTGGACCGGGCCGACAGCTACTCAGTACTGCACTGTGATAGTCCTGTCAGAAACACACCAGTGGGTCCCTCAGGGGACGGGTAAGTAGTCTCTCCTGCCTGCAGGTGAGTACAAAAAGCTGTGTGTTTCTCTGTGGGGGATTTTCCCTGTCTCCCCCTGTATTTCATTGTCACTCTGTCACCCTTGCTGGCGCTGTGCTGTGTGGGGTGCCTGGGTGTCACACTGTTCTTGGAGGGGCTAATGCTGGTCTGCAGATATGCTTGGGGCCTTTTTTTGTGTGTTTTGGGGCCTGAGTGGCGCTGTGTGTGTGCTGTTTTTTTCACTTTTGCTGAGTCATGGCGGCCATCTTGCCGTGGATCGCCTCAGTGAAGTGCGGCAGCCATTTTCTTGTAGCCCGCGCGCTCTTCAGCACTAGTTTTGGCCTCTAGCGCTGCTGTAACAGCGCAAATCTCCTCACAGCTCACCAGCGCTGACACAGCGCGGTACAGACAGCGGAACTGCGCGGTCCCTGGTCCGGTTTGGTGAGTCCCCTGGGCGCCCCCTCCTCAGTCAGCACAGCCTGTGGGTGGACTTTTTATCTGAGGAGTCTCAGAGGGGGGCAATATGGAGTCTCTGTCACCAGCTTCCCCTAAATGTCAGTGGACAACAGGCAGTGCTTCAGCACCTGCGGTCCCTAGGGACCAGTTGTGGGCAGTCCTGGAATCATTTCTGACCAGGATGGGAGCTGTGTGCAAGCGCAAGGGAGCAAAAAAGCGCCCTCCCCCCACTTTACTTCATGAGGGCAGTGCACTGATTCAGATATGGGCCTAGCCACTACCGCTCAGGACCCTAGTTCTGAATGTATTGGATGGTTTTGAACAGGACATTCCTTATGTGGAAAACTCCAGTTCTGAGTCAGTAAATGACAGGGCGCTTGTTAGTGTACTCATGACTGCGGTGAGGGACACTCTCAAGCTAAAATGCTGCGGATGCAGAACCTCAGGCGGATACAGTCTCCTTTGGTTCTTTTAAGGCCAGGCCTTCTAAAGAGGTTTTTCCATATGTACCTTTCTTTGACCAGCTCATTGATAAGGTCTGGGAAAAGCCGCAGAAGAATTTTTTTTATGGTCCCGCGGCGTTTGTCTATCAGATACCCCTTGAAGATGCCCTACTTAAAAAGTGGGCTTCTCCCCCAGGGTCGACCCTGCAGTCGCCCGGTTGAACAAGGCCATCACTCTCCCGATGGAGGGGACTCCTGCATTTGAGGACCCCACTGACAGGAGGTCAGAAGTGGTGAGCAGAGCCATGTTTGCCTTGTTGGGATCCGCCCTACGGCCTGTGGTAGCGGCGACCCTTGTGTCTTAAACACTTACAGGTTGGGCAAAAATGTTGCACCTAGCTGTACAGGAGCATAATCTTCCTCCAGACACAGTTGCTCTGGCCCACCAACTGGTTCAGGGCCTGGTTTATGTGTGCGACGCCACGTTGGACGCGGCCCCTTTAATATCCAGGGCCTCTGTCTCGGCGGTGGTATTGCGTCGTCTTATCTGGTTGAAGTGCTGGTCTGCTGACCTAGCCTTAGGAAGCTCCTGACAGATCTACCATTTAAAGGTGGTAGACCTTTCGGTGCTGCTCTGGATGACATCGTCATGGATGTCATGGGAGGTAAAAGCACTCTTCTTCCTTAGACTAGCAAGAGTGAGGAGGCCCGCCGAAAACAGGGGCCTTCCTTTCCAGCAAAACGGGTTTTTTTTCGTCAGTCAGAGTCCACAGGTAGGTCCTCTCAGACTGACGGCAGTGCGGCTGGTGGGCACAAGTGCCCCTGGGTGCGTAAGCCGAACAAGCGGCTCCCAAGCCCGCCTCCGCGTGAAGTCTTGCCTCCGCCCGACTCTGGGGTGGGGGGACGACTTCGCAGGTCACGAATCGGTGGTCCTCCCGAATCTCCGACTGGTGGGTGTGCGAGGTGGTCACCTCAGGATACAGGATAGTATTCCGATCCTGGCCCCCAGACAGATTCTTTCCCTCAAATCTTCCTCTCCTTCCTACCTGTCGGGCAGCCCTCTTGGGGGCTGTACAGGATTTGATAAGGTCCAGAGTGATTGTGCCGGTTCCGTCACAGGAGAGTTTTCAGGGATTCTACTCGAATCTGTTTGTCGTCCCAAAAATAGGACGTGATTCGACCTATCCTGGACCTCAAGGCCCTGAATGCCTTCGAGAAGGTGCAGAAATTCCGCATGGAATCCATTCGCACGGTGATCGCTACACTCCACCAAAGGGATTTTCTTCTGGCGTCCTTGGACTTCAAGGACACCTACTTGCATGTTCCGATCTGCGCAAGTCACCAGAAGTTTCTGCGCTTGCGATCAGCGAAGTCCAATATCGATTGTGGCTCTTCCTTTCGGCCTAGCCTTGGCACCAAGGGTGTTCACCAAGGTGCTTGCTCCGGTTCTAGCCTTCTGTTACAGTGAGGTATTGCTGTCGTGGGCTATCTGGACGATCTTCTGCTAAGAGCAGAAAGTGGCTCAGACTTAGAGGAAAGGTGACTATCGTCAATTAGACCCTCGGGGACTTCGGGTGGTTCCTGAACATTCAGGAGTCAGTCCTGGTCCCGACTCAGTGTCTGGAGTACCTAGTTTTGATTCTAGACTCCTTGGAGGCAAAGGTATCCTACCTCTGGAGAATTTGCTGACACTTCAGTCTGCGGTGCGGGTGCTGACATCCCGAAAATGGTTGTCAATCCGTTTTTTTGCATGAGAGTCCCGGGACTCGTGGTGGCCTCCTTCGTGGCCGTTCCGTATGCCCAATCACACACCAGGGCATTGCAGAAGGAGATCTTGTCCACCTGGGACAACTCCCCATTGTCCTTGGATCTTCAGATCCAGGTGATTCACCTGGTCAGGGCGCCCCTGACATGGTGGTTGAGATCCTCGGCTCTTCGGTCCGGAAAGTCGTTCCCCTCCCATCCAATGGACGGTACTCACGACGGACACCAGCCTGACGGGCTGGGGTGGAGTCCTGTCGGCTCAAGGCCTTGGACTCCGGACGAGCCCGTTTACCAATCACTGTTCTGGAAATACGGGCCATCGGACTGTGTCTCTCCTCAGGTCGGAGAGAGTACGGGGTCGCTCCATCAGGAGCCAGTCGGACAACGCCACGGCGGTGGCGTATGTAAACCATCAAGGGGGGACTCGGAGCTCAGCTGCGGCTTCCGAGGTAGTCCGTATCCTGAAGTGGGCCGGAAGAAACGTGCCGGCTCTGTAGGCCATTTACATTCTGGGCATAGACAATGGGCAGGCGGACTATCTGAGTCGCCAATCGCCGGACCAAGAAGAGTGGCCCTTGCATATTTCAACTCCTTTGCCGACGGTGGGGCACGCCGGATGTGGACCTGATGGCCTCTCGACTCAATCGCAAGGGTTGAGGTTGTGGCCAGATCCAGGGATCCTTGGGCGATGCCTCGGATGCGTTGGTGGCCCCATAGGGTCCTTATCACCTGATATAAACTCTGGTGATCCTAATTGTTCCTGATTGGCCTCAGCATCACTGGTACGCTGATCTGGTACGTCTCGTCGCGGACGTTCCCTGGCGGTTGCCGATGAGGGAGGACCTTCAGTCTCAAGGTCCTATGTTTCATCCGGCTTACAGTCTCTGGCTTTAACGGCAGGGCTGTTGAAAGCCAGGTGTTGAGGGTCCGAAGGTCTCTCGGACTCGGTCATTTTGACCATGTTAAGGACACGGAAGTCTTCCTCCAAGCAGATCTATCACCGTGCCTGGAAAGCTTATATCGCCATATGCGAAGCGCTGGACTGGCGTCCTCGGACGTATTCCGTCCCCAGAATCCTGCGTCCTCTGCAGTGTGGAGTGACCCAAAAGCTTGCTTTGAGTACCATCAAGGATCAGATTTCGGCCTTGGCCGTCTTCTTTCAGCGACCTCTAGCGGGTAATTTTCTTGGTTAGCACCTTGTGTTGGGGGTTCGCCATGTACTCCCTCCTGTCAAGCCTCCTCTCCCACCGTGGGATCTGAATTTGGTGCTCTCAGTCCTCCAGGAACCTCCTTTTGGGAATATCCGGGATATTCCCCTCTTGTCTTGTCTCAGAAGGTGGCCTTTTAGTGGCAATCACTTCTGTTTGACGGGTGTCTGAGTTGGCGGCTTTGTCCTGCAAGTCGCCATATTTAGTCATCCATAAGGATAAGGCGGTGTTGCATCCGTGACCTTCCTTTTTGCCAAAGGTGGTGTCGACCTTTCACCTACATGAGGACATTGCCCTCCCGTCCTTGTGTCCTCACCCATCGCATCCCAGAGAGTTTGCCCTGCACATATTGGATGTGGTACGAGCCTTACGGGTGTACCTGTCTGCTACTGCTTCTATTCGAAAGTCCGACTCACTGTTTGTGACTGTCTCTGGTCCATAACAGGGCCAAGCGGTTTCGTCTGCCATCATTTCTAGGGGAATCAGACAAACCGTCATTCAAGCCTATGCTCTCAAAGGGCGGGCACCTCCCTTTCCGGTTACGGCGCATTCCACCAGGGCAATTGGTGCGTCCTGGGTTTTCCGACATCAAGCGTCGGTTGCACAAGTGTGCAAGGCGGCGACCTGGTCGTCTGTTCATGCCTTTTAAGTTTTATAAGGTTAATGTGGCTGCATCTCCGGATGCTTCCTTCGGCCGCAGGGTGCTGCAGGCCGCTGTTTAAAGTTGCGACTCCTCCGTTGAGGAGCTCTGCCTTCTTGGAGTGAAGTTTTTGGTTTTTCCATTTATACTGCTCCCATCCCTCTTGACACTGCTTTGGGACATCCCACGTGTAAAGTGTAAAAGAGACACCGTGTCAGTCCATGGATGGTAAGAGAAAATAGGATTTTTTGTACTCACCATAAAATCCTTTTCTCTGACATCCATGGACTGACACGGCACCCACCCTTCCTTTTAAGTTTGTACTGCTTTGTTACGAACTGAAGTCTGCTGACTGTAGTGGGAGGGTTATGTACAGAGGGACCGCCCCCTGGGTGGGGCTGTTCAGCTCTGGCTTTTGGAATGTATGTATGTATGACATTTCACATTCTGCCTAGGTCTTCTCCTGCAAGCAGGGACATAACCCACGTGTAAAGAGACACCGTGTCAGTCCATGAATGTCAGAGAAAAGGATTTTACGGTGAGTACAAAAAATCCTATTTTTTTTCTTTGGCGTGTTGTATAAATAAAAACACAAAATGTATAGCGGGGGTTTCTCAAATGTATCTGAAAAGGGTAGAAATAAACCAAGTCAAAGTACAGTGACTTAATGCTTTACAGCAGTGGTTTCCAAACTGCAGCCCTTTGCTTGTCTTTAAGTATGAATTTTTTGTCGGACATTAATCGCCACCTTTAGCGCAAGAAAAGCTAAAAAAAAAATGCATAGTTTAAATACGGTGGGGGTTATTTACGAAAGGCAAATCCACTTAACACTACAAGTGCAAAAGTGCACTTGGAAGTGCAGTCGCTGTAAAGCTGAGGGGTAGATCTGAAATGAGGGGAAGCTCTGCTGATTTTATTATCCAATCATGTGCAAGGTAAAATGCTGTTTTATTTTCCTTGCATGTCCCCCTCGGATCTACAGCAACTGCACTTCACACTTGTAGTGCAAAGTGGATTTGCCTTTAGTAAAAAAAAAAAACATGTCTTCACACATGGTTGCGCTTCCGTAGTGGTGTTAAAAATCTTGCTTGCTGCATTTTTGGTCACTTAAAAAAAACGCACCTCCCCATTGAAAACGCAGCAAGAACACATCAATAACGCCCCCGTGTTTTTTTGAGTCCCATGACCTATGAAAAACACACCATAAGTGCAACGATTTTTTCGGCTGCTGAAATTTCAGTGCATCTCTATTCTCTAACAAGGGAAAAAAAATGCTGCAAATATAAAGTGCCGGAATCTAGAAGTATGCATATGTACACACAGGCAGCCTCTAAAACCTTCCCGTTATAGCTGAAGGCCGGGCCGTTCCAACAGGCTCCAATACTTCTGGATATTGTCTCTTGCTGGTAAGCCCTGCCCCCACTTAGCCTATTGGCACCTCCTCACTGGCTAACAGCAAGGGGCAGGCAAACTTCAGTAGTTTTAGGAAGTGCAATTAACTTTTCCTGCAACTCCGTGTTCAGCCATGAAACCAGATCAGGACAAGAACCTCTGCATATTATAACAGATTCTCTTTAAAAAGAGCCATGTAAAATAGTAAACTTCACAAACAAAACATTGTATTACAAAAGAAAGTATAATAACTGCTTCCATATATGGTTCACCCCAATACAAGGTGAATTCTCTAACAGTAACATAGGGAATGGCCCCCCTGACTGTTTGCTACATACCTGTATTTTGCACTTGGCCTCCACCAGCTGCAGTTTAGTCTGTGCCAATTCCAGCTCCATCTCCCGCAAGTGTTTCATCAGAGAGTCCTTCTCGTCATCTCCTCCGTCACCCGACTGGTTGGAGCCCTGCGCCGACCCCTCCTTACTGAAGATCTCACTGCATTGACTGCAGGACATCAACTTGGCCTTAAAACATACAAAATAGTAAGCAGTGAAAATACAGTTTTCAATCGTTAACATGCTGAAAACCAATTCTTGTGATGGCATCATTTGAGAATTTACCAGATTTGTGTTCATTTCTCACCTTAAGGATCTCCAGTTCCTCCCGACTTGCCGTTTGTTGTTTCTCCAACCGTGTGCTCAACTGGGAACATATCTAGAAGTGAGATTAGAAGAGAAGATGTTAATGAGACATCACTACCAACACCATGTGGCAATTAGGTATGTTTAGGGCCAACTTAAACTAATCAGAGGGGATTGTTAATAGAGTTTGTTAGACAGTCTTCTAATTTCCCAGTCAGTCACATAGGGCTTGATTTACTAAATCTGGAGAGTGCAGAATCTGGTGCAGCTGTGCACGGTAGCCAATCAGCGCCTAACTTCTGTTTTGTTAAATTAAGCTTTGACGAAAAAAAAAAGTGGAAGCAGATTGGTTGCTATACTGAGGTGCACCAGGTTTGTTAAATCAACATCACTGACTTCCATGACCAGTGGCAATGTGTCCATAAAGGGCGCACGGGCGTCGATCCCTCTCTCCTGCCACCTGTCTATCACCATAGATAGATACATGGATTGCATGAATCTATCTATGGTCGCAGGGGCCAGGCACCTGAATTACAGTGGTGGGGTATTTTTTGGAAGCATCTGATTAGAGCCATAGGCTCTAATAGGCATCCAAAAAGGTGAACAGCAGGCGCCATGCTGGGCGTTCGCAGTTCACTCAGCGTTGTGTTAGGAAAGCAAACATTTATTCGCTTTTCTAACACTGAACCGCCTCTCGGCCAATAAGGTGCTCGGGTCTGTCACCTGATAGGCGTCCAATCATAGCAGAGGACGAGAGAAGACATCGAGGAGCATGGAGGACATCACCGCCGTGACCCACTGCCCAACCGAGACAGGCAAGTGTCGGGCGGGCGATGCACACTGGCAGCATTTGATGGTTTTTTTTTTGTTCAGTTTGTTTGTGCCCCCCCCCCTCCAAAAAAAATTTTGAGCACCAGCCGCCACTGTCCATGATGCTAAATCTTTCTCAACCAACATCAACCTGGAGAGTCTCAGGCTCCCTAGAAGAAACAGCCACAAATGTCCCCCTTATAGTGAACATTGCACACCCTGGTGACTATAAGAGGGTTCACTTTGTTGTGTCAACTCCTTGGTCTAACAAAAATGATTGGTGAAAGCAGAAGAATCATTTGGTAGGCTTGGGAGAAATGTTGTCTACTATCTGTCTTTAGTCACCTGAAGAAACCGATGTGGAATTTGAAGTCCCTGAAAGTTGATTAGACTGGACAGAGTGGCAGAAAAAGATCATGGAGGTGAATGTAGTTTATACCCCAAACCACCTTAGGAATAGGCCTACATTTTTATTGCAGCTGGCCGAGGACACACAGAAATCAATTGTTTTCAATGTCCTAACAGTGACCGCCACTTGACAGTGCAGTAAAGCGCCAGTCATAGCACACTATGTGAATTAGCCCTTTTGCTTTCTGTAAACATATCTGAATTTTGCGATTACTTTATGCACATCTAATAACATCTGAGAGATGTAAATCTACCATGTAATGACTTACCTGTTTGTACTCCGCTATGATAGCGGTGGTCTTCTTAATTTCCTGCTCTGCCTTTTCTAGTTGTTTCCTGAACACTTCCTTCAGCTGCGAGGAGACAATATCTTTTCATTAAACCACAGTCCTAAAAGTTTGGAGTAAAAACAGTGAGGGTTTTTAGAGAGGAGCTCCAAGCTCCCCTCAAAAAATTCTAAGTCAGCAGCTACAAATACTGTAGCTGCTGACTTTTAATATAAAGACACTTACCTGTCCAGGCATCCTGCTATGTCCTCCCCCGAATCAATTCCTCAATCGGCTTCAGGTACAGGATCCGGAATATTAAGGATAAGTTCACCTTTCATAACATGCTACCTACACCCATATGCAGGGTGTAACATGTTATGAAAGGATGGGGTCCCTGCTGTGACGGCTAGCAAGAGATCTTCTTCCCCTGCTAGCAGCTGTCAAAATAAAAATAAAAAAACGCAGCCAAGCGGGGCTCATTTACACTCCTCCACCTTAGCGGCTGTCGGCTTGTAGTTCTCAATGAACTTCCACGGCACTGTGAGAACTGCGGTAGTTTATGGATTCTTTCAGTCAGCGTGTATCAGCTCGCTCGTAACGAGGTATGGGCAAGCAGATACACTGACAGATAGGAGACATGCATGGGATCAGTGATCTGCTGGTGTAATGCTATACAGGCTCCTACAACAAAAAATAATAAATGCACTTTTTTTTACCTGCAAAAAAAATGTACATTTAATATTTTTGTCAAAAGGCGAATTTATCCTTTAAGAGAAACCGGCAGGGCAAGGTGGACAAGGAAGCAATTAGATACAATATTGGCTATGGCTAGCTAGGAAGACGCTGCCACATGTTCCAACCAGAAAAAGTAAAACGGAATACAAAAAAATCTGAACAACTTACTAAAATTCAATTTGTAATAAAGCTACACAACAGCATCTATCTCCTGCTAGACAGAAATCGGAAGATTAGGCTTTAACATCTAGCAGAGGGGTACTGTCAGGACAAGGGTGACTGTTAAGGTAAAGCTTGTGCCAAAGTATAGACCAAGCCAAAAAATGTAAAACTATAGACACACGTGTCCCAGAAAACAGCAGGGACCATTTTGATTGCGAGTCGCACAGTAGGGAACCAGGCTGTGAAGCCGCAAGGCTTCACTTCCCGATTCCCTTACCGAAGATGGCGGCGTTCCGCATCCGAGGGACGGGTCGGCCTCGGGTGCCGACATCGCGGACACCCTGGACAGGTAAGTGTCCTTATTTTAAAAGTCAGCAGCCGACTTCAGCTTTAAAGGGGTTGTAAACTCTCATGTTTTTTACCTTAATGCATCCTAAGCTTAAAGGAGGAGTGGTTGGGGCAGAAAAACCCTGGCTTAACCATGTGTTTTTTACTGCCCCCCTCCAACCACAAGTGGAAATGAGGCCTTAGCGTTTTAATAATATTGTGGCAAAAACTGGTGGAGACAGTGCATAATGGTGTCAACATATCTATATAAAGCCTTGGGAGTCCTGATCAGCTATTCCAACTGCCTATAGTAAATCGTATAGCCCACAAGTCTGCTGTACCTCCAGAAAACATTAAAGTGGATGTAAACCCAGATGGGTTTTACTTCCCCTTTTGCTCCCTGCAAATTCAAAGCATAATGGGCTAGTATGCATCGCATACTAACCCATTATGTGACACTTACCTGCAAATGAAGCCCGCGGTGTCCCCTGTGCAGTCCGCATCCATCTTCGTCCCTCTTCCTTCCGGGGGCTGTGAACTCCAGGTCTGTGACTGGCCGGAGCCGCGTTACGTCACTCCCGCTCATGCGTGTGGGAGCCGTCACTCACAGCACACGCTGGGGAAGAAACAGCACAACGGTCCGTTTCTTCACAGCACATTCGTGATGACGACATTGGCACACTACAAGGAAAATATCTCCTAAACGGCACACGGATATTTCCACTACCTATAAGCAAGCCTTACCTATAGATAAAAGCAAGACAAAAGGGTTTAAAACCACTTTAAGAGAAACTGTATGACCATATGAAACATGGCTTCTTACCTGTGCGGTCTCCTCTTCCTGTTTACGCTTCTCCTCCTCCGTTTCTACAAGCCTCTGTTTAGTCAGGAGAAGTTCCTTATTTAATACCTCCGCCTTGTCTTCTGCCTGCCAAAAAAACACCAATTGTCACACCGGTTTCTTTTTACATTCCATGACTAGTACCATATAGCAATTGCTTTTAAGTAGAAATAAAGTTCATCTTTTATATGCAAACACTTGAAAGTGTAAGTTTAAAAATTGTGCACGCATGCATACTTGCAAATCTAGGTTACTTTTTGAATTATTCATAGCCCATCTTGCTTTTGTTGTTAACCAGCATTAGTGGGAGGTTATACGAGGATCCCCCCACAGGAAGGTCTCTGAAGGAGAACTGTGTGTGTGTGTAATGGGGAGGATCTATCACCACTCAACCCTCCTCCTCTCTAGCTCTTATATCAGCCACTTGTCACAGATGTGGGAAGGACACATCTGGACTGTTTGGTCAGCAGAGGTGAAGCCAAGAGGTCAGAGAATCCCCAGTATTAGCTGGGAGACCTCCTGGAAAAGCTAAAAGGCAAAGTAGTTTTGAAAGTATGCCCTATTTTAGAATTAAAAAGACATTCTGCTTTAAGGTTTAGGTCATCTAAATCTGATGTCTGCAGTAGTGGCGAGATCACTCAACTAGAGGTCCTGGCGGTAACTTCCCCCAGGCTAGTCCATTCCTTGGAGTTTTTTCAGACTGTAGAATAAAAGAAAAAGTGAAAAATCCAGCAAGTGCAGAACTTGTGGATGAGGCAAGGAAGACCGCTACAAAAAGGTATCGCTTCATCCACCAATTAAGAGCTTCAAGGATTTCCGTATTTTTCCTTACCTGGCTGAATTCTCTAGTTTTCCTCAACTGGCTGATAAAGTGCTGGAAGATGTGAAAAGCTTCAATGGTGTGGAAGAAATAAACATTTGACAAAAAAGATCTACGTTTGGGCACAGGCAGCCAGATGAATCCACAAAATGCTCTGGATCCTTCCACTATGGAGGTCCCTTCATGGAATGGTGAGGAAATCGGGACCTGCCCGGGAAATCTCTGATACCATGAGCTTGCAAACTGCTCAAGACCCCCTCTACTGCAATACACTACTACAGAAACAGCTATCTGAATGTGGAACAGTGTTGCTTTATTTAGAAATCTATATGGGCAACTGAACTGTGAGGACAGCTACAAGTGGCTCTGCGTTCCTACGGAGAGGGGACATCATTTTCCCAGCCTAAAGTGCCCAAAAAAATATAATAGACTGCAGCCAGACACTGAGAAAATATTGCATTATTAGGCTTCCACATTTCTGAATGCTGAGATTTCAGCGGTTGGTATGTGTTCGAGCACATACTATGCCAAACCAAAGGTCCATCAGGCCTTGTCATGTGGCCGTTACACCCAGAACATGGCAGAACTCCATTCTACCACATTGGTGTTCACAAGTGACAGTAGGGACGGGAGCAGAGGGTGAGAGCCAAAGCCTTCTTTGTTTAGAAGGGACAGCTTTGCTCCCGGATCTAACAGATCCCTGCATGCACTCGCGGCAGGGACAGATCTCCAGAGAGAGAACCAGAATGATCTCCATGCAAGGGGATGCAGAGCTGCCTACACATGGAGGTACTAGAGCCAGGGAAGTTAGGCGACAGAGATGCAAGGAAGCTTTGGGGGTGTGACTGGTGTTGTACACGACACACCACTAAACCCTGCACCCGGCGCACCGCTAAACCCTGCACCCGGCGCACCCCAGATACAACTGGCCCTATGAGGACAACCATTCTACTGATGTGTCTGCAATGAAATAGAGTTTGACACCCCTGTGTTAGAGAATTATACCTCCAGAAGGTTCTTCCAGATTTCTGGTAGAGAGATGTTTGTTTTTGAAAGCAGGTTTGCCTGCTGAGACCAAGCTTCTCCAAGTTGAACAAACGACAATCCAGAAAAGGATAGGGAAATCTCATACCTAGGGCCTCCCTAATAGTCTCTAGTGATTTCAGCTTGCTGACCCATTAAAGGGCATATGGAGTTGTGCATATTGGTCTACGGAGAGAAAATTTATCCCATGATGTAAATTTCCACAGCAAAGCACATGCTAATTTGAAGTGTTACTTCTATCATATCAGAGGCTCCATTTACTTTGCTCAGATGATAATCCCTCCCGATATATTGCTGGATTCAGCCTACAATTGACGTGCTGTTCACAGCTATGAAAGTCTCTGCTCTTCCCCCAAGGTGCTGTGATAAGAGCAAAAATCTGTACGCCGTCACATCTGGGAATACCTATAAAATGTCACTTTTACTTACAGATCGCAGAAATGACACTGCGGCTTGAAACATTTCTTATTGATTGTTCTGAACTTACCTGGTCAAGATCATTGCGCAGAGCAATCTTACTGGTGACCAGTTCATGTGCCAGGTCATCGTTCTCTTGCTCCAGTCTCATGCTGGTCTCCTGCAGCCGCCGGTTCTCTCTCTGTGAGGGAAGAACATGAAGATAGGGTAAGGTATAGCGCTATAGACCAACGCTCAGGGCAAGTTATAGAGCTATAGACGAACGTTAAGGTTATATTTTTTTTAGCGGTTAGTAGTGTTGCAAATAACATTGAGAGCCAAAAACATCTAACCACAATGCACAGCCAGAACTGACCAGTCCATAAATCTAGCCAGATAGCAGTTGCTTTTACCAAACAATCCATCCAAAGAGATTTTAGATTTTCTACTGTCACAAACATATACAGTCGTATTGTAGGAGCATGCATGATTGTGTCAACTACAGGTCACTACCTACCACTGTTACTATTGGGGAATAATAAGCTCCATTAATTAAACGTGATTTTGTCATTAGCGCATTTCCTTATTGTGCCGTCAATAAATATTGAGGCTGCAGCTGCTGAAACATGTTACATGTTCCATCCTAAACACGAGATACATGTAACCTCTTCCAAAAAGGTGAACTTCTCCTTTAAGATTGCACTAACACCAGCTGCAGATTGCAAGGGCAGTGTGATTTGAATACAGTGTGGGAAACGTGCATGGTTTGCATGGTTTCCTGCACCGCATTAGGCCCGCCATACACGGTTCCAGTCTGAACCGGTCGAGATTCGAACCATTACTGGTCATGCTGAATGTACAAAGTTGATCGATCAACTTGGGTACAACCAGCCTGCTGGATTCTCTTACGATTATCGCAAGCGGCTGCTATAGCTGGTGTTGATGAGGGAATCCCTCCTGTGGGGCCATTGTGTTCTCCCTGTCGAGGGGGCGGAAGAACACAGTGATTACTGCTAGCGGCTATAATAGTCGCTAGCAATAACGACATGTAAAATCTGACAAGCTGGTTGTACCCAAGTTAATTGATCGATACGGGTCCTATTGGCCTGCCCATACATGGTTCGAATCTCTGCCGGTCCCTGCTGAACCGGCAAAGATTCGAACCATCTATGGCCAGCTTTAATAAAAGTTCTAAAGGAGACTGAACTGGTAATAGGAATGTCTGAAGTGCTCACAAATCCCTGTGCCCCCTGATAAGGTACTACAAGTCCCACAGTGCTCTGATGACCATGCTAGGACTTGTAGTAGCAGCAGGAGGGTCCTGATACGAGTTCCATCCAACAACAGCAAAGCTCAGCACACTTATGGAACTGGTCCTGGCAGCAGGGCAGCATTGTAAACACACTGCAGAAAGAAGCAGCAAGCGGAGAGGAATTTCATAAGCATCATGGAGCAACTAGCCCAGGGCACTTTGTTTAGCACAGATGTAAATTCACATGAATGCCAGAGACAAAGAGCAGCTTTTATCACATACACGCCATTATTAGACCCGCATGTTCAATTATTCCACAAGATTGGTCCAGGTTCCATAAGAAAAATTACATTACATTATCCACATCAAGCCAATGCATTGTGTGTCCCTCACCACTCGTACATCAAGCCGACCCATACTTACTGCTTTATGTGTTCAGTGCAGGTGACTTTACTCCGGGTCTGCTAACTGGATGGACATTAATTTTCAGTTGCGCATTTCCTCGCTGATTAGCAGCGAGCAGTTCTGAATTTCTATGTTATGCGATGGCTCAGCTATTTCCTGACTTGCTGCTGTGCAGGAAACCAAATTGCTGTAGCTATTGCAATATGCCATGTTTCTCAGCATTTACCAAACATAAAGACAACATTGTCTTCCTGGACAAGCCTCTGCTACATTTTCCTGGCTCATACTTCATATCAGATCAGTCATGGGGGAAATTACACCAACCAGACATTCAGTGAACAAACACTTGATGCAATAACCTGCTGCAACAAATAAGAAATCACTTTAAGCCACACTAGTACAATCTGGATACTGATTGTTGCTGCAGGCACTGCACTTTGCATTTAGCGCGGTGTCCCTTGCATAGATTTATTAAACAAAACCATTTGTTTTGTGGGGTATTTACTTTAGAACTTCATTCTGTATTACCTCTACAATGATAGATCCACACCCTAAGACAGGGGTCTTCAAACTACGGCCCTCCAGCTGTCGCGGAACTACAATTCCCATCATGCCTCGTCATGTCTGTGAATGTCAGAGTTTTGCAATGCCTCATGGGATTTGTAGTTCCGCAACAGCTGGAGGGCCGTAGTTTGAGGATCCCCGCCCTAAGAGGTGGAGAGATTATAAATGGTAGCAGGAATTCCATGGCTTTGTTAATGTACCACTCCGAGCCGGAGTATTTAAATGGGTGAAAAGTTGAAGTATGTGTCACCAGCAGGTCAGATGCTTTTTTACATTTAATAAATTGCACTTGAAAGTGGTGGATATAAAAACCCAAACATACATACAGTACTTACCCATGTGGCTGTAACATCGTCCGCTGATCGCTCAGTTTTTGGTCTTCACTGAGCAGAGAGTGGTGGCTGTCAGTCATCAGCTCTCTGCTCTGCTCCTCCAGCTCCTCGCTGGAGCACTAGCTTGTGGAGGGCATGGAAGCAGCTGGCTCAGGCTCTTGGTGGCATACTGAGAGGCTGAGCCACCGGCTGATCAAAATGTGGGTGGATTCCAACATTATTGTTGAGATCCTTGCAGAGCCTGGACTGCCTCTGTGATGTCAGCTGACAGCAGGCTTTAGCTGAATCTTTAGTATAGAGATTGTGATTTTTTTTTTAAATTAAATCTTGCAGCTCTAGTTTTGACCTTTAGCCCCCCATTCACATCGTTGCAATTTGTCATGTCAAATTGCATGCCAAATAGCAGCCTATTGCCGGCAATGGCACTGTTCCAATCGATGCGGCGCCGCATCGATTTCCAAAAGTAGTTCCTGCACTACTTTTGGCGACTTCAGGGGGCGATTTCAATAGACATCTGTGCAGGAACTCGCACAGATGTCTTTCAAATCGCCCCCGAACACTGAAATGCAGGTTTGAAATCGTGCGAGTTCAGCTGAACTTGCGCAATTTCAAACCTGCGTTCAGCATAAACGAGGGAAGAGGCCAATTAATTTTCTATGCAGAGCTGCAGCAGATTTTGCACTCCCAGATTTTTGTTTTAGTAAATCAACCACAAATTGTCTTTTCTAAGTAAAAAGTCATCTTTAAACCCCGGGTTGTAATGTAGTATTCATGCTACTATACATCAGTAATAGCCAACAGCACCAATGACACCCAGAGGAGTTGTCCCCTCAGAGCAGATATGTCAGGTCTGTGGAAGTCATTTGTAAATTCTTTATGAAAAGGTCATGAGACACCCAGGTAACATGAAATCAGCCTCGCCCCACACCCCTCCTGTATGGCACAGCATAGCTCAAATACTGGTTTAACGAGCTGAATTTACATTTGAAACCACCTCTTTGTAGTAGAACACTCAGCATTGCCAATTAAAATGAGGCATAGGCACACAGTGCCTCCGCTCTTATTCATTAGTATTAATATCAATTCACAAAGCTTGGTACAAACTGCAATAATATGCCAACAGTATTGAGTGCTTATGGCAGGATCTACACCAGTGGCCTCCAAACTACGACCCTTTGCTTGCCTTTATCTGGCTCTTGAGGCATTATTCCTGCCACTGACACCAACGATAGGGCATAATTCCTGCCACTGACAACAAAGATGGGGCACAATTCCTCTCACTGACACCAACCATTTCTTTCCCTAATATGAAAGCTCGGGCATTGTTTGATCCTACTGGACACAGTCCGGCACCCCGAAGTCTGAAGGACAGTAGACTTCCCCTTTCTTTGGAGACCCCTGATCTACACCGGCGTCCTGCCCAGCACATCCTTGTATTGGGCCATTTGTCTTCACATTAGAAATAAATTAAAAAACAAATCTAAATCAAAGAACTGCAAAGCACACCTATGGTTTTTATCCTATAGCAACCAATATGTCAGCTCTGATAGGCAACTGCCAGATCTGGTTATAATGGGCAACCAACTTTCCTTTCCTTCAGTTTTTAGTAGACAATCTTGGGGGCTTAAAATAGTCATAAAGTCTAACTCCATCTAATAAGCTGAAAGCTGCACCAAGCATCACACTGCAAAACAAGCCATGATAAGTACAGCAAGCTGGAGACTCAGGACACTGGACAATTGATAAGCTGAGACACCTTACTTACTGCACAAACACAGAAGCAGCAGGGACTTACCTCCTAGGCTGAGTCACGGGACGGTCTGCCTAATAATACACCAGACGTAGAATGAGTACAGAGCGAGGTGTGGAGGGCTGGAAGCAGGGAAGGAGGTGGCCGACTGTTTCTCTGTTACTTCCTCATGGCAGAAGGTTGAATACAAAGCTGTCTGAGCAGAGAACATAGAAGCCTCTGCTGTCTTTATCAGGCTTGCCCATACAGAAACCTCCAGCTCCACAGCAGGTCACAGCAAACCTTGCCAGACAACCGCAGTGCTCCAGGTTGTAACATGTCCAGATCTCATATCAGGTGTGATAGTTGCCTGTCTTCTGAGCCACTTGGGGTTATAGCACTGTTCCTCAGGCTTCCATGCACTCCATTACATGAAGCTTTCAGTGGAACAGCCAGAAACATTAAGGGCTAGTTCACACCACATGTTCCAGTTTTTCTGCATCCAAAACGCATAGAAAGTAGGTTGCATCGTTTTCCCTGGCATAGTTCACACCAGTGCTTGCAGTACCAGTGCGTTTCAGAAAAAAATAAAACAAGAACATGCTGCATTTTTCCTGCACAGAACTGTACTGAAACGCAGTAAAATGCATTAAAAACGCACCAAAAAAATGCATCAAAAACACACCAGACCCCAGTACAGTAAAAAAAAAAAAAAGGAACAAAAAATAAATTAAACGCATTCGGAAATGCGATAAAAAATGTGCATGCGGAAACTCATCCGGAACAGATCTGGAGGACATATCTGTGGTTCACACCAGATGCAGTCCAATGCATTTTTAATCTGCATCAAAAACGCATGCACAGTGGTTTCTATGTATTCCAATGGCAACGGTTCACACCAGTTCGGTGTGTTCCAGAGCAGTCAAAATTAGAAACATGCTGAATTTCTTCTGTATGGAACACATCTGGAACGTGGCAAAAAGCACTGGAACATACGTCCTGAATTGACACAAAGAAAAATGCGAGTGCATCAAAAACGGGTGTAAACGTGCATGCAGAAAGGCATCTGGAATGCAGAAATTGTGTTGTGAACAGACTCTAAACCTGGCCAGACATTAAAGGCTGGTTCAAATATGACTCAACAATGCATTTTTAATTCACCCTCAAAACATCTAAACTTAGTAATCACATGGGCTGTTATGGCTATAGTTGCACCTTTGACTGAAAGGCTATGTGGTCCAGAGCTGTCTGGATAAACACTAATTTAGGTTGGTCGCTATAACACTTGTTTGCATGAAATTTTAACTGAACCTTGGACACAAAAATGTTCACTTAAAAATGCTCCTCAGCCATGAAGGATATAAAATTCACTTTGTGTGTGCCAAATGCCTTTGCAAATCCAGATATTACCTTAAAAAGGAAGAAAGGGCATCATCACTGGGCTGTACATAGTATGTGCAGAGAGTAGAGCTGTAGAAGGGGGGCCAGCGAACCCCACACACTACAGGCTGCCTGCTAAAAACTACAAGAGGGGGCGGAGACAAGACCAGTCACCCTGCACAAGAAAGAGAACAGCAGTGAGCGGTCTTTATTACAGGAAATCCTGCACAGAGGCAAAGCTTCATACTGGACCCCTGCACAGATCTGGAAGTAGTACACAAAGCACACCAAGATTCAACTAAGAATACACAAGTCTTGAATCTACACAATATTTCCCCATCTTGGAGTTCACTAAACTAAAAACTAAATGAATTGCCTTGGAGGTGGGAGATCAGAGACAGGTAATGAATTTGCTATGGAGTCCACAATGTACATTAATGCTTTGTCGTTGATAAAAACAGTGAATTTTCTACCATCACACGTATTGGTTCTAGATTGTGTCCCTTTTTTTTTTTTTATCCTTTTAAGTTGTGACGTCCATGTTGAATTTTTTGCCCTTCTTAGAATTACAAAATTGATCATTCTAAAGATTTCGGTTTTCCCTTTGTTTGGCTCTCAGAGAAGTGTTGGGTAGAATATGTTTGTGGGATTGCGACAGTCATAGCCTGAGGACATCCATGAACGCCATTGAGTAACGCCATCAGTTGTGTACATATTACACTGTCTGAGCTCTGCAGCTTCCGGTGGCTCAGAACACTCAGTTAAATGCTTTTAATTCTATTTACTGTTAAATAAAAGCTTAAAAAGGGACAATAAAGCATTTTATGTGGTGCTGTGCTAATTTTATAAGAGGCGGAGTGCCGAGTGATGTAACCTTTACTGATTTTACTTAGAGGTAATCTACAGGCTGGCTACCAGCCATTTATTAACCCTTTCATGGCAGCAGCTACCAGAATACAGATTCTAAATTTCCCCGGAAAACAGCTCCACTTTAACATTTATTTGGATTTTAGACACTGCTCCCCCAATTTTCCACTGTGTTTGAAGGGAGAGCTGTCAGCAACTGATCATTTATTGTATTTCATTTTCTCTGTCTTGAGAACGATAAGCCCAACTCCAGATAAAACTATAGTCTTGGATACAGTGGAAAGGGTTGAACCTCTGTCAGGTTTGTATTAAAGGTTACATCACAACTGGGGAGATTTTGCCTTCCTTCCTGTCCAGGTTACAGGCCGGAATGTGGATAGGAAACAATAGGAACCAATGTGGACAAGCACAGCAACAAAGAGAATTTAGAAGAGGAAAAGAATTAGAGCCTCCACCAAGTTTGTGCTCAGACTACTAGCACAGATGGGGCCTGGTTTTACCCAAACCAAACTTACAAAGTCCATATCTGAGCCAATTTTTCCCCATAAAACATTAACATAAATAAAAATTCCAAGTCACGTGACCTTTCACAGCATCTCCTCCAGAAAGACCATTGCAGTCTGGGACTGTTGCCTTGTCATGATGTCATCATGATGCTGCTGAACTCTTCAGAACCTGTGAGCACCTTGCCAATAGACATCCAAAGGCAAGTGTATCACATCGCCAGGCAGTAACACAGCCCCCCCCCCCCCCATGCTTTGCAGTTCAGAAGACTTGGGGGATCCAACATGTCACATGTACAAAATCCAGAAAATATTACGACAATTTAAACAGTTTTAACTGGAGGCGGTTGTGTGGTAATGGACCTGGAGATAAGTTTTCAGAAATGTCCTTCAAGTAGCTTCTCTTCCTTCTCAGAGTCCATTGTATGAAGACAATGCAAGGTACAAATTCCAATATGGGGCAGTGCATTCTCTATGTGACACCTTTAAACCAGCTGAACTGTATACTGTATACACACTGTGAGCACTTTATTAGGTACACCCAATTAACACAAATATTCAAAACACCAAACCATTTGCCTGCAACTCTACACCAAGTATGCAGACACAGTCAAGAGATTTAGTTGTTTTTCAATCAAATATTAGAATGGGTTATGCACGTTTTACCATGGAATCATTTGCATGGTTGTTGAATCATCTTTGAAATTGCTGATCTCCTGAGATTTTCACACTGTAGAGTTTACAGAAAATGGTTTGAAAAACAAGAACTATGCATTGAATAGCTGTTATTGTTTGATAAAAAAAATGCCTTGTAAAATGAGAGAAGTCAGGGGAGACTGGGAAGACCTTCTCAAATTTACAGGAACTAGACAACTACTCACATAAACCCAGTGAAAACACGGGGGACACACTGAACCTCTGAATGCACAATGGATTAAATCTTCAAGAGGTTTAGCTACAACAACAGAAGGCCTCCTCTTGTCACCTAAGAACAGGGAAACAATCTACAGAGGACATGGGATCCACAAAAGGGGCCATATAAAGGCTGGAACTTCATTGTCAAGTCTCAACATGCAGATGGCAGGGTTATAATTTAAGAGATGGAGCAGGAGATTCACTGCGCGAATATGTGGCTGACAAAGCTTTGGGATCTGGGTGTTCAAATCTACTCAGGGAGGATGGTGAGAAGGTTTCCGGTATCCTGCCAAATCTCTGCTGCATGAAATTTGGCTTCTAATGTAAAAAAAAAAAAGTGTCCTACCTAGAAGAGAGGTGTACCTAATAAATGGCCACCAAATATAAATCATCTCAAAAAGGTGTCCATTACAATCAGTTCCCAGGTATTTAGGTTTGTAGACCATTAAACAGATATTGAAAGGAACAAAATAAAACATGGTGATATTAAAAACTTTATTTATATTTACAACAGTTTAACATAATACTAAGGCATTTCAAGGAGTCCAAGATGGCTCAGTCAGTCATAGTTCACCACATGTTCTCCTTCGGTGCTTGTGTGAAGGAGCCCATGAAAGTGCAGAACAGTGTGGGAATGATCAGTCAGGAGCCCGGTCACATAGCGTAGAGAGGGAAGGTCTGGTTTACAAGGAAAAACTGAAAGAAAAGGGATATTTTAACGGTTTAACTGTGCCTGTCATCTCCACTCATCAGAAGCAGACATTTTTTGTGTGAATATAGCATAAACCGGGCATATGCCATATAAAGAATGCCTGCCCCAATGTGCACAGTTTACTAGCAGCACTTTAAGACTCAATATTCAAGAAATATTGTTTAACCCTCTTGTTAAACAAAAAAATACTTTATATTCAATGGCTGTACTTTACAAGGATTTGAACCGAACATTTATTTTAATTATCCTCAAACCAAATCAATTAAAGGGATGATTTGAGCATATCATCTAAATCTGTTTAGCTAAATTAAATAAAATGCTCAGAGGTCTGTTAGACATGGCCGGGTGGACAGCTAATTATAGTCATGGTGAGTATATCATTAACAATGAAGCCTTGCCTGTCTGTAGAAAGGCCACACTGTGGAGTAATTACAAGGCGAAAACACCATAGAACCCTCCCTGCCAAATAGGGACATATAGAAAAGAGCATATCCTGTGTTCGAGCAGACGGCCTGCCAGGCCACATTATAGTCTACTCCTGATTTCTTGTATTTCCATAACTCCTGACTATTCCTGTCTACTTGGGAGCTTTGGATGTTCCTGCTCACATTTGTGTATTTCCAGCCTCTTGTTGCATTTCCCATTATATACTGTAATCCAAGGCTGGGTTTGAATATATGCATGCATGGCGGTTTCTGTGCAGAGTCTGGTGCAGTTTCCATTCAGAGGTTCAGGTGTGATTCAGATGCTAATTCGACACTTAAAATCGCACCAGAACCAAACTGAGAAATGCACAAGACCCTTTTTAATTCGCAACACAACCGGCCTGCATACATGTGAAGCGGCTCCATTGAAAGCCGGTCTGGTTCACACGTTATGCAAATCAGATGCGGTTCTAAAACGCCTATATGCAAACAGAGCCAATCCAGAAGGTGGAGTGAACCCTCATGAGGAGGGTTTCCACTCTCATAAAGCACCACAGGTGTGCAGACCCAGGTACACAAATGTATAAGGCCGGGTTCACACTGGGGCGACAAACGCTCCGACATTGGGAGCTCATGTCGCATGACGTGTGAAAATCAATGTTTCCCTATGGGAGCCATCTTAACTGGTCCGACACATGTCGGTCCGACTTTCAAAATGCTCCCTGTACTACTTTGGTCCGACTTTGATCCGACTTCAGCCTATTGACTATCATTGAAGTCGGATCAAAGTCGGAACGCAGTCTTGCATGATCCGACTTTGGCATGCGACTTGTGCTCTGCTGCTCTTGAGGGGGAACTCCACGCCAAATTTTAAATAAAAAACCGGCATGGGTTCCCCTCCAAGAGCATACCAGGCCCTTGGGTCTGGTATGGATTTTAAGGGGAACCCCTACGCCGAAAAAACGGCATGGGAGTCCCCCCAAAATCCAAACCAGACTCTTATCCGAGCACGCAACCTGGCAGGCCACAGGGGAAGAGGGGGGGGACGAGAGAGCGCCCTCCCTCCTGAACCGTACCAGGCCGCATGCCCTCAACATGGGGGGTTTGGTGCTTTGGGGCAGGGGGGCGACTTGCGGCCCCCCCACCCCAAAGCACCCTGCCCCCATGTTGATGAGGACAGGGCCTCTTCCTGACAACCCTGGCCATTGGTTGTCGGGGTCTGCGGGCGGGGGGCTTATCGGAATCCGGGAGCCCCCTTTAATAAGGGGGCCCCCAGATCCCGGGCCCCCCACCCTATGTGAATGAGTATGGGGTACATCGTACCCCTATCCATTCACCTGGTGTAAAAAAATGTCAATAAAAAAAACAGGTTTTTAAAGTAATTTATTACACAGCTCCGGGGGTCTTCTTCCGACTTCGGGGGTCTCCGGTGTCGTCTCCGCACTCTCCGATTCTTTCTTCCTTCTGCCGAGCCTCCGCTATCTTCTTCCAGCTCTTTTGCTAGCAGAGAGGCCCGGTCTTCCCGTCCGGCTCTCCGTTGTCCTTCTGCCGGCCCCTCCACTATCTTCTTCCAGCTCTTTTGCTAGTGGAGGGGCCAGTCTTCCCGTCGCCGTCTGCGTCTTCTTCCCTCTTCTCCTCCTCGATGTTGACTCATCGCTTCCTCCCGCTGTAATGCTGGCTGTTCGCTCCGCAACGATTTATATAGGCTTCTCATGACGTCACAGTCCATGCTCCCATGACGTCACAGTCACATGCTCCGGGGCCACCCGGAGCATGTGACTGTGACGTCATATGAGAGGCCTATATAAATCGGAGCGCACAGCATAGCCAGCATTACAGCGGGAGGAAGCAACGTGTCAACATCGAAGAGGAGAAGGCGACGGAGAAGACCGGGCCCCGCTAGCAAAAGAGCTGAAAGAAGATAGCGGAGGCCCGGCAGAAGGAAGAAAGAACCGGAGAGCGCGGAGACCCCTGAAGTCGGAAGAAGACACCCGGAGCTGTGTAATAAATTACTTTAAAAAGCTGTGCATGTGGGTGTGTTTTTATTGACATTTTTTTCCACCAGGTAAATGGGTAGGGGTACGATGTACCCCATACTCATTCACATAGGGTGGGGGGCCGGGATCTGGGGGCCCCCTTTATAAAGGGGGGCTTCCGGATTCCGATAAGCCCCCCGCCCGCAGACCCCGACAACCAACGGCCAGGGTTGTCGGGAAGAGGCCCTGTCCTCATCAACATGGGGGCAGAGTGCTTTGGGGTGGGGGGGCCGCAGGTCGCCCCCCCTGCCCCAAACCCCCCCATGTTGAGGGCATGGGGCCTGGTACAGTTCAGGAGGGAGCGCTCTCTCGTCCCCTTCCCCTGCGGCCTGCCAGGTTGCGTGCTCGGATAAGGGTCTGTTTGGATTTTGGGTGAACCCCCACGCCGTTTTTTCGGTGTAGGGGTTCTCCTTAAAATCCATACCAGACCGAAGGGCCTGGTATGCTCCTGGAGGGGGAACCCATGCCGGTTTTTTATTTTAAATTTGGCGTGGAGTTCCCCCTCAAGATTCATACCAAACAGTGCCTGGTATTGGCAGGGATCCAAGTCGGATCCCCGTTCATTGAAAGTCGGACATATGTCGGCTTCATGTCGCAGGGCAAAGTCGCATCCAAAGTAGGACGGCTGTCGTGTCGCACTAGTGTGAACCAGGCCTCAATCACCAGTAGAGTCCCTGAGAAATGTCTGACACAGTTACATGGTTTTAAAGGCGAAGTTCACCTTTTGGAGCATGTTTTCATACATTACACCCATATTTAGGATGTGACATGCCCCTCCCAACACACACAAAGTCAAGCTTTCAAACTGACAGCCTGTACAGAGGTACAGGCTGAAAGCTGTGGGGCATAATTGCAAAGGCTGGCCATATATGGTTGAACTTCGAAATAATTTTCTTTTGAAAATCATAAAATTTGTGCATTTTGTGATCAGATGGTACCAACATTGATTTCGAAATTCGACCAACCAAGCCTTCAATTTCATCTCCTGTTGCTACAGAAAAGAATTGGTGTCTGGGAATCTTCTTTTCTTTCTGGGAATTTTCTTTTCTTGCACATGCGCATTTCTTTTTCGATTACATTTCTCGCACGATTCTCCCATCATCATTGATTAGAAAATCGTTGGTTTTTCAAAAAAATTCCAACATGTCCGATTATTAAAATTCAATGGCCGCACGAAAATAGGTTGCAGCCCACTAATGGTGTGAAATACGAACGGAAATTCTTGGATAAGAAAATTCTTTCGAAATTCGACCCATGTATGGCCTGCCTAAAACTGCACCAAAGATCCACTGATCACAGGTTCAACGCTCTGCAGGTTCCTACAGGAAAAAATAATAAATGCACATCTTTTTTCTGCAAAAAGATGTGCATTTATTAATTTTTTTAAAACAGGTAAACTTATGCTTTAACTTTTCAAGATCTACAGTGAAACAAGTTGTGTGGACTGCCCCTTAAAAGGGAATGTAAAAGGTAAATTTTATATTTTTTTAAAAATAACATGTTATACTTACCTCCAACTATGCAGCTCGTTTTGCACAGAGCTGCCCCGAACCTTGTCTTCTGGGGTCCCTCGGCGGCTGTCTCGGTCTCCCCGCAAGAACTCCTCACCTTCATGCGAGCGAGCTCGCATGGTGAGGAGTTCTTGCGGGCGCGCTCCCGTGATGCAGCCAGCGCTCACTGTATCACTCGGCCCTGGCGGGCCGCGTCATTGGATGCGATTGACAGCAGCGCGAGCCAATGGCTGCGCTGCTTTCAATCAACCAATGAATGCGCCGAGAAGCAATCGCATTCACGGCGCGGGGCTTTCGAGGGGTTACGCAAGTAAACGGGGGGGCCGCTAATCCACAGATGTTTTTTCACCTTCATGCATCAAGGTGAATTTTTTTTTACCTTTACAACCCCTTTAAAGCTACTACAGTAAGCATAGTCAGGAACATTATGGTAATAATTCTGCCAAAAGAAAAAAAAAAACTGCCTCCAAAGACAGATATATTCATCTCAAGCAAATCTGAAATAATATCCAATGTCAGCAAGCAAATTTAAGTCTGTTCAAAAAACGTCCACTATCTTGAATTAAGGAATAATCCATCAATTTATGGGATTTGTGATGGAATGAGGCATGTGAACAGCTTCTGTTCTAAGGCTTCATGTACACGGGACATTTTTACCTCTCCTGAACGATTTAACTTGACAGATAGTAACGGACGTTTAAAAATAGGATTTTTGTACTCACCGTAAAATCCTTTTCTTTGAGTTCATGAACGGACACAGCTTCCTATTGACAAGTGGGTATTATCCTTCATTTAGGAGTGACTAGGCAGAAAACTTGTAGAAAGTGTTAACACACCACACCCTATACAGCCCTGCCCAGGGGGCGGACCCTCTGGGTATAATCCCTCTCTCTGCACCTCGCAGATCAGTTTGTCAAAAAGCAGTACAAACTTAAAATGAGGGGTGGATGCTGTGTCCGTCCATGAACTCAGAGAAATGGATTTTACGGTGAGTACAAAAATCCTATTTACTCTTTCGTTCATGGACGGACACAGCTTCCTATTGACAAGTGGGACGTCCCAAAGCAGTGTCAAATACGAGGGGTGGGAACAGCATTAAAACAACTTCACCCCAAAACAAAACAGAGCTTCTTAACGGTGGAGTTGCAACTCTAAACAGCCGCCTGCAATACCTTGCGGCCGAAAGAAGCATCCGAAGATGCACACACATCAACTTGTAAAGTTTAGTGAAAGTGTGAACGGACGAGCAGGTCGCCGCGTTACACACCTGGTGAAACAGACGCTTGATGCTCTCAGAGCTCAGACAGCATCCAAGAAATACAACGTCGTCCCCTTAGGATACGACGGATGAGGACACAAGGATGGCAGTACGTCGTCTTCCTGGAGATGGAAGGTCAAAAAACTACCTTAGGAAGAAAAGAAGGCTGCGGACGCAGCACCACCTATCCTTGTGGAAGATAAGGAGCCTTGCATAACAAGGCTGCCCGCTCAGAAACACGTCTTAACCGACGTAACACCAAGAGGGCATCTCTTGCCCTGGTCAAATGTGCTGGGAAAGGAAGGTGCCTGACCCTTCATGGCGTAAGCCTGATCACGATCTGTTGGATCCACCTAGAGATGGTGGCCGATGAGACCGCTTGGCCCTACTGGGGACCAGCCACTGAAACAAACAGTGAGTCTGGACTCCGGAACGGAGCAGTACCAAACAAGCATACTCTCAGAGCTTGGACAACGTCCAAGAACTGCACTGTCGTCTCCTTAGGATTCGACGGATGAGGACACAAGGATGCCAGTACAATGTCTTCCTTGAGATGGAAGGTCGAAACACAACCTTATGAAGAAAAGAAGGCTGCGGACGCAGCACCACCTTATCCTCGTGAAAGATCAGATAGGGAGGCTTGCAGGAGAAGGCTGCCCGCTCAGAAACCCATCTTACTGGCATAACAGCCACCAAAGGGACCACTTTCTGAGAAAGTGTCAACAAGGGAATCTCTCTGATGTTCTCAAATGGTGGTTTCTGAGGCACTTAGAGGCCATGCCGTTAAAGCCATTGACTGCAAGCAGGATGGCATATGGGACCCTGCGACAGCAGGTCCTCTCATAGTAGCCCCATGGAGGTAGTGGAGGGTGGACCGGAGAAGCCGCCTGCCGAACCCATTGTACAAATGTTCTCACTAGAGGGTGAGCCACCAGGGGTCGTTGAAAAAGACAGCCTGCCCCCAAATTGTACTTAAGAACATTTTTTGGCCTGTTCCCTGCTGAAGAACAGCAGGACTCTGGAACCAAACAAGTACACGGATGCCACCTCATTTCCTCACAAACGGATATGTAGGTCTTCCAAGTGCGATGGTAAATCTTCCTAGGGGATGATTTCCGAGCACTCCTCATGGTAGAGATCACAGAGTCTGACAGGCCCTGGTCTCTTAGCACCTAGCTCTTAATAGCCATGCCGTTAAGCCAGGGACTGTAAAAAACAGGATGGCGTATGGGACCTTGCTACAGCAGGTCCTTTTTAGCGGTAGAGGCCAAGAGGCGTCTGACACATTAAAGTCTTCATCGCAGCCCCCGCTCCAGATGGAGCCCCCCAGGTGACCCCCCAGCACCCAGGCTTTAGCTTCAGAGCCCAGGGAGGACGGAAGGCAGGGAGGAAAGAAAGGGCAAAAACCACTTACTTGATCTCTCCAGGAATGTCCAGCCAAGTCACCCTGCCGAAGCAGGGGAGCTACTTACCCTTCCCTGCGTGGATCATGCTGGAAGACATTCCGGACAGCTCATCATCCGCGCACGAAGGTGACTGTCGGCCAGGCATGCTGTGATTGTGCCATAGAGACCGATCATATGCATGCCCTGGAGCACACAGCTCACCGGCCACCCGTGGAGCGACGGGCATGTCGTGGAAAACCCAGCGCGTAGCTAGGGTCGGCACACGCTCGATGGCCGAAACTGGGGAGACTACCAGGATCTGGGATCCAGCCTGTCAGCCAGTCGGCAGTTGATCGAAGATCGCAGGAACAAAAAAAACGTAGAAACCCCCCCCCCCCCCCCGGACCAAATGGGCCTGAAGGGAGCCATGTCCTCCTTCTTACTAGGCAGAAAAAAAACTGATCTGCGAGGTGCAGAGAGAGGGATTATACCCAGAGGGTCCGCCCCCTGGGCGGGGCTGTATAGGGTGTGGCGTGTTAACACTTTATACAAGTTTTCTGCCTAGTCATTCCAAAATGAAGGCTAATACCCACTTGTCAATAGGAAGCTGTGTCCGTCCATGAACGAAAGAGTAATGTCAGTTTTGCCTCGTTTAGATTTAAAAATAAATTTTTCCTTTAAATAGACAAAAATGAAAAACACCTGTAAACGAAACGCGGCTAAACGCGAGTTACCGCATTTAGCGCTTGAAATGCCTGTAAACTCCACTTCTGAACTTTTTTTTTTTGCGTTCCAAAAAATGCCTCTGAACTTAACTGCCTAAAAATTACGGTAAAAGACCCTGTGTACATGTACTGATAAGATAACAGAGGAGAGTTCAGGAGCAGTTGAAAAAAATGCCCAACTGCTCCTAAAGCCTCGTACACACGGTCGGACTTCCATCTGACTTTTCCGTGGTTTTTTTGTCCGAACGGAGTTGGTTGGGAACACCCATAGCATACACACGCTCTGACTTTTCTGCAAACTTTCTTAAAACTTCTTACAACATCACGTGTTTTTTCTGCTCTTTTCTGATCTTTACTGCCACCCTTTGGTCAACTTCTGCTATTGTTGGTTGATTTTAACATTCGTTGTTTTGTCCATCGGACTAAAGTCCGATGGTTTTCTGTACACACGGTCGGACTTTCCGTTTGCAGACCCAACTTTTGTCTGATGAAATCCAAAACCAAACGAAAAAAGTTTGTCCGATGGAGCGTACACACGGTCGGATTGTTGGTCCAACTTGCTTAAAGCGAAGTTTGTTGGGCAAAAGTCAGACCGTGTGTACAGGGCTTAAACGTCCGTTTACCAGCAGCAGTGTACATGAGGCCTAAGAAGGCTTTACTGTTCCATGCACGAGTTCAGTGCAGGGTTCTTTTCTTCTCACTATACCCTTCTTTGTCATCTCCCAAGCCCTATTCCATAGAAGCCATGGTTTCCATACACAGCACAGATGACCAAAAAGTCTGAAATAGCTGTATGCAGTGTGCAATAAATGGCTAGAGCTCTACTGGATATCAGCAGTTTTTGGATGTAAAATTGGTCACCGAGGTGAAAAAGAATTTGTGTGGCTTCTCCTGCTATCCAATTCTTTGTGCGGCTCCTCTTATTTTTAGAATTCTTGATGGAATGAGACGTGAAAATCTTTGGTTTTAGGAAGACTTCATTGATCTATGCACTAGTTTAGTGGAGGGATTTTTGGTCCAAGTTATCCCTTCCTTTATAGTCACACATTCTCAGTGTACCCTAAACAAATCCAAATTACTGCAAGATATATACTAATTTTACATAATTGTGTGGCAATAGAATGTAGCATGTAAGGAAAACAATTTGTGCAGCAGGTCATCCATTAGGTAGGCTGGAGAGTTTGATCAAGTTTTGTAGTGTTCTGTCCATTACACGGAGGAATAATGACACTGCTTATGTCTTGCATACCATGAGCAGTGGATAAAAAAAAAAAAAAAACACAGATCATCAAATAGTGTGAATGTGGAGCCATCAGAAGCTCTTGGGTATGAGCACCTCTGAGTGTTACCATTATTCTAAATATTCTAAAGTTTGGATTTAGGGTGATACCAATATGCTTTGAAAGCTTGCACTACAATTAGGTTATCCAATAAATGGTATCACCCCAGGGCCCCATGCACACAGGGAGTTTGCCCAGCTCTCCTAAATACCCTTTTCGGCAGAAAAAATGCTTGACACATGTAAACGCATCTAGATGCATTTGGGCACAGTAAGTGCTTTGGCCATTAATAAATTTTATTGGCCAGAATAATCATTTATTTTGGCCATTGGGTTTTATGTTTTTCACAAAGTCATTGCTCTGCCTTACAATTCTTCTCTTTCACCAACATACATAATGCCATTAAAAAGAACTACCTAAAAATGACAGTAACATTCTTGTGACTCCTGTTTAGTAATGAGGATGCATCAGCCCACAAACTAAACCAGGACACAAAGCTGGTACAAGGGGTCTGGTATGGTACAATGGCCCATTTTATAATATATATGTCGTCCAGTTCTGATGTTCATGTGACCATTGTAGAAGCTTTTGACTGTGGACATCACAGCTCCATACACCAATATATCCCACCAATTTTCAGATGCCATTGTAATGAGATATTCCCTTTACCTGTCCGTGGTCATAATGTTATGGCTAATCGGTGTATGCATGGAATGGGATAAGGACAGAAATGTATTGACACAGAACACACGTTGCTGCAAGGGTGAACAAACTAATGTAGATTTTGAGCCTGTAAAAGCACTTTGAAGGAATTAGCTATATGTGATTTTATAATTTCTGACCACAAATGTTCATAAGACCTAGTAGCCGGCTGTCATTAAATGTTGGAAACAAACCAATCAGGTGCCTGCGTCAGCATGGGCATTCCAGCAAATGACAAACAGGATACAACTTGAGTATCATGGGTGAGTTACAGACAGTTGCGTGCTGCTCCAACTGATGTGTACGCATAATGCATTTTCTATATTTATTACCTTGTATCTCTCTATTGGGTCTTCCTGTTGCAGTTGACTCTCTCTCATTGCCAGATATTCCTTCTCATACTTCTTCAACTTCTTTGTAGGCACCTGAAAAATAAAATTGTATTACACGTTATGTTACAAGCTTGCCACTAGAGGGACTTCATGCTTGAAAACAAACTTAGGAAAGGGATACAGTTACCATTTTGCCCACCAGATGGCAGAATCGACCTCCTGATAACAGAGAACACCTGCTATTTAGCCATATCAACTGGAAGGGAAATAAATGTTGCAATAGCTTTGCAGGTATTACAGGTATTCCTTCCACTACTATGTTTTTGCTGTAACAAGCGTACACCCTTGTAATGCAGTTTACTCAAAGGTGTGTCAAAGAATGTCAGCTGTAAAGCTTGTAATAAAGCACACATTTAAAAGTATAAGGCATTATCAAACTAAAATAAATTTATGAGCGGTTTAAAAAAAACCATAAAATCCATTAGAAAGTGTACTCTGGCCCAGGCCTATATCCAGATAACATCTACAGGCCTCTCCTGCTGAACTGGCCAAATTTCCATCTGTGTGCTCCCAGATAGCTACAGACATGACCTGACCATTAAAACACAACCACTAGGGTTGCCACCTGTCCAGGATTCACCCAGACAGTTTGGGTTTTGAATCATGTGTCCGGGTTTCAGTCCACCTGAAATCCGGACACAATATTCAGACAGGAATGTAGCTCAGAAAAGGGCTTGATAGGAGGGTGAGGGGGCACTATTATTATTATGCCACATTACTATTCTATTTAGCGCGCCCAAAGGTGTCCCAGGTCTTTTACAATCCTATAGAGTATGCAAAAAAATTTTTTTGGGCTGTGCGCCGCTAAAGTGTTGGGGTATGGCTTGAAGAAAAAGTGGCAACCCTAACAACCACCATGTACAAGTGTCATGGTTGGGGGATCAATAATGATTGTCCTTAATTATATACCCCAAGATTGGATGCCCAGGAGGTGACTGCAGGCCTTACAATAGCCAGCCACATGATAATTCCTGATTGACCATTATATACTGGATTGGGCGATGATCACATGTCCATGGGTAGTCTTAGATCACGATCAGCGGGGACAACCCACATATCACGAACACATAAAACATAAATATACAGATTAGAGAGACAACAGCTAAAGTCAGGACCTGCTGTGAACAACACGGGCGTCATGTGTCTTTGTATAAGGTTTATAAAAGTATTAAATTCCTTGTAAAATACATTGATACCATAACATGCCTGCTCTTAACACCAGTCAAATGTGAAATGATGCCACTATACAATGCTATGTTCCTGTAAGATCCTGCACCTGCAGGTAAGGATCAAAATTTGGTCGGTTGAGCAGGGACCGGCCGACATTTGATCCATCTATGGGCAAGATAATTGTACCCAAGTTGATCCATCGATCGCCTTGGGTACAATCAGACTGTTGGATTTTTTACATGCGATTACTACCAACAGGGAACGCTTCACTAGCAATAATTGTGTTCTCCACCGGCCAGTAAGGCTACCTGTGCCCCCCTGTGCTGTGGGTGAATCAAACAACTTTCTTTCCTTCCACCCGTATTGGTATTGGAAGGAAAGAGAATCAAATTATCTATGGCCTGCTTAAAGAGTTACTAAACCTGCAACAGCAAAGCATGCTGGTTATACTCACTGTGGAACCTAAGGGGTTAATCCTCTACATTGTATAAAAGACTGTTTGATTCTGTCTTCTCTGAGCCTCCTATTCTTCCAGTCCCCAAACCATCTTCTGATAAGACAGAGCCTTTGGAGTCACTCTGCACATGCTCAGTTTGGTGTGTATTGCTAGAGAGGTTTTTTTTTTCTTGGGAGGGTGCATGTTATTGGCACAGGGCCAATCAGCACTGTCCAGACAGAAAGTCAGGGGTCCTGCAGCCTCAGAGGACAGTCAGGGGAGAATGAAAACTCCTCCTACAAGCTTTAACCAGACACTAATAAAAGTCACAAGACTGCTATAAACTACTGATGGAAAAAGGCAGTTTATATTTACTAAAATAATTAAATTTCTGTGTACTGTGGGAGACCAGATAGATTGAATGCAGGGTCCTGGGTCAAAAGTTGCCTACCTCCCGCTGCATTTTTTACTGACACAACATGGAAAATTCACTGACGGAAAACCTTTTTTTGATGACAACCTTAAAAATGACAGAACTCTTATTGAAAACGAACAAAATCAATATTTAAAACAGTATAAACATGATATGTAAACACTGACGATACCCATAACAAGTATTTTGCCTCATTTACACTTAAAAAGTCAACACAGCATGAGGAAATGATCAGTCCCTGATATTTACTGACAGTTGTAAAAAATAAAGAAAAAAATTTACGAACTAAAATTTACCGACGGTTGGCAACCCTGTCCTGGGTTTAGTAACACTTTAAGTCACACTGCAAACATGTATTCTAGAACAAGTCACTAAAAACATTACCATCGGTAACATGAATGTGAAAGTAAAGGTACTCATAAAAAACAGTAAGGCCCCTTTCACACGGAGGTCCGTTCAGGTCCGGCTGTCAGTTTTTTAGGCGGACCTGAACGGATGCTCCATGTAGCCCTATGGAGCCACGGATGTCAGCGGTGACATGTCCGCTGACATCCGACCCGCTCCGTCAAAGTGTGACGGAGGAAAACCCTATTTTTCCATCCGTCGGCGGATCGGATGACAACGGACTCTACGGTCTGTCGTCATCCGATCCCCCATAGGGGAGAGCGGCGCTCTGACAGGGCGGTCCCTGCACAGTGTGCGGAGACAGACCTGTCATCCGCCGGCTCAGCGGGGATCAACGGAGCGATCCCCGCTGAGCAAGCGGAGCTTCACGGGGCGGATCTGCACGGATCCGTCTCGTGTGAAAGAGCCCTAACTGCAACATTACATAGAAGTGGAAAACTAGGTAGGATTTTGAAGCACGTAGAAAGTTAAGCAGCAATTTTTTAACACTTTCTTTCTAAGACCACTTTCACACTGTGGCGCCTTTCAGGCGTTTTTGCTCTAAAAATAGCACCTGAAATCTGCTTCCCACTCATTTCAGTAGCACACAAAAACCCCTTTTCTGCCATCCTCCATTTGTAGTCGGGCACACCTGCTACTTGCCCGGTATCCCCCCTTGTGTAGAGGGGTGAGCGGTGTTATTGTTTGGGTCTTGCAGCATCTACCTCTCTCAAGTGGATCCCTTCTCTCCGTTGTCTAGGTAAAAGTTCCTCAGAATAAGGCCAATGTCCACACAGGAGTAAAACCTAAGCAACAAGGTTTTATTCTTTATATTTGCAATCAACTTGAATAGGGAGTAGAAAAATTAGAGAAGTAGGGGAAGAGGTTCAGGCACGCAACACTTAAGACACAGTGTAACTCTTTCGTCGTCACTCAAGCCTGAGTGGGTATTGCTCATCCGGATAGTCCCTTTGTGAGCGGTCCTAGCAGCCGGGATGGAGCACGGATAAATAGTTAAACTTTAAAGGGTGCGATCCGGAAAAATCCTCTGCCACAGGATTGTCAATAGTTCCGAACCTCCCAGCCAAGCAATAAAGAGAGAAACCTTTGTACCAGATTGGCGTATTGCAGGGCTTGTAAAAAAGATGGTGGATCCCTCTTTAGGCGAGTTTCTAGGCCTCTTCCCGAGACAGCAGTACCGTCGCTAGTCTCCTCTGGGACTGATCCTCCCCTGGTCTCCTTTCCTAAAGGTGGCCTCCCTACAGGTGGGCAGCCTGGGATCCCTCTCTGAGGTATAGGCCCCAGCCAGCAGAGCTGGGCCTATCAAGCAGCGACACAGCCTCGGGCTGAAGGTGCCCGAGGCCCAAACACACACGCGCACCGCATGCCATACGGGCCACGAGACGCACACACAGGACCAAGGGTCCCCTGGAACGAACGAACCCCAATGGCGTCTGCCCCTTATGTACCCTCTCCCAGCATGCACAGCGGGCTGACCACACCCACTGCACGGCTGCCGAGAGAGGACACTCAAGGCGTTGTGATACCCCCTTTGGTTCAACCTGAGCCGGTGGTGACAGTGCCACCTACAGGCACCAGAGAACACTACTACCAGGCAGTATCACACCCAGAGCAGAAGCAATTTAGAACAATCGATTGTCTGAGCCCAACTACTGGCTCAGACCACCCCTAAATTTACACATAGCGCCCCCAAATATTGGGGGGGGGTGCTACATTTCAATGAATGCTTTCACACTGGGGCAGTGTGCTGGCGGGGTGGTGCAAAAAGTCCTGCAACATCTTTGGGGCATGTTTGGAGCGCTTCCAAAGCGCCGCAAAACGTATTTTTTTTTTTTAACGTCACATGACCTTAAAAAAAGTGCACCGCTAACACCGCAGAAGTAGCGCTAAAGTGCCGCAAAAGCACAGCAAAAATGCTTGACGTTTTATGGTCAGTTTTTCAACGCCTCAGTGATAAAGGGGTCTTCATGGGAACACGGTAACATATAAAAGTAGGCATGATATACGCTTTAAAAAAGAGGTTAGCTGACTGTAAGAGTTTCAAATTTTGCTGCAAACATTTTAATGCCACCGGTATTAAAGGATATTCAGTTTCCACAATTTGTGAAAAGTCGTCGTATGAGGCTATACAATGGCACATTGTGACAACTAGCTAATCTACTGTTGAGATCCAATTAGCCAAACTCAAGCTGAGCTGTCCATTTATAGGGCACAGAAAAGTCGTGACGGCCTGCAAATTCCTTGTTAATGAAAGGATAAAAATAATATCAGAAAAAGGTACAAATCAGGATAAAATGCATGAGACATCGGTCAGATAGACTGCACAGTGCAGGAATTCATACCCTGTGTCAGGTATTAAACTCCTGTAGCAAACAACTGTTGTGACAGAGGATTATGGGGCAACCGAACAATGGGCTTGGTTCTTCCAATAGGTTTCAGCATCAAGAATAGGTGCTGCAGCAAATCACATGCAAAAAAGGAAGGGGCAAGTCAGCAAGAGAGGTCGTCTATCTGTTTAGGGGATGGGCTTAACAGGGGATGGGCCTCCTCTTCACATAAGTACACTCAAACCATCATCATTTAGCACACTATCCAATCTTCCCTCTTTGCATTGTCCCATGGTTTCCATCACTGCATATTTGCCAAAATGTACTGCACAATTGGGGCGGACACATCCCTACAATGGTGAAGAAATGCTGCTAGTTTGTATGCTACACCCCAACCCAACCCCCTCCAGAGGACAGGACAAGCAATGGTGACACTATTCTGTAGATAGAGAAACTATGTCCAAGTTGACACACAGCAAATGTCATCACAATCTAAGCGGCTACCAAACCCAATGCCAAGTTAGCTTTGGCACCTGAGCAGGTAATATTAAAAACTTCAAGAGAAAAAAGCCTTGAACAAAACATTGAAATACTAAAATAATCTGAGTAAACGTTATACCATGAACTCCATTTTTAACAGAGACTGTGGTTTAACGTCAGTGAGTGCGCATTTCGAGCCACACCCGCAGCAGATCGCATGGACGCCGTGGATTGCAATGCGGGGCAGTGCAAGAAACACACAGGATTCACTGTTTCCCGCAACGCATTAGCGTGAACAGTGGCTGAAGGTACAATTGACACCATTTTCTATTTTCACCATATTTTACTGATGGCATTTTATATTGGCTATCTGTATGTCAAAGAGTACATCATTGAATGACTGAGGAGCTCAAATCAAATAAAAGGCAAGCCACTTGGAAAACATATAATCTCCAATGAATGCATTGGGGTCTGATCTGACCTACAGGCTTGTTTGGGGAGAGAGGAGACCTATGGACTATAACCACTGTGCAGCACTACATATACAATTACAAACAGAATTTCAGTTGGAAACGATAGATCTAATCAAGCGGACAATGTAATCATTAAAAAAAAAAAAAAAAATGCAAATAATGCTTTTTTTTTTCAGTTTAGACAGGAGGCCACATTGGTATAGAGGTCAACGTCTTTGAGACAACCAGTTAAAACCATTTCACCCCCTAAATGTAAGGAAGGCATTAACGGCTCTCAATTCTGAAGGATGTATGAAAGATGCTCTGTCATTCGTAAAATCAGTTTTTGATGCCTCACACTTCCCCCAGCACAACTTCTGTACTGACACATATAAATTAGTCAGTTGTTCCACCTTATGGCCCCCCCCCCCCCCCCCAATGTGTCAAACCACTGCTGAAAGGTCACATATAAAATTGTACATGTAGTCATTTCCACCAAAACCCATTCCTTCCAACTGCTAAAATGTGTTTTACATTTTAGGCTTATGATTAAAGGGGAAACATACTTTAAAAAAAAGGTTTCTACCCCCTGCATGCAAGGCTATATGTGTATATATATATATATATATATATAGCGCTATATATATATATATATATATAGCAGTGTGTGTGTATATGTATATTAATATATATATATATATATATATATATATATATATATATATTACATTTTTTTTAGCCAGTCTCGTCAGCATTCGACACTTCTACTGTGGTTTTATTCTCCCACCCATACGTCATTAGAGGATACAGCAATGATGTATGGTTCGGACGATGGAGCCACAGTATGCAATGGGGCACATAGGCATCTGGGAATTTTAAATTCAGAAGAGTCTGGTTGAGGTTTCAGTATTGGATTGGAGGGAAGGTAGGAGACATCAGCCATCGGAGAGGTGAGTATAATAGCTCTTCTAATGCAGGGAACCTGCCTTTTGTATTGTTTTTTCTTTAACAGACTACCAGAGTAACCTGGCATGTACCCTGAATCACCATTATAGCAAGGCCATAATCTTACCTGTGCACAGATTTCAGAGGGTGCTAGAACACTTGAGGATACAAACAATTCCCTCTACAGGGCAGACAGACCTTGGATTTTTTTATGCAACTGACATCAATAACTCCAATAGCAAATTTGATGAGGAGAGCAGGGGATGGGTAGAATACCAGTTTCTAGCGATGAATCAAAATTTTGGCGGCCAGAAATTATCGACCGAAAATTGAGTTTTCAGCGCTGTGTCAAAAGAAAAAAAAAAACATGCAGATAATGGCTGCCGAAAACGCCCACAATTTTACAGTGATTTTTACTGTGCTTTTCATAGGTCATGTGACTTAAAAAAATGCATCAAAAATACAACATGGGTGCATTTTTCATGCGCTCTTCAATGCATTTCAATAATGAGGTACGTTCTTGTGGTTTTTTTACTGACCAAATAAGCACCAAAAATAGGATTTTTATAACAGCTTACCTGTAAAATCCTTTTCTTTCTCGTACATCACGGGACACAGAGCGACATAGTCATTACTAATGGGTTATATAGATACCGTCAGGTGCTGGCACTGGCAACTTCCAAAACCGGAAGTACCCTCCCCTATATAAGCCCCTCCCATCCGGGAGCACCTCAGTTTTGTAGCAAAGCAATAAGTGTCCCTAAAGAGGGGCGGGAGCTCTGTGTCCCGTGATGTACTCCAAGAAAAGGATTTTACAGGTAAGCTGTTATAAAAATCCTATTTTCTTTCTCGTACATCACGGGACACAGAGCGACATAGTCATTACTAATGGGATGTCCTAAAGCAATGCCAAATGAGGGGGGGGATACACCATATATAAGCTGAGCGCTATCAGACATGAGGATCTTTTGCGGCCTGCAACACACTGCGCCCAAAGGCGACATCCTCCTGACTTCTAACGTCCACCTGGTAGGACCTAGTAAACGTGTGTACCGAAGACCATGTTGCGGCCTTACAGATTTGAGCCAGGGAGGCCTGGTGATGCACTGCCCATGAAGTTCCAACTGCTCTCGTGGAGTGCGCTCTAACTTTGAACGGAGGCGGTCTCCTTCTCAAGCCATAAGCTTGCATAATGACCTGTCGAATCCACTTGGCTAAAGAAGACTTTGACGCTGCCTGACCCTTTCTGGGGCCTTCCGGCAGAATAAACAAAGTATCCGTTCTGCGAATCTGAGCAGTGGCTTTTAGATAAGCTTTAACTGCTCTTACTACATCCAAAGAATGCAATAACTTTTCCTCTACCGAAGTAGGTTTGGGGAAAAAAGAAGGAAGAACCACATCTTGGTTCAAATGAAACCTCGATACCACCTTAGGAAGAAAGGCTGGATGAGGACGTAACACTACTCTGTCCTTATGGATAACCAGATATGGCTCCTTACAGGACATAGCTGCTAATTCCGATACTCTTTTAGCCGAACAAATGGCTACTAGAAAAATCAATTTCCTGGTGAGAAGCACCAAGGAAATATGCTGTAATGGTTCAAATGGTTGTTTCTGTAGAACCGACAGAACCAAGTTTAGATCCCATGGACATATGGGAATATTAACCGGAGGCCTAATACGCATCACTCCTTGTATAAAGGCTTTGACTAGTGAATGCGAAGCCAAGGGCCTTTGAAAAAATATTGACAAGGCCGAAATCTGACCCTTGATAGTACTCAAGGCAAGCTTCCTATCTACAGCCCACTGTAGGAAGTCCAGAATCCTACCTATTACGTACTTATGTGGATGCCATTTCTTGGCCTCACACCACGCGATGTACGCCTTCCAGATTCTATAGTAGATCTGCCTGGATACCGGCTTCCTGGCATTGATCATGGTAGATACCACAGCATTAGAGAGCCCTCTCTTTTTTAGAATGTGGGCTTCAATAGCCAGGCCGTCAAACCTAGGGCTGGTAAGGAAGGGTGGTATATCGGTCCTTGCGAAAGCCGGACGACGTGGGAGAGTCCAAGGACTCCCCACTGAAATTTTACAATCTCCGCGTACCACGCTCTTCGGGGCCACGCTGGAGCCACCGGAATCACTGGTTTCTTTTCTACCCTGATTCTGCGGAGTAATCGAGGTAACCATTGTGGCGGTGTGAATGCATATATCAGCTTGAACTGATCCCCAGGGAACACTAGGGCATCCGAGCCGCAAGCTAGGGGATCCCTTGTCCGAGAGACAAACCTATCCCCCTTTGCGTTGAATCTGGATGCTAGAAGATCTACATCCGATGTTCCCCACCGCTGACATATTGTCCAGAAAACCTCAGGGTGAAGGGACCCTTCCTCTGGGCCTAATTGCTGGCGACTTAGAAAGTCCGCCTTCCAATTCTCCACTCCTGGAATGAATACCGCAGATATGGCTGGGACATATTTTTCCTGCCCATTTCAGGATGTAATTTACTTCCCTCTGGGCTGCACGACTCCTGGTGCCCCCCTGATGATTGATATATGCCACTGCTGTGGCATTGTCTGATTGAATTCTGACAGGGGACCCTTGGAGTTTGGATGTCCATGCTACTAGGGCATACCGGGCTGCTCGTATCTCTAAGAGATTGATGGGCAGGGCCTTTTCTGCATCCGACCATCTGCCCTGGAGAGACTATTGCTCCAGTACTGCTCCCCAGCCTATAAGGCTGGCATCTGTAGTGACCACCTTCCAAGAAATCGGACTGAAGGATTTCCTTTTTTCCAGATTCTGGGGAACCCACCACCAACGGAGGCTCTTGCGAACGGAAGGGGACAAGGACATTGTAAGTCTAGGGCCTGAACTTTTTTGTTCCAGGCTGACAGTATGGCCCCTTGCAAATTCCTTGAATGGAATTGACCGTAGGGTACTGCTTCGAATGATGCCACCATTTTTCCCAGCAGCCTCATATACAGGCGTATGGACGGCTGTCTTTTTTGTACCCACTAAGTGGATCAAATCTTTCAAAGACAACACCTTTCCTCGAGGCAAGAATATTTTTCTCTGGCCTGAATCCAACCTTAGCCCCAAGTATTCCAGACTTTTGACTGGTTTTTAGGGCTACCTTGTCTCGGTTGATAATCCAACCGTGAGATTCCAGATACTTGATCGTCTTGTGAACGACCACGTCTAGTTTTTTCACTGAGTGGTCTATCAGCAACAAGTCATCCAGATATGCCATTATCATTACACCTTGTGTTCTTAGATTGGCCAATAAAGGGCCAGAATTTTTGTAAACACTCGTGGTGCTGTGGCCAAACCGAAGGGTAAGGCTCTGAACTGAAAATGGCGCCCTTCTACTGCAAAGCGTAGAAATTTTTGGTGGACTGGAAAGATGGGAATGTGCAAATAAGCATCTTTGATGTCGATCGTGGCTAACCAATCCTCCCCTTGTAGGGCGGTGGCCACCGATCGGATCGACTCCATCGGAAAGTCCTGATATACAGGAATTTGTATAGCCCTTTTAGAATTAATATGGGCCTCCCGACCGCGTTTGCTTCGGGACTGTAAAGAGGTTTGAGTAAAACTCGAACCCTCATTCTTCCAGGGGAACCTCCATAATTACTCCTTGGAGCAATAGTTGTTCTAGTGCCAACAGGAGGGACTCTCTCTTCCGGGGATCCCTTGGCACGTTTGACCTCAAAAATGGGAAGGAGGAGAGTCTTTTAACTCCAAACTGTATCCCAAACCTACTGCGGAGAGCACCTATCTGTCTTGATCGTGTCCCGCCAGGTCTCTTGCGAACAACTGGAGTCCTCCCCCCACCCGACTGAGTGGGGGCTTCAATGAATTTAACTTTGGGGGAGGTTTTGTACCTCCCCTGACCCAGGGTTTCTCATTACCCTGCTACTGTCCCTGTTTTTTACCCCCGGGATTTGACCGAGGAGGCCGTCGGAACTGTTACACAGCCGATGCCCCAGGGACTGGAGAAGCAGGCCTCTTAAAGAGGGACCTCTAACTCTGCTTTTAACCGGTAAGAGCGTATTTTTACCGCTGGAAATTTTCTGGATATATTTGTCCAGGTTTTCCCTGAATAAGCGTTCACCATGAAATGGGACGCTAACCAGCCATTCTTTACAGGGAGCTTCAGCAGACCAGTTTTTGAGCCATAGGAGCCTACGCATATGTACTATAGACAGCGTAAGGCGGGAGGCCTGATGGACTGAATCCTCTATGGCGTCAACCGCAAAGCCTAAGGCTCTAGGTAGATCAGCTAGGGCAAAGCCTGCTGATCTGTCAAGTCCCTCAAGACCTGTTTCAACTGATCCTTCACTGCTTAGCAGACCCCAATAGCTGCTACTGCTGGTTGTATCACCAAGCAGATTTTCATAAGGACTCCAATCTTTTATCTATTGGGTTCTTGAAGATTTGGACATTATCCACTGGACATGTCAGTGATTTATACATACAAGAGATGGCTGCGTCCACTGTAGGGACCTTCCATTTTTTTTTTTTTTTTTTGATGAACTTATCCTCCATGGGATAGACCACCGGAAATCTCTTGGGGGAATAAATATTTTCTCAGGACGTTCCCAATCCTGGTAAATGAGCCCTTTCAGTAAAGGGTGAAGTGGAAAAGAACAAACAGTCTGGGGGCTTCTAGCGACCCCAACGAGGATACAGTAGTGGTTGATGGTTCCGCAAGGTGCATTTTTAAATGCTGATCGGACCATGTTAGTCAGAGACTGAACCCATAATCTTTCAGCTTAAGATGCTGAGAAAAGGTTCCCCCACTGTTGATTCCTCTATAACAGAATCAACCTCATCCTGATCCCCTTCAGGCAGGTCGATCCCTGTATGGGACTGTTGCTCTGCTAACAGGCACTCTGAAGGAGGAGACGGAGATCGGGCGTGCTTTCCCTGACAGGGAGGCAGCGATCAATGTTGACAATCTCTCTAATCCTCCCAGAGCTGAGGAAAAAACCTCCTCTGTTACATACACAGGAGCAGGTGAACTGAGGACAGCCACAGTACCAAGTACCCCTGCGGGGTCTCTACGGTCACTTACCTCTGAACTTCAGGGGAGACTGGTGCAGCAGGAGTATGCCCAAGATCCTCCGAGCCCGATGAGACCCCCTTCGCTTCCTGGAAGATTCAGTTCCGGAGCTTCTGGACGGCATATTCCTAAGCCTAAAGCTGAGGTATTCCAGCCGTAATACACCACTTTTACTGAGAATAGTCTAGCACAATTGCTGCTATATCACAGTTGGTGTCTACTAATGTGCCTTTCTAGGGGATGCCTGTATCAACCGCTTGCTGTATGCCTTTAAATGTTGCCAGCTCTGTCTCTGTACTTCATAGCCAGCTCACTACAATATTGTGGTTTTTTTAAACTGCTGGGACGCCCGCACATGCGCAGAAGCGCTGCGGCGCGCACAGAGCGTCATCCCCCAGGCTCCGCCCCCTTTCCCGGCTCACCTCTATATATAGAGGCGCGTGCACGCGCACGGGCACGTGCGCCTTCGGCGCTAATTTCAAATATGGTAACAAGGGACAGGAGCCAGGGCCCCTCTTTGCCGCAGGCCGGGGGATGGACGAGCACTGCAACATGGCAGAGGAAGCAGTTTCCTATAAGAGAACTCACCATCTGCCTGGACTTTGCTCTGCTGAGAAGAAGCTAGTCCACATGACAAGAAAACATTCCACAGCGGCCTCTAGTGGACAAACACAGGTACCGCAGTCTAATATATTAAATATATATAAAAAAAAATTATTTTTTTTTCTTGACCACCATTAAAAATTATTACATTTTTTTAGTAGTTACAGGCATGCACAGAATTTTGCGGGAATACCATTAGGTAACAGACAGAAAGACAAATTAGGCTTGGGGGTCCCCCAATAGAACCAAGTTCCTGGGGGCCCCCACTTACCTGTTCCCCGCCGCAGGACTTTGTTTGGTCCACAAAAGCCCAAACTTCACCTATCACGGCAGGCATTGTAATCAAACCTTCAGGGACCGGGTTTCCAAGGATTCCACTCCCCTGGACCTGTATAGCACCCTGCACAGAAAACATCTTGGTCGTGGGTATGACCAGAGCTCTGGATCCCAGGGTCCAGCTCTCCTAAGAGAAGCATTACAGGCAAAACCTTGCTCTTCTCTGCAAGGCCCGGGTACCGACCGTTTAGCTATGAAGCTTTTTTGGTCGGATCCGGAATAGCTTACTGAGGCCCAAAAGAACCTGTACGCAAGCTCAGTGAAAAACACATGTTTCTTCTTGGCCAACACCTTAGACACTGGCAAAAAACTGAGGTGCTCCCGGATGGGAGGGGCTTATATAGGGGAGGGTACTTCCGGTTTTGGAAGTTGCCAGTGCCAGCACCTGACGGTATCTATATAACCCATTAGTAATGACTATGTCGCTCTGTGTCCCGTGATGTACGAGAAAGAAAATGCAGATTTTTAATACCGCTTCAAAAAGGTGCCGATAATGGGCAAAATAAATTCATATTCATTTAAAATTCATGATATAAAAAAAAAAAAAAAATCGAATATAACATTTCTAAAAAAATTAATTTATATATATATATATATATATATATATATATATATATATATATATATGTAGCGGGTATGTACTTTTTAAACTGGTGAGGACACCAGTGATGCATAGTTCACTGCGGCCCAGCAGGTGGCGCTGTCGTTTTGGGCCGGGGTTGAACCATCGCTGCAGTGCCGTGCCTTTTGTGACCTCTCGCAGCGGTTGTACGGCGGGGCGAGGAACCCGCCGTGCATCCTGGGAGAGGGTATAAAGGGGCGGACTTCTTCGCCACGAGGGTCGAGTCCCGGGCACCTTCAGCCTGAGGGCTGTGGTTACGGTCGGTGTCCAGGCGGCCTAGGCCTGGACACCTGGAGTTCGTGTTCCATCCCAGACACCTTCAGTCTGGGGTAAGGTACATACCCGGAGGCCTGGGGCCCAGTACCTTCTGCTGGGTCCCGCGAGGGAGGGATTGTCCTAGGGGGCCCCGGGAGTGGGGCACCCGAATCCAGAGGCGTAAGGGACCGGAGGAGGGACTCACCCGAAGACCTGGTGCAGCAGATTGCCAGTGCCAGGTGAGCCTCTGGAGACCGCCCGGAGGGATGTCTTCCCAAACAGGGGCCAAGTTCAAAGAGGAAGTTCAGTCCACGTTCAATGACCGGTGGCAGCGACAAACTCACGGTCGGTGGCAGAGACCATGCGCCAGGCCTATTCGCTAAAAAGGAATAGGAGAGTACAGTTGTGCCTGGGCCTACTCATTCCCACACCCCCATGTTCGTTGTTAATGAAAGTTACGAGAAATAAAGGTGTGTTGGACTTTCGATTGGTGTTATTGGCTATTATTGGCAGACACGCTTCCAGGGAACAACAAGGTTTCGTATGCAGTGGACAGACCCGGGAGGTAAATCAACTAACTTTGCTCAACCCTCTTATACACACACGAAGGAAGAGCTTGGCGCAGTGTTCCTGCACTCTCCTCTTCCAGGTACATATATATATATATATTTTTTTTAAACCTCCACTTTTCTATTTCGCTTATTTAAAAAAAAAAAATTCTGTTTTAGTTTCGGCCAAGTGCATCCTGAATTTTTGGTTTCGGCACTAGAATTTTCATTTCGATCCACCACTACTAGTTTCTAAATAAAAGTGCACTTGCTTTTCAAGCGAGGTACCAAATGAAACCAATCAGTGGACTATTAAATCAATATTGTAAACACAGCAAGTGTGATAAAATTGAACATATTTACTCCTTTAACCATGAATTACCAACAACAGCAGCTAGATTTTTACAGACCATCTAACATAGTTACATAGTTAGTCAGGTTGAAAAAAGACACAAGTCCATCCAGTTCAACCATAAAAAAAAAAAAATATCATCGTACAATCCCATATACCAAATTCTATACCCACAGTTGATCCAGAGGAAGGCAAAAAAAAAACAGCAGAGCATGATCCAATTTGCTACAGCAGGGGAAAAAAATTCCTTCCTGATCCCCCGAGAGGCAATCGGATTTTCCCTGGATAAACTTTACCTATAACTGTTAGTACTCAGTTATATTATGTACATTTAGGAAAGTATGGTTTCTTAAAGCAATCTACTGAGCTGGCCAGAACAACCTCTGCAGGGAGTCTATTCCACATTTGCACAGCTCTTACTGTGAAGAAACCTTTCCATATTTGGAGGTGAAATCTTTTTTCCTCTAGACGCAAAGAGTGCCCCCTAGTCTTTTGTGTTGACCGTAAAGTGAATAACTGAACACCAAGTTCACTATATGGACCCCTTATATATTTGTACATGTTGATCATATCCCCCCTTAATCTCCTCTTCTCAAGAGAGAATAAATTCAGTTCCTCTAATCTTTCCTCATAGCTGAGCTCCTCCATGCCTCTTATCAGTTTGGTTGCCCTTCTCTGCACTTTCTCCAGTTCCCCGGGTCAGCAGGAGGGCACTGGGACTTCATAAAGGCTTTGCCCGTCTCACCAACCACTCTTAAACTTCCAAGACAGGTTTGACTACGTTTGTTGGCGGTGAGACAAAATTTAATAAATTTTTTAATGAGGCTTTCTGTAAATAAAATGCAACAGGGAGCTTGTAGTAAGCATTCCAGCGTCTACGGGAAGTGTGTTCTGGAATCGGCAGATTACTGACAAAGTGACTTGGGTGGGCTGGTGCACTACAGCCTCAATAAAATACTGAAGAGGTGTAACGTAGTGTGCTTCCTTTCCACTAGACTGAGAAATCACCATATGATGGCTCCACAGCGATCTCTGCTCTTCTCACTATAAGTAGCTTTCCCCGAATGGAGCCTTTCAGCAGCCAAATATTGGTGGCCTGACCTAGATTCCAATGAAAAGTAAAAAGAAAGCCTTGTTCACTTCACTGCCAACCTCAGATGGCAGCCGATACGGCTCACCCAGCCTGCAACGCAGCAATGTGGCCAGATCAGGGGGATTATCACCATAGATGTAGTTCTGTTAACCCATCTAGCAACAGGCACACAGGCTGATGGAATATCACTTTTATATAATATGCTTAAACCCAACAATCAGCGAACCTCTCCACCCTCTTATCTCCTGACTGCAGGCCTCCAAAACCCCCCCATCACATCCTGTACAGTTAATTACAGTTGCCCTGGCTTAGAGAGCTCATTAGAATTCATTTACAAGCAAGCATCTATGAAGATGCAATGAACCAAATAGGCCTGAACATTTCTATGCACCTACAAAGGGCATCCTCAATCCCAGCATGCCATAGAGCGATGCCCTAAATAAACATCACACTGGATGCAAGATGTGGGTTCATCATTTGAGGCCTCCAACTTCATACAAGTGCCACGCTCATTAAAGCAAACAGTCCCATCAATGTCACTATCTTGTGTAATTATGTAGAACCCAAAGAAATTATTTCCATTTGTGGTTATTCCTTGAGTGCATTACATAGAATACACTGCATACATATGACTTCACAGCACAAGAGGCACCAGTTAAGCCCAAAGGCTCTATGAAAGCCTCTTCTCCAATGATCAGGGTGCAATATTGTAGCAAGTCACAAGGTAAAAGGCTGCAGAACAGGCTGATCTGTGTCAGACATTTGTGAACATTGATACAAACTGTACAGAAACCAGGACTTAATTGTCACCCCTGGGTCACCATCACTGACCATGAAGTAGCTGCTGAGACTGGATATTGGGCTGATTTACTGAAGGGGTTGAGAATCTGTACACAATTAATTGTGTGAATATTCACTAAAATTATCCTATCAAGTGCAGATGAAATAAGTAAACTGGAATTTGCTTTTCCAATGACTGGACAACTAAAGTGAATATTCACAAACTCCTTCATTAAATCAGCCTAATGCTTGAATAAAGATTGCTCAAAGAAGAGTGGATGAAGGCATTGTCAGCGGAGTGCTGTGATCCCTGGAATACACTTGGCATAAAAAAATATACAAGGCCAATGAAATTTTTTCTATTATATCTCTCCAGTTGTCTCTACCGACGATTGTTGGTGGTGACAGGAAGGCCGGGCAGGGGACGTTCTCTCCTTCCCAGTCACAGTGTGTTCCCGTTAGGGGTGGCTGGGGAGGGGAGTAGGAGCCCTTCATATTTTCGGTTTATTTTTGTGGGAACTAGATTTTCTTAATATAAGTTATTATCAGTTTATAAGATTACTTGATTATATACTTGACCAAGATGAGGATAGATATTATTACTTTTTGTTTAAACATTGTCAGTATTGGTTTTTACGATAATAATTTGTCTAAGTTTCTATGGTAATAATACCTGAGATTTTTGTTGAAGTCAATTGTAATCATCTTTAATATTTATGATTCTGTAATGATTTTTTTCTGATGAAAAATAAAAAACTTAAATGACAAAAAAATAAATAAATATACAAGGCCAATCCAACGTACAGCAGAACTCCGGGGTTTTCCTTTTTATTCTGCTCTGTGCAAACAACTAACTCTTGCTGAAACCAAAGCTTGGGCCGCATGCCACAAGCCTCAGGAGTCCATGCGGTCCCAGCCGCCCCGCAACACACCAAAGGCCTCTCTCAAGACCCCCAAAACGGAGGAATACAGGGCTTACCAGCCAGGGGCTTCAGGAGTTGACCCCCTACAACTACATGGGGCCAAGATCCTGGAAAGTAGAAGAGAAACCTTCTGATCCAGGCAGAAGTCTAAGGCAAGACAAAATAGGGCAGATTAGAATCAAAAGGGGGACTGCTGATCAAATGACCATCCAGACAAGATAAAACAAACGCACGGCTCTTGGATGGCAGGAAACAGTCTAAATTGAGGGGCAAGAGGCCGGGAGTTTTTTTTTTTTTACAGATTTGGCTTGTATTTCCTGCATGGGTGGAACTAATCATCTCTCAGGTTGCGGTCCTGGAAAATAATAAACGTCATTGATGTTGGATACTAGTGCCAGCTATCTTCTTCTGGCACAGAGACAGAGTTCTGGCTCTCATACATTGCAGAAATAGTGTCGTGTAGCACCTCCTCCTCTCCCCTCACTCATTCACAAAAAGCCTTGCGTGTCCTTCACAGAATGCAAGCTGTGAATGGACAAGGGGAGATCCTGTCATTTACTCGCCTTTCCTTAACCCTTGTCCATTCACAGAACATCTTGCATATTCTGAAAATCATACATGGCTGAGGAGCTACAGGACACTATTCCTGGACTGTAGGAGGACCGGAACGGAGGGGCACCAACACTTAGCACCCAGCATCAGTGAAGATATTATCTTTACACCACAAAGCAGGACGTAGGATCACCAACACTGAATGTACACAACAGAATTTGCAAAAAAATAAAAAATCCTTGAGTTCAGCTTTAAGGATAAACCCAACAGACTTTCTGACTGTAGCACAGCTGCAGAGTTTCCTGGATAGCTTTAGCAATTCACTGCCATTACCTGATTTCTCTGTAATGATCAATGGAGCAGCAGTTGGGCACAGATACTTCAACAATGCCAAGTCAAAGGCACAGAAATCTGTTCTATGAAGGTGTCATCATACCCGCTCTCTCTCTTTCCGTCTCTCTGCTTCACATAATCATCTCCAAATAATGTTTCCCTGTTACTAATACTGAACATGGAGAATTAAAGAACCATTTCAGCACTGTCATTCTATAAAGGGCTTTAGGGAGGATTTGTGTTTTAGCAGCTTCCTAGCAACAGAACACTGCAGATCTCCGCTAAATCAGCTGCTCGCGGGCTGAAATCAAAGGCAGAAGAGAGAATTAATGGGAAACACAACTCCCTATTTAATCTCCAAGAAAAGCTTGGCTGAATGTAATCTCTAGGAAAGCTCTGTGCTGAATATGCTGGATGATCATTCTTTTTTCTTTGTTTAGTGATCTGAACTGGTGAAGGAGACATTGCTGCAGAGCTCTTCATGGGAAGGTCACACAAGTACACCGGGCTACATAAGGAGGAGCTAGTAAAGCTGGACAATTAGGAAGAGTCACTTTTTTCTATAGTGAATGTATTGATGAAGTATTAGAGGGCTGCCAAATCCTGGCCAGGGGACTAAGACACCTACTGGGACGGGTAAATAGTCTGCCATCTGTACAAGACGAGGCATTAAAACATTTGGCCCCCTTTAGAACATTGGGTGTGGTACATTACACCATGTGTACTGTGGTGTGATGGCAAATGCCCAATCTTTAAGGGGGCCTAAAAAGCGGATTATTAATATTAACATTTCCCTTAGAATCTTTTCACAAGATATGGAACCCATGGATGGGATACAGTTAAAATTAGCATGGTGGAACCACATGGTTATTCTGATACTTCACAAGAAAATCTCCTCCATTTATCACATAACCCTTGATAAGAAGTAGGCTATATCACAGCAAGACCAAGTCTGAGGGGAGGAGATGAGCTACATAATTCATTTTCTAGAATGAGTTCCTAAACATGCACAAGCCACATAATTAAAATGACCTTTAAAGTGGTTGTAAACCTCAGACATGAAATGTGAATAAAGCATATCCCTCTTTAGTGTACTTGTCTCAATCCAGAGTACTAAGTGTAATTACTGCCCGCTGCCCCATTCCTCTGCTATCAGCATGTGTCACTTCTGACAAGTTTTCCTGACACCAAGAGAAAAATGGTGACAGGGGAGCGCACAGCCTGTAATTGACAGCCTAAGCTCTGTTCTTGTGTGCTGTGTTAAGGGGGTATGTCCCTTCCCTCCAATCAGAGCTCAACTCACTGATTTAACTTCAGCTCTCCACCACCTTCTTTTCAGAGCCGAGAGATCCTGTGTAAATTCTGCACTTTGAATGAAGAGAAAAGACGGCCGTAGATAAACAGGAACAACTTATTTTAATCTGTGTATCACCTGAAGCCAGTCACTGTATAATGTGAGGGTTTACAACCACTTTAAATTTCTTGCATGAAATGATCATAACCTTAACCCCCCTTCATGCCCAAGCCTTTATCTGACATTTGTTGCGTACAAGTTAAAATCCTTTTTTTTTGCTAGAAAATTACTTAGAACCCCCAAACATTATATATATATTTAGCAGAGACCCTAGAGAATAAAATGGCAATTGTTGCAATATTTTATGTCGCACAGTATTTGTGCAGCGGTCTTTCAAACATTTTTTGGGGGGAAAAAATACACTTTCATGAAAAAAATAAATAAAGTTAGTCCAATTTTGTATAATGTGAAAGATGATGTTACGCTAAGTAAACAGATACACAACATGTAATGTTTTAAAATTGCGCACACTTGTGGAATGGCGACAAACGACGGTACCTAAAAATATCCACAGGCGACGCTTTAAAATTTTCTACAGGCTACCAGTTTAGAGTTACAGAGGAGGTCTTATGCTAGAATTATTGCTCTTGCTCAAACAATTGTGGCGATACCTGACATGCATGGTTTGAGCGTGGTTTACATTTGCGATCGTGACTTACATATGCGTTTGCTTCTGTGCGCGAGCATGGAGGGATGGGGCACTGTGAGCTGAACTATTCAATGAACAGATCTGAAAGTCTCTACCTATGAGGAGAGGGGGTGTGAGCCTTTCCTCCAATCAGCTGTCTTGGCTGTATGCCCAGGCTTCACTGCAGTTCTGAACAGGAAGAGAAAATCTAACACAATCTTAACTTTCTAAAGAAAATATAAAGCTCAAGACTGCAGATATGCAAGTAAAACTTATGTAGGGAGATGTGTTTCATCCCTGACTGTGTATCATCTGTGGCTGTTCACTTCATTGCGCTCAAAGTGTCAATTTCCTTTGACGAAATTGCAAAGCAATTGGAAGGCATGTAGTGGTAGTTTCAACTAGCCACAAGGAAATGGGGTCAAATGTACCCCCACTGAATATAGCAGAAAAACCCACTTGCTTTCAATGAAATTGCCATCGTTTTTTTTTCCTTTTACGATTAGTTTTTTTTTTTTTACTGTCAATGCATTTCCCAGTTCTGGCTTAAATTGACTGAATTTGTGTTGGTAGATTGCACCTAATCTGGCAATTGCTTGCAATCTTATATGAGATTCCTGGTGAAAGAAAAGTGTCTGAAACTGATGAGAATTTGTCAGCTTTAGGCCTAGACAGCCTGCATCACACGACCTTTGGCTACCGGGAGCATCATAACTGTGTATAATTTACTCTCTCCAGGCTCTAATGATGTGAAACAGACAGGTCCTGCCTGGTAAACTTGAGAGATAAAAAGGAACAAAAAAAAAGGAACAAGCAAGGCACAACTACTAAGCAGAGCCCCTAAATAGAGCAACTACTGAGTTTACCTAATGCACATACCAAAAGCAAGAGAGGGTGCCACAATCTAAGTGTATACTGTTTATTAAAAGCAAGGGATTAAGATATAATGCACTCACTGCATGTAAAAGAAGGTCAGAATGTCATAAAGGGCAGGGTAGAGTCCTCCGTGGAGTGACTGTCATGTGCTCAGATCGGCAGGCAAGCAGCCTAATAAAGGGTATACACCACTTAGATGGTGGTGCCCTTTCTTGCTTGCCTTTGGTATGTGCATCAGGTAAACTCAGGACCTAGCTAAAGGGGAGCAGCAACCATCTTCAATCGTGACGGATATTTGAACTTAGCACTGAGCCCCCTTCTTTACCGAGTGGTCTAGAAACGCCACCCTTTGTACTACTTTAAGAGTTGCATAATGCCAGAAAAAAAACACTTAAACTACTACATACACATTCTGTTTTGAAGCATTCCATATTCCTCCCAGATTAGATAACATTACCTGCACCCTAATTATTTATGAGCCAGGGTTCCACTCCCTTAGCACACTTATCACAGATAGGTAAAAAACGCTCACACAGTGGCTTCCTGTTAATCGAGGCATCCCTTGCTCCCTGCAATTCTGGCCTGAATTTCTACTATGCAGAATAATGCAAGGCGATCTCACTACAAGCCAATTAAAAGTGGATCAGTATCAGTTATGTGCCCTGGCTCCCTTGCACTACAGGCACACTGGGATAATCCACGTGAGACAGCCTTCTTTACCAAAACAAAGGTACACTTGTTGCAGGCCTGACATTCTGAAGAACAAAGACATGAGAGTCAGATAAAGTCCAACACAACAGAATCAGCTCCTTTCAGAGAGGTCAGTGATGAAAATTTCCAGGAACTTGTCCAAGGCAAAGTTTTTTCCTGTGGAAAAAGGACTGTTTTTTTCAGCACTGAGCCTTTAGGTCACATACACACAGGTGTAAAAATGTGGAGTCTAGCAAACTTTAATGACTCCTGAGATCTCCCTAACGTCCAGGAGAAGCTCAGATTTGCACCACACTGTACAAAAAAAAAAAAAAAAAGGACAATAAGACAATTACAACACAACAAGCCTTTGGACATGGGTGCCTGTTGCTTTTTAAAGCGGTTGTATACCGCAAATTTTTTTTATTTTTTTTGTCAACCTGCAAGGCAAAGGTATAATGAGCTAGTATGACTAGCATACTAGCTCATTATCAATCACTTTCCTTAGATCGAAGCCCCCGCAGCGGTCCTCGGACACGTCCTCCGTCGAATCCATGATACCCGGAGTGACTTCCGGGTATCGCCGCTCCGGCGCTGTGATTGGCCGGAGCGGCGATGACGTCACTCCCGCACATGCGCGAATTTCCGGCAGTGTCCGGCAGGCTCCCATTCAAGAGCCGCCGCGCTCAGTGCGCCTGCATCTAAGGCGCGCATGTGCCGTAGATAGCGGTACAGTCTTTTTTGCAAATATCTCCGAGACTGTGTAGGTCTCGGAGATATTGCAAGCACCTACAGGTAAGCCTTAATGTAGGCTTACCTGTAGGTGCTTGTACAAATTTTGGGTATACAACCACTTTAACCACTTTGCGCCCGGGCAATGCTCAAAAGACGTCTGCATTGCGGCGCCGAAGTGCTGACTGGACGTCCATGGACGTCCTCCTCTTTCCCCCCCCCCCCCCCGGCGCCCCCGCGAGCGCGCATCGGGGAAAATCTGTGTTGGCCGTGTCCCTTGGACACAGCCAATCACATATCGTGCTGAATGGCCAATAACAGAGGCCATTCAGCACTCGATCTCACTATCCAATGAGAGATGATCTAAACATATGAGATCATCTCTCATTGCCGGCTTTCTCTCCTCACACAGAGACAGCGTGTGAGGAGAGAGAGAGAGATCTGTGCTGCAGCTTGTAATAGTGAGTGATAAAATACACACACACACACGTAAAAAACAGTGCCCACAGTCCCTGCCAGTGCCATCTGCTGCCAGTGCCACCTGCCAGGGCCATCTTCCACCTGCCAGGGCCATCTGCTGCCACCGCCATCTGCCAGTGCCATCTGCCAGTCAGTGCCACCTGCCAGTGCCATCTGTGCCACCAGCCAGTGCCACCTGCCAGTGCCATCTGTGCCACCTGCCAGTGCCATCTGCCACCAGTCCCAACTGCCACCTGTCAGTGCCATCTCATCAAATGGCTAAAAGAGTATTCTCAGCCGAGGAGGCGTATGAAATTCTTGCGGCCGACGGGAGCAACGGGGAGCGCTCCGATTCGGAGTCCTCCGCATATTCAGATGAGTCTGACGTGGACTACGAGCCTGTCATAAGCAGTGGATCAGTGACGGAGGAGACGGAGACAGCAGAGGAGGAGGAGGAAGAAGAAGAAGAAGAAGAAGGAGGAGGGCCCGCCCGCCAGACGAAGGCGTTCTGCTGAGGAGGCAGTGCCATCCACCAGCACCGCAGTGCCTCGAGAAGCAAGGCCACGTACCAGTGGGGTGTCACCTCAGCCCCAAAGGGTTAGGTCCCATGCCAGCCTTCCCTATTCCCTTCAGTACCCTTTGTGGCTTCCTCCAAATTCAGGAGAAGCCAACATTCCCCCTTTCACTGCCCAGCCAGGAGTCCAGGTGGATACAGAAAACTTTTCCCCAATAGATTTTTTTAATTTAATTTTTACTAACGACATGCTGGCAACAATTGTGGCCCAGTGCAACTTATATGCCCAACAGTTTATAACCAGCAACCCAACGTCCTCTTATGCCCGTCCCTACGTGTGGAAAGCCCTTACAGTGGAGGAGTTTAGGATTTTTTTGGGCCTCACATTCTGCATAGGACTAAATGGAAAAAATCAATTACTTTCATATTGGTCATCCCGCCCCATATATCACATGCCCATCTTTTCCTCAGTAATGCCCAGGTCCAGATATCTAATGATTATGAGATTCCTACACTTCAATGATAATACCCAGTGCCCTCCCCGAAATGACCCAAATTTTGATAAACTTTATAAAATTCGGCCGCTACTAATTTCTCTGAAACCTTCCCCCAGTTGTTTACCCCAGACCAACACATATGCATAGATGAGTCCCTTATCAAATTTTCTGGCAGGCTGGGCATAAAACAATTTATACCCAGCAAAAGGGTCCGCTATGGGGTGAAGCTGTGTAAATTGTGCGACAGAGAAACTGGGTATGTGTATGGCTTCATCATATATGAAGGGAAAGACACCGAACTGAACCCCCCTAATTGCCCAATCTACATTTGAACCAGTGGGAAAGTAGTTTGGGAACTCATAAACCCACTCCTAGAGAAAGGATACCACTTGTATGTGGACAATTTTTATACCAGTTTGCCCCTGTTCCGAAATTTGCACAGAATGAAGACTCCAGCATGCGGCACCGTACGGACGAACCGGAAGGGCTTTCCTCAAAGCCTGGTCACCAAAAAATTGAGAAGAGGGGAGACGGCGAGTTTGCGTAATGAGGAGATTTTGGCTGTGAAGTGGAGGGACAGAAGAGACATGTACTTGCTTTCTTCCATCCACAACAATGAATTTGTTGAAGTCACCAGGAGGAATGGCCGGATCCAAAAACCCAAATGCATCTACGATTACAATAAGTTCATGGGGGGTGTCGACTTCAACGACCAGATGCTCGAACCCTACCTTTCCACAAGAAGATCATACCAGTGGTATAAGAAAGTTTCAATTTATTTGTTCAATTTGGCCATGTACAACTCATATGTAATATATCGAAAATCCACTAGAAGACCCAAATCCTTCCTTTTCTTCCAGGAGGAAATCACCACTGCCCTTTTATACCCGAACAGCCCACCAGTAAACATTAGATCCGATGTCGTTAGCCGACTCTCCGAGCGCCACTTCCCAGATAAAATCCCTCCCAGACCAACAGGCCAAAAACGCCAGAAAAAATGCCGGGTGTGCTCCAAAAGAGGAGAGAGAAGAGACCATTTATCATTGTGCCCAATGTCCTTCAGAACCAGGCCTCTGCATAGGCAACTGCTTCCGCCATTACCATACCAAAATAAATTATTTAGTTCACTTCCTGCCATTTATGTTCACACCCCTTATGCCTCTGCTTTCTCTGTAACTGACCCTGGACTGTTATTTGACCACGCTTCTGCCTAACGATTCTGTTTATACCTCTGCCTGATCTGGAACTGACCCTGGACTGTTATTTGACCACGCTTCTGCCTAACGATTCTGTACATACCTCTGCCTGATCTGGAACTGACCCTGGACTGTTTGACCATGCTTTTTGCCTGCCTCTTGGACTGATCTTGTACCCTGCCAGTGGACTAGTGGGATTCATAACACAGGGGTCTCACATATGTGAGGGGCTCCAGAATTGTTTTTCTGGATGAAGAAAACAATTGTTTTTGTTTTTCTCATTCCCAGATTAGGGTCTGGAGACTCGGAGGCTTCAAAGAGATTTGGGTGGGAGAAGCCTCTACCCCTGTCCCCATTCAGTCCTGAACGAGGCCCTACTTCTGCCAACTGCCTGTAGGACCTATGCCATCATGCCTCTGCCTGTCGGATGAACTGACCACACCGCTTTTGCTGACCAAGTCCCTGCCTCTTGCCTGGACCAGTGCTGTCCTCCTGTGGAAAACTGCGCTACTAAAACCACAGGTAATCTTTTGTTTACCATTTGCTCAGCAGAATGTATTTTGGGGTGTAATTCTTGGTATGTTCATGCTATGTGTCCCTAGAACACCTGTTGGTGTACCTTGCATGTTGGGCCTCTGTATGTGGCCAGGTTGTATAAAAGTCTCACACATTTGGTATCGCCATACTCAGGAGGAGTAGCAGAATGTATTTTGGGGTGTCATTTTTGCTATGTACATGCTATGTGTTGGCAAGATCTTATAAATGGACAACTTTGCGTAAAAAAATTGCGTTTTCATTTTTTTTCCCGCAATTTCCAAAAACTTCAAGAAAAAAATGAACCGTTCAAAAGACTCATTATGCCTCATAGATTATACGTTGGGGTGTTAGCTTTCCAAAATGGGGTCACTTTGTGGGCGTTCCATTGTCCTGGTGCTCTAGGGCCTTCAAAAGTGTAATAGGTGGTTGAGAAATGAGATGTGTAATTTATGCTCCTAGAATGCCTGAAGGTGCCATTTCAATATTGGGCCTCTCTATGTGGGCAGGCTGTATAAAAGTCTCACACATTTGGTATTGCCATACTCAGAAGGAGTAGCAGAATGTATTTTGGGGCGTCATTTGTGGTATACATATGCCTGGTGAGAGAAATAACCTATTATAATGAGAATTTTGTGGAAAAAATAAAAAAATCTTCATTTTGCAAAGAATTGTGGGGAAAAATTACAACATCAAAAACCTCACGATGCATCTTACTAAATACCTTGGAATGTCTAATTTAAAAAAAAGGGGTCATTTGGGGGGTATTTGTGCTTTGCTGGCTTGTTCGGGTCGTAAGAAATGAGATAGGCCACCAGTACATTAGGTGTGATCAATTGTTTATGATCCGCACCACAGCTTGTAGACTCTATAACTTTCACAAAGACCAAATAATATCCACTAATTTGGGTTATTTTTACCAAAGATATGTAGCAGTATAAATTGTGGCTACATTTTATAAAGAAAAATTAATAATTTGCAAAATCTTATCACATAAACTAAAAAAAAGCGTATTTTTTTCAAAATTTTCCGTGTTTTTTCATTTATAGCGCAAAAAAAACCCCCCAGAGGTGATCAAATACCACCAAAAGAAAGCTCTATTTGTATGAAAAAAAGGACAAAAAAATCATTAGGTTACAGTATTACATGACTGAGTAATTGTCATTCAAAGTGTGAGAGCACTGAAAGCTGAAAATTGGTCCGGGCACGAAGGGGATTTAGTGCCCAGTTGTCAAGTGGTTAAGATGTAAAAATTTTGAGCCACAAGTTCTGCATACAGCCATCAATGGCTGCACCACTACTTACATGAACATGTATAATGACATACGGCCCTGGATGCAGACTGCCTGGGTATATAGCCATTCATTTTCAAGGGTGGTTAGACCTGTTGCTCCTGAGCGAGGTATTACATCCAAATTTTATTGTGCCCATGCCCCAGGTGTCCATGCAATTTCGAACACAAGGTAATATCTACTTCAAGGGGTGAGGGAGCATTATGCAAAATGACTGCTTGCCCTGGGATAGACTGTCAATGGCAATCAAAGGAGGAGCAGACTGTAATATGTTCAGAATGGAGGTGTCACTGCTGGCATTATTCAGCGCTCTGCTGCATGTGAGCTCCTACTATCAGTTTCTCTACATTGTCATCAAATAAGTGGCTGATCCATGAGCCTCAAATGTAAAGAAAGGATAGCAGGGATATACTACAGGGCATCATTTTAGTGACAGCTCTGAGTTTGCCTGGGGCTACTGATGAGACATCCAAGATGGTGGCACCCAGCAGCAGTCCCAGAGCTGTTCAATATCACTACAGTATCTATAATTACATGGAGATTAATTGTACAAAACAAGGAAGCTTAACAATCTTATAGGAAGACTGTTGCTCATAGTATGAGGACAGGGTCTCTAACTTGAACAACTTTGCACCAAGTTTACTATATGCACCATCCATGTATTTATACAAGGTGGATAATCCAATTGTAATGTGTGTGTCCATGTCAAACCGTCTTATTAATCGCTAGAAGAGATTTGAAGATATCACTCATTTTTATAATAATATTGAGAAAGAAAATATCCGCTATAAGCAAAATATCACTTCCCCAATAGATCTTTTAACATACAGACCATTGTGTCATTAATAATTCATAACAAAAACTAATGTGTTCCAGCTCAACAATTATCCATACAGCTGAAAAGGCTCATTTACCACATAATTAAAAGTTATTTGAGAAGACGCAATTGTTTCGGTAAATATATATGTAATCATACACCTTATTCTACTATGAACATAATTCTAGTTTCTCTTAATGTTCCCATGGTAACGCAGCAGAGAGCGAGCTATAAAGAGGTTAGGTTATTTTCATATGACGTCTGACAGCAGGCAGAAAGGGCATGGGCAATGGCAATGGGGCATTTGTGCCTCTGTTAAAGAGGACCTGCCATTGACTCTTTACTTTCAGGATGTCTCAACCACCAATAAAGTCTCATGTAATTAATAACAAAGAAAAAAAATGGTTTAATCAGGGTCAGAATTGGAGCTGACATTAGCGGCTACATCCGTGACCTGCGCTGCAGAGTCACTAGATGTCCTCACAAAGGGTTGAACAGTAGGCTGTGTTCTCGTCAATGCTGGAGCACCTTTCACCGACTCTCTTGGGAAACAGTAGCTCTTTAGTACAGACTCGCTTGCCAGAACGTTTTGGTAAACCAAGTTGGGAGGCCAACTTTGGCCCCACAGATACTGGTTCTCCACATGTTGCCCAACCCCAGTAAAAACTACAAAGATAGCAAGGCCAGATTCATATCTACTCACATGCTGATGTGAAGATTCTTCTGTGCAGTGCATCTTCTCCCGATACGTGGGATTCTCCATGTTCCCAGGATTTCACCAGAAGGTTTGTTACCACACCATTCCAGTGCAAAAGCCAAGTAAAAGGAAAGTGTGTTTAACCTTTCTACAAACGGTTTCTTTTTTTAATGAGCGTAGGAGACCTGATGTATTAATCAGACCTTGCATTTTAGTGCAAGGAACATCATGAGCGCCCATTTTAAAGTAGTTTGGGATGTCGGTGTTCATCAGCCTTAAATGGAAGCTGCCATTCTTACTCCCATGTTACATAAAGCACATGAAGAATACCCTCTAAACCACCAGGGGGGGGGGGGGACTATTGTGGACTACCTTTAAGTACACATAAACGTCTTGTCTTCTTGATCCAAGATCATTGACTGGCATGTTATGAGCTATTTGTGCAATTTATTATACTCAAGCCGTGTTTGTTTTTGTATATATAAAATTGATATTTTTCTATTATTGCATGTATGTGTACTTCAATAGCCCACACTAGTCCCCCCCCCCCCCCGTGGTTTAGAGGGTATTCTTCATGTTCTAATTTTTGGGATGATGGCTACATCTCAGCACCACACCCCTAGCACTGATGTTACATAGAGCTGAATGTCGCCCGAAATTCACTCTACTAAAAATCTCTATTCCACAAATTGCAAGCAGTCAGAGAAAAAGCAAGCTTCCGTTTAAAGATTCTCACCCAGGCATGCTTATTCTTTTAGGCCCAGTAAAAAAAAAAAAAAAAAAAAAAAAAAATGAACCAAACCAGTAACTTCAGCTCAGGCACCTCAGTGATGTCACCTACTCCTATTTAACTGTTTTTGCATACCAGCTATGGCTAGGAAGTCCAACCATGCAATAGTGGTTATATTTTTTCTGACAGAGATCCATGATGAAGCCTTTAAAGCTTACCAGGATTTCCACTTCTGCTAACCATTCAAAGTATTATCCTCAGTAACTAAAAGCACAATTCTGGATCTACTCAATAACTAACATGAGGCACCATTAAACTAGATATCCACCAGTGAGGCCCAATGTATTTTGTACTAGGTTACTGACAATGATCCAGCTGTCAGAAAGTACATAGAAAACAAGAGGCCTAGTTAGTATTTTGGTGGACATATTACTGCATACAGGATTACATTCTAGACAGAACAAGAACGACTAACCGGTCAGGAATGACCAGAACTTCCTGTGTACTCTAAACAATGACTTTTGTTTAGTCCTTGTAAATTTGTTTCTTTGGACACAGAAAGCAGGTACTACACCACAACAAAGAGCTGCTCAAACAGTTTCGCTATCTGTATTATCTGATTAACATAAGACAACTTTCACAGACTACTAATTGGTGGTTGTGTCAACATACAAAGTCAGTCAGGAGAAGACAGTCCTGATAACATAACTGCTTTCATTCAGGCTCTGTTCACACCCGAGCGATCTGAATTGTGGGTGGAATCACTGCTATTCTGCCCTTGATTTCGAAATTGCAGGATGCTTGTGCAATGTCATTACTTCCTAATGGCACCCAAACTGTGGCGTGATTTTGCCACGACAAATCATTCTGCAATCGTGACAAATCGCGATGCTGTCACTCAAAAGAAGCTCCTGCTCCTTTTTTGAGTGACAAGCGTTGCGCTTTGTCGCGATTGCAGCACTATTTATTGCATGACAATTGTAGCAAAATCACGCCGCAATTGGGGTTCCATTTAGAAGTAATGGCATTGCACAAGCGTCCCGTGATTTCGAATTGTGGGCAGAATCACAGTGATTCCACCTGCGATTCAGTTAACTCAGGTGTTGAACGGCGCCCTAGACCCCGTATGCACAGGCCGAATGTCAGGTGACATTGGCCGGTTCAATAAAAAGGCACTAGGTCCGACAGAAGCCGGCCGTTTGGCTGGTTTCTGTGGGATGTGCATGTTGGAAAAATCAGAAGACGGCCGGCTTCTAATCAGCGCTCTTAGCCAAAAGGCGGAGTGCACTAATCAGGAGTGCTCTGGCGGGAGGGTCATCCCCCTGTCAGAACACAATAGCACAGCGGGGGAGATAGCTGTACTAATATTGGATCATTAGTACGGCGGCTCAGACCGCAGCTGTCAGTTTTTGTTCAACCCAAAAACACTAGTAGTGTGTACCAGGCTTAAAGGTGGGTGCACACGAATTTCGTCCGTTTCAGCAAGGACTGGTCAAATTTCGATCGGTGTGTGGCCTTTCTTGTTCGACAGAAGTTGATCAATCAGAATTCAATAGCACAGTGAGGAGGATTCCTCCAGCCATGTCGAACGCGTGGATGGAAGAATCTGTCCATTTTACATTCACCCCGCCGTCGAAATGAAAGAAAATTGAAGCATGTATACCCAGCTTCACATACCACCCAACGTTTAAATGCAGGAAAAGGGGATTGTTTTTGGAGACTTTTTTAAACCGTTGTAAATAGCAATTAAAATGCAGAATTCTTTTAAGTGACAAAACTGAAATGGAGACTGAAAGGTGCCAAAGACGGCAACATACTGTAAACACCGGACTGATAAGCATGGCGCCATAGGGGAGAGCACATTCTAAGATGAAAAAGAACAAAGATCTGCTCCAGAAGCTGGTTAAGTAGGCTGCTTAAACTGGATTTTGAAGCAGATCCTTGTTGCTTTTCGACTTGGATATTAATTCACCAGGACGACTCCATGCTTATCAGTCCAATATGTATGTTGCTTTCTTCAGCATCTTCCAATTGCCTGATGAAGGGTGACCTTTTCAACCCCCGAAAACATTGGATTTAACTGATTGCAATTTTTAATAATGAAAATGTCTGGACTTTACGAGATTTCTGACATCTTCTTAAACACCAAGGTTTCATAACCATCTGTGTCCCTGCTGGGGAGATTTACCCTCTCTATTTGTCCTGGTTACAGTTTCACTGAACAAGCGCGCCTAGTGGAAAATTTCCCCTCACCTTCTGTTAGGCGACAAATGTCGAAGAAGGGATTTACCTTCACTTTAAAAAATAACAAAAAAATCTCATATCTTGTGTCTCGGTCGGAGGAAAGGCAATAAAAAATAAAATAACTGACAGACTAATATCCAAAAAGGAAAAACGTTTTGGCCATGGGTATACTTTAAACAGCGGAAATGAGGAGATCACTACAAAATTTGGATAATGAGTCAATATCTAAATCAATATTTCCCTCATGTTGGTGTATCTTCAAAATTAAAAAAATACTCAGATCTCCACCTATAAACACTTCATCCATGAAGGACATTGTATTTAAAATTCTGAAACCACCAGTACAGTACATTTACCAGAAAGCTTACCATTTCATAACCATAAAGAGCCCCGAATCCACAATAATAAATAAGCAAAAACATTGTGAACACCAATGTCAAATTTGAATAATATATAGAAAGGTACACTGTTATACCGCGTACACACGATCGGAATTTCCGTCAACAAAATGTTCGATCTGAGCTTTTGGTCGGATATTCCGACCGTGTGTTGGCTCCATTGGACATTTGCTGTCGGATTTTCCGACAACAAATGATTGAGAGCAGGTTCTCAATTTTTCCGACAACAAAAGTTCTTGTCGGAAATTCCATTAATGTGTATCCAATTCAGACGCACAAAAATCCTACGCATGCTCGGGATCAATTCGACGCATGCTCGGAATCATTGTACTTCATTTTTCTTGGCTTGTCCTAGTGTTGTACGTCTCCGCGTTCTTGACGTTCGGAATTTCCGAGCAACATTTGTGCGACCGTGTGTATGCAAGACAAGTTTGAGCGAAAATCAGACGGAAAAAAAATCACGGTTTTGTTGTTGGAAATTCCGATAGTGTGTACGCGGCATTAGGTACCAAAATGTGAACTGGTAAACACCTATAAAAAGAAAATACTTAGATTCAAAGTGTATATTTATGGTCACTTGAATACCTATATAGTTTGTGGGTGAATAAACCAGCCTTTATATATCAAAATAATTGTATAGTTGGTGTCTAAAAAAATAAATAAATTATAGCAACTTTGTGTGGATCAAATAAACCCTTCACACATATCCTAGAGGAATATGGGTACAGTACACATACTACAATAAAGATTTTTTTAAATCTACTGATGGACATATTTTAATCTGAATCTTTGGCACAAAACAGATTGGGCTTTATTTCCATACTAATTCATATCCACATGTAGTCACCATAGACATCTATTCAATAATGATGGAAATAGGGTTGTATCCAACCATGGCACTACCTGTCTGGAGTTTTCATGTTCTCCCTGTGTGTGTTTCCTCCGGGTTCTCCGGTTTCCTCCCACTCTAAAGACATGCTGGTAGGTCAATTAGCTCCCATCTAAATTGGCCCTAATAGGTGTATGTATGAATGCGAGTTAGGGACCTTAGATTGTAAGCTCCTTGAGGGTAGAAACTGATGTGAATGTACAATATAGATGTAAAACGCGACAGTGCTATACAAGTACCTGTAATAAATATAAATAAAAATCTGTGGAATTATACTTCTCTGTATTCCCCCTTGAGACCGTGTGTGTGGAGGGTCTATTTGATATACAAATTGCTGGTTTACTCACCCCAGAACTATATAGGCGGTGTCTTTATATAGGTGTTCACCAGTTCACAAGTAGGTACTTATAAAGCCTTTAATTTTAACAGTAGCTTGCCAACTTTTATTCAAGTTTGACAGTGTTTACAATGCTTTTGCATATTTATCATTGCTGATGCAGAGCCCTGCGAAGCTGTGTTTTATAGCGGTTTTAAATTGGTAAGTTTTGTGGTAAACAAAGAATAGTTTTCAATAAAGAACTTTCCTTGTGGTTTCAGATATACACTATATTGCCAAAAGCATTGGGACACCTGCCTTTACGCACACACATGAACTTTAATGGTATCCCAGTCTTAGTCCGTAGGGTTCAAAATTGAGTTGCAGCTATAACAGCTTCAACTCTTCTGGGAAGGCTGTCCACAAGGTTTAGGAGTGTGTCTATGGGAATGTTTGACCATTCTTCCAGAAATGCATTTGTGAGGTTAGGCACTGATGTTGGACGAGAATGCCTGGCTCGCAATTTCCGCTCTAATTCATCCCAAAGGTGTTCTATCGGAGTGAGGTCAGGAGACTGTGCAGGCCAGTCAAGTTCCTCCACCCAAAACGCGCTCATCCATGTCTTTATGCACTGTTGCGCAGTCACGCTGGAACAGAAAGGGGCCATCCACAAACTGTTCCCACAAAGTTGGGAGCATGAAATTGTCCAAAATGTCTTGGTATGCTGATGCCTTAGGAGTTCCCTTCACTGGAACTAAGGGGCCAAGCACAACCCCTGAAAAACAACCCCACACCATAATCCCCCTCCACCAATGATTTGGACCAGTGCACAAAGCAAGGTCCATAAAGACATGGATGAGCGAGTTTGGGGTGGAGGAACTTCACTCGCCTGCACAGAGTTCTGACCTCAACCCGATAGAACACCTTTGGGATGATTTAGAGCGGAGACTGCGATCCAGGCCTTCTCATCCACATCAGTGCTTCTGACCTCATAAACGCGCTTCTGAAAGAATAGTCAAACATTCCCATAGACCCACGCCTAAACCTTGTGGACAGCCTTCCCAGAAGAGTTGAAGCTGTTATAGCTGCAAAGGGTGGGCCAACTCAATATTGAATCCTACGGACTAAGACTGGGATGCCATAAAAGTGGGTGTCCCAATTCCCAAAAATATATATGTTTCCGATATAAAGATTTTCTTTATATAGGTGTTCACCAGTTTGTACTTATTCAGTCTTTATTTCAAACCGTAGCTTGACAACTTTTATTCAAGTTTGACACAGTGTTTACGTTTTGGCGTCTTTATAATTGCTGATGCAGAGCCCTGCTGAGCTGTGTTTTATAGTGGTTTTAAAATGCTAAGTTTTGTGGTAAATAATAGATTTCAATAAAAACTTTGCTTGTGGTTTCAGATATCAATCTTTTACCTATTCATACATACTCCTACGTGGATGAAGTAAAAGATGGAGACCGGACTATTTTTTTGTTTGTTTAAAGTTGAAACCTGACTATTTCTTATTTTTAGACGGCGGAGACCTGACTATTTTTTTTTTTTAGACGGCGGAGACCTGACAATTTTTTATTTTTAGACGGCGGAGACCTGACAATTTTTTATTTTTAGACGGCGGAGACCTGACTATTTTTATTTTTAAACTTTAACAGCCAAACTTACGCATCTATGTGTCCCCAATTAAAAAAAAAAGCCCATTAAAACCTTGTTTGTCAATTTCATGGCCAATCAGACCAATATTGTACGGTACAGAGAGAGCTCAGATAATATTTTCAGATTACCGCGAGTATCCGGTCATGTGTAGCAAAGTCAGATGCTACAGATTTAGTTGTGAGACTTTATTTTCCCTTTCAGAAAGGCTGTTCTGTTTGACGTAAGGCAGGCTTCCTGCATTCACTGAGACAACAATATTTCCTCATATTGTTTCAGACACACAAACAATACCACATGAAGGCTCCAACGACTACAACATAGACTCATCTCCTCCCACACCTCTGCTAATTAATGCAGAGAAAACAGGGGGCTGCTTAGTTAAAAATGTTACCTATGAGACAGTTACAAGAGAGAGTCTGGAGACTGCAGTAAGTGAGGGAAGAGTTTTCTCCCAAACAGTGGCGGCCTGTCCATAGAGGGTGCACGGGCACCTCCTTCCCTATCCATGCGTCTGGCCCCCTGATCTAGATATCAGTGGCACTGGACCATGGATTTCTATGCGGCGGGGTGTTTTTTGGAAGCACCTGATTAGAGCCAGAAGCTCCAATAGGCTTCAAAATGGGCGAGCTCGGAGCGCAGAGCATTGCACTCCAAGCCCAACCAGTTGTGTGACCATAGCGAATACATTTTTGCTATTATCACACTAAAGTTCCTCCCCGCCAATCAGGAGGCAAGTCTGTGAGACAGGTTTCCCGATTGGCCAAAGCGTCAGGGGATCCTATTGGATGTCTAGCGCTTTGGCGAAAGACACACGATGGAGGAAGCTGAAGGAGCGGACCCAGGAGCCGCCACGGCCTCTGCCCGCACACCAGGAGAGGACATCACAGCCCCACCACACGAGCGGGTAAGTGCCGGGCCGGACCGTCCACGTGTGCAGGGGGTGTTTGTTTGCCGTCCCCCCCAACCCCAAAGAACAACCCACCATCCGCCACTGCTCCCAATACAGATATATTGTTGAAGATTATCTAAAAAGTAATATAGGAAAGTACAGAGGCTGTGAGATAATTACATCAAGAAATAAAACAAATTACAAGCTGGTTTACAGACAGGAGTATAAAAAAGGTGTCATGGGTTTATCAGAAATAAACATTTGATATGTTGTAGTATTGTGTGGGGGAGATGCTTCCTACACACAAACCACTTCCTGTCATGTAATCCTGTAGAACAAAACTATACCCCCCGTCAACAATGGTAATCTTTTTACTCCTACTTAAAATGTTGAGCATACGTTAAAAGGGAAGCCAGAGTGTATCGCTATCAAATAGACATTTTCAGTTTACTGTAACACTGGGGGCTGTTCACAACATATGCAATTGGATGTGCTGGGCAGTCTTGCCCATAGGAACCAACCATTGGTGAGGCATTTTGTTTTTAGCACAGCGTGTTGCCATGAAGTACACTTTATAGCAACCCAAAGAGGTGAATAAAGAAGAGTTTAATGTCACTTTGTGACATTTCAATAAAGTTGAAATGAAAAAAAAAAATTAAACAGTGCACTACATAATTTATGATATATTGGCACTGTTCCCTTCACGGCACATAACAGTGGCTGCTGATGTGTCCAAGCCCGGAAGTTATTTTTGCTGCGAATTACATAGTACTGTAATATTTTTAGCCCCCATTGAGATTGCTGCATCATGCATCTTAAAAGGATAAGTTCACCTTTCTG